>NC_051170.1:101315425-102515425 GCF_013339725.1 Rhipicephalus microplus
GAGCAAACATGATAATCCTGACACGCGTGTCATGTAAGAACATGACAACATACCACGCTCATTGCGTGCTCGCGGCCATTCCGCTAGCTCCACTTATACTAAGTTAGGTATCACGTGACGTCAATAGATGACGAAGGCAAACGACACATCCAAACATGATAATCGTGACACAGAAGTCATGTACGGCATCATTCACCTGCATCTCGTAACGTTGTACTGATTTTAAATTGACATATCAACATTTATTATTCGTGCTTCGCATATAGTATCATCGATTCCCACTGTACGCGAGATCTGCCTTTTTTTTTTAGTCAATGCACCCATTGCGAATTTTTCTTACTAACAACGCACCGGAGAAATATGCCACCGGCAGTATCTTGTATAGGTCAATATCCAGTGCCGACAGGCCAATTTCACAAGGAAGCTGCCATTTTTTCGCCGCAGCGCCGTCTAGTGTCTGCGATGCTTCGCCGCTTTGTCCGTGTGTGGGGATCTGCGGCAATGTATATAGAGTATATGGACCCATTACATGTTTGTAAACATAGGTAGGCCAATGTGGACATTATGGGTAAAATCATAGCGACGTCCGCACGTAACTTCCGCCATAAGAGCTGAGGGCTGCGATGTGCGACTACAACCAAAACTATATGTTGTGAGACGCGAATCACATTCAACCGAGACGCAGCTCGTCGGCATACCGTTTTTTTTTTCAGGGGCGAAGCTTCTTAAAGCGGCACCTGTTCGTCCCTCGTAGTAGTCGTAATGTCATAGTGTGTAACCAGTCTTACGTTTCGACCTGTAAGGTAGTGCCTGTAAGAGATTTCTCATGTGCGTTTCTGAACAATAAAAAATTCGCAGCGTGCGCGTTAACTAAAAGCCGAATTCTCCTGTCTCTAATTCCCTTTTTATAAGCCATTGGCATGTACATTGAGCCCTATCGATCAAGAAAGGGTTGCTACGTTATACTCACTGGGCGTAACCTCCTTGATTCTGAGGTTTAGCGAGCGTTGAGCCGCAGTGCCATGAATACAGTGAACTAGTATATACCATGAACTCGAAGTGGGTAAAGGTGGGAAGTAGATACGAAGCGCAAGCTGTAAGAAAGTAAAAGCCGAATTCTCCTGTCTGTCATTCCCCATTAGCAGCCATTGGCATGTTCGTTGAGCAGTTTCTAACAAGGAAGGGTTGCTACGTTATACTCGCTGGGCGTATACCCTCCTTGGTTTTAGAAGGGTTTAGCGAGCGTTGGACCGCATGCAGTGCCATGAATACAGTGAACTGTAGTATATACCATAAACTCGAGGTGGTTAAAGGTGGGAAGTAGACACGAAGCGCAAGCCGTAAGAAAGTGTGCGTGTGTCACCTCTTGTTTAGTTCTTGGAATGTCCGCTGGATGGCGGTGCTCCTATATGCGGAATATATGATGAAGAGATGCGAGATGGTGGTACTTCGAGTGTTTTACAGATGGACGAATGGACAAACAGACAGATGCATGGACGGACGTATGGATGGCTGCACGGACGGAACGACGCATGGACGGACGCAGGGGCGGATACATGGATGAACGCAGGGACGGACCCACAGATGGACGTGCGGATGCACGAACACACGCTGGATGGGCGGCTGGACGCACGGATGGTCACACAAGCGCATGCATGGACGGACGGAAGCAAGAACGAATAGACGGACGGATGCTTCTCCCCACTCTTCATCATTCACTCCGTGGATATGCTGCCATTTTTTTCTCGTTGGTTGACTGAGACCATTGAAAACCCAGCAGGAACTGCGGCAGGCAGGGCGTGTTTTGCTTTCTAAGACAGTGGCCACCCCATTTTCGTGACGTAAGTCCGGTGGAATTTGTCTATATGCACTCATTACACAGGGTATTGCTGTTCTTCGCTGTACACATCAAAATACAGGAACGCTTCGCGAGTGTAAAGGCGCAAGAAAGTAATCGCTAAGCTGTCAGCTTCGATATCGCTGAAATAGAAAGCATGCGGCTACCCACGAAACGTTCCCGCAGCGGTGCCGACGATAGACAGGATGAAGCGGGGAAACTTGGCAAGTTGTTGGACATAACTGAGTATATATGCGAACAGCACGACGTAAAAGTAGTTACAGTATATCTACGGAAGCAAAAATGCACGAATAGAAAACAGCGCTGTTCCCCATTGATTGATATGTGGTGTTTAACATCCCAAAACCACCATAGGATTATTAGAGACGCCGTAGTGGAGGGCTCCGGGAATTTTGACCACCTGGGGTTCTTTAACGTGCACCCAAATCTGAGCACAGCGGCCTACAACATTTCCGCCTTAATTGGAAATGCAGCTGCCGCAGCTAGTCGATCCCGCGATCTGCGGGTCAGTAGCCGAGTACCTTATCCACTAGACCCCCATCAGTTGTGCTATTGCAGACAGGGAATACGTATCTCGATCATTTCTAAGCTATGTATCTGTTCAATCAACAACAGACAAGAGTTTTGCTGTTATTTTTTTCGCAGTGCACCCGTCTGTGCATGCCCGTTCTTTTTTTTTACGCCTATATATGTACACCACTCCGCTATAAATCATTGTTGACAGCACTCTTTTCTATTCTTGTATCTTTGCTTATGTATACAGTTACAATGTAGCTATAGCTACATTGTAACTGCTTTTGAGTTGCGCTGTTCGTATATTCAGGTAGACAGGAGGTGAGTATATAGAATTTAAGTGCATTCATCCAGCAGCAGCTGTAAATGGGTAATTGGTAGGTCTGTTTTGTTATAGTTGGCCTTGTGGGGTTCCGGGAGTCACTAGTGTTAAATTCATCTCATATCATGATGACCATGTTTGCACCAGTCACATACCTTTGTCATCCATTCACGTCTTGTAATACCGAATTCGGCGTATGTGAAGCTAGTGATACGACCACCAGCGCACCATGAGCGTGGCGTGTAGTCATGTTCTGAAATGACACGCTTTTCTTGATTATCACGTTTACACCAATCATATATCTTCTTTATCCATTCACGTCACGTAATACCTAATTCGGTATATGCAAAGCTGGCGAACGGCCATGAACGCATCATGGGCGCGGTATGTAGTCATGTTCTTACATGACACGCATGTCATGATTATCGTGTTTGCCCCAGTCATATACATTCGTCGTCCGGTCACGTCACGTTATACCAAATTTGGTATGTGAAGCTGGCGATATGACCGCGACCACACCATTAGCGTGGCGTGTAGTCATTCATGACTTACATGACATGCATGTCATAATTTTCTACGTTAACGTCTGTCACTTATGTTCGCCATGCAGTCATGTGATACCATACCAGTTTTGCAATATGTCATGTAACGAAACCACCGCAAGAGCAGCAAGACCAATGACATGTAAATCATGACATTCATGACATACATCTCATGATTTTCATGTTATGACTCGTCCCTTATGCTCGTCTTACCATCACCTTATGCCATGCTAATTTTGGTATAGTTCCCATTATTGAAATGGCCAGGAGAGCTAAAAGTCGTAGGCGGTTAGATATATAGGTAGACAAATAGATACTGTCAAAGACAAAGAAGTTCGCTAAGAAATGCTTCGCATTTAAAATGTAAGTCATGCCGGGTAAATATATTATGACCACGAGTGTCTTCATAATTTTGCGATGTTCGTAGCAGCTTGGAACGAGACTGTTTAGACGCCGAAGCTACAATTTCACATGCGATGGCACACCAGGTTTCGCTGTTGATGTTTTGTAATTTGTGGGGCAGCGAGTGAGTCTAATGGTCGACCGAAACTGGGACTAGGCACCGAGTCAACCATTGGGGCACCAGCGCACCAAATATTGGCTAGCGAAAAAAGCGGTTTCCATGGGGTGATTGTGGTGGGAATTCGGCAGAGGCTTACCACCCTTCGCTCGAAATAGTAGATGCTGACGATGACTTCACTCAAGAGACGCCTGCAGGATGTAATAACGCGACCATTTGGTTAGCTACTGTGTGTTAACTAGCAAACAAATTCTTGATTCCAGTAAAAATCAGCCCCGATTTCAGCTGTACTTAGATGCTGCTGCACAAACGAATGTCGCCGTGTAGTACATGAACACATTTGAGGAAGGCAGCACGTAGCTTGCGTTCGAGCTGCAGAAAGTTAAGAAACAAAACAAAATGAAACTTGAAGAGACACAGGTTTCACTTCGTCATGACCCAGCAAACTTGTGTTTTACACAGGCCTGACCACTTTGCTCCTTGCCGTCTTTCGGATTCTGTGAGTCTGTTGTGAAACACACGGAGCACAATGTCCTTTAAAATTTTCAGTCCGTGGTGTTCCTTATGAAACTGAAGTGCAATTTTCTACTGCAAGACGTATACGTCTTACGTTGCAAGTTCGTTGTATCCATTTCTACAGTGAGCACAGCTTCGAGAAGTTGGCGAATGCTGCTGTTGAAAGCTGAAATTGTATTTTTTTTTTTCAGCTGTCCAGCCATCGCACTAAAAAGGTGATGCCGCAAGCGTTTGGCACTAAAGTTGACTGCATCGAGAACAAATTGAGCAGCCATCTTCCCCATAGCCACGCAAGAATCTTAGAGCCACAACGCAACCAAATATTGGACAGCCATATATAGTTCTCAGGGTTTCATATAATTCGGAGGGGTGGGGTGAGTGACATATTACACAAAACAAGTGGGGTATACTTGACTTGTTGACGCAAGGTGACAGTCGTGAATCTGACATTAGAAGCACGCTTGGTCAGTGCTGTGCACGCCGTTTCAGAGTACTTTCTTTCACAAAAGGTGGAAATCAGTTCCCACGTCTAGATATTTAGAACACTAAAAAGCTTGCTAGTGTCCGCATGCACGTCAAGCCGGTAGTTCAGCTTGTTCAAAAAATCTTAATTATGAAGCCTGTAAAGACAATTAATTTTGTTGCGCGCAAGCAGGATGACCCAGTCCACCCCTAGACAAAATGGTCACATTTTGTGGTGCTTTTGTAACCTCTGTTCATCTCTATAGTACCGGAAAACAAAAAATAACCTGTACAAACACTTTTCTGTTCCCACTGTAGTTGATTGGACTTGTAGACGTGAATAAATAGAAGCCTCATGGAGAAGAGAGGACTCGTATACTTGTAGTAGCAGTCAAGTCGATTTGTGAATACGCTGAACCATGCGTTATCCTAGCTTCATTGACCTTATCTAAAAAAAAAAAACACAGTTTGTTAGTAAAGCACATACTCTCACGTGCTTTAGCCTTCAGCAGGCACATGCGATACTCTACTCTTTTTTTTTTTTTGAACAAATCTGTTGAATGTTGCGCTGTGTGCGGCCCATCTCTTCCATGTCTGTGTCTTCAGAGCGCGCCATCAATATGAACAACCAACTAGCCCAACTAAGTAAAATCAAATCATTTTTATTTATTTATTTACTTTGATACCCACAACGCCGTTCAGGCATCACAAAGGGGGGGCGAGGGGGATTGCACAGAGACTTTGTGCACCATACATTTCAAAAATATTGGTGGAGAAAAAAAAAGAGACAGCAGGAGTACAACCATGATTACAAGTTGCCATATATTTTAAGCGTCATATCTTAAGCTACTGGTCCCGAGCCCTGGCCACAGCATTTACGAGATGTCACAAAAGGGAAGGAAGGGAGAAAGGAATGGGAGGGAAAGGAAAGGCAAGGATGTTAACCAGTCTAACAGGACTGGTGTGTTACCCTACACATGGGAAAAGGGTGGGAGAGTTGGAGAAAGAGGAGAGAGCACGCACAAAAGTCACACTTCACAGTCATAACACGTGTAATTTATATTCGCTGGTGCAAGTATGCCGCCTTAATTCAAGAACTTGAGCACCGCCTTCGTCCCCTTCACGCGCAATGGCCTGTCAGGTCGACAATCCAGAATGGTTTCTGCTGTCACCAATCTATCATATATGTGAGCTAGAGTAGCTGTTAGAGATGTTCTCAGCGCATTGTATAGCGGGGACAGTCGCAGAAGATGTGCTGTAATGTTTCCTCGCTATACCATACTTGTCGCCAAGAAGGTTGTCAGCCATTTCAATTCGGAAGTAGAATTACTTCGTGCAAAGCGTAGAAAAGCGCGAAGCATCCCGTGGTGAAATGTTCAAGGTACCTCGTACTTACAGAACTGTGGCATTCATTACCTTTTCATTCCATTTCTTTTTGTATTTTCTTGTACAAACCTAAATTATACCTTCTTATACTTCCGCAGAAGGTGACGGCGTGCTCTCTGTGGTCTGCGTCACTCCTTGCCTTGGAAGGATACTTGCCAAGGAGCATAAACGGACCCTGATACTTTCAGAAAAGTCTCGGTGAGCTAGCTCTCACACCTTTAATCATATATAATGAAACTTTGTGCCTCAAACGACGCAGTCGGATATGAAATCACTGACTTCAATTTTCTATTCGCAACTTGCAAGTCGATCTGCAACTTCTTAATGGTAATTTTTTGCCCCGATTCGTTGCTCTAGAAGTTAGCTATTTAGGCTTGCGTCATTGAACTGTTTACAGGATAGAAGATTTGGAAATTTTCAGTATTGCTCTTATATATATATATATATATATATATATATATATATATATATATATATATATATCGAGCGCGTTATTCGAAGGTCGTAGGGTTCGTTTCCTGCTGACGGCTGGTTATTTCTTCACCCACTTTTCTTTCTTCTTATTGACATTCCATTTGTTCTAATAACTTCCCCTATTCATTCCGTGTTTTGACACAATATTAATGAGATCTAACTGACAGTAATGCCAAGGAATGTATAGGGGAAGTTATTAGAACAAATGGAATGTCAATGAGAAGAAAGAAAAGTGGGTGAAGAAATAACCAGCCGTGAGCAGGAAACGAACCTACGACCTTCGAATAACGCGTTCGATGCTCGTCGATATATATATATATATATATATATATATATATATATATATATATATATATATATATATATATATATATATATATATATATATATATATATATATATATATATATATATATATATATATATATATATATTAAGGGCTCGTTTTTCGTGTTTTTTTACACAGTATTAATGAGATCTAACAGACAATAATGCCAAGGAAGGTATAGGGGAAACCCCAGGTGGTCTAAATTTCCGGAGCCCTCCACTACGGCGTCTCTCATAATCATATAGTGGTTTTGGGACGTTAAACCCCACATATCAATCATCAAGGTATAGGGGAAGTTATTAGGACAATTGTAATGTAAATGAGAAGAAAGAGAAGTGGGTGAAAGATAACTTGCCGTGGGCAGGATCCGAACCTGCGACTTTTGAATAACGCATTCGATGCTCTACCATATATATATATATATACATATTCGCACGCACGCACGAAAATACATAAAATATAGTTGAACCTCTCCCCGAAAATTTCTGGCAACCTCCCTGATAAAGTGCGTCGGCACAATTTTGGCCTGCACTAGAGTAAGCTGAAGCGCCTGCCAAGCTACACAAGCAAGATTTCAACCACGAAGCGGCACAGCACAGGTTACTGCACGCCTCTTTCCCTCATGTGACATCTTTCAACCCTGACACTGGTTGGATAGCAACGCTTATCCAGACACAACCTTTTCTTTCACGCTTCTGAACTGTCGCTGCAAAAGCAATATACATTCATCACAGTTTCTGATCAGATAAGGAAGCAGTCGAGAGCCTAAAAAGCAGGCCGCGCGCTATACCGCGAATTTACACCTTATCCGACGAGTTGACGTCTATTTCAAGTCGGTCTCGTCCTTTTTTGCCCTTTAATCGTTTATTACCTTTGTTTGTAGCCTTCCTCTCAGGCATTACTCACAGGCTCTCAGATATACTGTTTACCAGTTAATAGCGAAGTCAAGAGCCGGTGTCTTCCTCTTTCGAGAAGCAGGACCACTCGAACTTACATATGTGAACCGATTTGATAGCTTGATGCGGCCTCCTCGCTGCCTCGGAAATGACTTCCGCCTGCGCCTGCCGCAGGCGCGTATGACGCACACAAAAGAGGACGAATAATGGTAAGGGGGGGGGGTCGATGGGGGAGGCTTCATGCGATGCAGACCCGACAAGATGGGAACGTGCTACGGAGTGCGTGCGGGCATGCGCTGATCGGAGACCGATGCCGCCGCCACTAGCGTGCGTTCGCTGCGCGTGGCTGCGAGCTGTCTCTCCAGGCACTGTAGCGGGATCCGAGTCGAGATAAGTGGGAACCACGGCCAACCCGTTCCCGGCGTTTGGTGCCGGTCCCGTCGGCCGCCGTGCACTCGCGAGAAAAAACCGGCTACATGCCTGCAGGCGCCGACCGTGATTGTGGTGCATGCGCGCGTTTGCGTTTGTACACGCTAAAGACGCCGCAGGGAAGTGGTCCGTTTACTTCTCGTTCTGTGCGTGCGTGTGCCTGGGGTTTAAGCAGCGTCGTGTTGCTATATCTTGGGTGAGGACGACTGACGGCCCGCAGTCGTATTCCGAGCGTCCATTCGCGTGCCGTGAGGGGGATGCTGTTGGCGTGGTTGGTGCGGCTCCGTGTGTGGTTCCGCACCTGCACGCAACCGGTCCTTACTAGTTGCCTCGCGTGCACGCATCTAGTTGATACTCGTATTTCTTTTTGTGCCATTCCGGTTATACATGGGCTTGCGAACGGTGCGAGGTTTGTTTCGGTGTTGTGTGGTCTACGTTACGCACACATTGCGTCTGCAGCTGGAGAGGAGAAACTTAGCACCTATGACCGTACAGACGTGCGCACATGGAAGGCGAGAGGGGGGAGGGGTATGAACCCATAATACTTCGTTTCGCACTGCGTCTACGAATTATAGGGACCTAAGTGGGAGGTAGTTTAGAAGAGAGAGAAAGAGGGAGGGCTGGGGTGCGGTGAAAAGTTGTCCGCAGCCTTACCTCTTTAATCCCTGTCACACGTGGCAGCTTAAGTGCACTTTGAGCGAGTACACTTCGCCGCGAGTATCGTTTGCGTGCTGTCACAAGTTTTTTTGCCACTCGCTGCAAAGTACACTTGCCGGCAAGTGCGTTCCCCAACCTCACTCCCATCGCTTCGACAGCTGCGACCAGTGGCTTGTACAGAAATGCGCTGTTGCCTAAAGCGGCGCTCCTACTATTTTCAAACCATTATTTTTGTTGTGATGATAAGTGGTCTGTATTAAAACATGTCATATTACAAGAAAAACTACCTCGCTGCTGTCACGTCAAGCAGTTTGCGGCTACGTTCACGGGGGGGGGGGGGGTGGCAGAACATGCTGTGCAATCAGTGGCTGCGTCCGTCGCGTTGTTTACTTCCAGGTACACTTGCACATGTGTAGGTGAGTTGTTATCTAGTCATTTAAGATGGCATGTGCACAGGTGCTACTTCCACGAAGACAACGTGTTCCGACGATGAGACACAGGCGCAAAAATAACAAATATACGTCGTGCTACAAATCCATCAATCGTCACTGCCATCTGGAGGTTGTCAAAAATACTCTTTGCTTTCTCGTGTAGCAGCGAACCGCCAAAAGGACACTTCGTGAGCGTAAGTACACTCGCTCAAAGTGCACTTAAGTTCCAACTTGTGACAGTCGTGCTAATGTACACCCCTGCCCACACTGATGTATAGATGGCATTGCACTGTTTTAAGCTCGAGGACGCCGGCTCAATTCCAGTTCGCACTGGCCGCATTGCGGCTGGGAGTGAGATACGAAAAGTGCCCATGTACTGCATACATTTGAGTACGCCTGAAAGTAACCCAGCTGGTCAATTGAGATCCTTGACTGTATACGAAGCGTCTCATATTCATATTGTGTCCTCTTTTATAAATATAACCAATTTTGTTTATTTTCATCGCGCGATGTCATGCTAAGCTTCCAGTCGTCGTATGTTCTTAGCGCTGAATAAAAGTGCCGAACACGGGTAAAGCTAATAGATGAAAAAGCACGCAGCAAGTTGAACGAGCTAGGTGATCAGTCATTTAGCAGCTTATTGCTCATGTTGCATTTCATTCTGCAACACTGCTCGTATAGGACATCAGGCGTGTTCACATGACATTCGTATGATTCGAAGGAAAGTCCAGATATGTTAAAAACGTGGAGCTAATACGGTTTTGTAGTCTTTTCGAGAATAAGAGAAATGATTACTAACAAACTGGGCTGTCATATGAGGACACAGGTTTCCGACGCGGGATAATAATGATTGTTGGGGTTGGATGTCCTAAAACCACCACATGATTTTGAGAGATGCCGTAGTAAAGAGTACCTGAAATTTCGGCCTCGTGAGTTCCTTAACGTTCGTTCGTCCGCGCGTGCATTTCTATGTGCGTGTATATATACACAAGTGCAAAATTGAAAAACTTCACGTGGGGGAGGGGGTTCTGATCTTTCCTGCCCATTTCCCTGGGCACGCCAATCACACACCGCATGCACTCACCTTGATACCGTCGTATGAAATGAATTAGATCATGAGTACAGCTACTGTAATAAACTATAACCTCTAGGTATCTGCTTATCTAAACTCTCTACACCGATCGGACTGTCGAAATATCCGTCTTTGAGGCTTATCTATCCATCCATTGGCTCACACCAATCCACTCGCCGCTTGATAAACCGGTGCTGCTACTTTAGCCATGAGTGGTAAGTACAACCTCATAGCAGGATTATAACAGTGATGCATCATGGCGGGAAAGTTGGAGGGTGGACGGTAGTGTCGACCGCCGGAGAGTGCGCACATTACCAGATGCAGCGGCATACAGTGAACTTAGCTCCACAGGTGGATATTCTGTGGATTTAAAGAATTGAAAAAGCGGCCGTCATGAGCCATTTCGGGAAAGACGGGTCCGTCCCTTTGAAACGTCTGCTTAGGTTGTCTAGACGCGGATGCGACGAAGGAAGATTGATATATGGGGTTTAACGTCCCAAAACCGCGTTATGATTATGAGAGACGCCGTAGTGGAGGGCTCCGGAAATTTCGACCACCTGGGGTTGTTTAACGTGCACCCAAATCTGAGCACACAGGCCTACAACATGTCCGCGTCCATCGGAAATGCAGCCGCCGCAGCCGGGATGCGAACCCGCGACCTGCGGAGCGACGAAGGAAGAAGAGGACGGGATGGTATAGGGCGCGTGGCTTGTGCACTGGGGTTCTGTTTTTAGAAAAAGAGAACGTTTGACTTTTTTTTTTCTGAAGGCCTCAAAAGCATACACATGCGAAGGGTTTCCTTTTAGGGGGGGGGGGGGGGGGCGAGGGTTTGTCGCAGCAGCCCCCCTCCCTATAACGTCAATGTATACGGGTCTTAAGGGACAATAAGAGAGCAGAGTGGATCAGGGAACAAACCGGGGTTAAGGATGTCATAGTTGAAATCAAGAAAAGTAAATGGACATGGGCCGGGCATGTAGCGCGCAGACAGGATAACCGCTGGTCATTAAGGGTAACTAACTGGATTCTTAGAGATGCCAAGAGGGTTAAGGGGAGACAGAAAGTTAGGTGGGCAGATAAGATTAAGAAGTTTGCGAATATAAATTGGCAGCAGCAAGCACAGGACCGAGTGGACTGGCGGAACTTGGGGAGGCCTTTGTCCTGCAGTGGACGTAGTCAAGCTGCTGCTGCTGATAATGATGGATGATGATGATGATGATGATGATGATGATGGTGGTGGTGGTGGTGGTGGTGGTGGTGGTGTGATGATGATGATGATGATAATACTACAGAGCAGACTTCGCCCCTGTACTCCCCTCCCCCCTCCCCACCACACGCGCGCCTATGCTGAAAAGCCACTTTCCCAAATATGTCCCGCACGTCTCGTTGTCGCAATGTAGTAGCTCTTCGTGTTACTCCGGGCCATACAAAAAACTGAGGACGTGGCTAGCCAGGATTGGCCTGATTGTTTTACCTTTCTGAAATTTACGTTTTCGTTTATTTCAGTAAAGTGGCCTTTCTCTCGCACGCCCACTATACAATTGATTGGCACATGCACTCCCCCCCCCCCCCCTTTTTGTCCCTTCTTTGCGCTTAGTTTCAGAGCTAGCCATGTAGAGGCTGCTGAACTGCAGCCGTGTGGTGAGGGGCTTCCTCGAGAATTCAAGTTAGATGGACTACACTCTTAGAAAAAAAGTTAGTAATCAGTTAGTAAACGCCTGTGTATACTAGTTTACGGCATATTTTACTACCTTCGTGGCATACCTTTACGAGCTACCAGCTAGTTCAGCTTGTAACTTTAGCCGTTACTAACCAGGGAACCTTTCCTAGTGTTTTTAACTAAGCAGCTACTAAGCCACCTACGTTGTCAGATGTTTGATGTATTCCGCAGTATATTTTGCCGTAATGGTTACATCGCAAACAATATTTAAACGAGCTCTAATTTTATTGACTACCTTGGGATAGACGTTTCGTGCTATGTAATGGCACACACATAAATAAATAGAAGGAGACATGGTAACGCCTAAAAAACAACCATTTGTTTGTTTATCTTTATTTCTATCTGTTTCACTTGCACTCTCTCGGATCACAAGCTAGTATTGGTTCGGATGAAACATGAAACTGGATGCACTAAACGAGAAGAACGTGTCGTTCATGTGGCTAATTTCTCGAATGAAGGTGACACTAGATAATTGATTGTCTTTATATTCTTTAGATAACTTCAGCACTGAGACTGACCTCAAAGTGACATGGATTAAGTTCAACGAAATCATCTTTCATTGCATTGACAGCTTTATACCTGCTGCAAAAAAACAAAAAAAACAACTTCAGTATTAACCGCAATGCGATACACCATAAAGAGCCACTCACCAGGCTCTCAAGATACAAAAAAAACGGGCGCAATATTGTCTCTTGATATTTGTTGTCCTTCTTGCACACTTATGTGACGTAGACAGTATAGTTCCCGCGACGTCTATAGCGTACATGCTCTGGAATGGTCCATATACACGAAATATCAAATGTGATTTGTCTCCTGCACAGTTTTGCCATGCAGCCACCCATACGTTCTTCCTAGTCTCCACGAATGTCGTGCATTATCAACCGATCGCACTTGATATTGTGTGGCTAAGCGGCGATACCAGTGTGCAGCCGAGAAGCGCGAAATCCTGATAGACGTCATCGCTTATAGTGCCGACATTGTTCACAAGCTTTCAATAATTTGGGGGTGACGAGGATACATCGCGTTTGCGAAGGAGAGGGGAAAACGACCCCCTCGTCCTTGAACACGGTGTGGTGAGAAGCGTAGGATCGGTCGCCAAAGAAAGAAAACAAAACGGTACTAACGCAAACTGTCAAATGTGTCAGTGCTGTTGCGCACCATGCTCAGGGAATCGAGAAATAAATATCACACAGAAACCCTCGCAAACTTCACAAAGCCATCTCCACGAAGAATTTGGCGCTACTTATTGGACCGTGATAAGGAATATTACAGCATAGCCGCAAACGATGCGCCTGTGACTGACCATGCGGTTATATCGACATGCTTTAATTCATATTTCCAGTACGTTTTTACACTAACAGATAGCGTTGGCTCTCTACCCCTGTTTAATCATCAGTGCCATCACGCACCATCGGCTGACTTAGCTGTGACATGTGATGGAATTCTATCTCTTATTTCAGAAATAGTGAAACAAGAAAAAAAATGATTGGCCTGGAAAAAATACCTAATGCATTTTTACGACGATATGCGGATGGGGTAGCCTACTATAAGTACGCCCCCAACAATAAGTACGCCCTCAATCACGCAAAAACGTGTTTCGGATAATTGGATGGTGGTGAGAGTCATACCTATACATAAAACAGTTGGTAAGCAGCAAATAGGAAATTATCGTCCATATCATTGGCTTTTGTTTGCTGCAAGATACTCGAGCACAATATAGCAAAGTCCATATATTATTATTTTCAGGAAAACAACATGTTTTTCCCAAACCAGCACAGGTTCAGGCCACGCCTTCCTGCCACTACGCTGCTTATGAAAACTATCAATGACTTTCTAAGGGCTTTGAACAATAAAAACAACTCGATGTGATTTGTTTACACTTTTCCAAAGACTTCGACAGAGTCGTTCATTCTCTGTGTATATGCAAATTGTCGCAAATGAGAATCAATCACAATTTAGTAGAATGGATCTCAAGCCTATCTCTCCGGTCTAACGCCAGTACGTGCTAATGAATAGCATAAAATCGAGCACCTTATCAGTGCGCTCAGGCGTACCGCAGGGGTCTATTTTAGGCCCTGTTTTATTTTTGGTGTACATTGATGACATCAATTCTGGTATAAGCGAAGATGGTACTTTACGGTTGTGCGCAGATGTCTGTCTGATATACTGTGAGATCAATCACAGAAGGGATCAAAAATCACTGAGTGGTGCCCTGGCTACGATTGACGTGCGGTGTGAAAAGTGGAAAATGAAAGTAAACGAGCAAAAAAAAAATCAGTTGCCTCCTGTGTATTGAACCGAATTAAAAAACGAATAGTACCATAAATACTTTGTGAACTTCCATATGCTTACTAAAGGTGATACACTCAAACACTTAGGAGTAAATATCGCATCAAGCCTAAGCTGCAAACCTCATATCACTAATATCATTAGCGCTGCAGTAAAGACGCATTGGTTCATGCGGATGAATGCACATGTACCCCAATTCGCACATAATATTATGAAACAAAAAACTCCGATAAGCATGATTGGGGACGAAAGGAGTTCTGCAAATAACTTGTTCCACGTATCTTTTAGCAGTATGCTTCAAAATAACTAAGTAGGCAGCGCAAGAAAGCATGGAGCACCCATAACACAATTGCTAAACATCTTGTACACTGGGTTTTATAAATTACGAAAGTAACCAGAATATATCTCAGACAAGTTTCAACCACCTTGTTTTGTTTCCTTTTCCTTCTTTCTTCTATTGAAGGGTGCGTGTGCTGCAGCGACTTTCAAGAAACGCTCCTTGTCATTTTTCCAGTATACAGAGGTGGTGCAACCACCATCTTCAGAGATAAACTCAGTTTTCTGACAAATGACATCACATAATAATTCTATTTTTTTATGTACAAGCCAGCGAACGTTATTTGTGACTTTCAAACAGCCCGCGCTTCTTTATGCTTTCGCCAAACGCAAGTGTGGGGGCGCCACTAGCCTCAGCCAACGCAAGGAGGTTCAACCACTTCAACCACTTACACAACGAAGTCACATGTGGCGACTTCTTATGTCTCAACTGCGACTACCGTTACGACATTACGCTAGCTGACATTTAAAATCGCCTAGTTAGTGTGTGTGTGTGTGTGTGTGTGTGTGTGTGTGTGTGTGTGTGTGTGTGTGTGTGTGTGTGTTGTGTGTGTGTGTGTGTGTGTGTGTGTGCCTTGCAGTAGTTTTTTGCTATATGTAATAAAAGGGTTAACCGTGGAAACTTTTCCAGATCTTTTGAGCGCGCAATCCGTCACGGTAGCCTCGCAGGCTGAGGTTGCCACCATGTCACTCCCGCCTCTTGTGTAGCTTTCAGCATGCTCACTGGTGTGAAAGGAGAGAGATAGCGCTTAAAGATGCGAGAAATTTCCTGGAACCCTATTGATCCTTAACAGTTTATTAAGAAATTTGCGGCATTCTATTTGTATGGCAATAAACTTTTTGGCAGATGGCATTTGAAGATAAACATTCTAAAAAAAAAAAAAGATCGAGTAAAAAGGGTGCCCCGCCGCGGTGGTCTAGTGGCTAAGGTACTCGGCTGCTGACCCGCAGGGCGCGGGTTCGAATCCCGGCTACGGCGGCTGCATTTCCGATGGAGGCGGAAATGTTGTAGGCCCGTGTGCTCAGATTTGGGTGCACGTTAAAGAACCCCAGGTGGTCTAAATTTCCGGAGCCCTCCACTACGGCGTCTCCCATAATCATATAGTGGTTTTGGGACGTTAAACCCCACATATCAATCAATCAATCATGAGTAAAAAGGGTGTCTTTTTTGTCCCACGGCAGTAATTGTAATCAGGCTTGCGTGCGCTTCCTTTCTTGAAAACTCGGCACTGGCCACTTTCATATTGCGAATGCTATGTAACGCTGATAACACGCATGTCGTTCGTGACCGGAATCTACCGGACGCGCGGTGATAGCGAAAGGAAAGAACACAAGATGACGATTATTGTTGCGGGACAAAAAGACGTCGTTTTTACTCGATCTTTTTCTTAAAGTGAATCTGAAAACTGTTGCAGGGACCTTCCCTGGTTTGGTGGACGTGCTTTGCCTGTTTCAACAGCGAACCGCGCTCTAATGCAGACACAACATACCTTTATGACAAGAACACTATTTTGTTCATACGTTAAACCTCGATGAATTTGCCACAAGCGTGACAACGCATCGCATTCGCGTAAAACGATACGGTAAATTCAACTCCGCCTATTGACTGCGCATTGAGAAAACGCTGCCAATCAGCATCCAAGGCTCGCGCCAACTAGCGGAGCACTGTATGCAGCGCGAAACTTGCAGTCTCTTTTCAACACCAGCCACTATCGACTCGCTATCTACTCAGCCAACAATGCAGTAGACAATGCAGTAAACATGGCAGGTAAGCTCACGAGTTGATTCGATTACAGCGGAAACAACAAATATTTATACTCCTCGTTTCGAGTTCAATAAAGAAAATATATATTTTCTTTTGAGAGGCACCGAAGCACAAGTCTTGATCAAACGTTATTGCTTAACAGACGAGCTAAATTTGTCCGTGAAGTTTTAGCGGGCTACCGGAGCAATCGACAGCGATGGAAAAGCTGTCGTGGGTCTTGTGGCGTCTTGTAAGTGCAACTACAAAAGGTGACATTCACTGACGTCACTGAAAATGCCGCGTTTGAGCACCAGCAAGTGTGGACGCGATGGTTCCGATGTGTCAATAATGATCTCGAAACACCACATGCAGGGTTTTTTTCATTATTACCACACTGAGACATTCTTGCAGCGTTGTTTTCACATAGACGCAACTTGTGGCGCATCAAAGCCGCCATCATGCAGTGCCAGTTTCTCTCAGAAGCTGTGTTATGACGTCACGTACAAGCTATCTATACCTTTTCTAAGATATACAAGCACGTCACTGTTCTCAAGGCAAAAAAAAAAAACACAATGAAAAGGCTGCGAGTTCATGATTGTAAAGTGGACAATGCATGCTTTAACTGAGCACTTAAGTAAAGCGTGCAAGCCAGTGCAATATGTTACTTTTGGGTGGCTCTGTCCAGGTTCTAAATCGTCAGTTGCTGCTACAAGCGTTGCCAATCCCGAGTATTTCTTCAGTAACCCCCCCCCCCCGACCCCACCCCACAAAAAAAAAAAACGCAAACGACTAAATGTCTAGGACAGGCTCTAATTTTCTAATTGTATGAGTTGCTCCTGCCTCCATGTGAGGTGGCCCGCCACACGCACTGTACCACGTACACTACATTCCTCAATCTGTCACTTATCTCCTACTGATTTCACCACAGAGCTACTTACCTTTGCACATCGATGCGCATATGTATGTGTGTACGTTTGTATGGCGCATGTATCTATAAACATGCGTAAAATGACGAATATCGGAGGGATTAGAATCGCTCTCTCTGCTTCACCAACGAAGAGACACAAACAGCTTCCTGCACAAGATACATCGATCCAACTCACCGGAATGCCATTGTGGTCATGCAGAAGAAAATGTTCGCCATATTCTTTTGGAGTGCATTAAATACGCGAAAGAAAGAGAAAAATTAAAGAACAAATTAGCAAGTTTGGACAGACGGCCCCTCACAATAAAGAAACTACTTGGACCATGGCCTGAGATGCATCTTCAGAAAAAGGCAATAATCTTCCTGACAGACTTTTTAGTGGAGACCGGACTGGACAAGCGCCTATGACCGACAGCCAGAAATGGGTATTATGTAAAGTGTGGTCATGTATATACTGGCATTAGAGTACTAAGGTGTGCGTGTAAGTAATTTATGACTGTGTGAACTGCGTGAAGAAAACTGTGTATTGACATGTTATTTGAACTGGTTTCAGTGTGCTAGTATGTGATTTTTTTCCTTTTCCGTATTGTTAATTTTTGGGTACCGTTCTGTATTATTCTTTTATTTTTCGCTGCAGAACTCTGTGATATGGAGTAGCCGAGGCAATAGACTCCTCAACCTCTCCACAGCAAAACAGTTAAAACAGAACAGAACAGAACAGAAGGGGCACGTGGTAAAAACTGCCACCAAACTACGCTGCTGCTAATCGTGTTTTCCGTAAGCGGTGAGACCCGTATGTACTAGAAAGAAGAGCCATGCTTTTCATGAAGCACATGCATATGGTAGACCTTAGTATTGTTTTATTTGGATTAATCAAACGGACTTATAGAGTAGCGTTCACGTCATCATCATTTACCGTCGGGATCAAGATTTTAAACCTCCTTAGTCGGGACATGCACTGCCAATGCGAGGATTACTACTAAGGTCTCCAGAGACGCATAAGTGCAGTACAAGTTCAACAGAGCTAATGAGGACGCAATCAGCTGGGTGGAGATGCCGGGGCACTGTTTCACTATACGGTGCAAAGGTTGTGTGCACCCCTTCTCAGCAGGATACAACTTTTTGCTTTGTTCTACCTTCTCATCTTTCTGCAACCTCTTTTCTCCCCTTTATCCCTTCCCCAGTGCAGTGTAGCAAACCGGATGTGTGTCTGGTTAACCTTCCTGCCTTTCCTTGCATTTTTATCTCTCTCTCTCTGCTAAAGTTATGCACCCGTCTGAGCTATCGTAATGCAAGCTAGCGCTGTGGAGTATTTTAATGCGTACCAGCCAGCATTGATGGTTCCTGGTCAACCTCAGTGAGTTGACCCACTGAGGTTAAGGCGCCGAGTCTCCGTTTCTGGATCTGGCCTGTGAGCATGGCTGCATGTAATATAGAGTACGACACACACAAGTATACAGTGTCCCTACACGAAAGCTTCTCTTCCTGCCTTGTGTATATAATCGGACCCAACCTCACTGCCACGTTTGAAATACGTGCTGTACGTTCGGGCATGCTGCGCAAGCGGTGAAATTGTCTCATGTCAACGCGCTTTACTGGAGCGCTGTAACTGTCATGCCTCCTCGATTTTTCTACACATACAAAAAAACGCTTCGCATCCCCCAGTGGCGCATTTTCAAACACCAATGTGGAACGTCTGGTGACCTCTACGGAGTGGTGGAGTACGCTAATGCCTTAGAATATGTAATTTCGTCGGTAGGCTTTGTTTCGTCACGTTCCAGGCACTCCCCGTTGGCGCAAGTTTGTATTCCGACAAGTTTGGGTGTACCACGCACTGTGTGAGTTCCTGAAGAGCAGCGGGCTTATGAACAACGGCGTCGAAAGCAGAGGTGGCATTGCGCCCGTCAGCTACGTTGGACACTCAGCTTCATAACTGTAGCAAAATATGCTTTCGATCTTTTTTTGTTTCACGTTCGTTGAGTTAACAAACGGCTTCGCGGCGGCGATATCATAGCGACTGCATTAGCACACTGCATAGAAAATGAAACAAATCAGTGAATGGTCCCAATTCATTGGCGTTTGGAGCTCTTGTCATCTTCAGTAATAGTATACCTCAATTAGGGAAAGAAATCAAGTGAAGGAATCTCACAAAATTCGATTTGAGGACATACTTTCGTATTTATTGTATTTCTAAGTTTTCCAGGCTCTGTTAAGTCTGATCACGTGAGTGTAGCTTGACTTTTCATGTTATGTAGCGTTATGTGTCGGAAAATAAGGGCAGATCTCACAATTCAATGAAGAATGAGTTTAATAAATAACTACATACACTTTGTAAAACAGCCTTCTACGTGATAAGCACCATTGAGCATTTAGATTCAGTAGACTTGTTATGAATCCAATAAGGAATTCGTAATCGATTCATTGTGTAATGGCGACTTGGATAGAATTGGCTGACCATGTGAAGACCATGTCAGGAACAATTAGTAAAATTCTGTGAAGCACGCACTTTGTACAACAGACAGAGCGTGCCACGGCACGCCATAGGCGCTAAAACCATGACGTAATGTTTTTAACGTGGCGTAATCAACCAGCGCTGTGCAATTCATTCATATTATGATAGGCATGACCATACATGCTGCACTCGCGAGTTTAACAACACGCACAGATAGAGATGTACAGTCGTCAGCAACATTGAAACGCACACTCCACAGCGTATCCTGTAACAGAGTGATTGGCGCTGGTGCCGCGTAGCTTTGGTTTCCGTTGTCGAGATGTTATCCATGAATATAGACAAACTATCGAAGCATATCCAAGATACCATATCGGCAACAGCACGCCGAGTTTCACGGATGTAATCAGTCTAAGTAGGCCTGGTCACGCGGTGTAGCATTCTTGTTAAGCTTCCTGGCGACTGTACGTTCGGGTACCGATTTAGAAGTCGGTGGTGTTCCTACCTGGAAGGCAGATTCATACAAGCCTGAACCAATGGGCGCGCATTCAATACTCACATCAGAAAACGTAGGTGGGGCTATATTGGGCTTTTTAGTCACGGGTGAAATCTTCTGCAGCAGATCGGTAATCTGGCTCCGCATTGTTCTGCCTTCTTGAGTCATGCCTTGCCATAGATAATGATGCCTTCGCAATAATTGCGAAATTAAGAAGTCGCAGGATGTGCGGACTTTCATACTTTGAGATTACGAAAGCATATTAGGCTAGAGTTTCATAATTGCTGGCGAAAACATAACATGTATACAACTGTATTTTAAAACATTGACACCCGAAATCCACTGAATTACATGGAGCACACGTATCTCGCTACATCGTGTCTCGGATTAAACAGACGTAGAATGGTGACCGAAATGGCACTGGCGACTTACACTGCGTGAAATAGTGTTTGAGGAATGTGTCCAGCACATTCCTTTATGGCCAAATACCTTTTGGCAACAGTAGACTTAAGGACATTTGTACGCAGAGATTGTGTCATTATTCAAAGCATTTACGTTGTCACGAGTAGCACACCGTTGCTCGGTGCAATATATGCACTTCACAAGAATATAGGGTCCACGGATGTCGTCACCAAAAGCATTTCTAAAAAAAAATTTGGCATCACATCAGTTCGGTGGTAATGGTAATATGTACAAACATGGACAATTAAAGTAGGAACAACTAAGCTCCAACTAACAAGCGTTGTATTGTTCTTCTTTAGTCCACTCGTAATATACGACCACTTTCACTTTGCGCGCATAGTTCGACACCTATAGACCACACTTGCCAACCGCATAACTTGTGCGGGATGGTGCTCACGATAGCTACCACTTGCAAAGCCCATTCTGCCTTTCAACTTCTTGTTCTAGTTTAATTTGTCCATGACTGTACGTTAGTCTGAGTAAAATATCCATCGCAAAGCGAAACACGACATCGAAAAACAGTCTTTTCTACAGAGTTCATTGCAATGGGTACGTAGCTTTTAATATTGTTAAGCCGTAATAGCGGCTCCCATGTCACATCTTGAAAAAGATGCGTGTGCTTTTATTTAAATACACGACGTCTAGGTGTTCATTGTTATATACCACTAACACATCGTTCAACTTATCATCAGATAACACTAACAAGAACAAACCAATTAGAGCTTAACACTATTACTAACACATGACTGATTCTTCTTACCATGCCCAGCATACTTAGATGCAAACACTGTGCACATTATGCCATGGTATTTCGTGTACTGCGTTATACAATGCTCAATGTTGGCTTACACCATTGCTGATATGTAACCACTCTTTTGACTCCAAAATATTCTATATAACTTCGCCTGTCGGACAGGCACCACGTCACCCCTACGCTCAAGCACAGAGAAAAGACGTCAGTTTATTGAAACAAGTTAGCGAGTAACAATGTGGGGTAAAAACAAGAATAAATAGAATACTTACTCTCTTTACCAGATGAAATAAACTAACACATCACACAATAAAAAGCCTGCTGGCCTCTCTACCAGAATTTTATACAGCCTGTACGACCGTAATTCTAGAAATATTAAGAGAGTGATCCCTATAGCTTAGAGAAGTCAATACAGCAAATAAAAAAAGCGCAACTGAGTGCACATGAAATGTGCTTTCATTGTGACTTAAGCTTGTCACAGTACCGACTTCTTAATGCAGTATGGCAACAGAAATAAATAATGAGAGGAACGACATGGCTTGCAAAATGAAAACGAAGAAAGTCTTGAGCATGAATTCAAGTAAGCATGAAATGACATTTAACACTGGTGAATTATTGATGTAAAAGTGTGTGCATATATATATGCACACACGCGCGCTCTTTTTATCCTTGATATAAAATATGCTTTGATACACCTTTGCGTATATGATTGCACAGTGCTGTAGACTCGGCCTTTCTTTTAGCCCCATATTTCGCACCCCACAAGCACCGCTATAGCCTATCTCTAACGTCAAAGTCATATACGATTGTGTGGGACGTCAGCTGAGCCGTATAAAAGGCTGCGTAGAACGTGAAGCTGTGTGCGAATCGGGAGTCGGGCATAAAACAATGCAATGGATAGCAGTTGTGACCCCCTGGAGCGAAATGTGGTCAGCTTATCATGATACATTGAGTACATGAGAACATTCGCCCCTCTTAATGTTTTGGCGCTTTC
This sequence comes from Rhipicephalus microplus, assembly GCF_013339725.1. Taxonomy (NCBI): domain Eukaryota; kingdom Metazoa; phylum Arthropoda; class Arachnida; order Ixodida; family Ixodidae; genus Rhipicephalus; species Rhipicephalus microplus. The sequence goes on from NC_051170.1 coordinate 101,337,995, forward strand.
ACCGCAACGCAGGATCTGTTGCCCAAGAAATAACCGGGCAGGTTGGTCTCCTAACCGGTTCAGATGCGCACCGCCGTCACTTTAAAAACGTTGGCCCCCGGTGAAGTAGAACAGCCGCCTAAAAAATCGAATGTCCCATCAGAAGACAATTATTTGTCGAATCCAGTCGGCGAAATGCGTGATCCTCGTGTACACTCCGGGTTGATTTGGCAGAGCACACCCGATGCCCCACGATATGATGCCGATCAGTGACCACTGCCCCGTCTTCAGATCTTTGAGCACCAGTGGGCCTCCAGAGTCACCCTAAGGGAGAGAGAACGAGGCATTCACCAAAACGCATGCAAGCACACATCAACACGCACATAACTGATACAAGAGGAGGCTCAGGGACTTGCATCATGGCCACGCTCCTACCCAAATGTGTTGAGTGAAATCCTGCTAACCTTTATTGTTTTCAAGGCAGCGTGTCGCGCTTTCATATTTTAGTTTGAGTGACGACAAAGTACCCAGGTACATGTTAATAGCTTTGCATGACAGCAAAGTATGCGAGTCTGTATTTATGTTTGACAGTTTTTAAATGACGCAGTTCGTGAAAGTGGGCATTTTCTGCTTGCATTTATTGCTTTTCTTTATGGGCAACAAAGGTGGCAGTTAGGAAAGGAAGTTTGCTGTAGCAGTTGTGGTGCATGTTCTCTTGCAGGACCCTACTGCTCCCCCCTTCCATCTCTCTCTCTCTCACGCACACACACACACACACACGCACACACACACGCACACACACGCACACAACCACACACACACCACACACACACACACACACACACACACACACATACACGAGGAAGCCTGAGCGAATGACAACAAACTTAGTGGGACCTCATCTGATTCGGAAGATAATTGAACTGCAACAGTAACTGAATGAAACGCCCGACAGGTCATCATACAGTACCTTCAAACAAATTCTACAACCAACACATGTCATCGACTTTCCCCTCGATAGCGTCATCCTTCACTGCGATGCATCTGGAAGGCTGTTCAACGTCCTAGGCGACTACCTTTTATGCAGATTTCAGAATAATCTCCTTCACGTGAGCTCGTGTGAGCACAAAGCTGTTACTGTTACACTGTTTCTGTTGCTGTTAAATTGTTACAAACACGACCCGACAAGCACTTGCAGTCGTTTCCTTCATGAACTCCACCGGTCATCACCGGCCTGGTACTTCAGCTGTCAGGGCTCATATAAGGTGACCATTGACAAACACAAGACAATGACGCTTTTGTGCTTAGTGAGCTAACCGGCATCTTTCAGCTACTAAACTCGGCCTGAATATTCCGCAAATATATATCACTTTTCCATTCTTCCCGTAGCTGTAATTAAACCTGTGTTGCAATATGCTCAATAAATATGTCAGTATATTTAGAGATTAGGAACTCTTTAGATTGACGTTGATATTGCGCGTGCTTTATAAACAGAGAAATAAAAGAATGAAGAATTTTCCGAGATTAAAGGGCAGCAGCCGTGTTGGCTTAGGGGCAATAAAATTACCATACAGGCATTGCACTGGGTAAGAGCAGTTTATGCACGGAAGTTCGAACAACTTTTAACATTTTCTCTATAAACAGCTCTACAGTATAAAACACACTCAAGAGAGTACTTAGCAATGAACATAGAACATGGATGTCGTTGCGAATTTCCAATGTAAGAACAAAAATTCTTAAATGAGAAGCAAATACAAGACACTCCTAAGTAATAAATAGCTATGATACAACAAATTACTTTGAATGAAAATCAATACAGAATGAAATTTCAAAAAGCAGCTGTAGGAGCTTTATTAGCAGATATGCTAACAAGGATAGCCAAAAGTCAATTTATTTCTGATATAATTTAGAGAAGAAAAATACTTTCGCAAAAGTTAATTCTGTAAGTGTAGTTTGATTGGGTAGAAGTGCAAAAAACACTATTTTACTTGATACTAGGTGAAGAAATGAAAAACACCTATTAGGGACCTACCTCACAAGAGTCCTTGCCTCCTTTGGCGAGACCGGCACAAATAAAGATGTTGGGGATATCCTCGATGAAGCCCGCCTTGCGGTACATGCTCTCGCATTCTTTGTTGGTAATGATGGGAACGCTGACCTTCTGCATGATGTTCGGAAGGGGTCCATCTGCGTAGTAACAAGTGCACTTTATATACTCGTGTGACATGAGCAAGCGAAACGGCGCAGACAATCGTCTGCACTCCGAACGACTACTTGCTTACACGAGTGCGGATATAGTTAGGAAATGAACACACGAGAGAAAGGCCGCTCACTTGCAGCTCAATTTATTCGAAAAAGCTTCACGCCAGGAAAGCTTATGCACAGGTGCATTGGCAACATACACTGTCGCAGAAAAGTCTTCCCACATCGCTGGCAAACCCGATAACAGTCTATGAATGTTAGAATGGAGGGGGGGGGGGGGTAGTTACATTTATTCAGTTTAACTGCTATCAAAGAATTCTGCCCTTTTCATCGTCAAGTGAGCGTCCTTTCTGTGAGAGAGAGAGGAAAAACTTTATTTGCGCATAACGTGGAGCATTCCAAATGGTCGGGCCCCTGTTCCAGGGCTTCGCTGGCCCTAGCCATAATCTCTACCCGTTGGACCAGCCAGCGCTGATCAGCAATGGCCGAATTGGATAGCGATGGGACAGCAGTGCTTCCCATTGTTCCTCTGTATTGTTCTTGTTGAGGTGTTCTTCATTGTGATGTGTACACTCCCACGTGATGCGCAACAGAGTTGGTGTGGGCACCACACACACGTACAAATATCTCTGTATGCTGTGGGGTAGAATACATGTAGCCTGTGTGCGTTCGTGTATGTGTTTGGATTCTGCGTAATGCCACCGATTCTATTGCTGTGAGGTTCTTATGTCGTGCTGGATACAGTTTTCTATTGTCTCTGTAATACTGAAGAAATGTACCAAAGTTAGGGTCTATGGGCGTTGAATCCTCTATTGCAGTGTGCAAGGAAGCTCGGTAATCTGTGAAGCCTCGAGCCGCCTCATCCGCAAACTGGTTCCCGGTGACGCCCTCGTGCCCTGGCGCCCAGATAATGGTTTGGGTGTATTCAATTGGGAAGTCCTTACGAGCTTTGGTTAGAATTTGGAAGGCCTTCATACATAGTCTACCTTTTTCGTAATTTCTACATGCAGCCTTCGAATCCGTGATTATCGGGGGGCTTTTCGCTCCCTGCCCTCCTTGATTGGCAGCGCTATCGCTATCTCCTCCGCTTCTGGGATAGAGGCTTGGGCTATAGAGGCACAACTTGTAACGTTTCCTTTTCGGTCTGTGACCACGGCCACCATGTTATTTGCATTTGGCTGATATGGTGCAGGGTCGTGTGTTATTTTCCTAACCACGTCCACGCTCCCCAAAGCAAAATGCCGAATTAACTAGCCCAACAGTTGACCATATTGACTCTTCAAAGCTGTTTAACCAGCGAAAGCCAAGAAAGTCGTCTGGGCATAATGACTAAACATTGTGTTTATTAGGAGCTTTTTTTAGCATTGTATCAGTAGAATTGATTTTATTACAGTAAAAATGTTGACAATTCTTGTCAAGATAGCAATTTATGTGTTGTTGAAAATAAAGGAATTCTTGGTACTAAATTCTTTACCGGTCACAATTTTTCTATACATCACTCTGCATTTAGGAAATCATTGTGAAAAAAAAGAAAAATACAATGTTACTTCGAACGGCGATGGGGCGTTCGTTATTTATTGATAACATGGCATGAAAATTTCTATTGATGTCCCGATTATTCAGTCATGGACAAACTAGGGACGCCTCCCCCCCCCCCCCCCCCCCCATGAATACATAAAGGCCAAGTCCCTCTGTGGCCCCACGACCCCTCTGGATAGCCGCGAGTTGGTCCGCCAGCATGTCACTGCGGGGCATCCGCTGCTACCAGTGTTCGCTTCGAGAACATTCACCAGCCAACGCCGAGCAAGGCAAGATTATGTTGTGTAAATCAAGCAAATTCGCACTCTTAGTAGAACAGATTGAAACACTGCCGTCCGGATTAATTTTATTCATGACAACCGGGTTAGGGTATGTCCGTGTCTGCACAAGCCGTAATGTAACCGTCTGTGGTTTGTTTAATCTATAATGTGACAAAAGAAATGTGTGTGCCTTAGGTAATACTACTTAATGATGTAGTTGTAGGTTAACAGCTGGTCCTCTAACTTAGTAGTGGAAAATACAGACCACTCAGGGAGTGCACGGCTCACTAATCCTCCTGCCTCCCTGTGCGCCACATCGTTGACGTTACGCAGAGCTCACCCATGTGCGTCGGAAGCCAAGTAACTGTATGCGAAGTGATGGCTCCACCCTGCAGCAGGTCGACAAGCCGGTGCGGTAAACACACCCATCGAGAAGGGTTAATTGCAGATCGAGAGTTCCTAACGACTAAAGTTTTGCAAAAATCAATCAGTGCTAGAGCAATAGCCATCTGCTCAGTGACCCCGAATCCTTTGTATAAACGGAAGTGGCAGTTCAAGCACTCCTTTTGCCATCTAGCACCACCACCACCGTGTAAGCATATTTTCCATTAATCCATGCCACGTCTACGAACGCAAACTCTTCCTCCTCCTCCTGATTATTCGCCCCCGCAACCAAGCCCTAGCTCTCATCATCCACCTCCCAACCTTCCTAGCACAGGGCGCACATTGCTTGGGGACAGACGAATCATGATAATAGCCCTAAGGCTCACGTTCAACTCGTGTAGCCGCGCCCCATTGCACAACACAACCACGGATTCCCTAACTGACACTAAGATATAGCTACCCTGCCGGTCCACCTAGTGACCACTCTGTGTGCCATACGCCAAGCCTCGGCGATTTCATCTAAAGTATTATGCAAAGCCAACCTCAACAACTAACCTCCCGGTCCTTCCATTTTTTTCGCCCCCTCCTCCTCGTAACATCAACATGTCGTTTGATGTGTTCACAGGCAAAGCGCCACCTTCATGGTTTTTCTATAAAAGCTTCCAATTTGTTTCTCTCTCCACTTTTCAAATATGGCACATAGCTGCCACATGCGAGAAATGGTACAAAATCAATGCCTGGACTAACGGCATGTCACGTTTTCCTAAGCTTATATGCCTATTGGAGGTCCCTTGGATAGATCTTGTGGCCTCCTCTGTCTTTTTGGTAATTCACTGAATATTATTTGATTTATTGGCTTAAACTACCAAACCCAGGGCCCTGATAACCTCAAGTTTTCGTACCAACTCGTCGCTAATATAGACTGTAATGAAAGTCTCAACTTCCGGTTCCCAATCCTTTGGCCTATGACCTACTTTGATAGATTTGAAGATTAGCAACTTCGACTTTTTTTTTAGAGGAACACTTCAGCTTCTTGAAATGAACACTATTTCGTAGGTACAGGCAGCACTGCAAAGTTAAGGACGCAAAAATATAAAACAACACAAACAAAACCCACGCAAACAAAGCGCATTGTCTGTGTTAGTCCTGTTTTTTTTTTTCGTCCAACGGCAGCATCATTGCCTGCGTATAGCATTCAGGAAAGGAAGCGACCACTTCCGTGTGGAAAAAAAAAAAGTCTTACCATTTCGAAATAGGATAGCGTAATGAAACCACACTGTAAAGCGTCTGGTCTTCCGGCACATTAGAACACCTCCTACTGAAGGTACTTGGGTCCGTATTGTAAAATATTTAACATTGTTGAAAACAAGGCGTTTTGTAGTGCGATAGTTAAATTTTACCTAAATGTTCCAGTGTGTTTCTCGTGTATAGTATTGGGAATCGGTGTTGACAACTAGCCATGATTTTCGTTTTGCCTATTTCTCGTTAGTCACGGCAGGGTGCTGTTGCCACTGGCTAGAGGGGGATTTCGTGCGCATGTCCCAAAATGCTTGTGATAATTTCCTTCGAAACGCCAAATAGAATAACATTTTAAGACTGCATAAGAGAAATTTCTTGTGCATTCGTAGGACATTGATAGTGTCACAGTGAGTTCGTGGTGCAGTCATATAATATTTTTATCTGTCATACCTGCGTTGCCCTGCACAAATACAGGGTGGCCATCTGAGTGCCCCCAGTGGTTGACTTTCACGGATTTCCTTTGTCCCTCTCTCCTACTCTGTTTAGTATAAAAAGCGGCAATTTTAGATCACATGCTTATTTATTGTCGTGATTGAGACAGGCAAGCACGACATGCACATTCTCACACACGGGGATCTGCCCGAGGCACTTTTCAAACATTTATGCGTAAGAGAACCTTCAGTGCTCTGAAGAACAGACGCGCCCAAGCGTTCGCACGAAACCCGATCACATTACGAGGAAACGCATTCCTGCGTAGTCTACCATAACCATTTGGGGCTAGAGCGCGGGTAAATTGAAGCTGCGGAAGACAGGTATTTACGCCCTGCCATTAGTGTTCTTTCTGGGCGGTCGAGTGTGGTCAGTAACCCTTTTGACGTCGCCTACAAAGATCGCGAAGAGATAGCTTTTGACGTTGGTAAATATACGCAAACATGTTTTCCTCCTGTCTCGACGCCTCTACGATTTTGTTGTGGGTAGCTTTCTACCTGCTTAAGGAGCTTTCCTTAACGACCTTCAAATTGCAGGGTCAGTGCTATTCACGAAGTACTTACATAAATCGGCGACATTGCTTACTGTGAATGAATACGTCTAACGTTCATATTATTGTTCTTTTTGCTTTGGTGTGACGTTCTTGTTTGGCAGCTTCCGTGTTGCTATCTAGCGCCTACCTTCTTTGCGTTTCGCCGACAAGAAAGGGGCCGGCGTACAGTCAGAAAAGGTGATTTATTGCGGTGGAGAAACGTGCCCACCAGCACACAACCAGTCAGGCAATCTACATAGTCCTATCTCTGGGACGACCCAGGGGAGCACAAAAAGTTCAGGGGCTGTAGGGACAGTGTAAGTGAGCTGATCTCCGGGAATTCCCCGTTTAGCGCGACCAGAACAGAGGTTATTTCTAGTTGTACCCTTATCTCGAAGGGAGCGGGGGCATCCATCCACGTCCTGTATTTATCAGCGGTCTCAATCATACTGCTGTACGGTGCGTACACGCAAGAAGTAAAGCTGGCACAATTCGGAAATTGTGATGGCGAACCTTGAAAAGCCACATGCGCTCACGTAAAAACGTAGCACAGCTTTCCTCTTTGGCGATGACGCTGTACAACAAAGCAGTGTTGTGACGGTTGTGACATAAAACAGTGTTGCAATAAAATATTTGTGGTACAGCATTATGGGAGTTAACAAAAAAGTCCCAGTTTCACCGCAAGGGCGAAGCAATAGCAAAAACTTGGAATGTAACGCTGAGAACGGCAAGCAGACTGAAACGTGCAGCACGGTGCTCACGCACAAATGATGCACGAAAACAACATACACAGGACGAGAGGGAGCTCACAACGTTTACCTCTCGACATTTAACGCACTGTTAACAAAAAAACGAGGCACGAAACATAACCACAGGTACAGATATGAGTGCGAACTAACAAGTGCCGCACTTGTTACTTCGCTGTGTTTGAAAAGCATACCATTTTCGCAAACGGCGCCTGTGCAGTGTGCGAAGTGATCTTACTGCGCCCGGCAACTAAGCGTAATCGTTCCGGTCAAAGTCGAAGGCACGCGATCCTCCCCAACCGAAGGATAAACGCGCGCGCACAAGCATCTCACCTCCCTCCTCCCCATTTGCGGGGCAAAGTACGCGTGGGAGATAAGCGCGCATGGGCGCATCATGACCAGCTGGGCGCCGAGCGCGGTCCTAATGCGAAGCATTTCTTTGCGATCTTTGGGTGCATCTGTCTGTCTGTCTGTCTGTCTGTCTGTCTGTCTGTCTGTCTGTCTGTCTGTCTGTCTGTCTGTCTGTCTGTGTCTGTCTGTCTGTCTAGACGCCTACGACTTCTAGCTCTCCTGGCTGTTTCGATAATGGTATCAATACCAAAATTATTATGACATAACATGACAGTATAATGAGCATAACTGACTAGTCATAACATGAAAATCATGGCATGTTTTTCATGAATGCCATGATTTACACTTCTTGATCTTGCAGCTCTTGCGGTGGTTTCGTTCACATGACATGTAAAACGGCTACGGTATGTTATGACGGCATGGCGAACACAAGTAACAGACCCCAACATGAAAATCATGACATGCGTATCGTGTACACATGATTACACGCCGCACTCATGATGCACTCGCGACCGTTTCGCTTGGTTGACACACTAAATTTGATGTTACGTGGCGCGAACGGACGACGAAGCTAAATTACACCCCCGCCGCGGTGGTCTAGTGGCTAAGGTACTCGGCTGCTGACCCGCATGTCGCGGGATCGAATCCCGGCTGCGGGCGCTGCATTTCCGATGGAGGCGGAAATGTTGTAGGCCCGTGTGCTCAGATTCGGGTGCACGTTAAAGAACCCCAGGTGGTCGAAATTTCCGGAGCCCTTCACTACGGCGTCTCTCATAATCATATGGTGGTTTTGGGACGTTAAACCCCACAATTCAATCAATCAAGGTAAATTACACGTCCAAACATGGTAATCATGACATGCGTGTCATATAAAACTTGACTACATGCTAGGCTCGTGGCGCACTCTCGGCCGTTTGACGTGAATAAATGACGAAGGTAAATGACGCATCCAAACATGATAATCATGATATGCGTGTCAAGTAAAACATGATTACATGCAGCGCTCATAGCGTGCTCACGGCCGTTTCATAGCTCAACATACACCAAATTTGGTATCACGGGACGTGAATAGACGGCGAAGGTATATGACACCTTCAAACGTGATAGTTATGGCATACGAGTCGTGTGAAACGTTACTACATGCTATGCTCATACCACGCTTGCGGCCGTTTAGCTAGCTCCACAGATACCAAATTTCCTATCACGCGACGTGAATAAACGACGAACGTAAATGACACGTCCAAACATGATAATTATGTCTTAGAAATCATGTACGACATAATTTACGTTTGCCTCGTAACGTTGTGCTGATTTTAAAGTGATATATCAACCTTCCTCATTCGTGCTTCGCATATATCGTCGATTCCCACTGTCCGTAAGATCTGCAATATTTTTCGTTCTTGAGTTTTCATATATATATATATATATATATATATGAAAACTCAAGACTATGAGCGCTGACTATGTACTTCATCTTCATTTGTATGAGAAAACCATTGTAGTGATCATCATTGTATGTCACGCGGGCTGGGTCTCTTTTGCTCATGCACGTGGATTAAAAATATAACCTGGTTATTGCCGTACCGGACGTGGTCTCATAATATATATATATATATATATATATATATATATATATATATTTAAGGCAAAAAACCAGCCGAGACTCTCCATATGTTTGCCATCGCAAAAGTCACAGCTTTGCCGCAAAGGCGAAGCAATGAACGCAATAGCAAAACAAATATGAAGGTCACGCACAGAATGACAAGCAGATTGAAACGTGCCCCGTGTTTCTCACACACAAAGGACGAACGAAACGTACTCACAGGTACAGATTAACGCGAATAAGCGTCTCAGTTGTTACTTCGCTGTGTCTGAAAAGCGCGCCCTTTTCGCAAACGGAGGTTATGCAACAATTGCAATGACCTTTGTGCTCTTGGTAACTACAACAGAATCGTTCTGACGGAACTCAAAGGCTAGCCAAGACGTATATTCTCCCTCTGCAAGATAAGGGCGCGTTATCGAGCGTACACCCCTTTATTCTCTACGTAGGCCAAAGAATACGCGTGAGGGCTGAGAGCCACCTCGCGCTCACTGCGCCGTCTTGCTGATAATGCTGAAAATACGATAGTCCCCTCCCCCCCTTCCCGAGATGCGCGCCAACAGCGGTAAGTGGTAGATATGAATAGCTTGACGTTTGAACGTTTAAAGAGGTACCTCTCGATGGCTCAGTGGCTAGCGCCTGTATTCACGACGCAGAGGTCCCACGTTTGATTCCGCGTGCCGGAGCCTTTTTTTTTCTGGGATATATATAGATACGTATACATATACGGTGCATGACATCGACGCCGACGTCGACGATGAGCTCCAGCCGAGAATGTGCATATAATTGCTATCGCAATAAGAATATTTTCTACAGCCGCGGGCACGTCTGTGGAAAGCGCGTGAGCAGCCAGTTTTTGCTCTGCGGGGCGGAACCTTGTGGCAGTTTTAGGCTCTCGAGTGGCGGTGTATCAGGAGCATGCGCGGCCTAGTTGTCAGGCAGACCACGTGAGAGACCGATACCGCCTCAAGGTTTCGCCTTGCAGAGCGAAACCCGGCTTCTCGCGTGCTCAACCAACGATGGCATTGGCTCAATACACACGCGGCCACGGCTGTACACCTTAAATGTGGAAGCAGAGTAAATTTGCACAATTGTGCGTTAAACTGATCACTAGTCGATATTTAGGCAAATAAAAAAAATATTCGTTGCTCGGCCGAAGCTGCTAATGGTAACGGTTTTCGTCAGGCTGCGAAAGAGAAATAAAGGCAGGATGGACGGTGTAACCTCCACGTGGAAGAAGGAAGAACAGCGGAAATCGTCCTTTTCCATTTTTCTGTACAACCTTCTGTCGTTCTGTTAAGGTTTTTGTAGAGATTGTGACGATGGGCATTGCCTAAAGAAAAAGAAAAGCCCATGAGTTGAATAAAAAAAACTTTGCGCGACTTTTCCGCTAGGGGAATGGTGCATGTGTTGTGACATTGTGAAACAAGCGGATTGAAAAAGCACCAACGCGCACAAAAACAAGAACCACTACGCGCAAAAGCGACATGAAGCTGCTCACCGCAGAACGTGCACGCGCAGCTGCTGTCTTCGCTGTCTTGAATATTCACAGAAGTGAATGGGCTCCGAACTTGTCTGTAGGACTTTACACAGAAGAAGTCATGATTTTCTTTTTTTTGCTGCCACTCGTTAAGCACACGGGGTGTCTGTGTCCTGAACGTAATATTTGGACACGTGCGACCTTTCTTTCTTCAGTTATGCTTGAATACTATCGAGGCTTGGTCATTCTGGTGCATTTATGACTATGAATCTTCTTTGGTACTTGGGAGCTTTGTAGCTGTACTGTCGATTTGCCATGGTGTTGGTACAAGATCGCAATTCTCGTACCGCTGTACAGTCTTACCTTCGTACAGACGTCCCCATCCGGTGACAACGGCACTGCGACCAACGAACGTGTCATTGGTGTCGGGTACGCAGACCGGTATCACGTTGTCCTGGAAGGGCACGGGCTCGTAGAGACGCAGCAAGGCCAGGTCGTACTCAAAGGTGCTGGCATCGAAGCGCGGGTGCGTGGCCACGATCTGCACGCGTCGCTCCACGTGCGCCAGTGGCTCGTGCTCACTCTTCAGGTCGTACTCGCCCAGCCGGAGAAGGATGTCAGTGGGCGACACGCTGCGACGTAAAGGAGAGAAGCATGCATGGATAGATAAGAGAGCGAAAAGTGCTAGATCATGCAACAAATTACTTTATTTGCAATATTGAACCAGTAAAAAAAGGATGGAGATTTATACATTGTGCAAAAGTACAGCTCCCTCTCACACGTGAAGGTTAAAACTTCCAGGGTACCTTATGGTCATCATCATCATTCTGTCTACGCCTACTGCAGGACAAAGGCCTCTCCTATGTTCCGCCAGTCAACTCGGTTCTGTGCTTGCTGCTGCCACTTTGTACCGGCAAACTTCCTAATATCATCTGCCCGCCTAACTTTGTCTTCTTAAGAGACAAGAAAAGAGCAGAGTGAGTCAGGAAACAATCCGGGGTTAAGGATATCATAGCTGATATAAAAAATGGACATGGGCTGCGCACGTAGCGCGTAGGCAGGATAATCGCTGGTCATGAAGGGTAACTGACCGGATTCCCATAGAAAGCAAGCAGGTGAGAGAGAGACATTATGACGATGACTACTTAATATGACTGGAAGGCGACAGCCACCTTATTTTTCTCAGTCAATCAAGTGATGCTGCCCCGCCACCCTTCGTAAGGTGTCTGCACCTAATGTGGTTTTTCACTGCCTCGGTGAGTGAAGGCACTTCGGTTTTTTTTTTCTTAGCCTCTGTGATCGGATCACCTTTGACCAAGCCACGATGTCATGTGATAACGGCATCATGCGAGAGTACGTCATGATGACACACAAAATTTCGGTGATTTGGGACGTCATCGTCATTAGTTATGGTGATGTCATGACGCGATTTTCGTAGCGCTAGTCCTGACACCATAGGACGCTGACACCGATGGTCAAATTTCGCGTTTAACAAAGTACCCAAGGCTTTCGTCTTGAAAACAAAAAAGACATTCTATAACATTCGCAGAAAGAAGCGTGCCACGCGGGAAACAAGGGAATTCAAAGGCACAACCAACACTCACAGGCTCAAGCTTAGAAAAGGCTGTAGGATGGCAGCTTCACACTGAAGCACCTGTTGTGTTGTAGCATATAAATCACGTTATGAACAGATAGGGTTATCGCCCCCGATTCAGCATGCTTTCTAAGCAGTGGAATATTTTTTTTATGAACGTAAAAACTTTCTGTATTCGGAGTGTCGCGAGCGTGCCATTATAGAGCGTGCCGTGTCGTGTTTGCCTTTTCCTCAAGCTCTCCTGACATACTCACCAGTACGAATGCTTCGTGTGATAGTGTATGTTCGTGAAGGTATGCGTAATATCTGGGAGCAGCTGCTCGTCAATACAGGAACCTAATCACTAATCCTGTTACATTCGAACTCTGAATGACGCAAAACAATGAACCGCACAACCTTACAAAACTAAAGCCCCCAAGACGATGTGCTACGTTTTAGTATGGTTAACAAGTTGCACAATAAGTCGGTCTCTTATAGTCCCGCTTTTCTTAATTTCGCTATAACAGGCCAGTTATTAGACGAGCAAAAGACTGTCGAAGTTTGTTATTTGAATTTCGCACCCAAACTTGAGAAGGTCCTGGTGGCGCCCGGAAATTTGAAATCATTTCGCATATCTTGGACACGTTGATTGAATGAAGTTTTCTAACCCATGAAAAATTATGTTAACGCCGTTAACGGATAAACCTTTACGCTGGCCCTAAGAGGACAGGAAAATCTACGCCGTCACGACGAGCTCGTGGGCGAATGACAGGGTGGCGTCACCGCTTGTATAGCTTTGTTTACACGCCTTTGTTTTCATTTGTTAGGCTTCTTCTCGCAGTAAGAGTGGTGGTGTAACTTGCCAAAACCAGAAATTTATTTCTATTGTGTCCTTATAGGTGAATGATGACTGGTTGATTTTAGTGGCTGAAAAATAAGTTCACGCTCAACTGTGACTCAACATATATACCTGTGTTCTTGCGCCATCAACATCTTCATAATAAATTTAGCACTGTTTAACTATCTCCATCAGCTGGATCGTTTGGAATCGGCTACAAGATGGCTGCATAGTATGTATTCACAATCCGGCTTACGTCCAGGACTTACAAAACCCCGAGTAAAGATCGTGGGAAGAAGTTGAAATACTCGAGTATATTTTCGAGAACTCATGCCGGCCATACACCAGGGGTCAGCCACCTGTGGTCCAGCGGGCAGTAATATGCGTACCCTTCCCTTGTCACTTCTTTTGTGAAGGCCTAAATTACAGTATTCACCCCAAATATTAGTCACTTAATTGTTATAATTAATTATATCTGGGGTATTACGTCCCGACACCACGACATGATTATGAGAGGCGCCGTAGTGGAGGACTGTGGGAATTTCGACCACTTGACGTTCTTTAACGAGCACCTAAATCTACGTACAAGAACCTCAAGCATATTAGCCTCCATCAAAAATGCGGCCGCAGCATCCAGGATTCGACCTCGCCACATTCGGCACACTACTCATAAAGGTGGCAGAATTTACCAAGAGGCATATAAGTGCTTTGAGCATCTATTCTGAAGCGAGAGACTGAATCGCTCTACTTTCCTTCTTAGTTCTAGCTCATTTGTTGGATTCTTGCGTATCATTTTCTGTCGGAAACTGGTCTTAGCGTTGACGCATTGAATGAAAATCTGACTAGTATCACTACGAAGTGCGCAGTGGAAGTTGTAGGCAGGGTAGTCAGACAGGACACTAACAAGCTGTGCCAGGAAACGAAGAACCTCATTAGGAAACGCCAAAGCATGCAAGCCTCCGACACAACAGACAAAATAGAACTGGCGGTGCTTTCGAAGTTCATCAATAAGCGTAAGGTATCTGATGCACGAAGGTATAACATGGAGAAAATGGAACATGCTCTAAAGAACGGAGGAAACGTCAAAGCGGTGAACAGAGTCTTGGGATAGGCAAGAACCAGATGTATGCAGTAAGGAACAAGGAAGGCAAAGTAACTACCAATATGAGTAGGATGGTTAAAGTAGTGGAGTAGTTTTACAGATATCTTTACAGTAGCCGAGAACACCACGACCATTATATAAGAACTATCAGTACACCAGGTGAGATCCCACCATTAATGATAGAAAAAGCAAGGAAAGCCTTGGAGGGAATGCAAAAAGGCAAATCTGTTGGTGAACATCAGGTATAACATCAGATATGCTGAAAGACATGGAGAGATTCTGTTAGAAAAAGTGACGACGCTGTATACGAAGTGTCTCCTGACGGAGAGGGTACCAGAATCTCGGAAGAATGCAAACATGATCTTAATCCATAGGAAGGGGAACAACAAGGAAGAATTACAGGCCTATCAGCTTGCTCTCGGTCGTATACAACCTATTTACAAAGGTAATTGCTAACAGAATTAAGGCATTGGAAGTCAATCAATCAAAGAATCAAGCAGTATTTTGTACAGGCTAATCAACAATCGACCACATTCATACCATCAATCAGACGATAGAGAAATGCTCAGAATACAGCCAATGACTATATAGTCTTCATAGATTACGACAAGGCATTTGATTCAGTAGCTAGATCAGCAGCGTAGGAAAAAAAAAAACTTGAGGAGCTCCTTGAGATTCACTCATGAAACTTAATTTAAGCTGCGGACTCACTCGGACTCACTAACGGAAATTTTCCCAAGCCAGACTCACTCGGATTCACACTCACGAAAATTTTCTTCAACCGGTCTCACTGTGGCTGAAACTCACCAAAACATTACTAACCCGAACTCAGTCACACTAACAGTCACAGCTCAATCTGAGTGTGAGTGAGTCCGAGTGATTCGACTCATGAGTCTGTTAGTCTAGAGTTAACTTGTTCGACTATGGTGTCAATGCTCTTGAACAGCAGTATCTTTCGTAATCGGTACTCTTCTTGGCGCCGTTTGACCCAGTATCTTGGACAACGAGTTCTGAGTGTTCGATAACCAGTAAGGTATTTTTTTTTAATAAATCAAGAACTTTCGTGGAAGAATTGAGGGAGGTAAGGGGGAGAGTCAAGGCACTTCCCTGCGTGATTCGCGCCTCTGAGCAATGAATAATGAAATGGTGTGTGAACGGCACTGCTTTGAAATACCTGTGTGTAAATGTGAGTATAAACGTAAATCCAGACAAGACTGACGTTAGAGGTGAAGATGACTAGATACGACCATAGGTCGACAAAAAATAGTTCATCTTACTCAGACTCATATATATATATATATATATATATATATATATATATATATATATATATATATATATATATATATATATATATATATATTGCTCTTTGGACTCACTCGGACTGAAGCTCGCCAAGAGAGAGAAACAACGAGCAAAAAGGAAGGCACGGAGGTTTACCAGATGCTAGTATCCGGTATGCTAACCTACACTGGGGTAGAGGAATAGGGGGTCGAAAGAGAGAGTTAAAAAATAAATAAGAGAATAACACGGACACACACGCACACACAAAATCGGTCCACTCAGAGGCGTTCCGACAGGCCAGTAGTTCACAAGAAGCCTAGTAGCGCTTGCACGGTTTCACTTGAACTCACTCGAACTCACGCTCACAAAAATTTTCAACGGGACTCATTCAGACTCATGAGTTGACTCACTAGGACTCACTCAGATAAAGTCGTGAGTATGATTGAGTCCTAGTGAGTCGACTCACGAGTGAGTTTGCCAACCTATGACCAGCAGTCACGCTGACACTGCGGAATCAGGGCGTCGACGAAGCATGCATAAACATCCTAGAAGAAATCTTCAGCGGATCAACTGCTATAGTACTCTAGAGCTCCAGAAAGCAAGCGGCAGAATAGCAATACAGGAGGGTGTAAGACAAAGGGATACTATCTCACCAATGCTATATTTACCGCGTGCTTACAGGAGGTTTTCAGAGGCCTAGAATTGGAAGAGTTAGGGATACGAGCAAATGGAGAGTATTTATAGTCCTGCGCTTCGCCGTTGACATTGCATTGCTGAGTCACTGAGAAAATAAATCGCAATTCATGATTGCCTGATTAGACAAGGAGAGCAGAAAGGTAGGTCTTCAAATTAATCTGCAGAAAACGAAAGTAATATACAACAGCCTCGGAAGAGAACAGCGCTTCGAGGTGTAGTAGAAGTGCACTTGAATTTGTAAAAGAGTACGTCTACTTAGGACAAGTAGTAACGGCGGAACCGAAACACGAGATAGAAGTAACTCGAATCTTCGAGAATAGGGTGCAGCTCACTCGGCAAGTATTCTCAAATCATGAATGGTAATCTACCCCTAACCCTAGAGAGGAATGCATATAACAGTTGCATCTTGCCGGTACTCACCTATGGAGCAGAAACATGGAGGCTTAAGGAGAGTTCAGCTTAAATTGAAGACGATGCAGCGAGTCATGGAATGGAAAATGATAGAGGTAACCTTAAGAGACAAGAAAATAGCAGAGTGGGTCAGCGATATCATAGTTGAGAATAATAATGAACAGACGTGGGCCAGGCACGTAGCTGGTAGGCAAAATAACCACTGGTCATAAGGGTAACTGACTGAATTACCAGAGAAGGTATGCTAAGCAAGAGGGAGGGACAGAAAGTTAAGTTGAGATTAGGAAGTTTGAGATAAGGATGTTTGCGTGTATAAAGTGGCAGCGGCAAGCACGGGACCGAGCTGACTGGCTGAACATAGGAGATATCTTTGTCCTGCAGGGGGCAGGGTCAGGCTGATGATGATGATATGAGAGCTTCTTAGAACGTTATAGTAACAGCAGCCAGCAAGTGCCTAGTAACTCTACTGCCAACGACGATTGCTACAACAACAGATCGAGCACTGACCGAAACGAGTTAGATTTCGGTGTAAATGAAAACATCATAATTAGTGGTCACATACTGAAGCATCATTTTCAGACTGAGTAGGGTTATATCCCATAAAAAAGAACAACTATGCCACTTGCCTAGCGGAACAGTCTTGACAGTCACTACACCGTCGTTCCGTTTGCAGTAAGCCTTCTGATCATTTTATGTGCACCATATTTATTGCTTATAATGAAAGCATGTATATTAATCTCCATCACCACTTTATTGTGTGCAGTAATAGGACTTGACGCTGAGAAGTGGCGCTGCCTTGGCGGAAACCAGGGGAGTGTGTGGAGCCGCTGCGCAAGCGCGAAGTGTTCACGCATCCGCAACAAACGTGAAGAGCTATTGCGCTCACTCTCGCCAGTTGTAGCATGTGTCGTGTGTATGACTTCACAGTCGGCACATATAAAAAAAATTAATTAAACATCTTTCCTAGCGTACTGCACTTTACCATTCCATGACTAGACACTCTGACCAGTGAGGTTTCTGTGACATTAAACGAAATAGGTACGATAAGAATTAGCTGTCACACCTTTTAGTGTTAATGCCTGAAGAAAGTGAACAAAAACCCAAAGTCAGAAACTCTGCTGCAATGACAATCACCACCTTATCTATACAGATCGAAGTACTATATAAGCATGCCCCGTAAGATACAGTTTGGGGCACCTTAAAAAGGTAGCTTATTAGTGCAATAATTGGGTTATACGTGATGAGCAGGCAGCAGTTTAACAGAGTAGGTGCATTACAGTGTCTTCTTTGAAAAAAACATAATAATCTAGATTGTTGCACGGAGTGACAGTTACTAGGTTACGCAAGTTTGGCTAGTTTATGTGTACCATAGGGTTTTTCATATAAAGACAATTTCATAAGTATAGTGCTATGGTTGTTAGCTTTTTGCAGTTTAATTTCCCAAAGCAACCCAGCCGATGAGAGATGCCTCAGTGTAACCGGTAGTGTCTTGTCTTATATTTAATAATCACCCGCGATAGAGAGGAGAAGCATGGCCTTCTGATTCCGACATGGCAGCAGCCAGTGGCAAGCCAATTGCCCCAGCGGGCCATCAGGCCTGGTCCATCAAGATCTGAATAATGTTCTAGTCTGTCTGTCACCTATTACTTCATGTTACTGTCATGGTAATTACATTTCTCAGGAAAAAATCGCAGAACATTGTATGCTTATAGTAGTGAATGAACCGTCAACGAGAATACGTAAATACGGATGCACGCACCCTCAGAAAGAATAACAAGGCTTTAGAAGACTTACGCACAAAATAACAGGGACTTCCGAGTTTTTATAGTAAGCAGTAAAACATTGGGATATACGTAGTTATCCTGACATGTGAGTAGCAAAGGAACGCAAGCCTGCACTAATGGGCGCTCACTTAAGACCGACGACATGAGCCGGAGGGCCGGGGACACCACCTTCAGAAAAGATAGCAGAGTGAATGAGCGGAACTATTTCTTCAGCCACTGAAGTGAGAGGTTCTCGCACTTGAGTCATCTTGGCGAGGTCTCTTCGAACTACTTAAGATGTATGCAACTATAGTGACTAACATTCTCTTAGATTATTTAGGGTTGTACAAGTACAGCTTTGTAGCTACAGGAAGGGACGACAGCAACATTAAAGTTTGTTTCTGCAACGCTCTGATTCCGTCTAAACGGGCCACATTACTCCTAACATACGACTTGTAGCTAGACGTTCGCAATAATCACGTTTACGCATGATGTAAGTCAGGCTCTACACAAAATACGACAATTTATACATACACATTACAACAAGTGGTCAGTTTAGCGAAGAAAGTGTTCCCTGTATGACAGGTGTATTAAACTTACACCAGCTAATCGGCAGCAGTCACGAACGTTAGCCCCGCAAGTGGCTTGTACAGTGAAGACGTTGTGTCGGCGAAGGGGTCGAACAAAATGCTAACGCTACCATTCGAAGGAGGCCTTTCCCATATCACGTATACGGATATTATTAATGCAGGTTTAACATCATAATTAGGGATGATGAATAAATGACTGAAACCATGGGGCAATCCTAAAATATAATGCTTTTGTCCAAATCCATGGTTTGTTTCAACACAAAGTGACTGCATGCTTGAGACCAGCCACATCTCTGTAGCATACCCCGAACAAAGCGTTATACCCAATGATAGGACAGAAAAATAATGCGAGCACCAACTAGCAATGTCACGAAGGGGCACACAGACATATAATAAATATGGTATGAAGGCAGTATTGTGCGGGCAGTGCGTTTGACACCCCTGATGTATAGAATCAGGAAAGAGCACTTAATAAAATAAAAACAAATTTACACCATGGCAGTGACCGTAAGCCCGATTCAACTATGTCAATTAAGTGAAGCCGAGGTTGTGTAGACGTGATGATTGCGCTTTTTGCATTTTCGTTTCCAATCTCAATGTTGTCATCAGATAATGAAATTGAACTCGCGGTCTCATTCGCTGTTATGATGGAACACCGTTACTACGTTATGAAGAGCATCAGATGTACTGTCAACAGAAAGTTGACAAGTTGTGAGCTTCAAACTAATCACAAAGACTAAAACAGCACATAATCAAGACAAAGACGTAACGCAGTATAGCCGCTGTGGTTGTTGCACCATAAAACGACGACACGACTAGCCGGCGAAGAAAACAGATTGCCTCTATTACACTCAAACCAGCATATCGAACTTAAATCGGGTGAGGAATACTGAAGTACTTACTTGTGAACACAGTGGGCCGCGCTAATAGCCCAATATTCGTTCAGGAGCGCAGCACCGCACTTGTGTAGGAAGTTGTTTCGTTTGAACTGTCGCAGTGATATCTGAAAGTGGGCGAGAGCAAAGCGCTAGGTCAACTACAGCCAGAATATTCCTTTTGGTTGATCTTCATATTGAAAACCGAAGCACACAAATCCATTTGCAGGCACAAGTGAATACGTCAGGCCATTGAACTGTTGACGATTTCCAAACACTCACCATCCAGGGCCATTGAGCAAATTTCGTCTGTTCGCCTCCCACAATCCTGGCACTTGCCACTGACCGTGGCCGGCCGCATACTGCAAAAGTGGACGTAATGAGAATCGGCTGTTCACAATGGCTCACGCTATGGCTCAAATGTGTGTTAAAGGAAAGATCAACGTAAATTTACTTTTGCGGATGTCCTTGTCAGGAGAGAGAGTCGATGGCCCCGCTTTCGTCGTAGTCGTTGGTGTAGTCGTCGTGGTCGTAGCCTTCGGAACGGTCGACTGGACAGTCGGCGGTGGCGTTGTTGCTCTTCTAGTAGTAGGCATTTGAGTCGTGGTCCTTCGTTCTTCCGAAACGCTATACGACGGCACGGACTGCTCTGTTGTGTACTTCAAAGTTGTTTCAGGCGTTGTCGTGATCGGCGCGGTCGTCCCTTTCGTGGTAGTAGTCGTAGTGCGACGTGTGGACAGCGCAATAGTTGTGGTTATAGGTCTTCGGCGCGTGGTAATTGTTGTGGTTATATCTGGGCTGGAAGTGCTGCTAGGTTGGGGTGTAGTCGGCCGTGCTGTTGACGTCTGCTGTTGCGTGCTTGTGAGAGGTTGCGTACTTATTTCATCTCTTGTTGAATTATCTGCTGCTGTAGCGCTTACCAATTCGAGTGACGGCACCTCCGAAGGATCTGTTCTGACTGTTACGAAATCAGCCTCTGTGGTTAAAGCGATTGTCGTAGAGTCCAGTGTCGTTGCTACTGGGTTAGTCGTGGTCGGGAGAACTGGTTTCTCAGGGGGAGGCTTCGACGGTAGCGGCGACGTGTCCGCCACATCTGGTGGTGGCTTCTGCGTCGTAGATAGCTCGGTCATATCGACCCACGAAATCGAAGTAACCGTGTCGGTCACCGTGGACCAATCCATCACCGATGAAGTGGAAGATGGCTGGCCGGTGGCTTCAACTTGCGTCGGAGTCGTCGTTTGCTGGCCACTGGCATCGGCCTCATCCACAACTACCCAAGTCTGCTCCGTTGGTACGGACTGTGGAATAGCCATCGTTGTTTCTCGTTCGTTAACAATCCACGTGTGACTCTGCACTGTCGAAGTGAATGGCCGTTGTGTAGTTGTCTGTGCTGTCGTAGTGTCGGTACCAAGTGCCTGTGTAGAAGTCACAGGCGCTTGCGTAGACTTCGTGTAATCCTGCGATGTGGTATCGTATCCAGCTGTTTCAGTCACGCCGCTGGTTGTTTCCACTGGTTGCTCCGTTGTGACCTTTGTCGCCGTCAGAGTAGAAGACTCCTTTGGTGGCCCTGTAGTCGTTTCTCCGGGATCGAGAAATGTGCTCGCCACAATTGGTATCTGTGTGGTCGTGACAGCAGCTGGCGCGGTTTGTTTCTCAGTCGTCGTCGTCGGCAAGGTAGTTGCATCCCGAACGCTTATACTTGACCCGTAATCATTTGGCACAGTTGAGGGCGGTTCATCGGAGACAAATGGCAATGTTGTCTCGTGAGGCCTCCATGTTATAAGACCTGGTGTAAACGTTGAGAGGCTGACAAAAGGAGTAGGCCCCGTCGTGGCTGGCACCGGTGTAGGGCCTGGTGTCGTCACAGCATAGGTTACTGGTTGCGTAGTCTTCGACGACATCTGCAACGTGGTTTTGGGAGTGCTCGTAGGAGGCCGCTTCGTCTTTTTCTTGTAGTCGTCGTCCTCACCTTCGTACGGCGCACTGTCAATGCTGTTGGTCGGTTCAGAAGGCTGGTCATGTGGCTGAACGACGACCCCGGGCGGTAGTTTGCAACAGCTGCCCGTGTAAAAAGAATCTGTGCAGTATGTGAGGTGGGTGCCGCCCGCGCTGAAACAGTCCCAGGCAAACATGCACGTGCCTTCTTGGCCGGTAACCCTGTTTTGGCACGGCTTGAGCTTTATAGTGCGGGTAGCGCCTAAACGAAAGAGAGAGAGAGAGAGAAAAGAGATTAGTTACCCCCGCGGTTACGCGTCTCTACGTTTTCAGAACGCTACGTCGAGAAAGCTGAGCCACACCTGCTCACGTAACATGGTCAACAAGTACTTAATCATAAGCGCACGTGCAGATTCTTTATTTCCTCCCACAGCATACTTATTCAACCGGAACGCTAGACGTGTCAACTTAATAAATACATCTCTCTAGCACAGGCCAGACACGTACGCGACGTGGGCTGACGGCTGTCAGTCGGGAACACGGCTGAACGCGCCCTACCTGCCTTCCAAAACGAAAATTAATTTACGCGGTCCTCCGAGGAAATGTAAAGAGGTCACACGGGTTGCAAAAGGAGCAGCAAATGGAAGCCAAGTGCTGCCACCGTAACGTCTCAGGCATCGTAGACCCCGCTGGCTTCACGAAAAAAAGCCATGTCTGGCGGCCGCGGTGGAGGGGCATGAGGAGGGCACCCACAACACCGCAAACACATTGACCTTCACCCTTGGAGCCTTCCTCACCCGCCCTCACACCTGTACGAAGACAAGGGCGCTGGGGAGAGAGGCGGGTATGCCCTCCTTGGTCTCTACCTGGCGCGTGACCTTGCTGGTCGAAATATCGGTTAGAAGAGGAAACGGGTTGGGAGGAGGGGGAAAGACCAATGGCGGAACCGGCAAACGCGGAAGACTCGTGCGGCATCGTGGTTCACAGCGGGAAGACGATGGCGAAGGGAGGAGAGGGGGCAACCCCGGCTGTCGACGACGAAAAAGACGAACATGCACAAACTGGGAGAGAGAGTCCAGCCGCTTCTTTCCTGCAACAGCGTAGGCAGTGAGGCAAAGACGAGTGCAGGACATCCGGTCGTTCACCTTCATCGCTCGTCTTTTTTTTTCTTGGTATTTTTTCTTTTCTTTTTCTTCCCCAAATGCCAAGGTCGGTTTTTCTAGGGTGCTCAGAGCCGGCGCGTTGCGTTTTACCTGGATAAACGGCCTCGACGGAGGCTGGCGATCGCTTCGCCTCGGGCTCCTCACTGGAGCGAGGGAACCACGACAAAGAAAAGCCAGCAGGGAAAGAGGAGGACTGCTGGCGGAGTGCCTCGGATGGCAATAATCACCCGCCGGGTCGTTCGATTTGCGTCCCGGGATTAACTCTGTTGCTGCTGCTTTCGAAATTGGGCTAAGCAGCGCGCGGAGACGACGGCCCCGGTGCGTCGGAGATGTGTCGCCTCCGGGGGGTCTCACTTTGCCGGTCCCCCGACAGGACGAGGCACATACATCATGGCTGCTTTTAGGACACGAGGCAATTTGGCAAGGCGCGGTAGCCGATTGCTCTTGGTCTTTTGTTGCGTTTCATCGGTCGCCCTCCTCTCCGAGATCGCGTGCGACCATTCTTGCTGCTGCAGCATCCGGACAAGTTCAAGTTCAGGGCCGACCGTCCGTTGGCTTCTCTGTTAGTCTTGCAAGAAGCAGGCTAATCGCTCGGACTCTGTCCCTATGTTATTCTCGTTTTATTCTCCATTTCGTATTTTCGGTTCGCCGCGTTTTCTCGGTCGGCCGGGGAGCAAGTTTTCGCCGAATTTCGCGATTTGGTTATTTTTCTTTCGGACTTTTGAGTGAGAGGTGGAGTCTTAGTTCGATCGGGAACGAGAAAACACAACTAAACTGATTTTGTTTCCTCGCGAGGGACAGGTATCGTTCATGACAGGCGACTACGTCCCGCACTGCTTTCCGTGGTCTTGTTCTACTCACAAACTTCCGGGAGGCCCGAGTAAAAACTATCTATTCGACAGACCTTAGGGCGCCCAGTCATCGACAGACCCCTGCACTATGGCGTCTCTCATAATCACATGGATGATATATTATTATTATTAGGTTATAAATATATTTTCATTATTATTATTTTATTTTATTATCAACCACGTAAACCAGCCTTAGCACATGACCAAGCGAAACAGAATGCAGACACCCGATTTTTGTAAATGAACGAGCACAAATGATCTAGAAAAGTTGGCTATCAGCCACATGTGGAGCGTGGGACTGATATTTCATAAGGAACTCTCGTTGAATATGACCATTCCAACACAGTCCCTTGAATAGGCCGATTCAGAGCGTTTCGAATTTTAGCTGCACGTTCAAAAGGCTCAGTGTTTCGCATCTGATGTGAGCCTTTAAACGGGCAGCACACCGTAAGCAATCGAGCATTTGTTGCAGGCAACTCACAATACAGTTCTTGCCTCCATACCAACGGCACCCGGAATCAGACACGACTGAAACGCTGCACTATTATCTACTGTAGGCCGCTTCATTTGATTGGAGCAGATCGTAAAACTGGACGATTAGGTATTCACTGCAACGTTGCATACCAATGTAGCACTGGGACATGAACGCAACGCAGAGACGCACACAGTCGGCAAAGCTAACAATAGAGATCTGCCTGTATGTGAACAGTGTAACATCACTGCGAGCCTATCGCCCACAATTTACTCCCACTCAGTAGGGGCTTGTTGTCAAGAAAGTTCCGCCGGTGGGATCTTTCTGCATAGCAGCGCTGTGTGTGTCCGCATTCCTTCGATAAAAGTTTCTGAGAACTGCAATAGTCTAGAGTCACAGTTTTAAAAAAGGATCACTGCCTATAATGCACGGTTTTGTTAGGTTAATGCGAGGCGGTTTGGTCCTCGTTGATGGCAGCCATAAAAAAGAAGTCACGGTATTTCCGCAAAAGCGAAACAATGAATGCGATAGCAATACATTGAAATGCCACGCAGAGAACGGCAAGCAAATCGAAACGTGCCCTACGTTGCAGACGCACAAATGATGCATGAAATGTACTCCAAGTTCAGATGAACTCGAATAAGTGTCTCAGTTGTTACATCGATGTGTCTGAAAAGAGTGCCCTTTTCGCAAACTGAGACTGCGCAGCGAGTGCAGTGACCTTTGTGCGTCCGGTAACTACAACAGAATCGTTCCGGTGATAGCCCAAGGCGTATGATTCTCCCCACCGCGAGATAAGCGCGTGCACGCATGAACCTCTACCTCCTCCCCCACCTCCGGGAGGGGGGGGGGCCGGCAATGTAAGCGTGTGAGGTGAACTCATGAGCACGCGTCGCCACGTCACGACGATCTGGCGACGCGCCTTTTTGAACCATCTCGCTGGTAATTCAGAAAAAAAAAACATTCCCCCCCAGATGGGTATCGCCAGCGGTAAGTGGTAGATAAAAATATATCTTGCCGTTTGAACGTTGAAGAATGTGCTCCTTCGTGGGGTAGTGGCTAACGCCACGCGCTCATAAGCAAGAGGTCGGAAGTCTGATTCCATGCGTCGGGGTCTTATTCTGGATTTATTTTCTGACGGCAGTCGCCGGCGGGGAAATTCAGCCGAGAGTTTCCAGATAATTGCGATCGCGATAAAATCTTATCGCCTTCGAAAGTGAGCGTTCTGCATCGTTCCCGTTGGCTGTCGCTTGGGAAATTACTAGCATAGGATGGATAACATGTGCACTGCAGTTTTAAACGAGGTACACCATGCATTGGTGGTAAGATGGTTTTGAGCTTCTTACTGCGCGTAATTCTGATCAGACATGAATTAAGAAGAGAAAACAACACAAGAAAACACTGTTTGCCCTGCGTTATAAGCAAGGGTTAACAAATAATTTCCCGCGAAAGTTAAAGCAAAGCTCTGGCATTGCTCATAACTCACTTAAAATTAATGCAGTTCTAAACTCGATAACTTAATTATATACATATTTTTTTGCGGAGTCAGCTCATTGCATCAGATGCCTACAACTTTCTTGCACACTTAGTTTGCTCTTTAAACCTGATACACAATACTTGTAATACGCATTATCACTTAATAAAGATCGAGCCGTAAAGATACCAAGTATATGAGAAACAAGAATATCTCCTGTTTCCATTAAGAGGTATGCGGTCTCCGCTAATACGAGTTACACTTTTATTGGGTTTGCGTTCTCGCCCTGGCGAAGAGTATATGCAACTTCTGCAATGCAGAAGCATGCTAGCAGCTCATGCGTAGTTGTATCTTCAGCCCGGAGATAATGTACACTTTTCTGCACGCGGCTCAAACACCGAGATGTACGCACTCGCAGATGATCGCGTCAAATGCATTTTTTACCTTGACTGTAATGTCGAATCGTGATGTTCTGTCTACAGCCGGTTAGTGCCACCGGCTCAAAACTAGTGCCAATGTCTTTGCAAACAAGATGCATCGTTATTTTGCACACAACACACAATATAACCAGTCTCACCGTCCGTATAAAGGTTAACCAATCTTGTCGACGCCTTTCAACGCACAGTACACGCTACAAAAAAAAAACTGCACATTTTCGAAGACGATGCCACTGTTTCTCGCTCAGGTCGTCCTGTTTTCACTTTCACTTCTCCAAGACAAACAGCAAGCTATTGCGTGGCAAGGTTTTCACCACGCAGTTCATCACACACCTAGTTGTTCTCTTACACAAACCATAGCTGACCCTGCCACAGTAAGATGAAGTTCAAGTTAAAAGAAAAAAGCTTGCTCCAAGAATCGCACAACTGTTCCACGCTGAGCCACTAGCGGGGATTATCTGCCAACAGCCTCATTTGCAGATAGGCCGGTGACGTAGCTCACTGTGACGTAGCTCGGAACAGGTCTGTTGGCAAGTTCCTTGGAAACAGGAAAAACAAATCTAGAACCAGAACCAAATCCAGAATCCCCATCCTTATTTATACTAATATGGGACACGTCTTTCGAGGAAGCTGACTCCACTATCAAACAGGTTGACACATGGGAGGCTTCTCTGTGGACAGCCTCGACGACTTCACTTGCTTTTCGGGCCAAGTTACTGATGATGACATGCGTCGTGCCAATAAATTGTTTTTAATAGCATGAAAGGCAACGTGCAGACTGTTGTATATATCTTTGTTTACATTTTTTTTCTTGCGAATCCAATCGTTTTTAAGGGTAAGTGTAAAGACATGAGTGCTGTCAAAACAACAACAGCAGCAGCAGTAGCAATAATAATAATAATAATAATAATAATAATAATAATAATAATAATAATATGAAGGATAATGCGCGGACAAATGTACCATAATTTCATGTTTATGTTGCACAGGCACAATATTTTGTTAACAAAGGTAAATGCCAGTCCCGTTTACATTACATCCCATCACAATGCAAGCCACATTACGCCACAAGTGCATGTAATAAGTTCTAAATTTGTGCGAGACAGTGGCTTATGATATAAATCAGAGTCACAGTTGCGCTTTACGCAGTCGGACGTATCCGAATAAATCCGAAGTAGAGTCACGCATTGTGATGCGTACATACAAATGCGAAGAGATACGCATTCTCTTGTGGTGAACTCGCATGACTTGTTGCACGCGGCTAAAAACGGTCATTTTACAAGCACTGAATGGGCACTTTTTCCACCTCTGTGTAGATTGAATGATCTACATGGAGCAGGGATCCATTGATCTCACCAAGCTTTCACATACGATATTTAGTACCTGTAAGTGACATACGTACCAGGACAGTACCATTTTATAGGTGAGAGCACTGTTGTGACGGCTTCGGCTTGTTAGGTCATTTCAAGAATATGGTACCAAATATAAAAATTAAGCTGGAGCGAAAAAGAATAAAATGGTGGCACTTTCATTTTGGTATTGTTTTCTATTTAACTTAATTACGCTACTGAAATGTTTTAGTTAGAAATGAGCCGAAAGTAACATACAGCTGCCGTTATTTGATGGGACGTTAACAATCAAGCCCTAACAGTTGCCTGCCGTTAAAGTGTTACTTGATGTCTGTCTATGTTATTCTTGCGATACTTTCAATATACCACTATCGAAACACGCTTCGCGCCTCCAGCAATTCCGTCCGGAGGGACGCTAGTCACCAGTATGAGACACTGTACAAGCTAGATCCATCGAGTCACTTCAGCTGTACCGCGAGACCTAAACAGACAAGACGAGACGAGCTTAAACGTCGCATATACCAATTATTTCAGAAACGAAATCAGACTACCAGGCTCACCATTGCATGAACAATGTAACGTCCTAGAAGACGTCAATCACGTCCTCTCTGAGTGCATGAGATATGCACCTAAAACTGCAAAGGGAACTTGGAGTTCACAGATGTTCTAGGCCCATGGCAAAACAGCTCTAGTGCGTTACATGCCACAAACGCGCTACTGACATTCTTGCTACCCACAGGTCTGAATGAAACATTGTAAACAGTGTAGTTCACGTAGGTGGCTGCATGTGTTCTGTGTTCATCGTTGTATACATCATAGCGATCACCCCGTACCTAGGGTAACACGTCAAGCGAAAAGCGAGACAAAAATCTCCTGCTCTCCATCAGAATACTTCTCTCTTTGACTTCCCACACTTTCAATCGGTGATAGCTCAAGGCGAATTAAAACTTTCATACACTGTACTATGTTTTCCGAAAAGCTAGCTATACTTCGAGCACCTGAAAGTCCTATTCTCGATCCCCTCGCCCTCTCCTTCACTTCACACTTTTCTCGCGAGTAAAAGACATCTCGCCATTTTGTTCGCACAACTTCAACGTTCTCTTTCCGCTTCCGTAGAGGGGGGGGGGGGCAGAAGGGTAAGAGATTTCTTCAATAGAAATTTCTCTTTCTACTTCTCCTTCTCTGTCGTCAGTTTCTCTTGAGTTCGAAACACTAGCACTTCCGACCGGCGTGCGCAGCATCGCTCGACCAGTCCTACAAAAACTAAACGCAAAATAAAAAAAAAAGTGCAGACGTAACCAGTAGCGGTCATGCACGCGCATCGCTGCCCAGCAGTGGCCGACGGTGCACTTTTAGGCGAAATCCAAGCGTGTCCGCTTAGCGCCGCGGATCTCAACGATCCGTGCCCGATCACGTTTAGAGCACCGCGCGGTTGCGTAAGCCGATTTGGCGGACGATTCCCGAAGGCACGCACGTCGTTCCGCCGAGACAAGTCTACGACGACCAGCAGGTGACGCGTCGGTCGCCATCACGTGCGCTCCGTGGGCGGCCGAACGCTATAGCCGATCCGTCAGAACAACAGCGTGACCGAATGCTGCAAGAATGCGTGCACCCTCGGTCCTTTCGAAGAGGCGCGGAACACGCCCTCTTACGGTACTTACTGGACAAACCGGAACCTGGACGCCACTCCTGCCCTCTCCCCACATCTCACCCCCCCCCCCCATTTTTTTTTCCTTCCTGGACCCCCTCAAACGTCATCTCATTGCAACTTACTTTTCTTTGCCTCACGTCAGACGTCTCTGGCGGCACTAGTCTCCCGTTGCATGACAGGCGCCCAGGATGGCACGTGCTTACCTTCGCGAGACGCCCCTTGAAAAATCCAGCCGTGGCTTCCGCTTCTTGCGGCTTTTATGTTGTTTTTAAGCTCGCATATTGTGAATACACGAAAAGTAGGCGCACCGAAGGACGCATTATTTACTACATGACAGAATTTTCACAGCTTCTGAGCTGACTTTTGTGTCGTTTTCATTGTTTGTTCTTTCTTCAGATATCGGCAGCCATACGGGAGGAGACAATGATCGTGTAACGGCACATCAAGCGCTCGATTTCAGTGCTGCATTTGTATTCAGATCCTGTTTGTCAGCCACTCGATAATGACGCCGGCAGCGCAGGACATGAACCAACTAGAAAATGGTGAGCGGCTGGTGCAGTTAGATCAATGGAAGACTTCGAAAAATGTTACTTTAAGTGCGAAGATTTTCTAATGTAGTAACGTCGGCCGCAGCAAGAGCTCGTCCCAGAACAAGCTATTCTTCCTAATGAGCATTCGTCGTTGCCTTTCCCTTCCTTTTTATTCTCCCCTTTCCCTCTCACCAACTGGTGACCTTCTCAAGAATATGGAGGGCTGAGGGCACTAGGTGGTAGAAAAGTATTCAGCAAGCCCCATAGCAGGTATCTTGCAGGTACTCATTAGGCAATACAACTATTCGGTGTTTTATCACAATAACCTTGCGCCATGAAACAGTAGCAACGCGTAAAAAGCATGTGAAAGCAACTTGTGCAAGCTCGAGTAAAAAAACATAACACCTTCCTTGATTGGGCTAGTTTCAATTAAGAAAAGTGCGGTCCATGACACTTTAAACGAGGCAAATGTTGCTGTAAGGGTGGAGTGAAGATCGTTTGCAGATAAAGTAGAAGAAATGGAAGTTCGACTACTGCAGTCATCACCGATAACAGAAGCCTACGGTCTATCTAAGTTTACATTCATATTAAGAGGGCCCTCGTGTCCTTTTTTTCTGTATAAGGGCAACTTCCGTCCACATTTGTATTAGCACTGGTGCGTATCAACATTCACTTTGACAGAGCATTGAGTCTGTTTAGGGAACTGAGTGCTGTCCTCAAAAGAAGCTACTCGACTTTCGATTATTGGACACTTTGCAAAATAGGGAGCGCTTCCTTGCGTATGCTTGAAAAAACACGTCTAAGTTGGCTTTCTCACAGCAATGTTTTCCAACCAGAATCTTCTCAGACTTCTTTTCTAGCTGCAAGCACGTTCACCACACCACATTCCAGGGAAAGTACGGTAAAGCCAAAATAATTTTCACAGCACATTGCAGAGATGCGACGCCTCATTTTATGTTCCCGCCGCGCAACAAAAGATCGGGAGAAACGAAATGAAAGAAAGAAAGGGGGTAATCATCAATGAAAAAAAAAATAGAATGCCAGCTAGTCTGTGGCCGAGGCCACCCGGTTGAAGACAAACTTGCTCATGCATGCGCAATGACTGTTTTGCAAGCTGTCGATTTATATTGCAGTCAAATCTTTGTCAGTAGGGTGCGAGATTTGATTGATTGATATGTGGGGTTTACGCCCCAAAACCACGATATGGTTATGAGAGACGCTGTAGTGGAGGGCTCCTGAAATGTCGACCACCTGGGGTTCTTTAACGTGCACCCGAACCCGAGTACATGGGCCTACAGCATTTTCGAATCCATCAAAAATACAGTTGCCGCAGCCGGGATGCCATTCCGCGACCTGCGGGTCAGCAGCCGAGTACCTTAGCCACTAGACCACCGCGGCGGGGGAGAGTGAGGGATTTTCGAGCCGCTACTCTTCTTACGTTTTCTTTCACCCTTCTCCATTTATTAATGGGAGTTGAGAAACAAACATCGTCCGAAGTTTCTGGCAACGACCCGATATGCACACTACTGTACGTCGCACTCCTGGTCTTCGGGGGTATCGCTGAGCAGGGTGACTCGCCATCATTCAGCGAAGCACCCTGCTTCAGAGGGCCCTGATGTGGTCCTTCTCCTTGCCCTTGGCCTCTATCACTTCGTTTATACTTTCATCAATTGTACGTTCATGTTTATACTCTCATGGTTTGTACGTTGGTTCACGTTTCATGGTTATTTCATGGTTTATGGTTGGTTCACGGTTGGTTCATGGTTGTATACTCTCATGGTCTTCATTGTGCATGAGCCCGGGGGGCAATATCGGCGCATTTGTGCTCGTACCAGGGCACCCAGGAGATGGGTGCAGCCAGGCGGGGCATAAGGGTTGGTGAAAGTGCTAATATGCAGCGACGGCATGTCGACCGCCTTCAACCTGTCCAGCTGTGCGTGGGGTTGCGGATATTTTTTTTCGATCCTCCCTGTCGTGCCCGAGCACATCTCGGTACGTGGCCGGAAACCTTCCAGCGTAGTGGTCGGAGTACGTTTGGTTTCTAGCTTCATCGGTTACGACTTCAGATGCCGTAAAATTTCATTCACATATTGCGACCTCATGTTGCTCTGCCAGTGACCTAAAGTAATCTGTACGTCCTATTGACTCAATTCGATCAGCACAACCACACAAATTCGATCCCACCTCAACAATAGAGTTCTTGTGCCCTTTAGGAACGTAATTGCTTGCCGCATCGTAATGGCAGAGGGTGCTGCATATGACCAGTGCGGCAGTTGCGAAACCATCGAACGTATCCTGGCATTACAACTACCAGGGACAACTATAGCTACCATTACAGCTACCAGCGTCAGTACAGCTACCAGGGACAATTCTTCTCAAGAGTGTGTGCGCGCCTCAACGACTAACCGCTTTCTGAGCAATCAATTTTGGAATGCCGAAACGACCGTGCTTCACGCCAGAAAGTGACGAAAACCTCGATGAAGTTTCCAAGAGCAACCCGCCTTGTTAAACGATTACGTCACTCCCGTGACGTAATAGTTTCTTATCTACCTCTCTCTCTTATCTACTTATCTAACTCCCCCTCATTCTTCTCTTGCTTTTCTGTCTCTCCTTGGAGACACCTGGCGGATTTCGTGGCTGGCGATTCTCTCGTCCACGATGCTAACTCTTGGATGACCGCTCGCCGATCGTGGCCCCATCCACGGACTTATCTAACCTTCTCTCAATCTTTTACTTTTATCTCTATCTCTTTTTGATTCCCCTTTATCCTCTCCCTTTTGAGCTACGGCTGAGGTATCACACTCTGATGCAGGCAGTTGCAGGGATCACTTTTCATTTTTTTTTATCTATAATTACTACCTCCCTCCTTACCCCTTTCCAGAGCAGGGTAGCGAACTTGATAATTATTTCCGCGTTAACTTGTGTACCTTTCCGCATTGCAACACACTCACTCCCTTCCTTGTCAGATGCCCACGCGAGCTGGTCAGATACCGGGTCGTACAAGACAGGCACAATTGCTTATACTCTTGCGCGTTAAGCGGAAATGGGTGAATCGATTCAGTATAATCTCGAGATGCCAACATGCTTGCATTGTATCTGCGTCGATACCGTACGACATTTTCTCGAATCGAAGATGTTGCCTCTCGAAGGGACTATCAGATTTAAAGAATACTCACTCATTCATAGTTACATTTCAGTAAACGTAGCTAATTAGCATAACAGTGCTGGTGCTCTAACCGTAGCAATGTATCGACACCACGCAATAACCTTGGGTAGCTACTGTTTCAAAAATCACACCAAGAGCACAATTATGTCCATCTTCCTGCGATTCAACAAATGAGTGACTCAGTATGCCATACACCAATGTACGAAACAAGGCGTATGTATCTTTCCAAAAGTTTACGTTATAAATCAAACTTGCCCGCTACGCTGGCGCACTTGGCGATCACGCGCGTGATCCACAGTTATACGGCCGCACTCATTTACAGTCCCATTTATATGCGACTCGCGAAGAAGGAAACGATGACGTGCTCTCTGCGTAGAGGCCCGTCGTAATTTCGGCTCCATGAATGTGTACTGTTCGCTTTGATGAGTTCGCAGCCGGTTCAATGCTTTCAGTGAGAAGACGGTGGAAAAGGCAGTCTTCAGCGGGCCGAGACGACTGATAAGGAAGACCCGCTCCGGCGACGGTCATCATCTACCGCCTGCTCGTTGGTTCCCCTTGCGGCCAATAATAAAAAAAATGACAAAGAAAAAAGTAGGGAAGTACCTGCTCACCCGGCTCAGACTTGTTTCCTGGAGGTGATTAGGAGTGAAAACTGCCGCCTTTACGTCTGCTGGTGCATCCTACGGCTTCATTAGGGCGGTATTCATTTGACATGCGTGTTTCTCTCTTCTTTTTATCATGGTCTGGAGGCAAGAGCCAACATAATGGAAGAGTGGTTTTGCCTTTTCTGTCTCCAAACGGAAGCGTAAGATGGTCCCGGGAGCAACTGGAAGCCTTCAGTAGGTCGGCGACAAATGCAACCGCATGTGATGGGCGATTATGGCTAAGCGCGCTATTCTTCGTGCTGTACATGTTTGTTTACCTTGATTTTTGTCCCTCAAAAATACCGAAAACGGCCTTTCCTGATTTTCAGCATTGACAGATTGCACGTGACGTCACGAAAACAGCCTTCCGCTGTTCCAGAATCTCAACACGGTTACACGCATAACACGCTAATGAATTCAACATATATCATTACGCACCCAGCACTTGACGGTACCAGGCTTTTCGACGGAGTGCCAATTGTGACCGTGCGAGACACGTGTGCCGTGTTATGAAGTTTCTTGCACATGCGACAGCGTTTAAGTACCCCTTTTAAGTACATTCATCGGCAGCAACCAAATCCATGGGCCATCTTTTGCGACTCGAGGCCAGTCTTACAGACACTACGGTTCGCTTTACGGCATCGATTACACGAACAATTAGTATATCATATAAGGCACCATTACCACCAAGTGCTCGAGAAAGGACACAGTATTGCATTTCAATGGCTGCCGAATCATTGTGGAATGGTCGGCAATGACCGCACGGATGAAACTGCTCAACAGGTTCATGACCATGACCCGTGGACGTCCATATACCATTCTTGAGAACGGACGCTGCGCAGCGACTACAATCACTTGCTCCTCGTATCCCGCTCCTACAATGGAACACGCGATGTTTCTACAACGTGCGCCTGTATTCGACTGACCCAAACTTGTAACTTCGTTTGCCACCCGGGCTCTCACGATGCGCTGAAACTTTGCCGCGTCGCATGTGGTTGGGCATTCACGAATACATTATTCGTCTCCCTTTAAATGACCACAGTGCGACATGCAACATTTGCACTTGCGAAGAGACGCTTGAGCACATTCTATGTCACTGCCCATCATACTAATCTGAACCACGTGCCATGGAAGCCAAGCTCCGTCACCTGGATTCGCGACCCTTTGAGCAAAGGAGATCCTGGGACCTTGGCCAACGGTCCCCTATACGCGAAAAGCCACGAAATCTCTATTGCGCTTCTTGAAGACTACTGGACTTGAAAAGCACTTGTGAAAGAACAGCGTGAGCCTGTGCTGTGTGATCTCAAGCTGATTATTTACTCATATTTTTTTTACTCTTCTTTCTATCTGTTTCCTTTCTATTATTTCCTCTTTCCCCCATCCCAAGTGTAGGGTAGCCAACCGAGCCAAGCTTGGTTAACCTGCCTACCTTTACTCTCTATTTATCTCTCTCTCTCTCTTTGGCGTCATGGCGTCACAGTGACGTAAATACCGTGTCCAAAGAATTGAGAAAATTGAACGTGTTGTATGTCTGTGGCTATGTTAGAATATCAGATCCAATTTACATGGCACACTGCTAATCGTGTGAATACATTAATGTCGAATTCAACTCATGGTTAAACCACGTCTTTCACTTAGGCGATGTGCATGCGCCTTACGTTGTTGAACGCGATGCAATACTACGTCATCTATTCACGACGACAGGAATGGTAAGTAACTTGCTAAGTTGATTTAACATTTTAAGTTGATAAGTGCCTGCAACGTTTTACATGTGGGTTTAATCCCTGGCCTCGCGGTGACTCATGCTGACTTCTATGATCCTAGTGTGCGGTTGAACTATTTGTGAACGCCAAATAACTACCACCGCAATCTTAGAAAGTTGCTGAAATTAGCTACAAGCGCAGAAGTACACAGTTCCTCAATGTTCCTTTCACATGAAAAGTGTTGTTATCTACTATTACGCCTTACGAACCACCTATCTGCAGTGCTGGTTATTATTTTCATCTAGTGCACCAGATAGAGCGTTGTATTAAATCATCCGGGATATTATATCACGTTGCGGTCGATCACTCACCAATGCGCGGCCCCTGACGGCGACTTGCGAGGACGCTTTCTGAAAGACGAAACGCAGGTTCGCCAAAAGGGTCGGCTGAACATCAAGTGCCAGTAGTGGCCTAAATGAGAGAACACTCGGTACACCAGCGCGAAAAGTATGAGATAAAAAAAAAGCAAGGTTTGCTGCTCAGGAGAATCAAAAACGAAACTGACAATGTGCTCTTCCGAAAAAGCCCAGGTCATAACCATATCTGCAATCGCCTGAAAGATGAGTGTGGTGTTATGCTTAGCTGTGTGTTCTTTCAGCTGCCTCGCTCTGCAAGAATGAAATCGTATTTTAACAACGTGCATACCACGTGCTTCAATGTGGAGCAGAGCACGGCTTTAGATGCCTAACAAATCACCGAGAAAATTTTAGTTGAACAGTTTGCTAAATATCAATTAGTGCTGTCAAATGATTTTCAGTTCAAATCTGAATAGTTAGCTCCAGAAATAAAAATTTACTTAGAATTAATACACAATTCTCACTTTTTACGTTATGAAAAAGACTCAAGATTAAGGCCCCGTCGAAATCAGGTTGAACGCAAAGCTGTTAATTGCTCACAACGAAGAAACGGCTGCAACGACAAAAAAAAAAAAAACGTTTGCATGACGACAACTAAGGCACGAGACAGCGGTAATATTATGAATATATGAAACGTCGCTTATTTACAGACTGCACCATAACTTTTTCCCACGTCATTCACAGGATAGCGATTCGCTAAGCGAATCTGCGTCAAAACTTATAGTGAACAAGGAATCGTGCAACACGGAACGGCACCGTACGTAAAAATAACGATGACAGTGTTATGAACAGTAATAAAGCACAGAACGTGGTTTTACGCGTTCAAGCATTGGCCTGGCATTGTGAAATGCACAGAGATGGGAAACTGCGGCTCTGCTTGTGACATACTGCGAAACTTTGCGATACTAGTCGTAGTTACATTCCTGATAAGTGTGCTTCCTTGAGTAGAAAGAAAAAAAAGTTTTCAGTAGGCGTTGCGACAGCATCACCTAAACACACGTCAGTTGAACGTTTTCCTACGGGAGTTCGCAATAGAATCTTGTAAGAGGGGCGTTTTCCACATGTGCGCTGCAGCGCATCATTGAACTTCAGACTGATACTGAATCGGCGCTGTTAATGGTGGTATCGTTTACAGGAACAATCAACATTTCGTTCCCCGACATTCCACTGTATTAGTTTATTCGTACATGATTGTAAAATATTCAAACGATTGTTATCAACTGGCTCAGACGTGACTTCTGCAGCTCCCGCGGAAATACGGCTAAGTGTCTGATGCCGAGTTCTACAGCACCATTTTCGCACCATGCACTGGCACCCTGTCCGCCTCGATAGAACAGCGTTTAAGGTGTGTGGCTGCTGACCCGAAGTCGACCCCAGCCGTCGCATTTTGACGCATGCGAAAAGCTAGAAGTCCGGTACTGTGCAATGTCAGTGCACGCAACTGAACACCAGATGGTCAACACTTTTGAAGCAGTCCACTACACTGTCCATGATAATCATATCGTGGTTTCGGGACGTATAACCCTAGATATTAATATGATCACCCCCTCCTATAGTTGCTGTAGAACTCCTAACAGCCTTGAATGCATACGCCATGACAGAAACGACTGTGTTTCCGCTTGATAGATACATGGACGGTTCATTTACGGACTGCTGCGCATTTGCACGACGTCCCGACCACAGTGCTCTCCTACCATAACGGTAGCAACGAGTACGTATCGACATTCCGTTTCACGAACGCGTACAAGGTCAAAACCAAACTAGCACGCCCATGTCGCATGCTTAGCCAGGTCATCTTTTCGGAAAGGGCTGAGCGAGAAGGGACGCAAAGGTGGGGCACGCGTTTGCAGCTGGAGGAGCATCAGCATTCTCAGAACACGGTCGCCTGCCTACCCGACGCCGCGCGCGTAGTTATGACAGCTGAATTGGTTAGGAGGGCGGATAATATATACGTACACTGCTTGTCTTCCTTATTTTGCGTGGTTATATACTTCGCTGGCACCCTTATTTGATATCCGTAGCCATTCATGCATGATGCTGGCTCGTTCGCAAGGCCAGGGACGATTGAGAGTAAACAGAGGATACGATTGAAACTTTCGCCTTCTGTGTGCGTGACAAAATATTTACCCTTTGACGCCTGTTCGCTCAACACTGAGCAGCTGAGTCACGTGATCAGGCACGCCAAGAGCAGTGATCGCGTATTCGCAAATTGACATATAATTTCCAAAGCTCGTGCTGGTTGTGATTTTACTAGCGCATTCAGCGACAGAAATAGGAAAACCAGTAATGGCAGTGATTGCGGCGGAAAGTTTACAAAACCACCTCTCAAATGAATCAATTTTTTGGAATTAAAACACGCTGCGATTTAGAAACGAACCACCGAAACTAACTGATTGCTTAGATGGGGATCGGCAGGATAGAATAAATTACGCACGGCTCTTGTTTAGAAAGGTCAAAGGAACAGAATTTTGCCACGGAAATTACACGCACCACTCTCCTACGAAAAAAAAATCGAATGTACTGGCGATCAAACACAGTTCTCCTACGTAAATATAACCCAGCACTTTCCTTTAGAAAAATGCATTAACGTGACTTACTGATCACCCAATATATTCGGACTGAATGACAACATTCCCCTCACTTACAAATCTGCTTCGTACAAAGCCGATGGCAAAAGAAATAGACCCTTCCAAGGAATGCGAAAATACCAACCACGATGGTTTTCAAGCTAGAAGCGCCAGAATACACGTGCAAACGACGGTGCCGACTACCAGACTTTCACATTTTGAAAGCCGACGTGCACGAATGTTAAGTAAGCACAGTCCAGCCTACTTCTTGGTCATTCAAGTGCAACCCAAAATGAGGGTAGACCTACGCAAGACAGACGGTGTCGGTATTTTTTGGCGTAAATGGTCTGTCGTCTCGAACGATGCCTGTCACGATCGCGAAAACTAGCATCCACGAGAGAAGCTGGGACCAGACATCGCAGGACAACCACCCGCTTGCCTTAGAAAACCGCCTCGCTAAAAGCAATTTGTTTTCTGTCACTCACCGAAGAGTCGGTGATCCAGGACCCTGAGCGACAGCGCGGTCCACGTGTGCAGTGAGGCGACGGCGAGCAGCGTCGCGAGCCCGCTTCTCATGGCGACGGCGGCTGGCGAGTCTCTCCTCGCGAAGCACCGGCGGCAGGAACGCGCGCGAGCCTGGCCAGGTCGCGGCACGCCGCTCTCTTCCTCCCCTCATTGGTGGGCTGCCCTCCCTGCAGCAGCAGCTCGCCTGGTGCTGCCGCTGCCTACCTGGACTATGGCTGCACTGCTCGGGGAGAGAAGGACGCAGCCATGACTTTCGCTTTGTCGGTGCGTACACCCTTCCCCCCCTCACCCATTCCTACAATGCCCATGACGACGACGCTTTTAAGCGGACGCCACCGCCACTAAAAGGCGTGAACTCCCCCAACATGCCTTGCGCGGTACCCCTTTGCTTTGGTCAACTTGACGACTGACCGTCGGACGGCTGTCACTCCAATACCAGGAACCAGTCAGTGCAGGTGGTTCCGCTCACTAAACGACTTCGTAGTCTCAAGGTTTCTAGGACTACAATGTTTATGAAGCCATCCCTCGGGTACATGTCATGTTATTTCGTATTAAAAATTATATGGTATTGCGTGGTTTATTCTGTCTGCGTTTGGTCGCTACGCAATCAGTGAACGAGGGCTGGCAGGTTTCATTTGTTTTTCAACGAAGTAATGCAGTTCTGGCTGTGATTCTGCTGCCTTGCATGTGACCCATATCCGCCATGTGTGGATCAATTGTTGCAGTGCCCGGCTGCTGACGCAATGGTCGCGGATTTGATCCCGACCGCGGCGGTCTTATATCGGTTGCGGTGGAGTGGCAGAGGCCCGTGCACGATAAAGAACGCCACTACAGCGTCATTCATAATCATATCTACTTACAAAATAATGACGTAACACCCAATATCTTAACGTAATATTGTATCCAGTTGTATTGAATAGGAAAAACGTGATTACACTCACCTTCGTCACTCGGAAAAAGGTGTCCGTACTAAGACAGAGCCCGCACAAACAAGTGCACGTGCAACCACCTGGACGCCTTCAAAGCGCGCTAAAATTATTTATTAGAAAATATTAGCGTGTTCGGCATTTTGACGTATGCAGAAATCCTTGCGGAATACTGGGTTACCGGCTGATGGAAGAGAGCATCTTATGTCACTTCGTGCAACGACAATTAAAGGTGCATTTCTATGCTTTCGCTGAGTGACCGCCTCAAAATGTTTAAAGAGGCAAGGCGTTCGAAACTAAGCCGTTGCCGACAATTTACACCGGCAGGGAAGGAGAATCCATTAAATTTTCTGCAACTGCAAATTATTTGCTCGCCTCGTTCATCTTAGCCCCGCCAGGTGGTCCCACCTATTGGGTCTCAAGTTTTTGGCTACGGTAAAACGGTATGGTAAAGTAAAGAAGTGTGCGAACATCTCTGAAGTCACCTTCGCACGATCGCGTGACGATGAGAAATCTTTTGCAAAATGGGTGCAACGTTGGCTACTTCAGCAGCAGGCCAAAGAAGTCCGCAATTGAAGATCTCTTGGGTTGCCTTGTGCAGCGGGGCTGTGGGTCACCGCTCGCTGAACGTCCTTCTTATATTTTTTAGCATCACTACAGATTTCGTTACACTTCCTACATAGTGACGTCGATGTCAGTCGTGTAATCGGTGGGTCTCGATCGCGAGATTGAACATTTTGGCACAGTTCAGAAGCGAGTTAAACTACAATGTAAACGTTTCGCAGTGTCCAACAATTCGTGCAGAGTGCTTTTGTATACAGAGGAAGCCTACGGCAGACTTTTGAAAGCCTCAAGGTTTGGTGGCACTTCCCCTTCAACACCTACGCGTTTAAATTAGCATGACTGCTCCCGTATTCCTCGGTAGAATTGATTTGTGAATCACCTGTGGCGCTTACCATAACCCACGATATCCGGATATGTGCCTCGAATATTATGGATCCCCATCTTGTTTGCGTTGGAAATAAAGTTCGAGTTCACATGACTGGAAGAAAGGGTTTAAGGACGTAGAAGATCAAATTTTCGTGTTATTCACACCATGACCAACCATCTATATGTGTCATGAGTCTTGACCACATAAAAATATGCAAGTGTATACCTCATGTCTACGGCCCCGCCGCAGTGGTCTAGTGGCTAAGGTACTCGTCTGCTGACCCACAAGTCACGGGATCAAATCCCGGATGCGGCGGCTGCATTTCCGACGGAGGCGCAAACGTTGTAGGCCCGTGTGCTCAGATTTGGGTGCACGTTCAAGAACCCCAGGTGGTCGAAATTTCCGGAGCCCTCCACTACGGCGTCTCTCATAATTATATGGTGGTATTGGGACCGTAAACCCCACATATCAATCACCTTATGTCTACTGCAAGTTCAGCTGTGCAGTTCCCACAACACCACAATTCTCCTTTTATCGAATCATCGAAGGGCCAAGAAACGCGGGCGCAAGGCAATCAACACGCGAACCTACACAGCCGCTCACTTTGCTGATGCTTTTGATGCTGCCGATGATGATCGAATATTTCTGAGCGCTTTGTAAAGGGTGCGACATGCAAAACGCCCACTCATTGCGCAGTTCGTCTCTTTCGACGCCTGGTGCGATTCTGCGCTTCTGCCGCGCAATACTACATGCGTTAAAGAGACCCCTCTCACGGCATTACATTCATTAGCGTTTTTTTTTCAATACTCTTTCTAGCAATGGTGTACACTGTTCATGACATGCACCACTTTGTGTCCCTCTTAAAAGACATTGCTAATGGAAACTTTTATTGTGCAACGCCTTATGTACGCTTGCAGATGCGCCCTTGAGTATTTTGTTCGCTATTACGTCGCGTCAAATGAAACCCGAAAAACGAAAGCCTTAGCGATGGTAAAGTGCCTTCACTTAACATGCTTCCCCAATAAACACCTTTACAATAATAATGCTCAGCATAATTCATCGAGGCCGTCTGGTCGTGGGGAACAAGTTGTTCGACCTCGCGTTTGTATTTGTCGACATTAATTTTCGTGTTACTTTTCATTTTTTTCAGAAATATTATTTGTTGACTACCACACACAGGGTGTCCCACGTAACTTTAGCCAGCGTTTAAAAATATGCCGGAGCACGTAATTACGACGCGACCAAATGCATGTAACTCGCCTTTGCCTGGGGTTAGACTATTTTTTTTTTGTGTTCTCAGATATTGTTTAATTAGATTTGTTCAATTAACTAACTTTTCAAGAAACGAAGATAGATAAAAATTTCAAACGGGAAAGTTGTAGATCGGTTTGCAAAACGTCTGATTAGACAGTTTTGAACTTTATATCTGTTAGGTATTAGTGTTTTTCTGCTAATTGCAAATGCCCACGAAATACAAAAAAATACCACGTGACAAACCCGCACGCGCCTCAGTGCGCACGATGGTTCTATAGTTGCTCTCTAACGTTCCGCGTACAAACGACACGCTTCCCTCGCACCGGTTCATGAAAGCGATAAGCAGTCGCAGTGGTTATCGTTTTTGTGGCCGATAGCAAAACATGTTCATCGTAAAGTCACCGCCATCGTTGCGGCCCTGCCGAGACAGCACAAATGCTATGGTCGTTCGTACGCAAAACGTTAGGGAGCACTAGAATCATTGCGCGCACTGGCGCATGAGCGGGTTTGTCACGTGGTATTTTTTTGTGATTCGCGGGCATTTGTAATTAGCAGAAAAACACTAATACCTAACAGATATAAAATTCAAAACTGTCTAATCAGACGTTTTGCAAACCGATCTACAACTTTCTCATTGAAATTTTTATCTATCTTCGTTGCTTGAAAAGTTAGTTAATTAAATGCATATAATTAAACAATATTTGAGAACACTAAAAAAAAAATGGTCTGACTAACCCCAGGCAACGGTGAGCAACATGCATTTGGTCGCGTCGTGATTGCGTGTCCCGGCATATTTTTAAACTCTGGCTAAAGTTACATGGGACACCCTGTATATCTTCTCTGTATTTCTTGTTCATGCGTTTTCGCAATACGTGGCAAGACGTACTCGAACTTCCCAGTGCTTTTTTTTTGTTTTGTAACGTCTCTTTAGTGTCATCTTTTATTCCCCTTACCCCCTTCCCCAGCACAGGGTAGCCAGCCGGTCTGAGGACTGCTAACCTCCCTGTCTTTCCTGCATCCTTTTCCTCCTGCTCCTCAACGTAACATCCCTTAACTTAACAAATCCACTTGACAACCTTATATATCTCCGGTTTCATTTGTATTAAGCATAACTCCTGACTTAAACAAAGAAATATTGTAGGCCCGTGTACTCAGATTTGGGTGCACGTTAAAGAACCCCAGGGGGTCAAAATTTCCGGTGCCCTCCACTACGGCATCTCTCATAATCATATGGTGGTTTTGGGACGTTAAACCCCTCAAATCAAACAAATAAATATCGGTTACGTACCAGTCTTATGTCTGAAGGCAAACTTAAGGTTATTCAAAAAATCGAAAATAAGTGCTTGGCCGAAAGTGTTTAGACAAGACAACAAGAGGGTCACTCGTTGTCGTGACCCTGAAAAACAAAGAAACAAAAGTTGAACGCCGTTACCCGGACAATTGCGACTAGCAAGTGCAGGAGAAAGGTGACCCTTCAACAAACTGGCGCCGTGAAGCTTGGGTGTACTTTTCGTCCGGCTCTTCTCCTCCGCGGCACAGCGAAAACGGAGACGATGGTAACTTTCTTTTAAGACTCACGATCGGGATCTTGGGACTTTCGTTTGAAGTAAAAGCGTTTATCGAAACACAGCGCACGAAGAAAGGGCATGCGAAGAAAACACGCGACCTCGAACAAACGCGCTCGGCAACCGAAAACCCCCGTTGCAAGGCGACCATGATAAAGAGAGGGAGAGAGATAGAGAAGAAATAAACAAATGCAGTGAGCGATACGCTCGTTGCGTCCAGTGTACACCACTTGGCGTCAGAGGCAGACAAGTTCGGCCCTTCGCCTGGCCCTTTTTTTGTATATTGCACGGGCTTCTTTTCTGTCTACGCAACTTCTGTTCGGAAGCCCTTCCGACTAGACACCGGCAAACCTGCTTACGGAAGAGACGCATCAGGCAAACTCCTGGCCGGAGGTCGCCTCTTAGTATGCTGCCATCCCTTCACTCCACCTTGCGGCAAAGTGTCATGCTCGAGAGCCGGCTTCGCCTTCATCTCGAGTAAAGAGCGCCGAGGGAGAAAGGGGCGGAGAGATTGGCTTAGCTTTTTGTTATTTGCACACCCAGCAGTCACGTGATTCAACGCACTAGGAAGTTGGTGTACGCTTTGTCACCTATTGCAAAAACGCATGAACAAGAAATAGCGTAGGGAAGTCAACAAATAATACAGGTGGTAAAACATGAGAAGTTACAAGAAAAATAATGTCTGTAAATACAAACATGCGGTCGAACAGCTTGTTCACGAGAA
This sequence comes from Rhipicephalus microplus, assembly GCF_013339725.1. Lineage (NCBI taxonomy): Eukaryota > Metazoa > Arthropoda > Arachnida > Ixodida > Ixodidae > Rhipicephalus > Rhipicephalus microplus. Next base: position 101,382,211 of record NC_051170.1, read on the forward strand.
CTACATGGGCTAGATGGATCATGCTGAGCATTATTATTGTACAGCTGTTTATGTACTAGTTTCAAGCTTGTTCACTCCGCAATAAAGATGCGCAACGCCTTCCTGCCCCTTCGGGAAGGGGGAAACAAAAGGAATGGTATATAAGAGGAAAGGGAAAAAACACAAGTATATAGCACATACGCGCACACAAATACAGGAAAATGTCCACTGAAAATTGTCGATGAGCGTGAGGCCAAGCACGTTTTGTTAATGGAAGTTAGAAAGGCTAATGGAAGTTAGAAAGGTTAATGGACGCCTGCTGAGTAGCACGTCTTTCCAGATACAGGCAATCATCAAGCCTCGAAGTCAAGTGGCCCATGTTTTTTTTTTTTTTTTTATGAGCAGCTCACACTGTATTTTAAATGCAACTAAAACTTAGGGGCTCAGAAGGCACATATTCTCCTGCCCGAAAAGGTGCAATCATTATGCCCCTCTATATGTGAAATTTGTGGGCTTGCTCCCTCCATATTTGATCTGTGTCTTTCTGCGTCCAAATAAAACAATAATATTAAAAATGATAACGAACACGTCAAAATCCTTTCCGAGTGTATTGATATCGCTGCTTCAACTCTTTCCATGTATCGGTTTTGATTGTAATCAATTCGTTTGCAAAAAAAAAAAAAGAAAAGACGTCAGACCAACCACCTATGAAAACACGCTCGTGACATGGCGTTTACAATGCCCTTTTAGTGCCCGACAGATGACGCTGTGGCTAAGCGTAGCACACACCGATGATAACGAATCTTTTTAAACAGTCACGTCTTTTTCAAAGTTAGCGCCAAGTTTGTTTTTTCCATGAATGAAACACCTATGCACAAGGTGAATTTTGTTCCGTTTTGTGATTCAGTGAAACGGTATTTTTATTATGGCAAATTTGAGTACTTGTGATTATTTTATATGTTCTCACGACCCTCTACGTCATCCGGCTATATTGCCAGAATGTCCCCTTGGGGCTGCGAATCGTGTACTGTACTTACCTTATGTTCTCCATTACTGAAGTAACGCTGTGCAAAATACTGACTTTCTCGACGTTCTCAAGAACTGCATATTCACTCGGACATGAATTGTTACCTTCCTTTGTTTCCACTATAACAGAAATATACACTACGTGAAAGCGAGTAGAAGATAACAAAGTGAATAACAAACTCTCATGGTTGGTTTAAATTCATACGTGCGGAACTCAATCATGCATCTGTGAATAAAGCGATTGCGCAGAAGTGAATCTGCCCTGCACCCGTCTTACAAGAACACCAACATTCCAATCTCAGTGGCAGTGCTGCCGCCGTTTTACCACGCAGAGAAACATACTAAAGCCGGTTACATTACCCTGAAGACTAAAGACAAAAAGAGTAAGAAAGCATTCCCGAGAAATGGTTCCTGTGTCCACAATGCGTTTCCCAAGGTCAGGCAAAGCCGCTTCCGCCTTACGTGTCTTCTTTTCCGCCACAATGAGCGTGGCGAAGAGGAACAGAAAAAAAAAAAAAACTGAAAGAGAAGAAATTCCGACCGAACTCGTAGCATCGCAGTGCAGGTAGGTAATCGGTGGGCTCAGCAGTGCTTTCGTACGTACGCAATGCCTTCCTTGCTCGCGCCTAAACCAGGGACCACAACAGGGACTTCTCGGCAACCTTCCGAGGACATTGGCTACGCATCAGTGGGAAAATGACCTCTGGTTGCCCAGCTTCAGGGCTCGCAGTAACGCCCCCCACCGTCCTCTCTCAGTCTTCCAAGTCTCCACTTGTGGCGTCACGATGCTACTCGGAGGGATTTTCCGCGCCCAAGTGAGCTGGCTGGTCGTGCTTTGGTTCATTGCTTTTGTGCGTGCGCCGTTACTCGGGGCGATTTGTTGGGCGATCGTTTTCTCTCCTCCTCTTCCTGGACGTTTTCAACAGGCGCCTCGGCTGCGGTCGTCCTGTGGCGGCTAGAAAGGAAGGTCCCGGTCGCGGTCGCTCACCTGTGCCACTGGAGCCCGTGACCTGGTGCTCTCGCTTTCTTCTTTTCCACTTTACCGTGCATGCCATCGAGGCGCGCTTTTATTATCTCTCTAACGTTCTTCTTTCGCGCGATAGTACCAGATCGTACAAATAGTCGTGCACAAGTGCCCTAAATTACGGAGAGCTTCAAGCGGACCTATGTGACCCCTGCTGATACAGAGCTCGGCACTGGTGGCATCCTGTAGTGAACGACGCCACAGTGCTAGATCAATTGCCCTTACTGCATTGGTCGGCTGCGTACCATTCTTTTCTAATGGTGTGAGCGTGTATCCGGCGGCATAGTTACCGGGCTCGACATACACACTCCGGTGTGTTTCGCAAGACCTGTACAATGACGTCATTGCAGTATTGTGTGGTTGTTGACGTCATTGCAGTCCTGTGTAGTTGTTCTTCTTTGCTGTCTTCGTGTGGTTTTTCGCTGGTTCTTTTTTCCTATTGCAGAATCCGGGGAGTGGTGTTTGAGGCAGGTGTCCCCACTATCTGCCTTGCAAATTTTCCACTACACATTTGTATATAGAGACTACTCCACAGATGGGTTTTAGTGCGGTCATATTGGGCTGTTAACCTTTGTGTTTTGTATCTTTAACAACTAAAGGAACAATGTTGACACGTACGCATGAAATCGGCTCGGTTGGTGCGTAAGATGTTTCATGGCCTTATCGATTCACGCCGTGACATAAGGAAACAAGAAAACGTCGACTTAACAACCTAAGATGGCGGCACTCACATGTCCTACGGATAATATTGTTAGAATACACGTGCGAACATACATTAAGTTGGTTGAACTCTCCCCCCCCCCCCCAAGAAAAAAAGAAAAACAGAAAATTCTGGCCAGGCCCCTGAGTGACATCGTCAAGATGAGGAAAACGAAACAGTCTTGAATCATGGCCTGTGAGAATGTGATGGGGGTTAGGGTCGCACACATGATTTACGCCCGGCACGGAAAGAATTAAAAGTGAGGTCACTTTTTAAGGGCGATTACATTGGACAGCCCCCCTCCCCCCGACCACACGCGCACACTCATGACGACACCATTTTATGTGCACGTGTTACCCAGCGCTAAACTTTCCCACTATGCATACGGTCAGTCGAATTGAGAATAATTTCGCAAGCAGTGGGTGAATTTGCCAGAATATAGTGTCATACGAAACAGACAAACCATTTGTTTTGTACGGCAGTATTTATCCACATAGGGTTATTTCAATCAATCAATATTATTAATTCTGGCGAAAGAATCCCGTTGCTTCATAACTCTGTTGCTGTTTCTAGGATCTCGTAAGCAGTGTGCACTGGCACTATGGCTCTACGACCCGGTAGCCTGGTGCTATATTGCTTTTCAGGCATTTGATATAGAAGCTAGACTGTTTGGCGATAACATAAACAAGGTCGGGATATGCACTTGACTTCTATCGCAGCTGGCCTACGGCGCTTATGCGGTGGAGGGTGATTCGTCACTGCCTATCTCAAACAAAACAACAATAATGATTTTAATAGGTTGTTTTTACGTCCTAACGTCTGTATATAATTATGAGCACCGCAACAGAGGGCTCAGTAAATTTCGACCATTTGGTGTTATTTAAAGTGCACTAACATCCCTTACAAAAATGCTTATAGAGATCTAATTGAGGCTAAATTGACTTTTCTCCATAGGATGTACTGTGTTTAATAAATTAAGCGTCTATTGAGGTTTCCCATTGAGTTACACAAGGATATTGGCTACCGTGTTTCTATTGAATATCAATTTTCGCGGATGAATTGAGCATCTTTTGAGCGACTCAAAAAGAATTATTGACCAGCTAGTGACTTTCTGTACCGAGTGTCAATTAAAGCAATTTAGGGAAGTATATATTCAACCCTTATTGTGTTCGGTCAAAATCATCAATAAGCAAGCGCGTTATCCAATTTTCAAATATTCACACTAACATTTCTTGAAAATTCGCCACTTTACTATTTTGTTTCAGAAGCGGTACCGAATTAGCTGCTATCAGTTTATTCTTTAAGCGGTCGCTAGAAATAAAATAGGGGTTATCATTGAAAACTCGCCCGAGTTACGATTTCTGGTCGCGGGCGTTATTTCAATTGGAAACACGTTCAGTCCCTCAAACAAGATATAAACTGGGTGATAATCACGAATTAGGACACGGATACACAATTCACATGAATAACACCACACACACACACGCACGTACAGTGATGCACGGTGTTCTATAAATTGTTCAATCCAAGAAGCAAAACACATAACAGTGATGCACGGTGTTCTATAAATTGTTCAATCCAAGAAGCAAAACACAGATCTGTTAGCATCTTTGTTTATTTTTACCGAAGTGACAATAGAGACGACTATAGGATCATTTAGTTGGTTGAGCACCTGTTTCCGAATCACTAGGGTGAGGCTTGCCTGTAAGAAATGCAAAAAATAGAGAAGGCCTTGTTATAAAAATAAGGTATCTAGGAGAGGAGGTCTCAATATTGTGAACCCGAATAACTACGCAGTTGAATATTCTAGCATGCTACGCCCAATACGTTTTTCGGTTTTCCTAACTTACGAATAAAACGTATGAAACCAATGAAAAATGACAAACCTACCTTAAAAATAGTCAAGTGAGGCACGTGGTTTGCAGATCCAGCAATTGCAGTGAATATTGATCACAAATCAAGGTGACGGCGTCCATTTCTGTAGTTTGCAGAAAGGAAGGTGCGCTGGAGTCTTGCATGTAAGCGAGGTGTCCATTTTCTCGCTGGAAGGTTGCGATGCTGGGTCTGATGAACAGCCTTGCCGCCGGTACAAATGTCCCTGTACCGTAAAAATCGCATCACATGCAGCAGAGTAGCTTCTTCACTACTCCGTCTTCCTTCGCTATTCACGGAGAAACGTCGCGCTGTGCAAGGCTTCCAACCCGATGCTTTCTCGGCTAATATCTCGCTTCAGTGGTTTTGCTTGGTTGGGCGACGTGAGATTTTGAACTATTGTTCTACATCATGATGGTGAGCCGTTGTATCATCATAATATTTTTTTATCTTCAAAAATTTTGCAGCATATAGAAACTACATGGTTTGGCTCATAGCCTCGAATATTTTTTGTCCGACTTCCTTTTCTATCACAAACGGCTTTCAGCAAGCCGTAGAGGCGCACAGCAAGAAATGGCGTAGTTATCAAAAGGAAGTAAAGCAGAACCTTCCAGCATTACCTTCGAAAAATGTCTCGTATTTTGCGCCATGTTGCGTAAAAGCGTGAGGAAGGTACCACTCTTGGTTGTAACGTAACTAGTTTTTGCTAGCTGCATGTTTGCAGCTGCGAGCGTATCTGGGCTGACGCAGCCCTGATACAGCTTTGATGTGTGCCCGGCAGACTGCTTTCATGTTTCCAGTGTTCTTTGTGTTCCCTAAAATGGAAAGATGAAAAACAAAGAGAACATAAGAAAGCAGATTACGACACTGCATAAAGCCTACCCTAAAACCGACTGTCCTCACTAAACTCAATGATGAATTGAAAGCCTTCTTTGTGAAGGAGGGTTTCGGTGAGTGTCCCGAGACCGTTTTATTTTCGGCAATAATTGATGGTCATGTCCATATGACAATCTTGAAAGCTCGCTTCTCGGCCCACTGAAGCGGGAATACTCGCAGAGAAGATGGGTGATGGCTTGCTCGCAGGTTCACGTGTAACTGCAACACATACCGGGTAAGAAAATCACGCTGCACTGCGTAGTTATACTAACCAAGCATTCCGTCCGCAAAACGTGTCCCCGAACTTCGTTCGCATTCTTCTCGCTGCTGATCCGGTCAGCGGCGCGAAACAAAGGTTTCGTTCCCGATCACGTGCAGCACCGGGGCGTCCGACTGTCTCATCTGTGGTCCGCGGGAACGGCAATAACTGATTCATTGTTGGAAAACCGGTTGTTTTGGCCCGAGGCGCGTTCGGAGCGCGCCAGGTCAGCCGTGACACGGTTGCCGCCGGCGTCTTCTTGGTCGGCGTCTTTGCAGAGCGGCTGTAATTTCAATGGGACTCCCATCCATAGACGCACGCACCAACTACTTCCTATCGGTGAGGTCGGATTTGGCTCGGCACCTCGTGTCGAGCCTGTTACACGCGGATGTCTGGGCGCCTTGTTTGTTTCCTGCAAGCGTAATGGACGACACTGACCTGATTTCGGAGGAGAGCACCCGGGGGCGCACCCGCGGAGCGGAAGGCATCATTTTCCGTTAGCGTAGAACCACCTCGAACGCCGTTATTGGCACGCATCTGGGCTAACCTGTGCATCCGAATCGACGATTGTTTTCCGAAGATTGTCGGCATATCGTGATATGTGGGGCATCGTTACATCTTCATCGCCCATCTTATTCTTCACATTGTTATCCTTTCTGTTCCTCTTCCCCATTGTCTAACTGCAGTGCCACATGCAAATAGTCTCCACTTCCTTCTTTAGAAAACGTACGTTAGTAAGGATCGTTTTTATGGGTGTGCTTAGTGTGTATAGATGCCATGCAAATAGAGCCGAGTTTTTTTTTTATTTTTATTGGATCATTGTTTTATTTCTCAAGTAGACTTCATGACATTTTTATCAATGCCTGCAAACATATAAACCAGAATTTAAAAACATTGAAGTCGTAATAAAACAGCAAGACATATTGTATCTAGCGCACTTTCCTGCTTCGAACCTCCTGTCCTTCGATAGCGCTAAATGAGGCCCATGTTCTTAGGTTTAGGTGCACGTCAATGACCTGTTGTTGTTTGTGGGGTTTAACGTCCCAAAACCACCATATGATTATGAGAGACGCCGTAGTGGAGGGCTCCGGAAATTTTAACCACCTGGGGTTCTTTAACGTGCACCCAAATCGTCAATAACCTGAGGGTGGTCGAAATTTTCCGAGACCTTTACATATGACATCCTTCGTAATCTTGTCGTGGTTCCTGGGGTGTTAAACACCAACCGTTAATAATATTATCGATAACGCAAAAGACGTCACGAATACCTATGAAACCTTTGCCGTGTCTAAAAAAATTGATCATCACAACGCATGCATTTACATGCGTTGTGATGATCATGCATGCACAACGCATGCACAACGCGTGCATGCATGCACGCCAAGTGATGCCTCATCAGGCTTGGCGAAACCAGGGTGAAATTAGTGGCCTCCGCACATAGGCTTTGTGTGTGTCGAAGTATATCTGACGGCTGCACGCGGCATGGAAGGGCGGTCGTCCTTGATAAGCGATAGTTTCAACTCGCAGTCCGCGTGACGATTGTTTCGCTCAAAGCATGGCTGAAAGTGCTGCTCTACAATAGCTCAAGCGCAGCCACGTCTTTAAACCTAAATGGCAGGAGTAATCACCATGCATCACTCACCCTAGCGCAGTAATATTGATTGATCGTTTTTAAATACTTTCCACAACGTAACCAAATGCACTTTGCTCCAAAGGGATATTAAAAAAGTTATAATTTATCCTAATGTGTAGGTTAATTAGGCGCAATATATATAATATTGTAATGAGGCCACACGACGAAAGATCGATGTGCTGGATTGATTTAGTTGTGATTAACCACTTCTTTTTGTAGTATTTTGATCAAGGTACGTAAAACAACCGGCTAGAATTTCCACTTCTTTCCTTCACTCATAGCGAGGGTCTTATTCTGGCAGACCTGATGACTTCAGGTAGTAAGCGATGGATTACCGGTCAGCTGCCAGCTCGTATAAAGACTGATGCCACGTCAGGCCATCTGGCAGAAAAGAAATGTAATAATAATAAGAAAAAGTGCTCCACATTCACCGTCATGGTTACGAGCAGCACTGACTAACACGAACAGGTAACTCCGCACAGATGTGCCCGAACCCGCCACGGTGGTCAAGTGGTCGAGGCACTCGGCTGTGGTCCTGCAGGTCACAAGATCGAATTCCAGCTGCGGCGTCCGCATTTTCGGTGGAGGCGAAAATGCTTGAGAACCATGTACTTAGATTTGGGTGCACGTGAAACTAACCCGTGTGGTCGACATTTCCGGAGTCGTCCACTACGGTGTCTCTGATTATGATATGATGGTTTTACGACGTTAAACCCGAACAATTAATTATATGGGCCCGACCAAATCAGCGGGACGATGGCCGCCGCCTTCGCTGCGTTTGTGGAGCATTGGACGTGCTATTACAAGGTTTCAGATTTGATCCCTGTCGGTTATTGGTTGCCTTTTCATCCACTTTAGTTTTCAAATGTTATATATGCTACAACTACTTTAAGTAGGTTTCGTATATGTGACAAATATGGGGTACTTTCCTTGACTTCGTTATCGGTTGGTCGACATTCTGGTTTAGTCTAACAAAGAAAGAATGAGCCCTAAAGTTCCCCGTTTTTCCGTTTATTCTACCAATCGCGCATTATGGTCATTCATTGGTCCATGTTGGGGTCAGCCGTATTTCACCAAGCCATCAAACATGACACGAGAGCGCCGCTGCTCAAGCGCCACTATACTGTCTGAAACGACACTCCATGTTTTTGTCAGCCTGTTCATTTCGTGACGATGACCAATGCGATAGTTGCTACCATCGAGTCGCTGTAGTTTACCGTGTCATCCTGGTTATACGATCTCATAGTCAACTTTACATGCCATATATTTAAGTTGATGAGGCAAAAGCAGTGCTAGTTGCGGGGGTTCGCGTTCCGGCCTGCGTGTATACGCGAGTCATAGCAGCACTGAACACAAATTCTGTATAGTTGAGAAATATCGCGTGTTGTATACGCCAACTACGCGATGCAGGTCCATTAGCAATTTTTAATCTGCGAAAGCTTAAAAGTCGCAGTAAACAAAGAGAAATATTTTTATGCACATGCATCGTTCTATACAGTGTAAAAGTTGAATGACTAAGCAAGGCACTCTTGACTAAGCCCTGAGCGTCCAACAGCAGTGACACGGAAAACCGAATACTAAGGAGTTCACAATAAAATGGTCACATTCCCCGAGCATCCACTCACCGCTACGTAGTAAATACTTTGGGAGTTGGAGTACATTTTACCTGTAACGTAAGTGACTTTAAAACACTTTGACGATCAACCCCCATTCACTAGTGAATCGGATGATGATCTTGTTGATTTGGGTGCCAGAATTACACGTCGGTCTAGTGGTGAGTAGCTTGGTGCCGATCATTGTTATACAGATCAAACTTTGACGATTTGCGTGGTTACAGTGTCGGGAAGCACACGGAAGTTCAACTTCATGTGCAAGGAAGTTTTGCGTCTCACGCACATGCAACCAAAATATTGCGCAACTCTGCCGTCAAAACTTGTGGGAAAACTATTATTATTAAATGCAAATCATTTCTTAGCGAACTTTAGCGACTTTGAGCGTATCTATCTATCTATCTATCTATCTATCTATCTATCTATCTATCTATCTATCTATCTATCTATCTATCTATCTATCTATCTATCTATCTATCTATCTATCTATCTACGACGTTTAGCTCTCCTGGCCGTTTGAATAATGGTATCGATCCCAAATTTGGTATGTCATAACATGACTATGAAAAACATATTTCACTAGTCATAACATGAAAATCATGACATGTAAGTCATGAATGTCATGACTTACACTTCATGGTCCTGCAGCTCTTGCGATGATTTCGTTCTCATTGCATGTTGCAAAACTTGTATGGTATGACATCATCGCATGACGAACACAAGCGACAGAGCCTAACACGAATGATGATGATGATATGTGGGGTTTAACGTCCCAAAACCACTATATGATTATGAGAGACGCCGTAGTGGAGGGCTCCGGAAATTTCGACCACCTGGGGTTCTTTAACGTGCACCCAAATCTGAGCACATGGGCCTACAACATTTCCGCCTCCATCGGAAATGCAGCCGCCGCAGCCGGGATTCGAACCCACGCCCTGCGGGTCAGCAGCCGAGTACCTTAGCCACTAGACCACCGCGGCGGGGCAGCCTAACACGAAAATGATGACATACCTGTCATGTAACAACATGACTACATGCCACGCTTATGATTCTCTCGCGGCTGTTTCACTAGCGTCACATGTACCAAATTTGGTATTACGGTACGTGAAGATGACGAAGGTATGTGAGTGGTGCAAACATAATAATCATGAGATGCGTGTCATGTAACGACATGACTATATGCCACGCTCATGATGCGCTGGCGTCTGTTTCGCTAGCGTCACATATACCATATTTCGTATTACGGTACGTGAATAGATGAAGAAGGTATGTGACTGGTGCAAACATGATAATCATGAGATGCGTGTCATGTAACAACATGACTACATGTCACGCTAATGATGCGCTGGTGGCCGTTTCGCTAGGTTCAATTATTGCAAGTTTGGTATTATGGGACGGGAATGGATGACATAGGTAAATGACACACCATCATCAGCCTGACTACGTCCACTGCAGGACAAAGGCCTCTCCCATGTTCCGCCAGTTAACCCGGTCCTGTGCTTGCTGCTGCCAATTTATACCCGCAAACTTATTATTCTCATCTGCTCACCTAACCTTCGGTCTCCCCCTAACCCATTTGCTTTCTCTGGGAATCCAGTTAGATATCCTTAATGACCAGCGGTTCTACTGTCTACGCGCTATACATGCCCGGCCCATGTCCATTTCCTCTTCTTGATTTCAACTATGATATCTTTAACCTCCGTTTGTTCCCTAACCCACTCTCCTCTCTTCTTGTCTTTTAAGGTTACACCTACCATTTTTCTTTCCATTGCTCGCTGCGTCGTCCTCAATTTAAGCTGAACTCTCTTTGTAAGTCTCCAGGTTTCTGCTCCGTAGCTAAGTACCGGCAAAATACAGCTGTTATATACTTTCCTCTTGAGGAATAGTGGCAATCTACCTGTCATAATTTGAGAGTGCTTGCTAAATGTGCTCCACCCCATTCTTATTCTTCAAGTTACTTCAATCTCGTGGTTCGGCTTCGCGGTTATTACCTGCCCTAAGTAGACATAGTCTTTTACAACATGAAGTGCACTATAACCATTCTCGAAGCGCTGCTCTCTTTCGAAGTTGTTGTACATTACTTTCGTTTTCCACAGATTAATTTTGAGACCCACCTTTCTGCTTTCCTTGTCTAGCTCCGTAATCGTGAGTTGCAATTCGTCCCCTGAGTTATTCAGAAATGCAATGTCATCGGTGAAGCGCAGGTGACACGTACAAAACTGATAATCACGACATGCGTGTCATGTACTAGCATGACTACATGCCCCACTCATGATGCGCTCACAGCCTTTTCGCTAGCTTCACAAATGCCAAATTTGGTATTACGTGATATCGATGAATGAATAAGGTAGGTGACTGGTGCAAACATAATAATCATGAGATGTGTTTCATGTGAGAACATGACTACATGCCAGTCAAGGCGCCAATACATTTCGACGTGATGTGGTGCACGTGCTCGCTGGCGTTCATTTCATCGCGTCATGCCGGCATTGCAACGCCAGGCGCTGGTCCTGCAATATTCTCGCAGGCGTGCGCCGCACTGCATTGCTTTGACGCACGCGTGTTTCAGCGCGTCCGGCGTCCCTCCGTCATGAAAAGAGGGAGACGCAGTGTTGTCTGGGTAACGCATCAGCGTGAAATGCAGCATGTCGCATGTCGCGCCGGTTGCCGTCTGACCGCGCCGACGGACGCTGGTCGCGCCTGGCGTCAGACTATAGAGTGCTCGCGTTTTCCTAACGTAGCGTCGCTGTGTCCAGCATGCACGCGCATCAACGCTACATTGGAGTATGTTAGGCCCTTCGTGTTGCGCTCGCGTCCATTTGGCTAGGTGCACATATACCAAATTTGGTGTTAGACGTCTATCTAGCCAGCGTGTGATGGAAATGCGCTCACTGAGCGATGAATACCTACATTATACTAAAAATTTAGCTTTACAGCACATTATTGTATGAGCTGGAAGCAAGCAGTGCAACATTAGAAAAATTCTTATACCGCCATATTGCGTTGTAGTCACCATTTTCTACTGCGGTGCTTGTACATGTTTGCCGATTATATTCTAGGAAGGACAGAGTTGATCACTCGTAAAGCTCGTCGCAGAACGACGACACTCGAGAAAAAGAAACTGAAGTGATCGGTGCAATGAAATTTCGATGCATTAAAGCATACGGAGGATACAAAGATTGCAAAAAAATAAAGACCACGGTCTTGTGGCGAAGTGTTGTGCAAGCCCTTATTTGCACATCATCTTCATTACAGACTCATAAATATTGTCGTAAAATGAATAGCGCCGGTGTGTCGTTTTTCTTCCCTGTTTGTCTTCTGCGAACCGTAATACTGTATAAGCACTAAGTTACGTGGACTACTCGACTTTAGAGATTGTGATTACTTTCTATTTTGCTTTATTTTTGCTGTTGTTGACTGTTTTGTTATTTCCGATGCGGCATTAACTACTAATTATAGTACAGCAATTCTTCTATTATGCAATCTGGTACATACCGCTGTTCATGCATACTGTGTTCAAGTACTACGGAAGTTCACTTTTGTCTACTGCCCCTCTTACACAATGACTCAATGGTGCACCTCTAAGGTATTTTTAAAATCGATGGGTTCTGATTGGCTTTCAAGGTGCACACGTGGTAAAAAAAAACGCAAGAGAATAAACTGTGAAACGAAAAAGTATTTATTCCTAAGTGGGCTTTTTATGAAGGACGTGACGTGCACATCCACGCATACGCTTATAGAAACGCCTTGATTTTGTTGGAAAAAGCACGAAAGCCACAGATGTTTGAATATGTGCCGGATAAAATACCATACACCGCCTCAATCATGAAGACAGCAAAACGATAACACGTGACCTGGCCATGTTCCTGCAGTTTACAGATCTATAGCTAGAACGCCGATTTTAGTTAATAGATACTTCTGTTCCCTCAATCGTAAACGAGCTTAAACCAAATTTATCGTTAAAGAACTGCTTTCGTCGCCAAACCTGCCACACTCTCAGGTTTTTAATAGAAATTCTTAATGTTTTTTTTAATAAAGGAATTGATCCACCTAGGCTTATTTTTAAATGTGGCAAAATGACATTGCTTTACTGCTAAGTGGGCCTGAACGACATAACAATGTGTCATTATTTTTACAGTTTGAACTGATAGGGTAGTGAGCCTACTTAGACGGGTCATGAAAGGGTTCCCAACCATTTGCGTTTATGAGCGAAACCCAGAAGTAGAGGGTATATTATGCCTACACAGATGTGAAAAGTGAACCGTAAAAAAAATATTGCAGTACAAAACAGGCCCTAGAAGACAATGACTGTGAATCCCACCCTCGGCCGGTGACCGCCATTTTGCCATGGCGACAGTGACATCTCATGCAGCAGGGAGTGGTACCGTCGTCTTATACCACAACTTCCGTCACTGTAACATGTTCGATTGCAGCGCAAACCAGAATAAAGCGAATTTATCTTGATTTCAAGCGCAGCTCGATGGAACAGTATCGTTCGCCAGAATGTAGACGCTTGAACATTAAGCTGCTTACGTAATGGCTCGGGAGTGCGACTGTGTTGCCCGACTTTCTGGCGTCTCATGTGTTCGTTAAAATATTCAAGAATATTTTAAGTTATCGCCAAATCGCTGTAGTGTTTGATCAATTTATTTGTGAATGCTCAAAGGATTAACCCGCGTAAGACAGATTATGATCTAAAGTTAGGTGTCATGGTTCTTTTTGTCTGATTCATATCTTCAAGGTAAACATCTTGGTATGATTTGGGTGCACGTTAAAGAACCGCAGGTGCTCCAAATTTTCGCAGCCCTCCACTACGCCATCTCTCAATATCATATGGTGGTTTTGGGACGTTAAACCCCATCAATCAATCAAAAATCTTGGTATAGCTCTACTGCCTAAATAGGTTTCACCGTTTCAGGCGTTCATAGGAATAATAGCCTACCGATATGCCTACATAGGGCTCCTCGTATATACGGTGTAAGTCGTGTTGATTCGCTGTTGTGGTACGCGGACTGTGGTAATTCTCCCTGACACTTCGTAGACTGCGTTGTCGTGGCCAAGAAATGTGAATTACTGAATTATGTGGTCGAGGAATGTGCCCTTCTTACCGTTCACTTTCTTGTGCTCAAGCAAAGCACCTTTTTCTTTCGACTTCAATTACTTGTACATTTAGTGCTTATTGGACTGCTCAGTATGTTGTTCTGCAATCGTTTTGTTTGTTTTCAAGTGTGTAATGCTTATATAGATGCATTTTATATGATGTCTCCCCACCCTTACTCAATGCTCCCCTGGGACATTTAGATACCTTGAAATAAAATAAATAAAAAAATCAGTGACATCTTCACCACCGTTTAAAACTGTGGAGTAAATTTATTGCAAATCTATTTTTAGCTGCTAAAAGCACAAGCTCACCACAAGCACGCTCACATCTGTCCTAATAGCATGATTTTGGTATATTCACCCTGATATCTACTACATAATGTTCTGCAGGTTGCCTTGATGTAGTAATACCTGACAGATGCCTCAGAATGAAAAAAGTTTAGCCCTAACGAATAGTATTACGCAGCAATGCTTTAGCAATGAGCTTCAGAAAAAGTGCAGAATAGTGCATCGAAATAGAGAGAGTGTTTATTAGAAGAAGGCGGAAAGATTGGCCTGAGCTATATAGAGCGAGCTCTTGCCTGCCATTATGCGCAGGGCGAAAATAAAAAGAAAAATAATAATGCTGAATTAGTATTTTTCGGATAGGACGAAGGAATGCGTATTAAAATAGCCACGTAACGCACCGAGTACCCTCGGACACGCGCACTAGGTCCAGTATTCGTGACAAAATCCACGACTGTTCTTGTAGCAGTTGCTGAAGATGTTCTGGAACACTGTGCAGAGTATACTTGTTTCGCCTACAGTTTTCACCATGACCCTTGTCAGCCTAGAAGCCTGTGGCTTGATTGTGTTGTGTCACGTAGATGGAGCAATGCCAAAATAGATTATTTAACTTTTTGTACTCTTAGCATGGTGAAAAAATTACGTACCACTGGAAAGAAGCTTTGGGTAGATGGCCATGCCAAACATTTAAAACCCATCATCAAAGCTAAAGGTGGCATCGTAAACTGCACCTGCACAATAAATTTTGCACCTACCTGAGGCAATGGACAGGCATTGGGAAGAAGACTTTAGGTTCCAGCACTGTCATACAAATTGGAGCCAACAGGCACAGTATTGCTGGTGGATGTTGGTGCTTGCAAGCTGCTTGCGTGTGGCGATGCAATCATTCATGACTAAGCACACATTTTACGGGCTGTGACGAATATGTCATCGATACCGAGACTCTTTCGGATGATGATGATGAGACTTTGTTTTTTTTTAATTCTGGAAGTTACGTACAAGAAGGGTGGGGAGTGGTTCTTAACTGGCCGCCCCGTACCAACACTTGCTGGACACTCCTTTACGGAGGCCCCTGTCGTCAGCCATGGCTCGGGCATGCTCAACCAAGGATTGTTGCGCCTTCAGGTCAGAGCAGCCGAGCAGGGCTGCCTCTGCAGTCCTCCCGGGAAGGGTTAGGTAGACGGGTGAAGTTGGGACTACTTCTACACGCCCACAAAATACCACAGGAATTTTCCTCACAGTGCAGGCACTTTCCCGTGTAAGCGGGGTCGAAGTGTTTCAGGACTGCTGGGCGCAATAAAGTTTTGGTGTAAAGGTGAAGGGGGGTTCACTCCTCCACCTTTGTGAGACCCTCACCGGGTTTGGGATATAGATCTGATGGACGAATTGATAAAACTCAGTGGCTTCTTTAAATGTTCAGCGGGATTGGGTTCGAGGTCCAAATCGTTAGGGGACGAGCATGGTGCCCGGGGAGTGGGCGCACTGACAGTGGCGTCGGCCGACTCATTAGCATGGAGGCCCGTATGAGACCATTCCGTGAGAGGGGGCATCTATAAGTACTGACTGTTTTGAACATTGTGTACGCTAAGCACGGAATGTAGCTCTGTTCTATATCGCGGCCGGCACCCTTTGAGTTAGTGATAATGACCCTCGAGTCGAGATAGGCGGCGGCAAGCGTGATGGCGATCTCCATGTTTTGTTCCCGGAAGGTGAGTGGTGGATTGGTGAATGACCGCGGCCGCGTACCAACTCCTGTGGTCAGGGCCGGAAGCGTGTACATAGAATACTCCGAATTCGTCGAGCCAAGGCTTCCGCCCGTGCGAGGTGTCTGCCACTGTTGTCGTCTCGGGTCATGTTAATCGGAAGAAGACGCAGATGCAGGAAATATTTCGAAATTCTGGGAACCCGTAGGCGAACTGTGACTGATGTGTAGTTGGGTAAGGAGGCGGCAACCCGATGGGGCAGAGAGCTTAGTATATTGGTTTGTCAAGTGCGCCTCTCGTAGTTTCTTGAAGACCTTCTCGGATCAAGTGAAACTTCCGGGAGGCGTCATGGGGGTTCACTACATCGGTATAACACCTTAGGTTCGTTTTTCTCTTTTTTGTTTTGCATAGAAAGCTGTATGTGGCTACACTCTAAAAAAAGAGCGAGTAAAAAAGATGTCTTTTTGTCCCACAACAATAATCGTCATCTATATTGCGTTTCATCCTTGCGCTATCGCCCCGCTCCCGGTACATTCCGGTCACGATCGACATACCCATTATCAGAGTTACATTGCATTCTTGATAGGAAAGTGGCCAGCGCCGAGTTTTCAAGAAAGGAAGCGCACGCAAGCCTCATGACGATTGTTGTTGTGGGACAAAAAAGGCGCCCTTTTTACTCGATAATTTTAGGGGCGAAGCTCCTTATGGCGTGGCTTGTGCATCCCTCGTAGTACGTAACCACCAGTGGCACATACCCGAGATAGGTATAACATTTGACCTCCAAGGTGGTGCCGGTGAGAGACTTCTTCTGTGCGTTGTTTAACAATAAAAAATAGTGCTCAATGTACATGCCAATGGCTGCTAATGGGGAATGAGAGACAGGAGCATTCGGCTTTTAGTCAACGCACACGCTGCAATCCCCATTAGCAGCCATTCGCATGTACTTTGAGCACTATCGGACAAGAAAGGGTTGCTACATTATACTCGCTGGGTGTAACCTCCTTAGTTTTAGAAAGGTTTAGCGAGCGTTGAGCCGCAGGGCCATGAATACAATGAACTAGCATATACCATGAATGAATTCGAGGTGGTTAAAGGGGGGAAGCAGATACGAAGCGCAAGCCGTAAGAAATTAAAAGCTGAATCCTCCTGTCTCTCATTTTACATTAGCAGCCACTGGCATGTACATTGAGCACTATCTGACAGGAAAAGGTTGCTACGTTATACTCGCTGGGCGTAACCTCCTTGGTTTTAGACAGGTTTAGCGAGCATTGGGCCGCAGTGCCATGAATACAGTGAACTAGTATATACCATGAACTCAAGGTGGTTGAAGGTGGGAAGTAGACCCGATGCGCAAGCCGTAAGAAAGTGTGCATGTGCCACCTCCCGTTTAGTTCTTGAAATGTCCGCTGGATGGCGGTGCTTCTATATGGGGAATATATGATAAAAAGATGCGAGATGGTGGGACTTGGAGTGTTGAATAGATGGACGAATGGACACACAGACAGATGCATGGATGGACGCATGAACGAACGCAGGGGCAGATGCATGAACGAACGCAAGGACGGACGCACGAACAGACGCATGGACGGTCACACAGACGGACGCATGGACGGACGAATGCTTCGCCCCAATCTCCATCATTCACATCATTCACTCCGTGGATATTCTGCCATTTTTTTAGAGTGTAGGAGAAATGAAAAACCATTTGGCATACGTGTCACGAGCACTCTCCGTTGGTTGTGCTAGCAGTTACATCGTTCACAGCGTCGTACCGAAGCACGTGCACCATTGGTTGCTCTGTGAGTGACGTCATCCATACCGCTATAGTCGTGGCGCCGAGAACACGCGCATCACTTTCTATCGAGAGCTTCCACATGCCGCAGATCCTATAAAATCCCGTACAGCGTACAAGAGTGCCCACAGTGGAAACGGGAGAGCTCGCATTCGCCAGGCTGGCCGACGCTGTAGTCCTGGCCCAAAAACAGGCTCTGAAGCCAAGTGCCGGCATCCACTTCATACCGATCATCCGGCAGCCGACCAAGCCATGCTATATCGTGAACAGGAATGCAAGTGCCATTGGTGGGAGGGTCCTGCAAACGCTGGCGAACATTTGCTACAACGGCGAGTCGAACAAGCGGCGTTGTGTTCACAACAGGGTAAACGTGGTGATTGCGCAAGCGCGTTCACCGGGGCGAACGCCTGCTTTCGGTGGGAGTTTATCCAGCGGCGGCTTGGCTTCGGCTGCGACGCCAGTGTGTGACACGTCAAATAAGCCCCGAGGTAAACCCAAGCCAAAGCGTGTATTAAAAACACGTCTTTAACAAGCAAGAATATGTAACGAATATTTCTGAATGGGTTCAGTGCAGCGTTCAGGGGAGCGGAGGGTAAAGCACGCACCCGTGAGCAGTATAGTATAGCATCGTGTGGATAGATAAAAGGGTCGGGAGGGAGGACGGAAGTATACAGTATGGCATAGTCGCGTGTACTGCTGTATAGCAAAATGGAGAAAAGTGATGGTGAGAAGCAGGCAGTGATGGGGGGATTGGTTAGGAGAAAATAGGAGGGGGAGGGTAAAGCGCAGCATGACCATGCGTAGTACAGTGTAGCAAGAGGAAAGGGAAATGAGGGTCAGGGGGGAATGGAGGAAGTGTAGCATAGCCGCGTCCAGGACAGTACAGCTAGGGGTAGGAATGAAAACTGAAGCGGTTAAAAAGGACGAAGGGTGAGGTGAAGCATGACATCAACGTATGGTGTATAATATAGCAAGGAGCTAAACAAAAAGGGAAGCGAGGGCAAGCTAGAGAAGTGTATGGGTGAGAAGGAAGTGATAGAAGGAGGGGAGAGGTGCCACTGCATTTTCAAATGACGATTTCCTTTCTCTCCATAGACATCAAGCAGGTTGCAGGCTTAGTACGCTATACCACTTATCCGGCGTCAATTAGAGCGTCACTATAGAGGGTGGACGAATAACTGCTCGCCACTTCCTCTACAGCTTTCGTGTTGATATGATCTTTTTTCTTCCCGTTGCGCTGGTGGCATTTCATTCATTCATTTTTTTTTTGTCGAGAGTAATCCTATATATGCTTTTTGAGAGTTTTTTTGCACGTTTATATTTCCAGCTAGCCTGATGTGCTCATGAATATGGTCTGCAGGTGTTCAACATTATTCTGATGATCATTTACTGCTTTTTCCTCGAATCACCGTAACATTTTCTACTCCTCCCTTTGGAGGCGCAAATGTTGTAGGTTCGTGTGCTCAGATTTAGGTGCACGTTAAAGAACCCCAGGTGGTCGAAATTTCTGGAGCCCTCCACTACGGCGTCTCTCATAATCATATGGGGGTTTTGGGACGTTAAACCCCACAAATCAATCAATACTCCTCCCTTGATTTGAACGCGTGGAAACACGTCAGTTTTGATTTTTCATACGCTATAACTACGCGTATCAACTCTTTAACTCCGTGCGACATATTTCCTTTATTATATTAGGTTCATTACTCACGATGTTGATTGTTTAACTTAACGAAGCACTTCGCGGGTGTATTACTTACAACTTTGTGCATATCCGACAGTACGGATGAGGCGTGAAGCGTCAGTTGTTGAATAACAATGTGGGTCACAGCACAAAGAAATGCGTGGAAATAGAAGCAAAGCAGTTTTCTGCGCAGCATTGCACACGTCTTCCAGTCACTTCACAGAGTCGTTCACGAATGTCACGTCAAGTGGTCTGCGTAATGTAACGATATTTGAAAAAAAAAGAAACAAAAAAAACAGAACAGGCGGTGCATTGCATTCTGACTTGTGTAGGGTGGTCTGTTTCACCACGCTCTTGGGTGACGCAAAACAAACTAGCAGTGCCTGCGCCTCTTGACGACGTCAAGTTGTCCATTCAACGCTGCAGACCGGAAATGATGCCCGACGTCGTCCTGCGGCGCATGACAAAACTTCCGCCTCGATAGCGAATACGATGGTTGATGCACTGAAACTGTGAAACGACCACGACTGTCGCGTTGTGAGAGGTCAGGTGGTGCTCTTGATGATCCACTCCTTGAACCTGGATATCCGAGTGCAGACTCCCGGCAGGTTGGGCTCAGCGCATCCGATACCCCACGATATGATGCCAGCCAAGAACCATCGGCCGTCCTTGGCTTGTATCTGCAGTGGGCCTCCGGAATCCCCCTGCAAGAATGAGCCGAGGAATAGAGTGTAGCTGTGAGCATCAGAAGCTGTATATGATATGCTAGAGGTTTAAAGTACAAAATTATTGGGAGTAAGCTGGCATCGAATTTATTTAGAATCGCAGAAATTGGGATGGCTATATCATTTTTATGCAAATTCGGAAGACCTCGCTAAGAACATGCGCATGACTTCAGAGTGCAGCAGCGTTTTCTTAGAATAATGATCATTGCTTGATTTCTACTGAATGAAGAAATGACATTACTCAGATATGTTCATATACACGGCTGTTTTTTTAGAATTAATAAGTGCTTAGAACTCCACTACGTGCCCTGGTAGCAACTTTATATGTTTATTCTAAATGAAATGCCATGTAAGGCCAAAACAAATATCTAGCCAAAAGGAATGTCACTACGATGCATCCACGTGCCTTTTTCGTAATTTTCATGTTCTTTCGATGGCCATATTGACAGGACACTTATAAACTGTCACAAGAATTTTGACAAGTAACGGGAATGTGAACCCCACGCTATATGAATGTTCACAAGAATATGTAAGTCACTATAGCTCTTCGCAGCAACCCAGAGGCAATGGTGCTACTTTGCTGAGCATGAGGACACTGCACTGGTGCCGGCCGAGTGTGCATGACTTGGCAAATGGAATTGGAGACTATGACATTAAGAGAAGCTAATATTGTCATCTATTCGGATACTCGGAAAGAGCTCTAGCTTATTTTTCTCCTTTTTGGCGTGTGAAAATTTGTGTTTCAGGGTTATCGGACCCTTGAGCGAACACTTGCAAAACGGGAAACTACATCTTGCGCATACATTGTCCAATTGATGTAGGTTTACAATATTTTTGTGTTAGTGATTCATTCAGAAGCAATATTTTGAAATGCTTGCATGTTGGCGATTATGCTCTAGCGTCACTCGCTACGGTCACTGCAGTATACAGTATTGCAGGCCGCTACACACTAGTTTTATGTACTGAATGGCTAAAGTAACAGTCAATAGAAGTAGCTACGGCAAACCATTTTTACTTGATGGTATTTCACAAAGGCAATCACTTTTACATACAAGCTGAAGCTCTGCCGACTTTATGTGTGCTGTTGAATAAAGAAAAGCAGCAAGCCTTCATAAGAAAATGTCACACCCGTGCAAAGAAACATTCACGCTCGTGCAGAAAAAAAAAGCCTTTGCCAGAGGGGTCAGTGCGCATCCATAGTAAGAGCAATATATTTAGCATAAGTTCATAGCTATAAAATAAATTAGTGGTTAGAACCATAAATCACAACAATAGTGGGGCTCGTCATGTGATCTGCGTCGGCGCGAATTTGTGCACGATACGAATGCTAATGTACACGTTGACATCGTTCACGGTCATTCTTTTGTAGACAGCTGTAATAAAAAAAAGTACAGTCCCACTGGCGAAGACTTGCAACACAGGAGCGGGAAGCCTCACGTGCTACAGTATAATGCTCGACTACCTTATTTCCACAACTAAGCAGCGCCCTCACTTCGGCATGTTCCCAGATAGAAAAAATGTCAATTGTTGCTAAAATGAAGGGAAGTTTAAGCCGTACGCAATCATTAATCACGTGGGGTGATGCCTTTCCATGCTGCAAGCCATACTGAGCGCGACTGTATAAATAAAACTTGAAATACATTTAGGTGACGATTGCTCTGGTTTACGGTTGATTTTGGGAGTGTTTCGTAAGTGTTCAGAACCTGTTTTTTTTTCTTTATTTTGATCTGGAAAGCTGAAGCTGTAGATTGGTCACACACCAGTGCAGATCTATAGGCCTTTTATGAGATGGACACCATACTGAATTAAATCCTAGAAAATGTGCAAGCCATTTTGTACACAGTGTAGAAGGCTTTGACACAATCGGGAGGCTTCCTTGCTTGCCAAATTTGTAAGAATACTGCGTCGTGCTATGCTCTGTAACGGCTACTGTCACAGAAGATCTTGTCGTTCATCTATGATTTATATATTTCTGATGAATTTCACCACCTTCAATGAATTGTTGTAGTTCATCAAGCTTCCAACGCTTGCACAGATCCACGCGTTTGCTTTTGGTTACCGGACCAAATGAAATATTTAATTGCAGTCATACAGATGACTTAGTGCGTGAGCATAGGTGAGCGTACCGGGGGGGGTGGGGTGGGGGAGGCAGAGGGAGAGAGGGGGGGTGCAAAGCCAGCCACCATACATTGACATGACAGTAGGGCAGCGCTGCGACAAACCTCCGCCCCTCTTCCCCCCTTGAAGGGTTACCCTGAACACGTTTATGCGCGTAAGATATTTGATTTGATTTCATGCGAACCACTAAAAGAATAATTGAGGTTATTTAACGGATTCGTTCATGCCACTGCTTCACGCGAACGCCTATTATATGTAAAAGAGAATGCGAAACTACTTGAGATTGCTTCAAAATTTCATGTAGGTTTTCTTTCTCTCACTTTCTGAGTACTTATTCGAAACATAAAATCACTAGCTATATAGAACGAGCAAATCCCTGCTGACACCTGTGATAAGCTTTAATGAAAGAGTAAAATAACTAAAACTTTAGATCAATGTCAAGAGAAATTATTATTGTATTATGACAACAAATTTGGAGGTCAGCACCATGTTCAATGAACTGAAAATTATTCATTTTTACATCTCTACACAAAATTAGAGACCAAAAATATATGTTTTCTAAAGTCGCATTAGCAAATCACTTCTCAAAATAAAAGTAAAAAAGGCTACAACAATACGTCAGAACAGAAAAAGCGGCGTTTAGAAAAGAAATTGGTAAAAACTACCATTCAAAACATGCCATGATTAAAAAAAATGGACATGAGCGAAAACATTTCTGCTTTTGTTTAATGAGCTATAGCCGAGCTTCCGACTCCAAGCTCTGTGTATATCTCACAAAACGTCCCATTCTCGAATACCTGGTGATTTTACTAAAACAAGACAATTAAAAGAAACCGCAGATATTGTGCGAAAAGTGCTTCAAGGAGTACTGACATGATTTTTAAAATCTTTGGATTGTTCCTCGAAACAAAAGCACTGGTGTCGGGAAACCTAAAACGAGTAATATGGTGCTTGAAAACTCATTGCATATATTTTATTTTCGCCGCCTGATAAATACACTTTCTGTTCCGTTATTAAGGGAATAGCTTCTCTGCAACGTGTTAAAGCAGTGTGACGTCATGGGAAGATAGCAACTGGCAACGTACTAGCAGCAAATCGGTCATCTGTAAACAACGAGGGCATTGTCATCCAGTTCCTCTGACAGCGATTTTTGAGATTGTGACTGCGCACAGGACGCAGAGATCGTTAATTCAGAGACGGTCTTCATTCATCCGGATAATTTATATTACATTGGAGCTGGTTCCAGATGCTCAGTTGTGAAAACTTTAAAATAAAATTAAAATATTTCATATGCGTTCTCTGACTCCGGTGTGCGGAGAGCGTTGACACTGTGTACCAAGCAAACGAAAAATGTCCGTATCGCAGTGTCTTCAAATTATGTCTATACTCTTTTAAGGTGGTAGGCCACTCAAAAACAAAAATTTTTTAAGGGCAGGTAGCGTTGAAATAACTTTTTCCTCAATACCAGCATGTCTTAATTGATTTACCGAGCTATTTACAGTGCAAAATATTGAATATTTATATATTGGGAGGTGATCTTCGTCAAACATTGCATTAAAATTGCTAGCCATGCCAGCTGTGATAAGTGACTAATGGGTGGCTTTATTCAGTGAAGCTTTGAGATTTGTGTAACTGATGACTGGAGCTATGCACTCAACTAGAATAAATATTATGCAGTGAATATCAAGGAAGTAATGCTACAAAACAAAAAAAAACAGGGAAAAAGAGCCAATTTAGACTGAACCTGTTGGAGAATTCAGCTGTGAACTGAAAAATTTTCGATGGATTTCTTTTATTCTTGTTCACTGCACAGATATGTATGTTGTAAATCATTGTGCAAAATTTCAGTTCAAAGTATACACTGAGAAATACGTTATGAAAGTTTGCGTCGCAACATTTGGAGCAAATTGTTATTTTCAGAAAAACATAAACAAAGATTTCCGAGCTTGTAAAAAGGGTCACAATTTTCGCATGTAGGCCTAAAATGCACCAGATTCGTAGCTGGGTCCTTCTGCGGAAGCATTATTGTCTCTTTTTGTTCGGGTGGCTGCTCGTCTTTTCTTCCTAGCCTGTTTTGTCCTATCCGCTGACTTGCGTTTAGCATTCTGCATGCGCAGGTGATCCCTGGCGATGCAACTTTCGTCGTGTGGTACCCTGGTTCTATGCCAGCTTGCCTCAGGATATCAAGGGTGCTTACACTGTCATTATTAAAGTGTGCCACGGCATCATGCAAGGCGAACATTACTGTAGGCAAGCTTACGTAGACCTCTTTGGGTGCCCGCTGCTATATTAGACCAATGAAACACTCATTAGCATTTTGAGTCTTTCCATGAATGCACTTCATTAGAAGTTCATCAGGGCACAGATCACTGTAGACAGTGTTGACTGTCAAATGATGACTTCCAAATGATAAGTTCAACTTTGTTGAACACATCATTTGGAAGTCCTCCTTTGTGTACATAAATTTCCCTTGGCTGAGTGCTTCGACCCTTTGGTATCTGCACCAGCTTTTCGGTCATAATATGCTGGTCATAATAAGGTCCAGGTGGCCTAAGGATACAGCCCTAGTAGCGTTGACACGTGGAAAAAATGCAGAACGAAGCCTGACGTAGCCTGACCAAGGCAAACAACAAAAATTCCGATGAGCATTGTGCGTCCCCCTTGTGGCTGTTGTTAGAGATGAACGAAGACTTTTAAACACAAAGTTGTATTTAATGACATCATTTTATATAACAGTCACAATAAAATTCATAAAGTATTTTGAATAGATAGACGAAACAACACTTGCTTTTGAAAGCGATTTTTCGAAACTGAAACCACAGTTGGAAATGTGGTTTCGGTTTTGCTATAAGAGCATAGGGTATAGAAAACTTGCTGTAACTCGCAAAGTAATGACGCTGGGAAGATAATGTTTGTTGCAACATATATGTGAATATTTGGGCGTGCGAGAAAAACAAAACCCTAAAAATTTATTTCGCGACAAAAAAAGACTTTTGAAGGTGGCCTACCACCTTAAGGCACATGTCACAGCACAGGCCATCTCTTAATATTCGAAAATATGTGAGACAAGATTTAAATGCTTTTCTATAGTTCATGCAGGATATACACGGAATTCAGAGGTGTTATACAGCAAATAGGTACTCAGAAATTGTTATAAAGAAAACCAAAGTGAAAGGACGAAAATTCGCGCTACAAAGCTGGCTAACTTACGATACGCCGGCTATGTTTCAGAACGACGAAGCATGCGATTCTAAAAATGTGTGTTTTTATGTCGAAACAAAATACACACAAGCTATGTCAGCATGCAAATGATTGATTGAATAATAGCTGGTGTATAACGTCCCAAAACCACCATTTGAGTATGAGAGACGCCGTTGTGCAAAACTTCGCAAATTTTGACCACCTTGTGTTTACCGTGTGCAAAATTTTAACCCACGGGCCTACAGCGTTTTCGCCCGCATCAAAAATGCAGCAGCCACAGCCGAGGTTTGATCCCGCGACCTACGGGTCAGCAGCCGAGTACCTTAGCCACTAAACCATCACGGCGGGGCACACATGCAAATGACGGATGATTCAGATTAACAAAGATGCAATAGACCACATGCAACAACAAGCTTCTTGTATAGGCTTCCGAATAGGCAATGATGCTACAAAAGAAACTTGATGAAGAATTGTTCTGGTAAACCCTCAAAGGTAATTGAAGGCAAGAGAAAAACGTTAGCCTAAAAAATAAAACATTGTGGCCCTTTCCCCAGTTCTCCTTGTGGGGGTGTATTGGTACCATTTGCATTAAAAAGACAGCTAGGTTTGTATAAGGCGTTTGGGGTTTCAGAATTTAATTGTCTTACTTAACAACCAGTGTCTCGGACATAGGAGCGAATAATCCAGAAATTTCTTTTGAAGCAACTACCCTGAAACGAGGAGTAGGTATGCAAAAAAAAAAACATGTAAGCGAGTCAATGGTACGTCAAAATGACAATGTTAATACGGTCATTCAATATGTGCAGCACTTGTCCTGGCTTTTCGTAGGTGAACGAACGATATATACATGAATATTTCACAACCGTTCACATAGCCCTAAATACACGGCATGATAATTAAACGAATTGCTTAAGTTGATTCACTCGGTTCTTAAGTCCAAATAATCAGCTCTTTGCAGACTGTCTAGAAAACTCAACAGTTGATTAGTCTGTTGGGTTGGTGACGGGTTGTAAGTGTGCGGCTAACAAAAACAAAAGATTCTAGTGTGTCTCATGATGACCACTTACCTGGCATGAGTCCCTGCCGCCTTCTTCAAAGCCAGCACACATGAAGATGTTGGGTATGTATTCGTGCCTTCCAGCTGCAAGGAACATGTTCTTGCACTTTTCGTTGCTGACGATCGGCACCTTGACTTCCTGCAGCACAGACGGGAGCACGCCACCTGCAGAAAGAATGGCGTAGCTTAGTACGAACATTCGAAATGGGGCAACGACCCGACAAGAAATAATACAGGTTATGAATATTATTAAAGCGCGCGTCTCTTTAAACGAGATAAAAAACACCTATAACAGCGTCTGATATTAACATTCAAGATGCGAAGCAGATCTTTAACTAGCCTGTGTAGCGCTGTCCCTACGTACGAGCGCACCGTGCGCCACAGGTGTTGGCGCGGTGCCAAGTAGGTCCCAACGCTCCTGCGCATTTACGTCATGCTTCCTCGAAGCGCGCTTCGATGTCAGTCTCTCCGCCTGCCGCACTCTCACCGCGACACCCGCAGCGGCCGCCTCGTTCGTTCGCCTGCAACACTTGCTTTGACTGCTGCTCGTTACACCGCCGACTCGTCGGTGCACGGACGATGTCCCTGACGCACGCCTAATGTACGCGCTGAAACATGTCTGTACGTGTCACCTACAAGCCAGACGCCAGCCATCTCTTCAAACGAACCATCCGGCGCTGACCGCAGCACACGCGTTAGCGCCGTTCAACCCGCAACGCCACCAGTGCGCAACGCTGCTGCCTCGCATACCGTCAGGGTTCCCCCTGGGAAGATGGTCCAATTTTATTTGTTCATAAAACTGCGTTTGTTACATCCACGTCTGATATAGAAACTGAGTAACCTAATGTCTTATTTTGCTTTTACATGAAATAAGACGCTTGCCATGTAATATAATGTCGACTAGTCCTTTCCCCCTGCAAAGCTATCATGAAGGAGAGCATTACAAAAGCCGATGAAGCTTATCTTAATTCGACATAATGCTGCCAATAGGCATATCTTAAAACATACTCAGAGAGGATGTATAGACCAAAGCAACCGCGAAGGGCACTTAGCGCATCAAATCTGAAACCAAAGTAGAAGTGAGGCTGAATGGTATTCTCATCGTAAATAATAAATAAAAATAGTTCTCCGTTGATAAGCAGTTTTAGTTACAACGGCTGCGTGTTAAAGGGTAACAGTTACCAGCATATGGAACAGCTTATTTGTACTTTTTTTTTAATTTCCATCAAAACTTCATTCGGTAGCGGCTGGCTTCTTGGTTCGAAATACATTTATGACAATCTAAAAGGGGACGTGCATTCACACCTGTACTGCAAGATTTTTTTGTTTTGTTTTTTTGGAAGGCTTTGCGTTTCTGGTTATGTTGGTTCAGCCCGCGAAGTGGTCTACAATATTTCATGTTATTGCACTAGACAGTGAAAAATCATTGCCATTGTTGTAGCAGTAACGTGTACAAATATGCATTATAGTGTCGTCACATTCTATTTACTAAACAAAGTGGAGTTCTGTGCTTGGTACTCGCATTCCCCCACATAATTCGCGAACACTGAAATCTTGAATGCCTTAAGCCAGAATGAAAATGACTGGTCTCTTTAATCATAATATCGTCAAATTACCTTGTATACCTTGATAATGATCAAAACAGACCGATTTATAAGTTTCACCCAGTCCAACAAGCAAACGTGTGCCCGTCAAAAGTCATGACGATTGCAAAGTGTATCCAAGCTAACAACCTGTACTTTGCCTAGCTGAAAAGTCGGCAATGGCCCATGTTCACAATCACATGAAATTCAAAAGAAGTGAAATGAGCAATGTGCATAAAATATATTCTTTGTAACCTATTGTATCCCAGCAACCCAACATGTGCAACGCATACCGGCGAAGTCAGTTCCTTGCCATAGAATCGACTTGAAATGGTGACATTACTCCAGTATGGAGTAATGCCGACCTTTCAAATAGTTTTTAACGCATGTCGATGGCGAGCTTCAATGCAATTCTGTTAATATGTCCTGTGATGCTCTATACACTTGCGTGGACGTGCTGGCACATTACTCCAGCATGAAGTAAAGTGCCAGCCTTTCAAATATACTCTAAGGCACTCTGGTGGCACACAGAGGCTTAACATGGATTGATTGATAGCTTGATCTAGATGTTAAATTTGGCTGGCACACAGTGCCTTGAACGTACATGTTATAGCAAGTGAGTGAAGAAGGAGATAGAGATTACAAATGCAGAGAAAACAAGTATAGGAACTAAAACATATGGTTTGCTATCCTACACAAGGGGGAGAGAGAAAAGAAAGCGGTACGGTTGATAAAGTGGCTGATATACTTGCTAGCAGCTCCATGTAAGATGAAGACCAACACCATCGTTATCTGTAATAACGAGGAGGCATTTCCAGTTTATAGCACTTATGTTGAAACAAGTTGACGTTGTAGAGCGAGACTGGCGATTAATGCTGCCAATGTTCCCACTTTGTACACAGGCACTTGGCACAACGAATATTGTTATAGTTTTACGTGTTCAGTCCACGCTTATAGCGCACAAACGAATGGCGCAGTCAATTCGTCTCCAAGTAGACAAGAACAACTAAAACGAAACTAAAGGGGAAGAAGTAATTGCTTAAGACAGATAAATTGAGCTTTGAAGACGTCATTCTAACGAATATGACCATCATAAAAATCAAGGTCACTGTTTCATTTTAAATTTCGCTTGGAAACCTTCGCGTGTTGCGGATTTTAATGTGTCCTTTCGTATTTTGGCCACAATGACTAAACGGAAAGTGTTTGGGTCCCTCAGAAAACATTATTATTGATTTGCACGAGCGGACAGTGGACGCCTTAGAGATCAATGGCGTCAGAGCAGTTTGGCAACTTCAAGATAACGTCGCCACACGCTTTTAATTTAGCGCGTTTTCTCGCTTACAAAACGTCTCCTCGCAGCAAGCGTGATGATTATGGAAATATGAAATAATCATTAACTAATACGAGAAAAATTGCATTTTTCTTCAGTGTTCTTTCTATAATGGTAGTGGGGTTTTCGTCATAGGTATATGCCCTTATACTTTGCAGAAATGGATGTTGAACCTACGGTTGAGTCACTGTATATACGGCTCACGTGAAGACTGCTTCGGCGTCTCTAAAGTTATATGCGTATAACGTTGTATAACGTTGTAAGTGCGTATACTGTTGTGTAAAGTTGTATGCGTATAACGACCAAATTAGACTGTAAAGTCCTAGCTGCGAGCGTCTAGTGGAGATATGCATACTTTCATATCAACGACCGGAGGCCGCTCACACTTCCAGCTAAGCTTGAATTTGAGCGTGGTGCTTGAATACGAGCCGCGTGGTTGATATTGAAGGGTTTCCTAGCTCCGTCTTCGCAGGCTTACGCCTGACGGCGCTGGACGGCCTCTGTGACACTCTTGAGAAGTGAAAGGACGCCATATAAAGCTGTAGTCTCAAGACTATTCTTGGTGATGGTGGTGAAGTAAATATTGTATTCTGAAATGCACTGAGAGATCCTGTGCGCCTGAGTGACAGTCCCTAAATCAGTACATGATTGGAGATGACCGCTGCCTGGGCGTTACGCACACGGGCAGCGGTCAAGTGATACGCGCACGACATACAATGATATCATCAAACACTAATACCTGGGAAGAAGAGAGCTCACACCTTTTCACTTTGTACTAAACAGAGTGCAAACGGTGGCACTTAAACATCGATTTATTACCTATCAACACAGAAAATTATCGCATTGATTTATTTATGTGATTTGTATATACACGAAGACAAAGATAAAGAAATGAAGAGAGCAAGCGGGCAACTGCCACCTTGGTGGACACAATGCCGACTCAATCTGTTGGGAAGAGAGCGAAAAAAGCAAAAATGGGAGAGTAGAAAATGAAAGGAAGGAGGGAAGAACAGATGAGTCTTAGACATAAAAGACATGAATGCAATTTGCATGACATGCAAGAAAGAAGTATGCGCGCTTGAGCGAATGCTCTGGAGGTGTGGATCGCTTGACCCTGGCATTTCCCGCGAACGGTTTGTCGAGATGATCAAGCCAAACGACCGCATCCCCCCGATTCCTGGCTGTCCAGTACGCCCATGACAGGGCTAAAAGGCCTTACCTCCTGGTCCCAATGTATGGGATTATCCAGGGAGGGGCAACACCTTTTTCAAGACGTGAACTTTTTTTCTATCCTTCTTGCAAGCTGGCTGCCGTGAAGAACAGGACACCGATATACGACGCTTAACAATGGAAGCCGCAGGCACGTGGCGGCAACGTCGCTGCGCCAAAGGGCCCATCAACTTCCTCCCCGAGGCTTGGTGAATGCGACGCCGACACGAAGGACCTGGGTAACCGCTGAGTGAAAAAAAAAATTGAAAGTGGGGAGGCCTGAATGAGCGCCCGTCCCCACAAAGTCAGTGATGGCGGCACTTATGAGGACGAACACTACAATCTCGCAGATCGTCAACTTCGGGCGAATCCTAAGGGGGTTGATGAGGGGCGATCTTGAGCGCCTAGGAAGTCGGTAGAAAGCGCCGATGCCGAGTGTTTTGCGTCTCTGTGGTGTACCGAGCGGCCTGAACCAAGGAGGCGGCTAACAATCGTAAACTACGCGCTTTCCATCTTCAAAGAACGTGCCGGCTCCGAGGGGCAACTGGTGCGCACGTTTGACAACGCACAGTGCTTTAAGGGCAAACCAAAGTGATGTTTACCACTGTTTCTTTCTCGAAAGTACGTTGCACATCAAGGAAGCCGCCGGGGTGTCGCGAACCACACGACCAGTGTCATATACGGGAACGGCTCTTTTCCTTAATTTCTATTCCTGTTTCTCGTCCCGGAAAGGATCAGATAGCCTGCCCGCGTCTGAAAGAGATCCTGAAGGCTACACATATCGACGTCGCAGAGTCAGAAAGAATTACATGCGCGCACTTTCTGCACACTAGGCCGTATTCGTACGGCGAGGTCAAGGTTTCGGGACGGTAGCATCCAGTGTTGCCGCTGGTGGCTACTTTTCGCCAAATTGGCGAATTTGTGAGGTGCGTGGCGACCAAAAATTACGAATGGTGACACGGCGAACTTTTGGCGATTTTCGGTTTAGGTCTCAGCTGAGTTATGTATTCAATACTCAGTGTCTTCAAAACGAATGAATGACAACGTTTTTGTTTCTATTTTTCGTAGTTTCAGACCCACCAGTAGAAGGCGAACTTTACGCGAAATTCGCTACGCGTGTACGATACTTATAATCCGGGGGCACTGGCCCACTGTTTCGTCTGTCAGCAACCTCCCAGTAAAATTTAGGTCAACGGACTGCTTCGTGGGTCTCCAGGCGGTGGCATTGTAGTATGTTTTCCAAGGGCTTAAAGAGCTTGAAGATTTCTTTAAAGTTTCGCTTTTGAAGTGGATAGATGATGGTTAGGCCACGTGTTTCAAACGCAGCTTCATCTGTTTTGAATAGCTTGTTGACTTCTTCACTGCTGTATAGTGCCCCCTAATGAGGTATCTAGACTTCATAGTTGCTATTAACATACGGCGGAGAAGTCGGCTCTTCAGGCCGTTTTCGGAAGCTGTATTGAGGCAGTTGTGTAGCGTAAGTGTTACGGTACAGAAAACGTAGTGCATGCATTGCGACAGTTAAGCAGCACTTTCGAGTTTATTTCCGTTGCTTTGTAATGAAGTTGTTCAGTTATCGGGCACATCATTCTACTGCAATGAATTTCTCTAATTCTGCAGGAAGGCTACGAACACGGTCCCTAGCGTCTGCTTCGCCCTGTATTCGCTACAATTGAAACCATCACAAACATTGCGCTAACATTCATGGATGCTGTTCGTGCAGGCGCGTGTCCTTTATCAGTGCTCCCATGTTGAAGCGGGTGACGTGACAGGCATTATATAATTTAGTGGTTATGAATAGTACTGCACTGCACGTATACATAAATAGCAATTTTGTTCACTATACACATTGCATATATGTAGAGTGGCCACAGTTTTGGCAATATTTGAGAAAAAAAGGTGGATTTCGCCCGAATTTTCGCTCGTAGTTTGGCGAATTTTACGCTAAAGTCGGTGGCAATCCTGGTGGCATCGCATGTTGTATGATATAGTAAATCACATAGAGAAATTGAGGGCAAAAAAAAGGAAGGAACAACAGAAGAAAAACCAACTGACGAATTGCCAAATGGCAGTACATAGGTTTACCTAATTAGTATTAATAGAAGTCAGTCCTATACGTTGTTACAGTTCGAGCTCACCTGCTATCTGATAATATCTTGTCTTATGTCGTCCTATCTTATTTTTTATTATTATCTCCATATTTCTATAAATTGTACGTGCAGGATTGCATTATTCTTTTTATTTCATTAAAGCGGCTTATCACTTGCTTTAAGCTTCATTGGGTAAAGATGTGTTGTACTTTATGATCAATGTTTCATTGGAACAGTGGGGAAGCTGGAACTATTTATAGTTATCTGTTGTTTCAGCCGAATATACATGAATAGTGAGCGCAAAAGGCACTTTCAAGGCCTAATCAAACAATTCCACTTAGGCTTTTCTGAGGTCCGAGTTAACCGAATCAGGTATTAAAGATATTTAGTTTAAACATCAGCCCCGCCGAGTATTATTAGCAGCAAGTCGCGTGACTTTTGCGAATACCGCTCAGTAACATTTTATGGATTTCCACAAAGATTCAGTAATAGTATTAAAAATTCTCACTACATTTAATACAATCTAGTGAACATATGCCAACTTGAAACTATGATTTCCAGCGACGTAATGTCTGTATTTCTGAGTAATCTGCTTGAAGAGCCCGAAGTCAATGATATGACCAATATTATATTTATACAAAAAAATCATATAATGTGGCCCTCTACACTATAACATTATTTGGAGCAATGAAGCAGAACCAAGCTGGCGCTATACCATCTAATACTACCTGACATTACTATTGAATATTTGAATCAACTGCACAGCACGAAGCATCATGTTTGTTTCTTTCTTTAGTTATATTTGTTAGATATACAATGGAGTGGCCTCCAGTTGACCAGTATTTTCTTCCCGGAAGACTGTACCACACCACTCCAGTTGCGCATAGGGCCTCAACTTCCGGGGCATATGTAATGAGAACAAATTGCGCAAAAGAAATTGCACAAAGGCTGTGAGTAGAGTAGCCATTCGTAACAGGCTCATATGAGGTGTCATTTACTCCTTTTTAGTTTCAACGCATACTAAGTGCGCTTAAATATCATTTCCAACATCATGGTCGTAATTCCTCATCATCATCACAATCGTCCGCAGAACGCATGTTCGCTGCTGTACGCAATCCTCTCCCAATGGTCTCCATCCATCCTATTCTGCGCTAGCTGATTCAGTTCAATGCCTACAAATTTCGTAACTTAGTAGCTTTACCTTACCTTTTACGGTGTTCAACCGTGCTTTCCAACCTTCAATATTCGTACAGACGCTCTGCTAGACTATCACTTTTTGTTCTTCTCAAGTCATCAGCCGAGCTACAGACTTTTTTTCCCTCTTACTATCAACTAAGTTATGAGCTACCCCTGCCTGTTATCTGATTCATTCTGCCCTCTACCCGTCTCTTGCGAGTATCTCATTCTTTTCGCTGCGTCTAACGTTGTATGGCCTTTATGTTTTTCACCAGTTTCGTAGTTATTCGTAAGGTTTTTGTGCCACACGATAGAAACGACAAAATACAATGATAGTAAACTTTCCACATTAGTGACAGTCGTAAAGGAGATTGGGAATGTCATATAAAAATGTGTACTGCGTTAGCATCAGCCCATCCTTCCTATTCAGTGAGTTTACTTCACATCAGTAGGCTCCTCTATTTGTTTTACCTGCACAGACACACTGCTTTATTCAAGGTTGTAGTTGTCTGTCACAAATCTAAGCCCTCTCGTCGGGTCACCTATCACTACATTCGTCATAGGCATATTCATGGTCAAGCCTACTTGACGATTTCTCAGTCTAGGTCTTCCATATCTTTTTTTTTTTTTGCAGTTACTCGCACTGATTGCTGAAGAATACGATGTCATCTTTGAGCCTTAAACTGCTATATTCAGTGACAACTGTTCTTCATAGTGGTATGGAAGCTACCGTAACCAAGTCGCTGCCTGCTACTACGCCAGATATTAGTACTTGCGTATATTGATAATTTTCTCATTTGCATTGCTGGAGTAAATGTCTTTTTATTTACTGTTATGCTCAAACACTTCCGGGAAGTCGTAGGTTAAATACAGTTATTGTTCACTTTACGAGGATTTCTTCGTTTATCTGTTTCCTAAACAGCACCCCTTTTACAGCACGCCTTTTTTCCAAAGTGGAATGGCGTCCGTGAAGTAGTGGGTCAGTGTGCGACCGCAGATGCTCTGTTTAGTTCTCTGAGAAAGAGGTACTAGCGATATGACACTAAAATTTACGCTTAACTATCGAAAGGCTTCTTCCATTCTCAATTTTGTGCATATATGTTTCTGTATGCGTCAACCGAAACCAGCCGCAAGTTCCCATACTACTTGCTCTCCATGTTGATTAAAAAGGAAAACGTGGCCCTTGTCCTATTTAAAATTTTTTTTGCGTGATTATATTGTGCACTGCCAAAAGAAGACTGTTCAGTCTGTAGACCATCTTTCACGCCTACAGTGTTGTGTATTAGTAAACTGTTGGCATTGGTTCGTAGTACCGGGTACTATAGAAGATTTAGACCAAGATGTGTAGATTTGCGCAAGTTTCTTGAATGAAAAATTCGAGTAATATGCCACCTTCTTTGCTCACATAATGGTAAGCATGCCGCGTTGAACTTTTTTACCCTTGTTGGTAGTTACATTAGGGACTTCGGTGTATTGTTCGACTTTGCTTTTATTCAAAGGAGGGCTTTATGTTTACAGCACAAAACAAAATGCCTCTTGCACAATCGCTATGTCATATAAGGAACTATTGTGAAGGGGGGACGATTATGAAAGAGGACTTTTGTTCTGTGCTCTAGAGCTGATATTTATCTTAGATAATATGCTTTGCAGTATTTCCCATACGAAGTTTTCTTTTAACAGCCTGTACCTTACTTACGTTAGTTTTTTCTATTACCAATTTTGCGTTGGGGGATTTGTTGTGACAGGTGAAAAAGTTCTCTTTTATTTCTTGATGTAGGCACTTCGATCCTTTGTCGTGCATTTCTAAAATCCTAGTAATTTGACATAGCTTACTTATTTCTTGTCTTAGTGTTCTGCTTCCTATTTCACGTGTTTTTTTTCTTCAGGACGAGTTTTAAGAGTTCTAGTTACGTGTTCATTCATATAGCACCTTTATGTTCTTTTTATTCTGAGGGCTTGTGCCTGTTCTCAAGCGGAATTATAAGTTCGTCCGTTTTTACCTATACAACATGTAAGTTAGCCTGTTTTTAGTGATTATTTTTGATTCTATTGTTTATAAATGGAGCACGATCTTCGCCATCACCAGTTTTTGATCGCCGCTTTTTTATTTCGCTTTCTACTTCTGTATCCTAAGTTACTCTCAGATCCCCGCACATTATGAAATCTACTTGGTTCTTTGTTTATTGTAAGTACATTTTTATGTGCAATTGCTATTTGCACGGTTTTTAAATTATAGGTTCCTCATGTGGAGTCTTTCGCTCTGAAAATTCTCCTAACATTGCCAATAATTCATAAAATCGTTTCTATAGTTAAACAATATTTCTCCCGTTTTTCGCTTTGTTCCTATTATCGGAGATAATTGTGTACTAGATTCACATTCTCACAGAATTGTCCTATTTTCTGCTCATCATGGATTTGCGTTGTTGAAGTGTACCCTTGCATTACTTTCACTTCATATCTCCTGTTTAGATTTACCACAACTGAAAACCCTTGGTGCTGCAGAATTTACCCAACGTTGCTCCATTAGCCTTGCGCAACCCTTCATGCTCTAAGGCTCTTAAACATTGTACGAATATCTTTGTGAATCAGGAACCTCGCGCCATACTCTCACTTGTCAGAGAGTCTTTAGAAACAGAGTACCAATTTGTCAGCACTGTGCACGCTTCTTCACTTCTCCAGGATTCCAAAAACTTTAGTTATGAACTCAAGGGCATCCAGGCACAGGGAGAGGGGAGAGGGGAGGTGTATTTAGTGGAGTGTCAAGACGGTGAGATTAGTCAATTGTGTGTAATATCGTGCAGAGTCGGTCGGAAATTCCAAAGGCTGTTTTACACGGATATGTGAACCATGCGTCTGCTGACTAACTAACATAGGTGCGCACGTTGCTACTGCATAGAAAAATACTGATGATAACTAACATACAGTGATGACGACGAAAATATAGGGGATGCTATCAGAAGTAAAAGTAACATTCATTCGAAGAAAGAAAAGATAAGTAGCCCGAGGCACGTTTTCTTTTCGTCCTCTTTTTTGTTTTTCACATTTACAATACAATTACTTCTAGTAGCATCCCCTATACTTTCCTTGACATCATTGTCTGTTTAGTTCTCACTAATATTGTGCCTAACTAAGAAAACGAGCTCTTAAATTTACACTCCTCTCCTTCATGCATTAAAAAAATATTATCCGGAGTTCTACAGAACTGCAGCTTCCCCTTTTACCCCCCCCCCCAAATCCCCGGACGCCCATAAAAGTAATTGCATTTAATTTTGATGAAGGTGATTCTATTGCCGGTGCCGCCTCTTGAGACCAATTTATTCATCAGGTACCTATAATTTTGCAGGTATATACAATGTATTTCGCGGCATGCGGAACACTGATGAAGGGGCTTGTCGATGCTTAGTAGACATGGTGTACGTTACGTTTGTGTAATACAACGAAGGTGTAAGTAATGCATTTACTTCAGTAAGCCCGCCATGTAGCGAGCATTATAGAAGAAATGAAGGAGTAAAAAGGGACTCAGAGCCCTTCTATGTTCAACCGAACAACAACAGCGCACACATTTTAGAAGTGGCGTGACTGCAGTAACATGCCTTTGCGGGGAAGATAGGCACGCGTGCTATGAAGAATATAACCTAAACAAAAATAGAGATTATTTTCACAAAGTTCTGCATATTTCTATATACAAACAACAAAAAAGACAACAATTTTGTGAAAAGAATATAGAAAGAGAGATAAAGCAGCGATAAGTAGTAAAACGTCTGGTTGGCTACCGTATGTGAACAGTAGTGGAATGAAGAAAATGAATGGGGCAACGTTGGAGAAAGGTCACCTCCTCTGCTAATCAGGTATTTTGTGCTGCGCTTGTTTTCTCAAACGAAAAGAAGATGAAGATAGTTAAGGTGCTCATATGGATCTGGCCTGCTAGATTTTTGATAACTCAGTCATCGGTTGTCAGTGACAACTGTGGTTGTGTGTAGAAGCCGCAGTTGCCCTTTTGCAGACTGTCAACCAGAAAAGTTCTCAAGCACACCGTGTAACCTCTGTATGGCGTACCTTCACTTAGGCGTCCCCATCCAGTGACGGTGGCGTTCCGGCCAATCAGATCGTCGGACTCGTTGTCGGGTGGCAGGCAGATGGGCGCGATGTGTGGCATGAACTCGAATGGCTCGTCCACCTTGACCAGCGGCCAGGTCGTTCTCGTAAGGTGAAGAAGTTGTACTTCGGGTGCACCACCTTCTTTTTCGCGCTGCGTTCGGCGTACGGGTACGGCTCGAGCACGCTCGAGAAGTCGTACTCGCCCACTCGGATCCGAATCTGGCTCAGAAGCAGGCTGCGAGAGGTGAACATTGTGTTTCAGCCCAGTGAAACCAGCAATCGACATCGACCAGCTGTAAACATACACACTTCGGCTCTTTATTACCCAATAGCGCGTTTCCATACATGGTGCAACAATGGTACAACAATTCACCATCGCGCGCGGAAAAGTCACGTGACCAGAATAAAAATGTCACTTGGACGTCATTGGTGAAACAGCACGTCGCTGTTGGCTCTGCTTGTGGCCGTAGTGAGGCTGGTATACAAAATAATAAAGCTCATTAGCACTGGCCAAACACTGACACTGCAAAAGTAGCTATGCTTCTGCAGCGACATAAAGGCTGAACCTTCCGTTTCGTTTATGTTTTATGGCCTTGGTATCCCTTCGTGTGTGACGTCCGCACTGAACTCTCCCACATATGACGGTGAGTGGTAGTTGTGCTATGCGCTCTTCAGGATATGGAAACACTGCGCTCTATTTTATGGTCTATTCGAGTGTGAGAAAACAGTTTCACATACACAGACATTGGATGCTGGAGGTGCTGCAATATAAAGAAGCAAACTGTTAACACCCCGTAAACGGAAGCTAACATATTTTAAACATATGCTCAGATCCAGTGTCTTAGTGAAATTGCTGAGCTAGTGCGCTAACAACTGCACAGTTCGACCAGTTGCCTTACTTTAGGACCGTAACTGTAAGGGGGAGTTGAGGTGGTTCTGACACCCACCCCCCGAAATTTTCTCGTGCTCTAACAACTTTTCGCAGGATACTAAAGTATTGACATGCCATCACATTGCCCACCAGCTGCCAAAATTACCATTCTACACATAAACACCCACCAAAAAATTCTTGGGTACGGCCCTGGCCTTGCATGTAGATACAGGAAGGCGTTAATGCAGAATAAAAGAGCTGGAGCTGTTAAGATTTTATGATGAGGCGCTGTTGCGACATTGTCGATCAGTCAGGTGTATACGCTGCTTCCTACTATTTCAAAAGATGTCGTGCTTTTCTCTCACCGTTTTTCTTTCTTTTGAACTGGCCTTACATGTTGATAATAAAGATAAGTTCAAGTGACCTAAGGGAGCGTGGCGTATACTTTTGAGTTATAATATGGTCGCGATATCGCTTTAGCTTGCACGGTCAAACGAAAGGCGTTTACAGGCATGTTCCTTGCCTCTCGATTACCGCGTCCTGTGAAACTGGCAGCTGAGCTCCGAGCGAATTGCTGACTCGCAGTCTATTCATAGTATAGGAAATCATAACGAGGCATGAAACATACACTGCCAATGTTTCACACGCTCTGTGATTCGGAGCGGTACATGAGCAGCACAGTGACCTCAATGCAATGTGGATGACCAGCTATTTAGGTCCAAATATGAACCATGAGTGAGAAACTTTGTGTACAACTCGACAGCCATTGTATGCAATTGAGACTATAATCGGGGACAACTTTCTGTGGCAATGAAGGGAAAGCTACGGGAATTGAAGCTACTGCTCCTGTACTTCTGCGCGAAGTAGTCTGGATATGGACTCGCTTTTCGAATGACGGCCGTATGCGAATAATACCACAGCATAGAACTTGCTACGTCTGATTACGCAGCCATTTGTGAGTGAAATTCTACACAAACTTCTTTGGCGAGTAGTCGGGCTAGCTGCAGGGCAACGTGCGCTCCCCTAAAGGTGAAGCTCCCCTTTTGACTATGAGGTGAACCTAAGAAGTGTGACGTTTTCAGGCGTTCAAAACGCGAATTTGCACTTTATAAAGCAAAACAAATAATTATATCTCCCTGGTTCGTTCAGCGTCTCTTTATAAGCAGGATCCTGTATAAAAAAAATTAATGCCGTTTTTTTATGATTTTCGCGCCGAAAACAAACGTATATGCGGGGCCATATTATTTAACGGTGGCACACGCCCACTTTGGTTTCATAGCCTTCCCTTCATTTCCACAGAAAGTTGTCCCTGAGTATAATTCCTGCTTCTCCTAGGATATTTCGTAGTAGCGAATTGGCCGAGGTGATTTTGAGTCCGCAGGTTTGAAACGCAAACTACGAAGACTGTTTTCGTACCAGGTACACTTGTGTTAGGCGACATATGTGCTGTTGTTCTTGGAGGCCTAAGAGACGAGAGTGGAGGTGGCAGGTCCCCAGAAATTTCTACGCAAAAGGTACCATGCTTCTTAAACCAGTCAAAACACATATTGCCTTAAGGACTACAACCTGATCGGGGAGTGGCACTTCTGCTGTTGCGTGCCGCGTACATTAAAGTCATTTCCTGCATTTAGAATGCCAAAACGTATGTACAGTCGACCATAAAAGTTTGCTGGTCATGCGAGTGCGTGCCAAACTGCCTGTCCGTGTTACCTAGCAGAGTGCCATGTACTTGAACTGCAGTTCTGGGCGGGAAATGGGTCATATTCTTATTCACTGGCCTTTCAGTTTTCTACTGCCGCGTAGCGCATTGTTAGTTAGCGGTTTCCACTGAAAGCGCTTATCTGCAGTATGACCATCACATTGCTGTTTTCAAAGGAGGATCGAAACTATCACGGCGTGCCTCAAACGGCGTTTCGTTGGCTAAGTGTCACTTTGTGATAAAGATTGTGACAGATAAGACGACGACCAGCTTTTGCGGACGACTTCGACTATATGCTGCCGTGTCACACTAATAAGCTGATTCCACCCACACTCCCTACACTTTCACCCCCCCTCTCTCTCTCGGCCACTTTGCTATACCTGTACACTTTCCCAGTGTAGGGTGGAAAAAAAACTGGACGCTATTGAGGCCAGCCTCTCACTTTTCTATTCTTTGTTTTCCTCCCATATAATGTTCACAATCACAACTTAAGGGGTATTACAACCACGATAGCATTATTAGAAATGCCATAGTGGATGGCTCTGGATACTTTTCACCACCAGGATTTCATTGACGTCCACTGAAAATCGTACAGTCCACTGGCCTCTATAACACCTCGCCTCTCTGACGTTTCTGATAGCAGCCGAGCACCGTATACAACTATAGTAATAACTGCACCGCCGTGGTAGTCCACATAAAACCTTTAAACGGCCGAAACTCTATCGGTGTAGTATAGAACTAACGTCGCACAAAATGACAGTATACCAAAAACATAGATGAATATGCTTTGAATGTCTCCCTATATGTTTGAAAACATAATTCAGATGTTCTTAGATCATGAGAAACAATATGCTCCTATATCTTTTATTTATATATATGTTTGCCAATACTGCAGCGTTACCACTATTAGAAAAGCAAGCACTGTAGTGGATATTGTTTTGTCCTACCTTTGATAGCGTTAGAATGAACATTTAAAACTGAGAAATATAAAAACGATTATATAGATCCGGATATATTTGGTGCACAGCAGTATCTCTGGCTGGTGCATGTGAACCTTCTCAGGTTTTACTGTGTTTTAGAGTGTTATGACGGGTAAGATTTGAAAAACCCTTTTCATACACTGAAAAACCTAGTATATATCAACCACGACCTTCTGTATTTTACTGACCTGCCCAACGAGCGAAGCGCCAGCGCGCCCTTTCTGGCATTAATGCCTGCCGCTATGCGCCCTGTGGCGCTGCAACTTACCTCATCCGCACCGTTTGCTGGCGGCCAAAACATGGGTCGCCGCGCCTTTTTTTTTCTTTTTTTCTTTTTAGTCTACTCGCGTGACGCTGGGAGAAAAGCAGCAATGTTTACGCGTGCATGCACTCTGGACAATTAAAATGAATAAAAACCTCTTTTTTGAATAAACTTAAAAGTATAATGACGATCTTTCGCTACCTGTCGCAGCTCGTGCCGAGCTGCGACAGAAGCTTGCAGGTCGGTGCAGTTTGTACACCAGCGAAGCGAGGTTTCTTGATGCAAATTAAACATCACGATGGTGGTGTGCTGCGTGCCTTTCTGCGAATCAAGGCAAGGGGAAGACTCCTGATGTGACTATTCATGAGTTTCCAGTGACCGAGGTCCAGGAAAAATGGATCAAGTTGATTTCTGTGTTGTACAGGACTACGTGTCTCTAAAAGAGTGAGTTGCTGGGCGGTTGGTGGTGCATGACAGACTGAAACGCATATTAGCGCAAAAAAATAATAAACCGACAACCTCAAAAAAGTAAATGACGACGCGCTATACTCACAACTGTTTATAACAAACAAAAAAAAAAGGAAAGATGACATGAGTGCACATATGGAAACCATGTCACTACATGTGGTTATGCAACTAGGTTTTGAAACACACCCATGTGTGAAGAATTAGCGTTGAATAAGTTATTTTAAGTGCTGTTTCGTTTCAAAACAACTGCAGAGTGTCTTTAATTGATTATTCGTGTACCTGCGTCTACATTTGTCCTTTGAGACGAAGGTATTTATGCGCAAAATTATCTGTATTGGGTTGTTTTCTATGCGCGCCGGATGCCGCGGATACTGTCAAGTGTCATAGTCCTTGCCCTTTCTTGCCCAGACAGTAAATGCAAGCAAGCTGAGTCTAATCCAACGGCAACAAGTCTACCATTCTATACACATATAGCTGGTATTATGAGTTAAGTAAACATTGGGTGGCCAGCGCTTTTTACAACCTGTCTACGTCGCCATTCTTTCTTGTTTTGCACGCTGATACATGTGTTTGCACCTGATTTGCGATTATATTTGAAAAATAATGGACTGAAATGTCAACTAAAATGCAAAAGAGGATTCTCAAAGTCACATGAAATAAAATGATTCAAGATAGCCGTGACATTACTCAATGCGTGCTGCAACTCTTCTCTGACCGGCGGCAACCCAGTGCATTCCCACGCATGGGCTGCCCCCAGCTGGGCAGATCAGGAGTACAGTAGGTCGTGATATCAACACGCTCTGACGATGTGTCTTACCCCAAGCTGAGTAATGCGTTAGAAAAGAGAATTCTTATGTCTCATTCCTTTTTCGAGGAAATACCGTAGAGAGAAGGCAAGAAATAGGGTGTAGAACTATGCCAATAAGAGGGCGGGGGTGTGGGTTCGAGAACGAGCCCTGTCAATAAAGAAATAATT
The DNA here is from genome assembly GCF_013339725.1 of Rhipicephalus microplus. NCBI lineage: Eukaryota > Metazoa > Arthropoda > Arachnida > Ixodida > Ixodidae > Rhipicephalus > Rhipicephalus microplus. The sequence goes on from NC_051170.1 coordinate 101,425,594, forward strand.
TCACTTCATCGAGATGGTTTCATATGGCGATTTCTTTTTATTTATAAAGGAACGAGCGAACGAACAGTTTTACCACTGAGTCGGAATAACAATACCTAAGCATTTGAAAAGCGCGGCACTGAACGGCCTACTTGCCCAACTTGCTGTCGTGTCTTATCCTTGTAGTCGATCACAGCATTTAATTCGTAATACACCCCGAAATAACTTGTATCAGTACTATGTTTCTTCACTTTTTTGTTTAAAAACTACTGTACTGGTGCTTGTTAAAAAGTGTCGAAATTCTCACTGAACATATGCTGTCATTTGCAGCTAGCGCTTATAAATATACTGCGTAATAAAGTTAGCAGTTGTTTTTTTTTTTTTAGACCCATGTGCTCAGATTCGGGTGCACGTTAAAGAATCCCGGGTGGTCAAAATTTCCGGAGCCCTCCACTTCGGAGTCTCTCATATTCATATTGTGGTTTTGGGACCTTAAACCCTAAATATAATGTGTGTAGCCAACTAAAAAATAACAATAAAACATAAAAAAACAAGAAAACTAGTGCATTGAGCAACAAATCCGCCCCCCTCCCTTCCTCCCCCCCCCCCCCCCCCCCCACACAAAAAAAAGCGCTAAACATGGGACAGTGAAAGAGACCAAGCACTGTCTCGTGTCTTTCACTGTCTCGTGTTTAGATCTGTTTGTCGCTTCGTTCAGCATCTACCAACCGGTCCAAATAAGTACTTAATATAGTATTGTGGATGAGACTAGGATTATACCTTGTTTTTGTTTTTCTTTGAATCTTTTATTTGTTTGCGTGCGTTTGCGTGCGCACGTTTCGGTGCCTGCCCACCAATCGCGAGATGTAAGCCCCGTTTTTTCAGGAGCTTCGTCGCATTGCATCAGGAGTGTTCGGATTGATTGATTTGTGGGGTTTAACGTCCCAAAACCACCACATGATTATGAGAGACGCCGTAGTGGAGGGCTCCGGAAATTTCGACCACCTGGGGTTCTTTAACGTGCACCCAACAGGAGTGTTCGGAGAACACGACTTCCACAAACTCGACGTACCCGCGATGCCTTCGCGCACACACCAATGCTACTTGCAAAGATAAATGAGTTATCGCTTTTTATCATTACTTTCTCTCCTACCTTAGCACTAACGCGTTTTATATTACGCGCGTCTCTCGGCTGCGGGTCTCATCTTGCAAATCAGAGCCGCTCTTTGAAAGGTGCCGCTATCTCGCGGCAGTCCAGAGAACTCATCCCGCAGCGGAAAGAGGACAAACTGGTTTCGTTTCGGGCCCGGCCCGTTCAAACTTTGCCGGTGGTAGCGGGGACGTACGTGCGGTGGCGCTACTTTCGGCGGCGTTTGAACGCAAGCCCGGTTGGAGCGGCGATTCAAATCTGCTCGTTCCTTCGCGTTCATGTCATCCAAGGAAGCAGCGCGACAAAGTGTAAAAAAAAAAAAAAAAAAAACCGCGAGCTACCGCGATAACGAGTAATGGATGTAATCCAGACCCCTTCGTGCATGAGGTCGTTGGTCTCTCGACGGGGTGCAGTGGCTGGCGGGGTGCTTCGTGAGATGACGTCACTGCAGTAACGAAACGTCGAGCTTTGCTTCCGCGCCCTCCGACATTTGAGAACTTTTTATTCTATCGTTTACGCGCAACTCTGTAAACCTGTCTCGGCCCCGCTCCCTTCAGAAAAAAACAAAAAACAAACAAACGAAAACATGGCTGCAATGCGTACGTGAGAAAAGTGTGAAATGGCCTCTGCAGTACCCCTTGCGGTTTAATTTTTATCGTTGTGTGATCCTGACCGCTACTGCAATGCGCTGCCGCACGCCAGAAGAGCGTACGCTGTCGCAAGCTGCACATGCGACGAAGGGCTCACGTGATCGAGCAACCGTATAGGGTCGTGCACCGTGTGCTGCTGACGCTCTCTTATTTTGATAATTTCGCACAGTGGCCATGATGGTTTTGAGTATGAAGTACATACACTTGAAAAAAATTACGCCGCAGTTTACTTTTGAGTGGTGTTACAACACACCTTTAGAGTTTTTTTATTAATTGACGCTTGTTGGTGGAACCCGCCCTATTGAGATGGGGCAATGCTGCATAATCGCCTGGAATGCTTAACTAAGCTAAACGGTATTAGTTAGGACGGGACACATTGGTGCGCTCATTGGATCGTCATAACGGGGATATGAGAGTGCACATGCAAACATGGACAAGAAAGAATGAGCAACATTTGCCTGTTCATCCGTGTTGTCCTTCTTCCGATGTGCGCTTTAAGCTAGACGATGCTCACAGTTTATCGCAATGTCATCAACAGCTTCGCATTATAGAAGGTCATAAAGGTCACTGTACTCATCCACGCAATGGCCCGCCGTGGCGATCCAGTATTTGTTCAGGATGGCGCCTCCGCAGCGATGGGTGCTTGAAAAGCCGAAGAAAGACGTCCTCCGTACGGACACCTGCAGTCATCGTGAAATACGTTATCGGGAAACCTGCGTTTGGTTTTCTTCTTCAACTGGCGTCCATCACCCATTTCTAAGGCCAGAATCAAAGCAACGAGTGCTCCTGCGTGTGGTGTGCAGTCAGCTGGGAACGTCGCACAATGCACTCAACAATAATAGTGAGAAAAAAAGCTTTGCCCCTTTTCTAGTTTTGGTGGTACCAAACTTGACTGGTATCACCAAACTTAATTTAACTCAATTGAATACTTGAAATTTAACTGAATTTTAATACATACGTTAACTGCTTCGTGAGAGGGAGTAACGCCTAGAAAAGACATATCACTTCAAAAGAGAGCTAATTGATTGATATATGGTGTTTAACGTCCCAAAACCACCATATGATTATGAGAGACGCCGTAGAGGGGGGCTCCGGAAATTTTGACCACCTGGCGGTTCTTTAACGTGCACCCACATCTGAGCACACAGGCCTACATCATTTCCGCCTTCATCGGAAAAGCAGCCGCCGCAGCCGGGATTTGATCCCGCGACCTGCGGGTCAGCAGCCGAGTACCTTAGCCACTAGACCATCGCGGCGGGGCCAAAAGAGAGATAAGGCGTGCATTTAAAGAGAGCTGTACATGTAGCGAGGCAGGACCCACAAAATTAGCTATGGCAAACCGCTTTGTTTTTAGTTTAATTGCAGTCAGCTTGCGTGGCTACATGCGATGTTATCTTTTGTTTCATTGTTTCGGGTCCTTCTTGCAATATATATGAATGTTAGTTGCACCGATATAGATATTGTTAGTTGCGCCTATTTTGTATATGACTGCTCATTTTTGTTTTCTATTTTCTTTTAGTGAAACGTTCATGCTACTTGTTTTGCCATAGTAGCACGAATACGACGCCTATGTACTTGTATGCCTTTAATTTTTTCCGGTGCTATAGTTCGCCAATAACTGCAATGCATTCTCAATGTGCTGCTTCTGGTATACTTTATAGCATCAAGCATCGTGTTTATACGCATTACCTAGTGCCATTTAAGGACCTCTTAGGTTTTTTTCCCGGAAAATTAAGTAGCGTGTTAGTAGTCCCTGCAAGTTTACGGCGCTTATCTTCAACTATTGACTGATTTAAGTGAAATGACCTTCCTGAATAGAATCGGGGCAAAATAAAGCAGTAATATATGTGCTGTGTTTAGGAGGCATTTAGAGTGTTTAGATGGCACTGGTTATTTGTTTTTATGGCATTACACAGGAAAAAAAACACACACAAAAACATGAGAGACAGTTGTATTGGCAAGAAACAAGTGCATACGAAGGTACGCGAAGCTGCGCTATAGTCATAATGGAACAACATTAGGTCTAATTACGCACCCACAGTTACGTCACCCTAATAAACGGCAAGTGTTCTGAATGCAAAAGGGTTCTCTATAATGACCTGCAATGTACTTTGCTTTCACGGAACTTACGCTGAACACGCGTGTCGATTCGCGCTAGGATTTTCTCTTGGTGTTAAAAGAGAGGCTAGAACAGTGGGGGGATATCTGATTATAAACGCCTTAATAGGGAAGGAAGCAGGGGGTGCTTACTGCACAATGATTTACGCCATCGGTGAATTCCTAATATATCAGAGGAGGGTTCCCCCTAGGGAACCGCCACTTACTTTGCGTGCCTCTCAACTTCGCATATGTTGCGTATGTTATTAGATGGTTGTGCCATTGTAATGATGTTATGAATGTTGTTGAGGTATGTTACTTTTTTTTCAGCTAGCTGATTGAGTGACTCGACGAGACGATAAAAGATCGATTACGGACAATTCTTTCATAAAGTAGCAGTCTGACTGAGCAGCTTTAGTTGCCGTAAATAAAAAAAAAGCTTAAAACTAAATTTTCAGGAAGCCGCCTGACTAACAATCCCCGCCGCGGTGGTCTATAGTGGCTAAGATACTCCGCAGGTCGCGGGATCGAATCCCGGCTGCGGCGGCTGCATTTCCGACGAAGGCAGAAATGATGTAGGCCCGTGTGCTCAGATGTGGGTGCACGTTAAATAACCCCAGGTGGTCCAAATATCCGGAGCCCTCCAGTACGGCATCTGTCATATTCATATGGTGGTTTTGGGACGTTAAACCCCACATATCAATCAATCAATCAATCAATCAATCAATCAATCTTAACTAACAAAACTCCATGGTTATTACGGCAAGTCAACTTACAAAAGAAACCAACTACACTATTTTGGGAATATTTTTGTATGTTTAGAGGTAACACCCGCGAGCCAAAGCATGTGCACCTCAGATAGTGCGTCGAAATCACCGGCTGCACTGTCTCGTGGCTCGCCGCCTGCAGTGGAAGGGATCGGAAGTAGCCATGCGTGAGCCAGAGCAATGCTCTGGACAGTAGACGGCGCACCAGAGGGCGCAGGTGGTAATTTCGACACGCGCTCCTGTGGTGCGTATGCTTTGGCTCGCGGGTGTAGTACATAGAGTGGCAACGTAATCTGTGTGAAATGTCTCTAGCACTCCTTGAATCAGACACAAGTATTCAGATGAAATTATAATCGATAATGAAAGGCCAATCAGCTTGCATTTGTTTCACTTCGACACTTGTCTAATTTAGTGCGAACAAAAAGGGGACAAAAAGGGAACAAAAAGGAGTCGGCTATCTCACATTTCTTGTTTACAGCAGGTGTTCTCGAGACGAATAAGATGACATTAACAACGATGTATTTCTGTAAGTTCTGTTTCTCGTGAAGCACGAGCAACGTTGTAACGTTAAATGCGTCGTTGATGTGAGAGCTCTGAACACTTAAGGCTTCCTAAACGTCAGTCACATACGTGACCCAAGCGCTTTTTTACTACATTATTTTTGACATGATGTCTTCAGTTATAAAAGCGCATGACTTATAAGTATATGCAGTATCGTCCTTCCATATTCCTTTTGTTTGGGATGTCTTGTCCCAATATCCGTAATAATGAACTATAATAAACCCCACGGTAAGTAATGTGCCGAAGAAAGTGTGCAGTCGTTTAAAGAAAGGCACTGAGTAACTCGTTGTTCACTGAGGCCTGCACGGAATATGTTTGAACGAGTTATGCATGCGCATGCTCAACCTCGTCACGGCAAGGTGTTAAACTGGCCAGACTTGTGATTGAATTCAGGTAGAATTGAAATACCGAGAAATACAGTAACATATTACAGCGTCCATTTCGCATTGTGAGTCTTTAGAATTTTATATTTGTAATCGCCTTCAAAAATAAAACGAAAATGTCGTGACACACAGCTTAGTGGGAAAGCTTTCAATCTGGATCCAATCACTTTGCTACACGTAGTCACGTCGTCTCATACTGTGATGTGCGCCATCATTAGTCATCAAAATTAGAGAACGTAGAGCAATATTTATTCCCATTCTAATCGGTGCGGCTTACCAGGTAAAGTGATCTACAATACGAGCAGCCAGTGAAACATGTCGAGCCGTGGCTCATGTGTGGGGATTGCACGCATGTGCAGTAAACAGCTGAGCTCGAACACGAACCCCTGTCGCGCTCACTTTTTTGTAGTATGTGCTTTCACGTGCGTATACATTCATATTAGCCTGCAGAACGAGAAAGTTTGACTCCAAATGTGTCCCAGCGATTTCTCCGTTATCATACTGTAATTGGACACTGGTTGGTAGGCTCTTCGATGCGCTAAAGAAAAGTACCTGAACATTGGCTGTTGATCCTTGTAAGGTCATCATCATCATCATCAGCCTCACTACGTCCACTGCAGGACAAAGGCCTCTCCCATGTTCCGCCAGTTAACCCGGTCCTGTGCTTGCTGCTGCCAAATTATACCCGCAAACTTCTTAATCTCATCTGCCCACCTAACCTTCTGTCTCCGCCTAACCCGCCTGCCTTCTCTGGGAATCCAGTTAGTTACCCTTAATTGCCAGCGGTTATCCTGTCTACGCGCTACATGCCCGGCCCATGTCCATTTCTTCTTCTTCATTTAAACTATGATATCCTTTACCCCCGTTTGTCCCCTAATTCACTCTGCTCTCTTCTTGTCTCTTAAGGTTACACCTACCATTTTTTTTCTATTTCTCGCTGCGTCGTCCTCACTTTAAGTTGAACCCTCTTTGTAAGTCTCCAGGTTTCTGCTCCGTAGCTAAGTACCGGCAAGATACAGCTGTTTTATACCTTCCTCTTGAGGGATAGCGGCAATCTACCTGTCATAATTTGAGAGTGCTTGCCGAATGTGCTCCACCCCATTCTTATTCTTCTGGTTACTTCAATCTCGTGGTTCGGCTCTATGGTTATTACCTGCCCTAAGGAGACATAGTCTTTTACAACTTGAAGTGCACTATTACCTATCTCGAAGCGCTGCTCTTTTCCGAGGTTGATGTACATTACTTTCGTTTTCTGAAGATTAATTTTAAGACCCACTTTTCTGCTCTCCTTGTCTAACTCCGTAATAATGAGTTGCAATTCGTCCCCTGAGTTACTCAGCAATGCAATGTCATCGGCGAAGCGCAGGTTACTAAGGTATTCTCGATTAACTCTTATCTCTAACTGTTCCCATTCTAGGCTTCTGAAAACCTCCTGTAAGCACGCGGTAAATAGCCTTGGGGAGATTGTGTCCCCCTGCCTTACACCCTTCTTGATTGGTATTCTGTTGCTTTTTTTATGAAGCACTATGGTAGCAGTTGATCCCCTATAGATTTCTTCCAGAATGTTTATATATACTTCATCTACGCCCTGATTCCGCAGTGTCTGCACGATGGCTGATCTTTCTACTGAATCAAACGCCTTCTCGTAATCTATGAAGGCTATGTATAGTGGTTGGTTATATTCTGAGCATTTCTCTATTACCTGATTGACAGTATGAATGTGGTCAATTGTTGAGTAGCCTGTTCCAAATCCTGCTTGTTCCTTTGGTTGATTGAATTCTAATGTTTGCTTTACTCTGTTAGCGATTACCTTTGTAAATAGCTTGTATACTACAGAGAGCAAGCTGATCGGCCTGTAATTCTTCCAAGTCCTTGTCATCTCCTTTCTTATGTATTAAGATGATGTTAGCGTTCTTCCAAGACTCTGGTACTCTTCCCGTCAGGAGACAGCTCGTAAACAGGGTGGCTAGTTTTTCTAACTCAATCTGTCCTCCATCTTTCAGCAGATCTGATGTTACCTGATCCTCACCAGCAGCTTTGCCTCTTTGCATGCTCTCCAAAGCTTTTCTGACTTCTATCATTACTGATGGTGTGTCATCTGGGTTACTGCTAGTTCTTATAGTATTAGGGTCGTGGTTGTCCCGGCTACTGTACAGATCTCTGTAAAACTCCTCCGCTATTTTAACTATCCTATGCATATTGGTAGTTATATTGCCTTTTTTGTCCCTTAGTGCATACATCCGATTTTGCCTATCCTTGTAGGGTATCGTGACAAAAAACCATAACCTCTTGGGTAGATATCCGGTTGGCACCACTTGTTCAGTTCATGTGGAGAACAAAGGTAAATTATTTGAATTATGCCAAGCTATTCAGTGTATAACTAAACACGGTCTGATTGTATTTCTTGTATTTCACTCCTGCATGCATGGGTCCGAGGAGGGCCTGCAGTATCTCTAAATAAATTAAATAAAATATTTTTCTGAATGTCACCTCTATATAAGGAACACGAGAATATTCATTTATAAACACTCCAGTGTATGTACGTACGTTGAACTACGGATATTTTATGCCATGTCGCGATGTAGTATCGCAATGGTCCAGTTGAAGTATTCAAGCGATATAGTAGGACGATAGGAGTATAGCTTATCCTGCATGCTCGATAGATACGTGAAAATTATCGACAAATGACCGCATAGCGTCTAAATTTAGTGCTTCACGTACCACCTCTGATCCGCTATTTTAGCAAGTTTGTCAAGGCCAGTGCTGTGCCGAGGCATCTTAGAGCTTCCTTTTCTTTAAATTAAATGAGCCTCTTTTCGGTAGTCAGCATCACCAAGTTGCGCAACCTGAAGCTCAGGCAGTGTAGACTGTGGTAGATCTAGAGAGATAATGTTCACTATGTCAAGGTGAGTGAGAATACACTATAGAAAATGAACGATATTCCTAAAGTATCGAAAAGAAATTTTATGTGATATCCCGTTTTTTACGTATTCGGTATCCTGCAGAGTACTTTTCAAGCTTTGAAAGTAACTTTTGCTAGGACTCTGTAAAATAGGTTCAACTTATCCCAATACTACGTTGACCACCGTTTAAGCAACTTCATGTCCCTTTAGTGGCAGGCTCCGTGCTGTAGTGCGTGTAATGTCAGTTTGAATCAAATCTGAAGAGTATAATATAGGTCGCTGTTAACTCAAGTTGTGTGATAAAAGTTGCTAGAGAGTTGGTGTCTCAAATGCTTGTGGCAATTTTCTACTGTCTATGCCACACGTTGGTTAAAAAATGCTGCGAATAATATTAGGAGGGTTGGTCATAGAACCTACAATAATGTTGAATGCCCAAGCTGTGGCTAAGCTGTTTACAGTCATTGATGGGGTTACCCATGTTTATTTGTTCTCGCTAGGAAAATTACTTCACTCTTTCGCTTTGGCTCCTAACCAGAATTTACGTACCTGCCATGGCCAAGCTCCGAACGCTGCACTCTTTCCTCCCACGACCTTGGTTTGCGGCACAATGGATGGTACCCCGCACTCCCCTGTTCGAGTGGAGAAAGAAAGAGTCAGTACAAGGTAAAATACGTTTATTTTCACTGTTCAAACGGGATGACATCGTCAAAAAGCTTGTACGTACTTGATAGCAGAGCAGTTGACTTTGCGCGCAGCTCACTTAAACCAACTGATAACCTCTTGACGAGCAAGTGGTAAATAATGGTTCTTATGCGCTGTGCTTCACTCCTATAGCGTGCTCATCACTAATCATGTCACCCATTTCCTGGCAAATGGGTCAGTGTGGCTTCACTTGTGGCACGAGCAACAAGTAACACTCCCATTCTCCTTGCAAGCACTTACTTTCAGCTTTTGGAATATACAGGAAATGTGCTTAAAAATAAATCTGGCGCGAAATCAAAAGTTGCGGCTTGAGAGGCTTATGGCATACATGTGATACAAGATCATAAGTTCAATTAAGATAAGGGCCAAGTGGTTGTGAGGATAGTTAGGAAAAATTATTCGAATGAACTCATTGACAGAACAGGCGGTTTCCCAGTCGGTAGCTGGAATTGTTGCGGCACCTGCCGGAGCAGATCTAAACCACGCGCTTCTTTCTACGCTGTCTCTGAAACCACGTCTGCGGCAGTGCAATGAAATAAAATATAAACATAACCCAAGGAATACACCAAAGAACGCGAACATCGTGGTATGAGGACCACTACCAAATACCTGAATCAAGGATTGCGGTCACATCTAATTTTTGTTACAGGGAACGATGGGTTATCTGCGACGCATTATATAAGTTTCATCACAGGGTAAGGTATAACTATGGGAACAAAATGTTTCGTCTCTGTATACGACAGATCGAAAGGGAAGACGTTTAAACGGTGACTGTAAACGAGTATGGCTGAAACGGAATATTTTCGGCATAGCGCACCATTCTATATATAGCCCTGTTATTGCTGCTTCGCGCGTGCTTACGTTGCCGGGAACTACCAACCCGCTCTAATATGCAGTAAGGTGAATTGACGTTCAAATATTATCACACGCACAAGCAAGAATATCGAACACGTTAAAATATACTGGTACTTTTTTACTCTTAATTAAAAAAAACATAACTGCAAGTAATAACGCTGAATAATGTAATGCACTTAATTGATGCCTTTTACTCTGTATGTTTATGAAATGTGGTACGGTTCCTGCTTTGAAACGGTTAGCTCAGCTAATGTCCAATTTCTCTCTATTGCTCATTCAAATCTGGAACATGGCAAAGCACCAGTCAGACAAGCTTTGGACCAAACTGAAGGATATATCAAGGGCACAAGAGTATGACTTTTGCGCTTAGCTATTAGAGAATAACTATTTATACCTGCATGTTATTTTTATAAAATATGACATAAACATAACACATGAAAAAGAAGCACCTTTCAGATATAGGAGCTTTAGGACTCATAACTTTTTGAATGCCGATACTTGCAATACTTCACATTGTTCTCATATACTTGGTAAATGGGCAAAAATAACGGGAAAGGTTGGGTCAGCTACGCCCTAGTGATGCAGATACTGGTGAAGCAGCGCAGCTGCAAATACTCCTCACCTCCTTTCCGCTCCTCACTCTTACCTCACTTTTTCCACCACTTTCTGTACTATAGACGGTTTCAAGGTCACAAGCGTTGTACCCCAGAAAACTTCTGGTCACTCGTACTAGCTCCTAACGTCGGAACTAAGAGCACGTTTTCGAGTGTTTTTTTTTTTTCAGTGGAAAAGGAAATCGTCTCATTAGTTTTTCGCATAAAGTAACCCACGTTAGGTTCAATTGCATCTCTTATAATTTTTAGGTAGCTCAAAAGAACATGTATTGAAATATATTTTGCCCAATAAGGGAAAAAAAGTGTAGAAAATATGCGGGCTATTCTCTAAAGCTCTTATTTCTCACCGATGCTATTAAGGCACATCGGTGGACAAAACCGGATGTCATCAAGGGTGCGTGTTTGTAAACAGTCTTCATTTTTGTCGTTCCTCATATAACTACACGTCACCTTCGCAACACGTCTGCGCAACATCACTTCCCTACCCCATCGTATATCATCCTATACGGGGCTGTGCTATGCTTCACCTGACTCCTTCCTCTCCCTACTCCTCATCCTCCCTTTTCTTTGCCCCTCTTTGCTAGGCGATACTCTGCGTCGTTTCTTGTTCATTTCTTTTAGGGGCGAAGCTCCTTATGGCGTGGCTTGTGCGTCCCTCGTAGTACGTAACCACCAGTGGCACATACCCGAAATAGCGGTCATTACGATTTTGACCTCCAAGGTGGTTCCGGTGAGAGATTTCTTCTGCGCGTTGTTGAACAATAAAAGATAGTGCTCAATGCACATGTTAATGGCTGCTAAGGGGGAATGAGAGACAGGAGCATTCGGCCTTTAGGTAACGCGCACGCTGCGATCCCCATTAGCAGCTATTGGCATGTACATTGAGCACGATCTGACAAGAAAGGGTTGCTACGTTATACTCGCTGGGTGTAACCTCCTTGGTTTTAGAAAGGTTTAGCGAGCGTTGGGCCGCATAACCATGAATACAGTGCACTAGTATATACCATGAACCCGAGGTGGTTAACGGTGGGAAGTAAACCCGAAGCGCAAGCCGTAAGAAAGTGTGCATGTGCCACCTCCCGTTTAGTCCTTGAGATGTCCGCTGGATGGCGGTGCTTCTATATGGAGAATATGTGATGAAAAGATGCGAGATGGTGGTACTTGGAGTGCTGAATAGATGGACGAACGGACACACAGACAGATGCATGGATGGACGCATGAACGGACGCAGGCGCGGATGCATGGACGAACGCAGGGACGGACGCACGAACAGACGCACGCACGGACGGGTGGATGGACGCATGGACGGTTACACAGACGTACGCAGGAACGGACGGAAGCAAGAACGAATGGACGGACGAATGCTTCGCCCCACTCCCCATCATTCACTCCGTAGATATGCTGCCATTTTTTTTTTCTTTCTCTTCATCTCTTAATTTAATGCTTTGCATTTCCTTCTATCTTTTTTTATTTCTATCTGTTCATTTCTCCCTCTTTCCCACTTCCATTTGTTTTGTTTCTCCTCACTCGTTTTTGTCACCCGTCCCAGTTGTGCAATGCCGGTCAAAGTGGTGGACGTGTTCTTGGAGCGAGACGCAGCATGAAGAAGAGAACGAAGGGAACGCACGCAGTTTCGTGTGATATGTTTTGTTCGCGACTAACGGACTTTCATACAGCTCCACTGTTAAAAAAAAAATAATTCAGCAGATACCCGTACCTTGGAACTCGATGTTATGCGAAGCATGCGGATGGAAAGAGAATATGTTTTATTATTTTTTTATTTATATTTTAGCGAGGCGTTATGAAGTAATGCTAAATGTATGTACAAATCTACGCACATAGATAAACAGCCATGTATGTTTTATATTCGCAGTTGTTTCCATTTGCGTAACGATGCCAACAGCAACGTGGATATACTAACAACACCAGAAGCTGTAGGCTGATATGGTGCGCTCGTGTTAGCGCTGTGCCTCACGAGGATGGTAGCTCTCAACACTGCTACACAAGTCAACCTGAGCGCATGGCGCCTAACTACAATTTTCGTTAACCAGATATGACGCCTGGCATGGCTATGTGGTAGAATGCTTCATTGCCACGCAGAATGCTTGGGTTGAATCCCGGCTGGGACACACGACATTCATTGTTTGCATTCTTACGGTGAAAGCTGTCTATGGCAGCTTTTTCTTAGAGGGGCCCTGAAACGCTTTTTCACATGACCATGGAATTAATTCACTCAAAAAGCTTATTGCCTTACGATTTCAACACCGCAAAAAATTTAAGAATCTGTTCAGTGTGAGTGGAGTTACAAAGGTTTGTCGCATGCTGCAATCGCATTCTCTTTTATCTCGTCCCGACGAAAGCGCTTGAAGCTAAACAGGGAGGGATGGCAGGGCTACAGAAAAACGTCAAGTACGCCTCGTGAACTTAACCACTTTTTATTTTTTTTTCTTCAAATGCGTGGCTTCTTCCATGTGATTGCGCGCGCACGCGTGGACAAGTAGCGTCCTCCCGCGGCGTTCTCTGTAACGAGCAAGCGCGCCATGTTCAAATCAGCCAATGGCTGATATATGGGCTTGCTATTATGTGATTTTTGGGCATATTCCGTGATTTTTCGAGAGAAGAGAAAACAACTTAGCTGACTTTCATAATTTACTGCAAATCCCAGGCCACGTGCTGCAGTATAATATTTGGCTCGCGTGTTGCCGGGAGCCTCTACAGCCGATCAGCAGCGTTTTCTGACCATGCTCAAAAAGTGTTGCAGGGCCCTTTCAAGGCTCAAACGTTACATTTGCAAATGCGTGTTCTCACTGTTCCCGGGCAGATGTAATATGTCTATCACCTGTGGCAAATACCCGCATACCAGCGGCCCATACCCACACCTGGGTATGTGCCACTGTTTTTTGGAAAGTGTTTGATGACGTACGTGACGAGATTGTGGCAATATTCATGTCATGACCAGCGAGTCGTATTCATCAAATCATCCTACTATCCAGTACTAAATTTGGTGTACCCCAAGTTAAGGGAGTCATCATGAGAGCACCTGGACATGGGCGGTAGATAGATAGATAGATAGATAGATAGATAGATAGATAGATAGATAGATAGATAGATAGATAGATAGATAGATAGATAGATAGATAGATAGATAGATAGATAGATAGATAGACAGATAGATAGATACTAGAAGTGCTTTCAGTACGCCAGGAAATGCTTCGCATTAAAAAGCGAACACGCACACACCCACACACACGTAGCCCTTCATATATATTTGCTACCTTGCGTCAAAGTGCACGTGCCTTTCCCGTTATCCAAATCCCATATTCATGCGAACGATTTCCGGTCACTATAGATTTTTTCATGTGAGACGCCTATCCGAAGAGTTCAAGGTATACATAAAAAATAAAAGCAATGCACTCGTTGCACTGCAATCACCACCTCAAAAACAGGAAAAGCAGGGTGGTGGGTCTCACTCGCTCGAATTGCTCAGTGATGATTTTCATCGTTTTGCTATTCAGGAAAGCTTTTTTTAAAGTGGATGACATGTGGTAAATTTACGTAAATTGTCACAACTTCACGTAATTCATTGCGTCAACTACTGGAACAAGAGCATTTTCACCGTTCCGCTGTAGACATTAGTTCACGTTGGTGAGCTGCCCGCAACGTAGGATTGCCGACAGGTGAAGCTCACTATAGCGACTAGGTCGCTCTGAGTTCATTCCTTGCCCCGCCGTGGTGGTCTAGTGGCTAAGGTACTCGGCTGCTGACCCGCAGGTCACGGGTTCGAATCCCGGCTGCGGCGGCTCCATTTCCGATGGAGGCGGAAATGTTGTAGGCCTGTGTGCTCAGATTTGGGTGCACGTTAAAGAACCCCAGGTGTTCGAAATTTCCGGAGCCCTCCACTACGGCGTCTCTCATAATCATATGGTGGTTTTGGGACGTTAAACCCCACATATCAATCAATCAATGAGTTCATTCCTTTCAGGTGCCGTGCGTCACGCGTAATAAAATCTTTGTCTATTGCTCTAGATTACTTTGAATTCAGTTTGTACGTTCTCTTACATTTGTCGTGCATTCCTCCATCTTCCTTTAGGTAAACCAGTTTTTATTCTTCATCGACATATTGTGCCTTCCTGGTTCGATGGGAGAAAGTATACGCGCCACAATGCAGGGGCGTAGGCAGAAATTTTTTCGCGTGGGTAGGGGCGGGTGCTGGGCAGGTAAAGGGTCATTTTTCGCTGTGTATGCCATGGTGAAAACATTTAGGGGGCAGGTAAAGGGTCATTTTTCGCTGTGTATGCCATGGTGAAAACATTTAGGGGAGAGAGTGAGGGCACGGGCCTGAGTTGGCACCCACTGGTAATGCCACTGCAACAATTTCAAATGGCATCTAATATGAAGGGCAGCCCAGGCTAATTTTTGCATAGGTTTCCGATGAACGAAGCTGTTAAACAAAAATACTTTTTAGAATCCGGACGCAGGCGAGAGAATGCCAGTAAAAACCTTTTTGTTTACAACCTACTGTTTTGCAGCCCGTTTCATGCTCTGAGCACCTCCCCATATACGTGGTAGCCATAACTCGTTATCACCGTCAATAAAAAGCAACACCCGGGGAATAACCTCGTTGCATCATGATCGCCTTCTCACGTCGTGAGAGATAGCGACGCGTCCGCCGGTCAGCTTTAGGGATAAGCGGGGTTTACCGGGATCAGAGCTAGGAGTGTCCTGGCGCTTCAGGCGTTTGAGAAACGAGGTAATAGGTGCTACAAATGATGAGAATAAGTACAAAGGCTTTCTTAATTTTGTTCAATTTTTTTTTCTGAAGCGTGGCCTCCGCAGTGGGATCCTGGCTTTCCAGTAATCGGGCCGGCTCGCGAGTAAGCAAGTACGTAAGGCAAAAACGATTACTTTACAGCGTCATGCAAATTATGTTAGCTGGCCAGTTACCACTGAACATCTAAGGGCTGGTTCACGTATAGCGCCAACCATGCTAGCGGTAACCATAACGTTCTCAGGCAGCCACGCCCGGCTGTTTAGTTCGCGCACGTCTGTCGTTCTTTGCCGTTGGAAGGATGGGTCCGAGATTCATTGTTGCGGCGTTTGCCGTTTGCCGCAGAGCGACGTAGCCAATCATCGACGTAGGAGTGACATGGCTGTGCCAATTGGGCTGTGCAGCGTCGTCTGCTTTCGTCTCTCTGCACCGTCTGCGTCTGCCGCGGGACACTTCGAGCTGCTTGCTCCTTGCTCCGCCATTTTCACGTGTTGTTCCTAGACTACGTTCCAGCTGTGAATAGGGCATTTTAGACTGCCCGCTATTCAAAAAAAGCGCACAGCAATTCGAAATGACGTCCCCAAAGCAGGCGTTTGGACAAGTAGCGCCAGCTATCCAGCGTTAGCAACAACTAACAAACGTGTAATGTATGCCCTCGGGGATTTACGAAGGCTTGCTTAAGCCTGGAGTATCAATTATTTGAGTATTGCTCTCAAAAACGGTATCGAATCTATTCAAATACTGTGTTGTCGAAGCTAAAGGACATAGTCTGAAGCAAATGGAAGCATCATTTCGAAGCTTACGAGCTACAGAGCGCACGGCTGCCGCTAGATAGATTTGAGGCAGTCGACAACTGCATTCGAAGGCCAGCCATGTTTGTCAGAGGCTGAAATGCCTCGCCGGCGAAGCATGTTGTGCACTTCGAACAGCTCTTCCGCGGACGGCGGCGGCCGATGGTCTACGGCACTGCGCCGTTCCGGCAGGCTTGCCGCCAACGTGAACCGACCCTAACACGACATGATTACACGCACGCGTTAACTCCAACGCTCATCACCGAAGTAGGCCTGTCTGCAAAGGCAGCGTGGGCCTTCCTCCTCTTTCAAGGCTTGACTGAAATCCCAGAGAATCAAATGCCTGTGAAAACTCCTGAACTATGTGGGAAGGCTACCAGCAGAGCTGTAAGCCAGTTTCCACCAATTAAGGGTGCTAACCAACACCCATACAATAAGTGTGTTTTAATAAACCGAAAACGCCCATGTCATGGGTGTTTCGGTTCGTCGAAACATCCTCGTCGTAGAGTGTTATAGACACGGAAGAGCAGCCTTTAAAGGGCTAGTGCAACCAAATTTGTCACATGCGTGTTTTTCGCTGTAAGCAGTTTGCTTCAGCTTCAGGAAGCGTCAGGCTTGGGATGGCCTCGAAATTGGGTGGTACAACCCCTTTGAGGGCACAAACCGGTTTACAGTGAGGGAATGGTAAGCCGGACGTGGAGTCCACTGCGGCCAGTTTAGCTTGGCAATCATACATGCTAGAAAAGTGTGCTAGTTGTGGGGGGAACCAGCGTTTCGCGTAGTGGTGGCATATACCAATATTCGCTTTCTGTTGCCATCTTCACACCTATTTATGTTTCATTATAACCCTCTTTTCTCTTACCTTGTGCAAACTAACAAGCCAAAAAGCTCTGGCCTACGTCTCTGTCTTTTTATGAATGGCTATGTTTTATCTTACAAGAACGCTTTCGATTTGAGATAATACGATATTTCCTGCGTCCCAGGAATGTACCTTCAGAAAACACTTATAAAATTCAAATAAATGCGTGTTCAAAGCTTTTTTTATTCACTCTTTATTTTTGTTGTTCTCAAAAAGATGCCATTGGAGTGTTTCCATGCCGCATGCGTTTCACAGGGATAGCTACTAAACCACCAGTCGTTGATATAACCACAATGTTGTCAATCAAGAAATTTTCATTTACTCTAATTAATAATTTCAGCTTGGTCAATAAAGGGTGAAATTGCAGGTATTGGGTTAAAGTGAGCAGCCTAAATTCCCTCGATGAGTGCTCAAATATTTAAGCTAGTCTACGGCCTTCAGCTGCAGCTAAAATGTTATATATACGACATTACATAATAAACAGGCCCAATGTTTCTTACCACCCTATTTATTTTTTGAAATCCCAATGTGATATTTTGTTGTCGCTGAAGCAAGACTTCAGAAGAATCTTGTGAATGCATAATTCGCACGACCATGCGGCCCGGCTGCATGGAATTTACTTGCGGAATCCACAAGCTCCTATTTTCGCGCTGTGTTGCACACAGTTTCCATATATCATCTACTCCCAACAGCTCATTGCGTTTTTCCTCATATCGTGCTTTTGAGCAGTAGTACGCAATTTCTACTTTAGAGCCCTGCTCTTACGTACTTACAGTTTTTGCCGTATCTAAGTGCTTTCCGTTACGCTTGGGAGGTCGTAACGGGAACACATCTTCTAAAGCAGAAACCACTACCGCCGCAATCTGGCTGTCGTAAATAGACCGTTGCCGACTGCGGTATTCTCTGTTACTTTATTCGAGTCCCATTAGAAGTTGTTGTTTCAGCTTATTCGTTTTTCCGTCTGTCCTATTAGGAACATTCCAGCGGTCATTTCCCATTGAAGCATCTTTGCAATAGACCATGCTTCTGCTGATCGCAGAAGAATATATCGTGCCCTCTTGTTAAGCAAGGCAGCGAGCTATGTCTGAGCACGCATTTCAGTTCACACTGCACGTTTATTGCCCTCATTTAAGTCTAGTGGTCATGATTGTGTATACGACAACAAAGAGAAACTTGAAAATGTTAGATGGCCGCGAAACCAGAGATCGTGAAGAAAATTATAGGGTTAATATAAAAAGATAACAAGAGTTCGCTCCTGATGGCACAGCACCCGGACGCAGCTGATAAGATTAGATGAAATAGTGCAGTAGGGTACGTCGGGCTGTATGCAGAGAAGGTGCTCGTTGGCCTGCATGTTTAAGAGAGAGGTATATATATATACGGTATGAAGAAAGGCAGGGAAGTAAACCGCAAAGCAAGTTTATGGTTTGCTACCCTGCAGTTGGAAAAAGAGAATGGCAGACAGAAAAGTAAGAAAAATGGAATAAAGGGAAGAGAGCGGCAGGTAAGCGAAAACACACAGACACAAACACTAGAATATTATAAACGTTCGATGAGGCGGGTCGATCGCAGAAGCCTCAGGAGGGTCTTCGTCACCTTTCAGCGTGCAGCTCTATTTTTGGCATTCTAAATGTAATTTTTCGGAAAGCGGCTGGTCGTCGAGGTGTGTAAACACTGCTGACAGGGACTGTCTCTGACAGTCGAATGAGTACTAAAGAAAGACGAAAGCGGTTGAAGATGACATTGTCTTGAAATGTGCGGTGACATAAGAAGAATTACTGTCATAGATGGTTGACGTGCCAGTAGAGGACAACGAAACTTGAAAAAACCATACGAAGAAAAATTCTTGTTGAGGGCAGCATAATTTACGTGGGTGGGGATACAGTATACTACATAGGAAAGATAGCTTCGATAGTTCCTCGATTGAATATTGGGAATAAATTAAACAAAACATTTTTCATTTGATGCTTCTTCAACCGAATGTATTTTAAGCATAACTTTTTCAGATACGAGCTCGAGCAAAGAATCAAGGTTAAATGCGATGGTACGTGCAATCGTTCAGCTGAATAGGAAGTGCAAAAGTAATGGCTGGGGAAAGATGGAGCACTTCGGGGCTTACAGCAGCAGAGCATGGAGCAGAGTGGGATAGCCCGAAAAACTAGAAGTTGGTGCATTACTCCATTGTGTTCACTGACGCAATCTTTAAGACTGTTGTAGCTGACCTAACTGTCTGCTGGTACCTTGTGACAGTTTCGTCACGTTACAGAAAGAATGCTGTGCTTCGGTCGTACGTCATGGTTACTCGGAATTGTTCTTCATGTCTTAACAATGTAAGAAAAATTAAGCACCTGAGACATAGCAACATACTAAATGCTTTGTTTTTGTGGTTAGTTTTCTTACCATATTCTAAGTGCCGGTATTGCAATATTTTCTAATCACGGTGTATCATTCAGGATGCTGAAATACCGTTGTGCTTCCAATACGTAACTAGCATATAAAAGCGCAGAATGAAGTGAACGGCTTCACATAGCGAGAAGGAATGGAGTACGACGGGTGCGATATTAAGAGACAAGAAGTCAATAGATTGAATCAGAGGGAACACAGAAGTCGCCAATATATAACAATCATTATCGTCACCAGCCTGAGTGTGCTCACTGCGGGCAAAGCTCCTCTTATGTGCCACCAATCAACCCGATCACTTGCTTGGTCCGCGCCTTTCACATTAAGAGAAAGAAATTTGCAGCTAGGGGAGGCCACGTATAAGCGGGACAGATTACCGGAGGTCAGAGCGACGGAACTGTCACCAATGAATGGGAGGTGCAACAGACTTGAAAAGAGTGAGAGATAAAGAGAGGAATATAGACAGGGAAAGAAGGACGATGTAAAGTTAGGCGGGGTGAAGAAAATAGAAAAATAACAAGCACAAAATGGAACAAGCTTGCGCAAGACAGGGCAAATCGGGGACCAGTGGGAAAGGTATATGCCCTGTAGAAGCACATAAAGAGGCTGATTTCGATGATGATGATGATGATGATGATGATGATGATGATGATGAAGTGATGATGAAAGTCACGACGACGATGATGACGATGTACAAGCACAAAATTAGTCTCTCAAGTGTCTTTGCTAAGGCGATGCCTTATCTGCAGAATAAAGTGAACCAGGACATTGGGCGAATAAGCAAGTTGACCCTTACTGATTAAGAATATAATAAATGTTGCGCATTGTTGTAAAATACTACGCAATAACTTAATTCTAGCACAGACTCACAGACGGACAAAGGAGGAAACAACACTAGCGCAGTCCAAGTCTGCGCTAGATAAATATTACGGTGTATACGTAGCAACTAGTTTGTCTTTCAGTATGATCCATTTAATATAGTACATTGTGTTATCTGCATCGTATATATTGAAAGCTTGAACGGATACTGAAACAGTTTTGACGATGTTGTATTAACGCACTGAGCCGATAAATCAAGTTCCACGTAAGATGGTAGCAAAAACCAATTCCTACGTATCATTTGCAGACAGATGTAAGCTCACCGCGTGAAATGTGTGATTTATTACAGAACATTATACTTTCCCATTGCTACAGATCATATCGGCTCAGCCGAACAAGTATTTGACCTCCCAACCGTACCTTTGTTCAATGCATCAGACACCGCACTGAATACAAGCTCTCACTGCCACCCTTCCTCTCACCTTTGGGTCTCTTGTTCAGCAGCTGGCTCGGTGGCACCGGTTTCTTGGAACCCGAGGGCGTGGACGCGCTACCACTCTGAGCCGCCGACGTGGCGGGCGGCTTCCGCGTTGTCGTTGGCCTGCCGTGATGTGCCATGCGTGCCGTGTTGCGGCCGTTGCGGCCGCTGCGGCCGCTGTGGACTCGGAGGTCGGGCCGGCCTCTTGGTCGTACTCGTAGTGGTCGTGGTCGTTTTCGGAGTAGTCTCCTGGGTCGTCGTGGGTGGCCTCGTCGGAGGCCGGAGGCCGGGCCGGAACGTGATGATGGGCACCAGGGTCGGTCGTGGTCTGAACAGTGACCAGAAGGTCGTGATGCCGGGAGGCCGGAACGTCGGCGGCCACCGGGTGGCCGTGACCACCACACTGGCCACCGTAGGAGTGCTGCTGGATGCAGCTGTTGTAGTGGTCGTTACCACGGGTCTCCTCGTAGACGAGGATGAGGACGCCGTACTGGGCTTCGTCGAAGGCCTGTACGTCCTTCTTGTCGTCGGCGTCGAGGGCCTCCTGGTCACCGTAGGCGTTGGCGACTGTGGGCGTCAGATAAATGAGCGTAAAGTTTCTCTGCGGATAACTGGGGACGGCAATAGTGCTGAAGCTCGTGCTCCCGCCGGGCCTGCCCGGTGTAGGCTTCGCGTGCTGCGGAGGCTTGGGACGCTGCTTTTGAGGCTGTGGTGGTGACGATGGTGGCTCTGTGGTCGTCGTCGTCGTCGTAGTCGACGAAGACGGTGGCTCCGGCGCCAGCCCACCCGCGACGCTGTTTCACTGTCATCGTACTCGCAGCAGGAACCGTACAGGAAACCGTCCGTGCACGTGCCCAGGTGCTTTCCGTCTAGTTTGATGCACTCCCACACGAACATGCACGTACCCCGTTCGCCGATTGCGTTCTCGCATGACTTTGGACTGATCTTGAGACCTGCGAGATACCTTAGGTCAGAATTGCAGATGTTGTGGGAGTGTGAGTACGGTGGGAGATTGGTAATCAACACATCCTTACCTGGTGCCTCCCTTCTGCAGTAAGTGGCACGTACATATTGTGTCTTATTATCTATTTAAATGAAGGTACAATATTCATAAATATCCTATTGAATAGCCTTTTGTGCTTTATCCTGTCTACATGAAGCTACAGGAGAGAGCTTGGAAATCAGGATTGCAACAAAGAGCCAGACTCGTATTCTTGATGTCCAACAGATGCCTGCTATTTAACATGTGCAACACCTTCGTTTTGAAACGCACTGCTATTTAAGAGCACGCACTGCGGAACAGGAAAGCCAGACCTTCCTTATTGCTTCGAGCAAGGCGCCCGCAGTCCCGAGCGATAATTCATTTTGCGAACCGGTTCACCTCTCCGAAAGAAAGCGCAAAACAGCTAACGAGCAATTAAGATAGCACGAATTGGCAGTAACGATATTAGCTAATTAAAATGCTTTAGGGCACACCTTTGTCGTGACTACCGCCATTAAACTTTCATTTATAATACCTCATGTTTTTGTTGTTGTTGTTGTTGTTGTTGTTGTTGTTGTTGTTGTTGTTGCTGCTGCTGTTTGTGAACTCACTGTCAAAAATATTTTAGTGAATTCCGATAAAAGACTTGACTGCGAGAGTGGAAGAGCGTTAAACCACACTTTTTTGTCGTTTTATGCGAACATAACAGTATTTAAATAATTCAGGCCGTAATCTCCTTGGAATATTGTTAAACAATATGAATAAAAATATTAATAGGCAAACCTTTTTTTTTAACTATTGCATATCAGAGAGTTTTCGGTATAAGTGGTATTGTGAAGGTATTATTGAAAAAAGATAGGCTATAGATTTATAAGTGAATACTTTTATAGGGACAAACTACGTGCAAGGCTCAAGTGGGAGCCAACACGCTACCAGAGGCAATTGAAGAAAAAATCACGTACCTTTGGCGAGTGAAATGACTGAAAATGTGAATACTAAGACTGGAAGAATAGGAGTGGCACCGCTCGCTTCTGCTAATCGCCATCTGACACCCTGCAAGAGAAAAACGACGAGAGCCATTAGAGAATGCTGTAACTATACGGTGAAAGCAAGAGCAGTTTTAGCGAATGCAATCACGGAGACGCACTTTCTCATTCATTCGTAGAGCCATGTCGTGATTAATGTTTTGAAAACTCGAATTGGGAAATGTGCGATTTTGTTGAGGCAGTTGGCATTTGAATCTTTTACCATTTTCGAGGCAACAGGTTTGCGGATATTCGTTTATATTCTGCCCCGCCACGGCGGTCGAGTTGCTAAGGTACTTCGGCTGCTGTACCCGCAGGTCGCGGGATCGAATCCCGGCTTGTGGCGGCTGCATTTCAGATGGAGGCGGAATTGTTGTAGGCCCGTGCGCTCAGATTTGGGTGCACGTTAAAGAACCTCAGGTAGTCGAAATTTCCGGATCCTTCCACTACGGCGTCTCTCATAATCATATGGTGGTTTCTGGACGTTAAACCCCACATATCAATCGTTTATAATCACTGAGTCATGCCAATACATAAAAGAAGTGTCTATTGGCGATCAGTTATAAGCCTAGATATATCTTCAAATTATTATGCAATAGATATATTAAATGGTGAAATTGCTACTCATTGCAATGCTGCTTTTATAATGAGCGCAGGAAGAAGACGCCTTCGCAAATGAAAGGCCCTGTTTTTATAAGGAACAAGTATGAGCATGACAGAAAGTATATTATATTTACTGATTTATTCGTTCATTCTTTTCGACTGCAGATGGAAGCTAGGGCGATGGGTTGTAGTTGTAGTCAAAGGAACAACAAATATTCGCGCAAGAAGGATTTATTTATTATTTATTTATTTATTTATTTATTTATTTATTTATTTATTTATTTATTTATTTATTGAGTGATATGTAGGGTTTAACGTCCCAAAACCAGTATATGATTATGAGAGACGCCGTGGTAGAGGGCCCCGTAAATTTCGACCACCTGGGGTTCTTTAACGTGCACCCAAACCTGAGCACACGGGCCTACAGCATTTTCGCCTCCATCAAAATTGCAGCCACTGCAGCCGAGATTCAATCCCGTGACCTGCAAGGAGGTGTGTCATCACATATGCAATGATCATTATTTTTACTCGGTGTTTTGTTTTTATTTTTTATTTGACAGACAACACAAAACGCGTCGCAAACAATATCCGTTGACAGAAACACATATACATATATATATATTTGCGTTTACAAAGCATATCAATACAGGACCGTAAAGGCTAGAAGAAGGCAAAAAGAACATAGCCTTCGGCTTAGTTGTCTCACTGTAGTGTACTACCTCTGTCCTGTAGGAGGGTGTATACTACTGCAAATCATATGTGTTATTTTTCCCTAAGTGTTTCATCATTGTTAGGGACAGCTTACCACTCTCCTATACAGCCGACCATATAGTACTATGAGCCGTAGCGCTTCTTTTTCTTTTAAACACACACTGAAATTTCCGCTGGGTGAGAAATCAACGGCTGTGGACGGAACGTATAATTTTCGTAAGTTGTAACTAACCATAGAAGGTGGTCAAGAATACTGCCGAGTTCTCGCTCTGTTGGATCAATGAGCGATAGTTTTATGACCAATGAGTGTCTTTATTATGGCCTCCACATGGGCCTTTTTTTGTGTGTGACTACCATATACGTTTCCTCGGCGCCTCAATGCGCTGATTTGCTCCAGAAAAACTTTTTACACAACCATCAGTTATTTGGAAAACACATTGAGAGTGAGAGCGCACTTCATGGCACGTCAGAATTTTCAAAGCGTCTTCTATTCTCAATTGCCTACACGCGCACACGTGAACACATAGGTAGACGCCCCACGGTTGTGTGTTTAGAAAAAGTGTTCAACAATTTAGAGTATTTGGTACTGCTGTAAAGCTTAGAAAAAGGGGGCAACGATTTAGAGTACTAGGTAGTCTATTATGGGAGAGGTTAAAGCTGTCTCGTGGTGCTCACTCTATACTGTCGCACACAACATTCCAACCAGCAAGGTAGCTAGTGTCGACCTTTGCTCAAAAGCTGAAAAGTGACAGTAGTAGATGCCCCATGGTTGTGTGTTTAGAAAAAGTGTTCAACAGTTTAGAGTGCTTGGTACTAGTGTGGAGTTTAGAAAAAAGGGGCAACGATTTAGAGTACTAGGTGCTATAATATGGGGGAGTGTAAAGCCGTCCCGTGAACATTCAAACCAGCAACGTAGCTAGTGCCGACCCTTGCTCGAAAGATGAAAATTATTGAAGCGGTGGACCGACCACATTCGTGGGCTGCTAAATAAAAAAAAATTCGGCAGATCCCACGTGCCTGGGAATCGACGTTATGCGAAGAATATGGAGGAAAGTGACCGTGTTGCAATATAACCAGCACGCACTTGCGCAACGATGTCAACTGGAACATGCGTACTAGCAACCCCAGAAGCTTATATAAAGCGCCGATGCTCGCGAGGGTGCTCGCCCTGGACATTGCTACATAATCAACTTCAGCGCATGGCAACTAACCACAATTGACGTTAACCTGACGTGACAGCTGTATCAAAGGAGCACATATGAAATGTTTTGAAAATGAGGTAGGCAGCACTGCAACTACTATGACCTTTCACGAAGATTAGCGTCTATTTGGAAAGTAGTTCCGAGACCCGGCGTAGCTCTTTGGTAAAATGCTTCATTGCCACTCAGAATGTTTCGGTTAAATTTAAGCTGGGACGTTGGCATTTGTTCTTTGCATTCGTCGGGTCGGCGCTACTGATGTCGGGTATTTCGTAACGCACGCGCGTTAAAATTGGCGCTGTGTCTTCTCGTCGTTCCTGGGTAGATACTAAGTGTCAATCACCTGTGGCACATACCCGTACACCAGCGGCGCACACCCACCCGTGGGTATGAGCCGCTGTTTGGTGGGGAGTGTTTGACAAAGTACGCGACGGGATGGTGACATTATTCGTGTCTTGGCTAGCGCGTCATATTCGTCAAATCATCTTACCCTCCCATGCTAGTTCTGGTTCAGGCCAAGTTAAGTGGGTGACCACGAGAGCAGCCAAATGCAAGCGGCTAGATAGATAGATAGATAGATAGATAGATAGATAGATAGATAGATAGATAGATAGATAGATAGATAGATAGATAGATAGATAGATAGATAGATAGATAGATAGATAGATAGATAGATAGATAGATAGATAGATAGATAGATAGATAGATAGATAGATAGATAGATAGATAGATAGATACGCTAAAGGTGACCAAAGTTCGCTAAAAATGCTTCGAATTTGATATGTGCGTATGAAGGTTGAGCAAGTTTGTCCGACTGTATGGCGAATCGTATATCGAAGACCGCCTCCCCCCGTTTTTCTTTTCAATAGGCGATGTGGTCCGGTCATTTCCACCCTGAGTACCTCTACACCAACAATTCGCAACGCAGGTATTTGGAAAAAATTGTCACAGACTGCAGGCCTCTTCAGTAAATGCTTGTAACCATATCACAATGCCTGCTTTGCTGAGCAGTTTTTAGGCAGCAGCCGAAGTTTACTGCAGCCTGTTTTTCGGACAGCAGAATACGATTAACAGATTTGACGAAAAACTTTCTTAAAGACTATAGTCTTTTTTGGGATACTTCAACACTGAAATATTGCTCTGTCTGCCGTCGGTCAGTCTGTATATTGGTCTGTGTGTCCAACAATTCAGCCACCCGGAGAAAACATGAGCCCATGCTCAACGACCACCCATCTTGTTTTGGTAGGAACGTTCACACATGCAAATATTGTCAATCAAAAAGCACATATTACGCATATTTGAGATGCCTTATCAACAGTTAAATATCAGACAATGTGTTTCTTTATTCTTAAGTTACATAGAGACGTAATTCTCAAAACCGCAGTGTTTATTACACTGCGCAGGAAACGCAACACTATGAACGAAACAGTGGGTGTTTCCTACGCTTCACCAAAACGGCAAGGTGCTGCCACCTACCAGTAGGTCTCCGTTCTAAAGAAAAAAAAAAACTTTAGTTTCTTCACATTACTGCCACATGGTGCCATATCTCACGTAACACTCGACAATGTTCTCACGCAAAACGTCAAACAAACGCTTTATTCTTTTTATCCAGACGGAAGACAACGTCTTTTGACATCCTTTGCAGGATAGCACGCAGATACGCAGCCAATTTTCATTTTGTCGGACTCCATCAACTTTTAAATGACGTGAATTTCGTCGTGAAAACAACGTTACTAATTGAGCACGGTACTTTTAGAGCACACGCGATAGTTGTCTCCAAAATCTTTTCCGGTTCTCACACCCAGTCTCCTGATTCACTTCCGCTTTCCACTGTACCACTCGTTAGGCCTCGGAAATATTTTCTCAAGTTTTGTCAAAAACTAACTTCGATAACATGGACGTCATAGCCCGTTACAGACGGAGGTTGGAAGGTGCCCAGAAACACGTGCATGCATGTCATATCAACACGTCATATCACGTGCATCCAAGCCTTGATTCAACATGCGAAGCAGGCTCTGTGTGTTTAGCCTCCAGGACTGCGCAATGAATTTGTTGCTCGCTGCAGAGAAGCTGTGTGTGACTAACTGTGTGTCTGTGCGTGTGCGAAAACCCCCTCGTGCAGGTGTGTGCCGCGGAAATTGGGCGAATCCCACTATACGCCCCTGCTGCAATAAAAATGAAGCAACACACGAGCTGAAAACACCACTGGACGTCCCGCGCATAAAACGTCAAACGCATACGGCAAACCAGACTAAAGGACGCACGTCGTGAAACGGAGATTGCAGTAAAAAAAAAAAGACGAATTCTACGCCAATGGCTGCTCGTGATCGTGCACGAAACGCTAAGCGCACGCGGCAAACCAGCGAACACGACACAAATCGAGGAAAAAAAGACACGTTCAAATAAATTGGAATACCTTATAAGCAACATAAGCTAAATACAAAAGGGACTTTCTGAGCAGATATGTCGGATTCAGCTTCAGGGTGCTTGATCGCCTAGGTTCCTAAATTCCCCGTCACCTCATTGTCATGTGCTGAGAAGCTTCGTTGGTCATCGACTATCACGTAGGGAAACGGCTACTTCATATTTTTCAGTAGACACTTCGTGAATTTCGGGGCATGCATTTCTTAAGGCCTGAGAAGGATGCCTCTCACCTATACGTCACTTGTGTTATAATGGGCTGCGGTGAGAGGGATCAACAATTTTTTATCTTAAAACGTTCAACGCCGATGTACACTGGGCATTCCTAAAAAAATAAGGGTTTACCACTAATCGGCTGCTGCTCCATTTTTGTACGCTCTTGTGTTTGATGCAATCGTTAGAAATGTCACTGACGCAAAACCAGGTGAGGAGAAGGGCACGGGGCTCTTTATTTATGAACTTACTGTTACCCCTACTTTAGTATATGAACCATTATCGGTCGCTATCAGTAGCTGCATCAATTTCATCTCATCTAACGGCCACCATACGAAGGGCGCGCATGGCAAGAAAAGACAGGGGGTTGGGGTTGGGGGGGGGGGGGGGGGAGTGAAGCACTCTCACAAGCCCCGTCCGTACTCATGAATGGTCGTACGTACCCCTTTAATTCATTCCTTAACGCACAGATTGGAGAAAGCGGGAAGTAGGTATGGTGTTAACATTGTGGCTACCGACAAGATATGTAACGTATACGCTGTAGTGCAGAGACACTTAAAGCAGGTAATAGACAAAATGCGGACATGTTTTTAGGAGCGAAGCTCCTTATAGTGACAACCGTTCGTCCCTCGTAGCCGTTGTAGTAGTGTGTAACAAGTATAACATTTTGACCTCCAAAATGGCGCCGGTGAGATTTTTCTTCTGTACGTTGTTGAACAATAAAAGATAGTGCTCAATGTGCATGCCAATGGCTCCTAAGGGGGAATGAGAGACAGGAGAATTTGGCTTTTAGTTAACGCGCACGCTGCAAATATTTCATTGTTCAACAACGCACAGAAGACAAGGAAGGGTTGCTACGTTACACTCGCTGGGCGTAACCTCCTAGGTTTTAGAAAGGTTAGCGAGCGTTGGGCCGCAGTGCCATGAATACAGTGAACTAGTATATACCATGAAGTCGAGGTGGTTAAAGGTGGGAAGTAGACACGAAGCGCAAGCCGTAAGAAACTGTGCGTGTGCCTCCTCTCGTTCAGTCTTTGGAATGTCCGCTGGATGTCGGTGCTTCTATATGAGAAATATATGATGAAAAGATGCGAGATGGTGGTACTTTGAGTGTTGAATAGGTGGACGAACGGACACGCAGACAGATGCATGGACGGACGCATGGATGGCTGCACGGACAGACGGACGCATGGACGGACGCAGGAGCGGATGCATGGACGGACGCAGGGACGGACGCACAGATGAACGTGCGGAC
Organism: Rhipicephalus microplus; assembly: GCF_013339725.1. Classification (NCBI taxonomy): domain Eukaryota; kingdom Metazoa; phylum Arthropoda; class Arachnida; order Ixodida; family Ixodidae; genus Rhipicephalus; species Rhipicephalus microplus. The sequence goes on from NC_051170.1 coordinate 101,454,779, forward strand.
GCACGAACAAACGTACGCACGGACGGGCGGATGGACGCACGGGCGGCCACACATATGCACGCATAGACGGACGGAAGCAACAACGAATGGACGGACGGATGCTTCGCCCCACTATCCATTTATTCACTCCGTGGATATGCTGCCATATTTTTTTGTAAAACACGTCACATTTACCATGTCCAGAAATCTGCAACATTTCCTCTTCAGCATTTTCAGATTTTCACTGCAGTACACCAACTTAATTGAAAGGGAGGCGTTCTAAAAAAATAAAAAAATACGCGGTATCTAAATATATCAGCCGAGTTACAAGAAGTTTCAAGTAACATCGAATTTAAAGGGTTGTCCTTCAATAACATGCGCAGGAACGAAACTTGTCCGTTTGTTCGTTTTTCAGTTACAGTGATGTCGTTGAAAGCATGCGGTGAAGCCACACTCCAGGAGCTCGTTGTTCAACATTCTCCCAGAGAGGTGCGATGCTAGATCAATGTTTTTTGGAGTCAGAGTGGCTTGACGTGTAATTAGTGTGGAGTTCTGAAGAGCGATAAGGTTAGGATATATTAAAGGGTGGATTAGGATTTGGATTAGTGTATAGAGAGTGGGCGATATAGATACTACTACATAATGCTACTATTACCACCACCTCCAATGAGTAATTCCAAACTATGTCGGCATGGGTACCAAACGAAAGGAGATCGCGATTGCTTTGCGATGGCGCGTGTTTCGCGGACATCAGTTCACGTGAGTGTGTCACGTGACTTTGTGCAAGAGTCCGTGGCCGGTCCCCAAGCATATCCGCATGGATATCAAACGAACGGGCTTCGATAGTACACGCCTCGTGCACGTCAGACATCGACGAAAAGGAAGTCACGAGACTATGCGCAACTTTCTCAACTTCCACAAGTAATTCCAAACTATGCCTAGATGGGCATCAAACGAAAACAAATTGTGAGGGCTTAGAGATGGCCCGTGTCTCGCGACATCAGGTCACCTGAGTAAGTCACGTGACCTCATGCATCTTGCGTCAGTCTATGGGTTGACCCTAACTGTATCGGCCTGGATATCGAACGAACGGGCTTTAAGCAGCTCGTCGATACTACGTGCGTCGCGCACGTTTCGGAGTGCTTCGTTATTTGGCCCAATAAATGCAACAGCTTGTTGTTTGGCAGAACTGACGAAAGTGACTGACGAATCTGTCCAATCGGAGTCTTCCGTCTATCATTGCTCAGTAGCAGCGACTTACATGTTCGAGTAGAAAACACCGGTTCATCACTGCGTGCTTTGCGCCGTCCCCCAGGTTACTCCCCTGCGTGACGACACGGTGAGCTTCAGCGTCAACGCCGCCGCAACTGTAAGCGTTAGCGCCCGCTGCTTCGACTCCACACATAGTTTCTTTTAGCGGGAGATGGTCTTTCATCGACATGGGTCTCTGAACACTGTAATGGTTCATTGGTTGAAACCTTCTTGGTTTTTGTTGCGTACCTATTGCGTATCTGGTTAGAAACATCTTACTTCGTCTTCGTTTTGTGCACTTCACCGTTCATTTTTATCACCTTAATGGCACTATGATTTAATAAGTATTAACCGCACGCCAGTCATTTTTAAACATTTGCGTGTTAAGGTGAGTTCCTGCATTAATGACTCAAGATGCTTAAGTTGTTGTCGAGAGCAGATATTTGGTTCCAATTAAAACCCGGATGTCCCCAGCCGAGCCAGTTGTACGGACAGAACCATTTTCGTTCTCGTTAGTTTGGTTCTGGTTAACATTTTGTTAACCATTCACACTGTGGCATGCGGTGCACTCGAGCGCCAAACGGGTGGACAAGCCTCGTCCGAAGGTGCTTCGCCCCTAAAATATTACGAGAGGAATGGGCCCCGGTGTGGCACCCATGGCTACGCCATTTTCCTATCATCCGTGTGTTTTTTTTTTGCCTTTATATATAAAAGGGTGACCCGTCCAGCAACTCCTTCAGTTCATTCTAAGACTGTCATGGCTAGAACACGAAAATCCAATTCAGTGCAAGAACAGCGTGAGTACAATGCTGTACGAAAGGAACACATCTGCCTTGGTGGAAATGGTCGTGGAACCAATCACGGTGTACAACAAAGAGATTAGCACTCCCGTTACTGTAAAGTATATAAATTCGGCAGATCTCACCTGCCTTGGGAATGGTCGTTATGCGAAGCATGTGGAGGAAAGGCGATCACGTTGCAAATTTCTTATTGAGTGACAGGCCATGAAAAGGCGCTAAATATATGTATAACTGTAGCACGCGCAGATATGTGTTGAATTATTGCAGAAGTTTGTATAACCAGTTTCTACATTCGCAACAATGCCAACAGAAATGTGAGTATTAGCAAGACCAGAAGCGATAGGCTGATATGAAGCGCTAGTGCTCACTGTTACATATATCAACTTCAACACCTGACATCCAACTAGAATTGACCTTAAACAGACGTCGCGACTGTATCTCAGGAGTACATATGTAATATTCATAAAACTGGATAGCCAGCAGGGCAACCACAATTGACGTTTCACAAACACTACTGTCTATTTCAAAAGCAGTTCCGAGGCCTAGGGTGGCTCTGTGGTAGATTTCTGATTGACACGCAGAATGCTTGGGTTCATTTCGTTTTTGCTGGAACATTGGCATTAATTATTGGCATCTGTGTTCTCGTCATACCTGGGTAGATGCTAAGTTTCAATCACCTGGTGCACATACCCATATACCAGTGGCACATACCCGCTAACGGGAATGTGCCACTGCCTGACGGGAAGTGTTTGACGAGGCACGCGAGGGAATTGTGACATTATTCAAGCGTTGACCAGGGCGTCAAATTCATCATACCATCTTAACCTCCTATCTATCTATCTATCTATCTATCTATCTATCTATCTATCTATCTATCTATCTATCTATCTATCTATCTATCTATCTATCTATCTATCTATCTATCTATCTATCTATCTATCTATCTATCTATCTATCTATCTATCTATCTATCTATCTATCTATCTATCTATCTATCTATCTATCTATCTATCTATCTATCTATCCGCCTACGACATTTAGCTCTGCTGGCCGTTTCGATAATGGTATCGATACTAAACTTGGTATGGCACAACATGACTGCATGAAGAACATATTTGACCAGTCATCACATGAAAATAATGATGTGTATATCATGAATGTCATGATATGCACTTCATGGTCCTCCGGCTCTTGCGGTGGTTTCGTTCACATGGCATATTGAAAACTAATATGGTATGAACTGATTGCATGGCAAACACAAGCGACTGATACTAACATGAATATTATTACATGCGTGTCATGCAACAACATGACAACATGCCACGCTGATGATGCGCTCGCGACCGTTTTGCTACCTTCACATGTACCAAACTCGGTATTACGCGACGTGAACGGACGACATAGATAAATGACACATCCAAACATGATAATCCCCACATGCGTGTCATCTAACAACATGACTATATCACTACACATGATGCGCTCGCGGACATTTCGCTAACTTTTTATGTGCCAAGTTTGGTATTACGTGACGCTGATGGATTGCGAAGGTGTGAGACTGGTGCAAACGTGATAATCATGAGATGCGTGTTACGTGGGAAGATGACTACATGCCACAGTCAGGGCGCCGAAACATTTCGACGTACAAGGTGCGCGTGTTCATTGGTGTTCATTTCGTCGCGTCACGCCGGCGTAGCCACGCCAGGCGCCGGTCTTGCCATATATTCGCAGACACGTGCCGCGCTGCGTGTCTTTGACGCATGCGCGTTTCAGCGCGTCCGGCGTCCCTCCGTCACGAAAAAAGGGAGACACAGTGTTGTTTGAGTAACGCATCAGCGCACCGACGGACGCTGGTCACGCCTGGCGTCAGACTATAGAGTTCTCGCGTTTTGCTAAGGTAGCGTCGCTGTGCCCAGCGTGCGCGCGCGTCAATGCTACATTGAAGTATATGGGCCTTTCATGATGCCCTCGCGGCCGTTTTGCTAGCTCCACATACAACAAATTTGATGTTACATGACGTCATTGGATGACGAAATATATGACTTGTGCGAACATGAAAATCCTGACACGCGTGTTATGTAAAAACACGGCAATATACCATGCTCATAGTGTGCTAGCTCCACCTATACTAAATTTAGTATCCCGTGACGTGAATAGATTACGAAGGTAAACGACACATGCAAACATGATAATCATGACACGGAAGTCATGTACGGCATCATTTACCTCCACCTCGTAACGTTGTGCTGATATCAAAGTGCCATATCAACATTTCTCGTTCATGCTTCACATATGATCGATTCCCATGGCACATGGGATCTGCCACATTTAGGGGCGCAGCTCCTTAAAGCAGCACCCGCTCATCCCTCGTTGTCGTAGTCGTAGTGTGCTACCAGTGTTACATTTTGACCTGCAAGATGGTGCCGGTGGGAGATTTCTCCTGTGCTTTGTTGAACAATAAAAAGTTCGCGGCGGACGCGTTAACTAAAAGCCGAATGCTCCTGCCTCTCATTCCTCATTAGCAGCCATTGGCATGTACATTGACCACTATGTGACAAGAAAGGGTTGCTGCGTTATACTCGCTGGGTGTAGCTTCCTTATTTGATGGAGAGTGGGGCAAAGCATTCGTATTCATCCGTCCATTCGTTCTTGCTTCCGTCCGTCCATGCGTCCATCTGTGTGACCGTCCATGCGTCCATCCGCCCGTCCGTGCGTGCGTCTGTTCGTGAGTCCGTCCATGCTTCCAACCCCGCGTCCGTTCATGCGTCCATCCATGCACCTGTCTGTGTGTCTGTTCGTTCATCTATTCAACACTCCAAGTACCACCATCTCGCATCTTTTCATCATATATTCCCTATATAGAAGCACCGCCGTCCAGCGGACATTCCAAGAACTAAACGAGAGGTGGCACACGTACACTTTCTTACGGCTTGCGCTTCTGGTCTACTTCCCACCTTTAACCACCTCGAGTTCATGGTACATGCTAGTTCACTGTGTTTATGGCTCTGCGGCCCAACGCTCGATAAACCTTTCTAAAACCAAGGAGGTTACACCCAGTGAGTATAACGTAGCAACCCTTTCTTGTCAGATAGTGCTCAATGTACATGCCAATGGCTGCTAATGGGGATCGCAGCGTGCACGTTAACTAGAAGCCGAATACTCTTGTCTCTCATTCCCCATTAGCAGCCATCGGCATGTACAATGAGCACACTCTTTTTTATTGTTCAACAACGCACAGGAGAAATCTCTCATCGGCACTACCTTGGAGGTCAAAATGTTATACTTGTTACACACTACAACGGCTACGAGGGACGAACGGGTGCCGCTATATGGAGCTTCGCCCCTAAAAGTGCAAACCGTTTTCTGGACATCTACCGGTGATGGGATGAAAGGCAGGTGCACAGAATACTTCACTTGCCCTTCCAGTCAAGTCCGCTGATTTCGGTGGAGCAAGAATTCTTGCTCCACGGAGCAATTCGTCATCAGCGGTTGCTCTCAATCTGCCGTTAGAGCACACGATTTCACGCTCCCAATCCGCCAGTGGAATGTGTCTGCTCCGCTCAGACAAAAAAAAAATTGGCAGATCCCACGTACAGTGAGAATCGATGACTATGCGAAGCGTGAATGAGGAAGGTTTATATGTCAGTTGAAGATGGCGACAACGTTACTAGGCGGAGGTAATTTATGCCGTACATAACGTTCATGTCATAATTATTATGTATGGACGTTTCATTTACTTTCATCATCTATTCACGCCACCTGATACCAAATTTGGTATATGTGCAGATAGCGAAACGGCCGCGAGCAGGCTATGAGCGTGGCATGTCGTCATGTTCTTACATGACATGCGTGCCAGGATTATCATGATTGCACAAGTCATTCACTTCATCATCTATTGATGTCGCGTAACACCAAGTTTGACTTCATCACTACATGCTACGGTCATGCTGTGCCCGTGGCCGTTCCGTAAACCCCACAAATCATCATCATCTACATGCTACGGTCATGCTGCGCCCGCGACCGTTTCGCTAGGTTCACATGTACAAAACTTGGTATTACGCGACGCGAACGAACGACATATATGTAAATGACACATCCAAACATGATAATCACGACATGCGTGTCATGTAACAACGTGAATACATGCCACACTGTTGATTCGCTTGCGGCCGTTTGCGGTCGCTAGCTTCACGTATGCCAAACTTGGTATTACGTGACGCCAATGGATGTCGAAAGTATGTGACTGGTGCAAACATAATAATCATGAGAAGCGTGTCACGTATGAACATGACTACATGCCACAGTCAAGGCGCTATACATTTCGGCATGACGAGGTGCGCGTGCTCGCCGGCGTTGATATCTTCGCGTCACGCCGGCGTTCCCACGCCAGGCGTCGGCCCTGCCAAGGTTACGCAGGCACACGTCACGCTGCGTTGCTTTGACGCATGCGCGTTTGAGCGCGTCCGGCGTTCTTCCGTCACAAAAACAGGGAGATGCACTGTTGTATGGGTAACGCATCGGTGCGAAATGCAGCATGTCACATTTCGCGCCGGTTGCTGTCGGGTGGCACCGACGGACGCCGGTCGCGCCTGGCGTCCGACTATAAGTGCTCGCGTTTTGCTAACGTAGCGTCGCTGTGCCCAGCGTGCGCGTGCGTGACCGCTACACCGGAGTATATTGGGCCCTTTATGATCCGCTCGTTGCCATTTTGCTAGCTCCACATATACCAAATTTGGTGTTACGTGACGTGAATGAATGACTATGTATATGACTGGTGCAAACATGATATTCCTGACACGCGTGTCATGTAAGAGCCTGACAACATGCCCCACTCATAGCGTGCTCGCGGTCCTTTCGCCGGCTCCACATATACTAAATTTGCATCACGTGAGGAGAACAGATGACGAAGGTAAACGGCACATTCAAACATGATAATCATGACACGGAAGTCATGTACGGCATCATTTACCTCCACCTCGTAACATTGTGCTGATTTTAAAGGGACATATCAACATTTCTCATTTGTGCTTCGCGTATCATCGATTCCCACTGTTCGTGGGATCTACCCATTTTCTTCTTCCTTTCTTCCGTCCTCCCAATAACCACAATTAGCCGAGCCACCCCCTATTGCACAGTCTGTACCATTGTATCAATGTCTATTTGCATTAGAAAAGTATCAATACAGCAGTTCATTTATTATATTAGGGCTAGAAGGACCACTCGCTCAAGGACTATCATGTCTGCTGCGTTGAAAAATTAGGTTTTATTTTGAATTCAAGAAATATCTCCATAAAAGTAGAACTGGCTGCTTGAGCATGGGACAAGGTTCTCAGATGGTACATTAGGAGAAGTAATACAGAAACCTCCGGAGATGCGAAACACTGGTTTTTTATGAATTGGCCTTCTTTAAGCTGTCCCATAGTAGAGTACCTATAGTACTCTAAATCGTTACCCACTTTTTCTAAACATCCCATGCTCTCCCATAGTTGATTACGAAGTACTCGAAATTGTTTTTTTGTGTGAAAATGTGTTTAGAAAACACTTTTTCTAAACACATCCCATAGTAGAGTACCTAGTACTTGAAATAGTTAACCACTTTTTCTATCACACATATCAGCGTGACATATGCCCGCTCAAGGGACGGCTTTATGCTCTCCCATAGTAGAGTACCCTGTACTATAAATCGTTACCCACTTTTTTCTAAACCCCCTCCCCCCCCCTGATATTAGCCAAAAAACCGAGTGTCAGGTGCATGTGCTTCTCCTAAAGTCTGCAGCAGTTCTAGACTTTTAGTGGGACGGCCCAGTGCTCTCGCACGGTTGAGGACGAAGTACTCGAAATTGTTAAACATTTTTTTAAACACACGGCAACATTGTGTTCTTCTTCGAATATCCATCGTCGCTTCTTTTAGCGGGACGGCTCAGTGCTATCCCATAATTGAGTACCAAGTACTGGAAATCGTTAAACATTTTTTCTAAACACATTCTCCTTCCAAGTAATGCGACTTACCGGGACAGCTTAATGCTCTCCCCTAGTAGAGTACGTCGTACTCTGAATCATCGAAAATTTCTTTCTAAACACGGCAAGATTGACACAACCACCGCTTTGTTGCTCCCGTTAGCTCCACCGGCACGCCACACCCGTTCTAGTCGTGCGTCTTGGAGCACGCTGATGACATCATTTCTGCCTGACCACCTTCGCGACTTCATGTGGCGGCTGGGGTAGAGCGTTATTTATACCCTTGACCACCTCGAAAGATGAAGAATGGTCCGGTCAGCAACATGCCTGAACTACTCCCTATACGGGAAACGAATCAGCAGGTTTTAAGACAATGCGTCGGTCCTTTTGTTTTCTGGAGGGCCCTGCATGCTGGATTTCGCGGCTTCGGAGTAAACCATCTTGTTTCTTCTGGACGTTGTTCTCTAGGCCGCTTCGCATGCCTTCTCATTGTTGCTGGTGCCTACTGTCTTGGGCGCAATCGCTAGTGAGGCTGTTGCAGCAGGTTGTCGCCGTCGTGCTCTCCTCTCGATTTTGGAGTGACTGTACAAAGAAATACTATCTGTTTTGTCGGAAGAACTCTTCTATCTGGGTGAGGAGGAATTCCTTCGAAACAGGTTCTGCCCTTTTGTGTTCGTCTGTGAGAGACGTGTAAAGCTTGTTTTCAGGCCTGCCTGGTTTTGGTAATGTTAATCTTTGTTTATTACTCGCGAAAATACCTCGTAAATATTATTTAAACACCTAACAAATAGATCTTTACATTTCATTTGTGTGTTCTTGGTTTACCATGTATTGTACATATGTAAACATATCTTTTTGTAACAATTCTTCTGTATTTGTGTATGCTGTGTTCCGTGTACATATGTGAACATATCTTTTTGTAACAATTTTTGGTGCGTCTGTGGATGTTGTGTTACGTCGCGATGTTCTGTTGGATTGTAATTAACGTTCAGTGTTCGTGAGAATAAATTTCTCTAAAAACACATTTTTGCAAAGTTATAGTACCGTTTTTCCAAGAGGGCTTTTATGGATGGCTCACCGCTGTCCCATAGTAGAGTATGAAGTACTCAAAATCGTTGAGCATTTTTTCTAAACAAACACACGTACCCCTGCTTTTAGCAGGACGGCTCAGGGCTCTCCCATAGTTGAGTATGACGTACTTGAAGTCGTTAAATATTTTTTTTCTAAACACACACAGCCCTGCGCATAGTTTTCTTTGTGCACGTTAGAATTTCTGTTCACAGGTACAAACAGTTCTGTTGTGCATTTGAATGTATATTGAGATATATAGCAATGTCTTGAGAACGAAAAATGTAGCATATAAATGTTTTCTGTCAATGTAAGCTTCTTTCAGAAATAAAATTCTCTTAAACATGCTGCTCAAGAACTTGTTATAACTTGCAGTGTCACGGGACGGCTTTATGCGCTCCCATAGTAAAGTTCTGTGTTCTCTAAATTATTAACTACTCTTCCTAAACACAAAATCTTTCGGTTATCATTGAGTATATACCGGGAAAGCTTAGAGCTCCCCATAGTACACTGCATATAGTGTTCTAAAGCGTTCACGATTCATGCTAAACGCTTCATTGGGGCACGCACCGTGTACGATATCTCAGATTGTCATACGGCGTGAATTTCGTCAACACAACCTCATGAAGTGCGTTGCCCGCGAGACGGCTTTACGTTAACCCACAGTAGAGTACGAAGTACTCTAAATCGTTAACTACTTTTTCTAAACACGTCCTCAAGAAGCCAACATGTCCAGTACGATCTTATTGTTTTAGGAACGGCTGATTGCTCTCCTATTGTTGAGTACGAAGTACTTATAATTGTTAAACACTTTTTCTAAGCACTATTGTACAATTTTTTCTAAACAAATTAAACAAATTGTAGCAAGATATCGCATTGAGTACTTTTGTACATGCATGCCAACATTGTATATCAGAGCAATGACGTCTTCACTAAAACGTAGTGATGTTTGTCCACTCACATGGATGTACCGATGTGTACGTGTCCTTTATTACTGAAGTATTAAAATCTATGTTTTCTGTACACAGTGTATAAGCTTCGTCAAAAAAGAATCTGGGACGGCTCACTGCTCTCCCGTAGTACAATACAAAGTGTTCTAAATCGCTTAACACTTTTTTTCTAAACACAGTTGTGAAAAAAACGCAGGCGTGGGTGTATGCTCAATACATTGCGCTGCTGCTGAGCAGTTTTGCATTGCACCTCCCCTGAGGACCGTCTTTGTAGCATCGATATGGAAGCAACACCCGGTGAAGGTGAAAATACTACTTTCTTCAATCTGCCAACACAGCGTAGTGGTCTGGGTCTACCAGATATTGCTATGTTCACTATAGCACTGGCAGCGAAAAATTGGCAGATCCTACGTAAAGTGGTTATCAATTATATGCAAAGCACGAATGAGGAAGGTTGATGGGTGACTTTAAAATGATCACTAAATGGTTACTGGATGGACTTTTAAAATGGTTACTAGACGGACGTAAATTATGCCGTACATGACTTCCATGTCATGATTATCATCTCTGCGCCAGGCATTTGTGTTCGTAGTTCATTCATGTCAATTAATCCAAATTTGGTATATGTGAAGCTATCGAAATGGCCGTGAGCGCGCTATGAGCGTAGCATGTAGTTATGGTTTAGGTTACACGCATGTCATGATCATTATGTTTGGACATGTCATTTACGTTCTTCGCCCATTCACGCCACCTAATACCAAATATGGCATATGTGAAGCTAGCGAAACGGCTGCGAGTGCTTCATGAGCGTGGTAGATAGCCATGTTCTTACGTATCACGCCCTGATTATCATATGTGCACCAGTCATATACCTTTGTCATCCATTCACGGAGCTGAAGAAACCATAGAACACGTCCTGTGCAGCTGCGCTTGCTACGACACACAGCGATGCCAGCTCCGGATGGTTTTGAATCAACTTGATTCCGGACCATTTTGTGTGCAGAAGATACTAGGACCTTGGGCATCTGCCTCAGTTGCGCAGAAAGCAACTAAAGCACTGCTACTTTACCTAAAGTCAACAAACCTGAGTGACCGCCTATAGACTGTGTGTGCTCCCCGAGTGTGCTCGTGATTGTGTGTACCTTCTCATCTTTCTGCAACCTCTTTTCTCCCCTTTATCCCTTCCCCAGTGCAGGGTAGCAAACCGGATGTGCGTCTGGTTAACCTCCCTGCCTTTCCTTGCATCTTTATCTCTCTCTCTCTCACGTCGCTTAACACCAAATTTTGTATATGTGAAGCTACCAAAACAGCCACGAGCGTACTATGAGCGGTCACGTCATTACCGCTGGTTTTGAATACATCTCATCCCCAGCCTCGTCGATACGGCGTCTCTTCTTTTCCGTAACAACATTATAAGACAAGCATGTCATGATTTTCATGTTAGGGTCTGCCACTTATGTTCGCCATGCATTCATGTCATACCATACCAGTTTTGCAACATGGCATGTGAATGAAACCAGCGCAAAGACAGCAAGACCATGACTTCATGACATACATATTATGATTTTCATGTTATTACTAGTCACTTAGGCTCATAATACAGTCATGTTATGTCATATTAGTTTTGACATAGATCCCATTATCGAAATGGCCAGGAGAGCTAAAAATCGTAGGCGGATAGATGGATAGATAGATAGATAGATAGATAGATAGATAGATAGATAGATAGATAGATAGATAGATAGATAGATAGATAGATAGATAGATAGATAGATAGATAGATAGATAGATAATTGTCGAAGTCACCGAAGTTCGCTAAGAAATGCTTCGCATTTTAAAACGATGAGCACACAGCTTGCAACGCCTCCGATCCTGAATCCAGTAAGCGTTCGGTAACCAGCTGTTGGTGCATACTCTTGTGCTGTTTTTCTTGTCTCGTTGGGTGAATGTAAATGAGTTCTACGGCAAACCGCGAGATGACGAAATGGTTGAGAAATCGAAGACAACCACAAGTTTGTAGCACGAAGCCACAAGGAAAATCGAACGGATTACTCAAAGAGAAAAGCTTCTTAGTTGCCGAAAAATTGGTCCTTGTCCGGGGTTTGAATCCAAGTTTAACGCCTTTCCGGAGACCTCCACCGTTGTGGCGAGCTCTGAAAGTTTTTATTACCTGCGGTTTCTTTAACGAGCACCCAAATCTGAGCACATGGGCCGACAGCATTTTCCCCACTATCGAAAATGCCGCTGCTGCAGGAGGGATTTGATCCCGAGACCTGCGGATCAGCAGCCGAGTACCTTTGCCACTAGAACACAAAGACGGGGCGATGATCATAATGTAAATGGTGTCGGGGAGTCCTATAAATATATTATCCTACTGCACGTGCTGTAATTATGTTCCAATAAGCTGAGAAAAAAAAAACTAGTGACTCAATGTATCGTTTGTTGCGGCAATGAGGAATTGTATATATGCGAAAGCATCATCACTCCATGTTGAAGAGGTGGCTTTAATCTAGCCTACATTAACATCTACATTTGATCAACTACTAAACGACAAAAGCTCTGTACGCAGTTCTTTCGGTATTAAAGCACTTTCAGTGCGCTGCAAATACGCTCACCTGATGCCGCAAGTGATGGCGGCAATTTGTTTCCGTAATATTGTAAGACAGTGAATAATAGTCACATGAAAAAAAACAATGTGTTAGTGTCCCCGCAGGTTATTTATGGTAACGAAATGTTATCTGTTCACTCCGTTGCTCCACTTACGGCATCAAAGTGGACAGCTCGAGAGAGACAGGCTAGTTCTACGGTAGATGTTCTAAGTGACGACATATAAAATTTTAAATTATTTTGCTATGACGGACTAAAGCCATTATTTTTTGATAGGGAATGCTTTGGCGAAGTGCTCCAGATTAAGTTTGATCACCTAGAGACTTTAAATACGCACTTACAAAATCTGAATACGTGTGCTTAAGCTTTTCTCTTCATTCGAAATGCGCCCGCCTTATAGCGAGATATACAACACGAGCCCTCATTGATAGTAACACTACTACGTATGGACACATTCTGACGCGATGGCACGTCATGGATTATATAGATATGGGTCACACAAAAATAAATGACTTTCAATATAGCCGGCAAATATTTCAAAAAACTCCCAAGCATTTCCCCGAGGGTGAACATGGTTAAGTGCGAATGCATGGGGGAATGCTATGAGGGGGATGCTATGAGGGGAAGTAAAGTTAAAATCCGCCGTCTTGACGCCGGCCTTCATCGCCCTTCTCCGCCTGACGCTTGCGTTGTCGTTCCGCTTCTTGGGCCGCGTTCGCGGCTCCATGCTGACGCCTCATCTCGGCCTCGCGAGCGCGCAGTTCGGCATCCGCTGCACGCTTCGCCCGCTTGCACTTAGCCTCGCGAGCACGCAGTTCGGCATCCGCTGCACGCTTCGCCCGCTTACGTTCGGTCTCACGAGCCCTTCGCAGCGCCGCCTTGTCTTCCAACGTCGGCGAAACCACCGCGGTACCGTCACCTCCAACGACGGGCGCAGTGCTGGCATTCGGTTGTACTGCATTCGTTGTTGATGGTAGCATTGCCTCCGGGACATCCATCGCACGACCCGCTCTCGAATGGAGACTGAGAGAGAAGGCGGGCGCGTGAGAGAGAGGGCTGCGCGCTCAGCTGCAGCGAGCGAGGAGAGCGGAGGAGTGAGCGAAGGGGGAGGGGGAGGCGCGCAGCAGCGTAAAGATATAAGGCGCGTTACTGACACCGATATCAGCGTCGCGTCCGTGGCTTATTCAGTAGAGCGTCGCGCTGCAGCCCGCCAAGTCCTCTTTCCTTTAAAGATAGAGCGAAGACTGCGGACGCCGCCGACAGCGGTGGACGGTTTGGGGTCGCTTATAAAGTGTATTCACACTTGAAACAAAGTTCTACAGCAGTTGCGGAAAGCGGGCTTTGCCACATGTATTCTATTGCTGAGGTGAAACAAACTTTGCCAGAACGGTTGTACTGAGTCACGTTCGCATGACAACAGCTTTCTCGTCTCACTCATGGGCTGTCTTATGTCAAAAAGGTTGGTGAAGCACATTGTCTTTAACGCTCTTTATCGATGGCTTATCTTAGATTTGTTTAGGAAAGTGGGCGCCTTAAATATCCGTGCTTGAGAACTATGTTAGTTTTGCCTATGACGGCTGGCAATATAGCGCGTAAGTATGCCGAAAAATTTTACGCTAAAGATCATTTAGCGTACTTCAATGGCAGTGCTCTGACAAAATATCGCTGTTCAAAGTTCTTAGGCATGGTTAATTTGAAACGCTTAGTAAACCAAAGGGCTTTTTTTAAGCTATCCTTATGCCACCGAACAGCTATTGTCATCTGATTTGTTTCCGTTTCCCTTTTCAGAAACTTGCGCTGCCCTCCGCGGCGGTCTAGTGGCTAAGGTACTTGGCTGCTCACCCGCAGGTCGCGGGATCGAATCCCGGCTGCGGTGGCTGCATTTACGATGGAGGCGGAAATGTTGTAGGCCCGTGTGCACGTGTGCACGTTGGGTGCACGTTAAAGAATCCCAGGTGGTCGAAATTTCCGGTGCCCTCCATTATGGCATCTCTCATCATCAGATTGTGGTTTTGGGATGATAAACCCCACAATTCAATCATCAATCAAATCAATCAGAAGCTGTGCGCTCGCTTTTTCTTATCGACAGTGTCGTGCACGGTGAAAGCTGCACGGCGTACGTAACTAGGAAATACCGAGTACGCGGTGATATCGCTAGAAAAGCGCACGAGATAACAATCATTGCTGTATCAAAGAAATATGCCCCAAATACGTCTCTGTCATCTGCTTGTTTTTAAAACCTTCGGACACCGCCATTTGGTGGTGGGCGAAGATCTCCGGTGTCTCCGTCGATGCATCCTGAAAAGGCAATGACTTTACAAAACTCGCTGCAGACGGCGGTTATCTCAACGGCTGTAAAAATCACGAGTTGATTAACGGTCAGCAAAAACTAAAACAAATGTTGCACACAGAGTTTGCAAATCTCCCTAAAAATATTCTACTCGCTTTGGTGTAACCCTGCCCTGCCGCGGTAGTCTAGTGGCTAATGCACTCGGCTGCTGACCTGCAGGTCACGGGATCAAATCCCGGCTGCAGCGGCCGCATTTTCGGTGGAGGCGAAAATGATGTAGGCCCGTGTGCTCAGATTCGGGCGCGCCTTAATGGACTCCAGGTGGTCAAAGTTTTCGGGGCCCTCCACCACGGTGACTCTCATCTTCATGGGGTGGTTTGGGACGTTAAATCCTACAAATGAAATCAACTGCTCAAACCCTGCATGCTTACTTCAAACATTGGGATCTTTGACTCTTTGCTCGACAGAGTACTGAAAGCTTCAGGGTCTAGAACCACATGGAGCCCGTAATACACAGATCCCCAAGTGTTGCCACTAAGCACAGTATTTGGGAGCTCACCACAATGCCAATTGATATGCAAGCTTTTGAGTATTCTTTTAAACTATAGAACTTTCTTCAATATTTGCAAAAAATCAGATATTCAAAGTTGATACAGACATAACACGTCTGAAAGATGCAACTCTATGCTTTGAATTCAAGAAATCTACTGCTGAATTCCTACGGCTATGTCTGAGAAGCCGATGGACGCCACGAGAAAGCAATCAAATCTGGCGCAGAGCGATGCCTCCAGACTGACGGCTGGAACACTACGCATGCTTCATCCGGATATTGATCCACTTTGCCCAGATTGTGGTGAATTTTGCTCTTTGAGTCACATGCTCTGGCAGTGCCCTGCGTTACAGGATTTTAAAACAGAAGAAGACTGGACGATGGCAATCACAGACCCCAGACAAGACGTCCAGCTTCAGGCTGTCCAGAGGGCCCGTGAACGAGCGGAGAGGCATGGCCTCTCTGTTCCGACATGGGACTAGCCAACGGCTGGGTGGGGACCTACATAGTTGGCCCGCTGCCTTGCCTCTCAGGACCAAATGAAGTTGTTTGTCCTGTCCTGTCCTACTGGAACAAGGCGGAGGCGGAAGTCTGCATTTCGAGTGACAAGTTTACCATAGTGCCTTGCATACAGTTTTTTTTTCCTTGTGCTGTCAAATACCCGCGCGTACGTGAATTCAATAGTGGAATGAAATAACTCTTGGAATTCTGTCAAATTCTCGCTCGCACGTGGCATGATCAGCGTCGCTTTCACAATCCGGTGAATTGCTCGAGCAGGAACAATTTCTCACTCACAGCTGTCACTCTCGAACAGCTTTATCAATGTCGCGCAGTTTGTAGACTCGTCTATGTCGGCTACCAGGTAACTACTGGTGGTGCACGCAAGCAGGCAAACATGTTTTAGAGCGTACATCACGCCGAGTTCCGGCCCTCTGTGCCAATTCTGTCAGAGCCACTTTCCCGGATCTATGGAGTGACTCCTGTTCTGAATGAGCACTTTCCCACGGAACACTTGACTCTCGCTCTCACTTTATTATTTGATCAAACTAACCCACCACTTTGATTCCGCAAGTATAATTCAACATCATATGCATCGGTACAGAGAATGCCGAGCAAAACAAACGTTTAGGTATGAGCTGATGCGATTAGCCTCCTGCGACATTCTGCAAAATAGGTGATTAAGAACAGTGATGTGTGCCACCAATCGACCGCAGTGACGCATAGCGGGAATCTTGTGGGACAGCGATCCGTTAACTGGCTCTCACTTGGCTGGAAACGTCGGTGTAAGGCACATGCGGCTGGTTAGACTATAGCCTGATTGCGTAACAGCGCAAAGAACCAGGCAATAAAAAAGCCCAAATCACACAGCGAGGTGATGTGTCTTTTCTCAAGGCACCTCTCGCGATGATGACACGCCACCGTCGTGCCACTAAAGACTGTTGTCATGGTGGTTAGTCATGTCGGCTCATAGTGGCAGAGCTAGACTTCATGCATCTAATCAAATGGCTGAGGAATTTGGCCAAGCTAGTGCCAGTAATGGAAGAGCACCACGTGAGTCATTCGAACGTTGTGTGGTTGGCTTCCTTTAAGCGACATTGTATGTTCTGCCATATTGATTTCAGTATTATGCGAAGAATTCCCCGAAGCTTGACACTCGTTTCTCATAAGGGCTATATTTAACAAACTAAATTAACAATGTTCACGGTTTCTCCTTGATATCTGCCTTTGTTGCCTTTTTATGGGTATAATGAAGGACCAATCGCTTCTGACGGTCTTGTGTCTCCCCTCGCTGAAATACCGCATCTGGACAGCCAGTGTAAGAGCGATGGCTTGGTGGAAACCGCATGTGTACGGGAAAAAAATTTCGTTGTACACTTATAAACAGAAGCCGACTGCAAATACATCGAGGCTACTTTGTTCTAGTTTAACCAGTCCATTGCGTGGATCTTTTGTGTCCCCGGTACATGCGTTCCTTTAGAGACGATTTAATGAAATAGCCAACAAAATTGCTGTCAGGGCCATTTCTTAGGGCCCTGAAATATTATACGCAATGTGGGCAATGAGCTTTTAGTCGAAAAAAATTCCATATCGATATGCATTTGTTGGTAGTTATTTGTGTTTGTTAAGCACGTAATATCGCTGTCTATAGCTGTGAAATGTATACTTTATTTTCAAGATTCTGACACAGTTAACTGCCATGACATCTATAATGGAAATGTACTCATATGGATAACACTAAACTATTCTTATTCAAACTGATATATTCATATCACGTCCTCTGATCTTAGTTTTGATTGACGTGGTGCTTAGTAGGACCCGTTTTGTAGGGGTCACACGTACCTCGCGTGCAAGAGCTCAACTGGGCACTGTGCTGTTTCTCCAAAATATACGAGCGAATCCAAACCACACGACACGCATATAAAATACAAAGGTAGGTGCCTTTCACAATACAACGTCCCCCACTGCTCGACCAGTCAGTCGATCGCATCGAATATCACCCGAGAGACAGGCGTCAACAGCGGTACGAAGAACGCCATCAGAACGGGACAGAGGCTCCACCGCTCGCTGGCTTGATTGCCTCTTCTACGCTGGGCGTGATGCCGCCTCCTCGGCATCGTCACACGTCACACAGCCTGATTCCTCCCACCGTCAAAGGACTGGACGTGCTATGCGTACAAGCCTGGCAGCCAGTATTACAGTACACACGAACGCGACTCGCGGCATAGCGTAGTGGCCGAGACTGATGGTCGGCTCACGGCCAAGGGTCCTCCCGTCGCTCGGTCGCCGTGTGCGGTCTGCCAAGGTCAGCGACGGGGCCATCTTTTCACGGCCGCGTCGCTTGTCCCGGCGGTCGAAGATTTGATGCGTGTCAGCTGGCGCCGCGGATCGGGGTAATGAATCAAACCCAATCTTACGCCGCCGGCCGACCCCCTTTTCCTTGCGTGAGTCACTCGTGTGGAACAAAGGGTCGTAAAAGACGAACCGCGTTTCTCGTTGCTGAGAGGGGGCACGTGCAGCCTTGACCGTGCTTTGTTTCTGGCAGCGATGCGTAGGTGTCGCATGCCAACAGGTTCCTGTTATGTAAGACGAGGTACCGTCTTAGATAACAGGTAGACGACCCCTTTTTTGTTTGGCCGCCATGTTTCTCTTCGTTGATAATGACGATGACGTGCCCGTGTTCACGTGCCTTTGAATCGGAAGAATGACGAGAGCACCCGGTCGTGCTAAAAAAAAACATAGATTATTGACTGACTGCTGATAATCGCCTGCAGCTAACGTAGCCGAAGATACTACGTCACAATGTTCGTCTTGTGGCGTCGCCGCTGTATGGCCGAAGCACGGCGACGACCCGAACGAGCAGCATAACCAGCGTTACAGAAGATTAGAATGATCATGGTTCGGTACCTTACCGAACAGATTGAAACTCAGGGTGAAGAAGCCTTCATCAGAAGGTGGCATACACGTTTTTTTTTTTTTTGAGTTCGGAATTGGAATATTCAGTTTCCTTTACTGCTGTTTTAACTCGGGGAAAAAATTGCTTCTCATCGCACGTAATATGTGAATCTGTTCCAACTTAGGGATTTATTGTGTTTCCTTTTAGGGCCGAAGCTCCTTATGGCGTGGCTTGTGCGTCCCTCGAAGTACGTAACCACCAGTGGCACATACCCGAAATAGGTATAACATTTGACCTCCAAGGTGGTGCCGGTGAGAGATTTCTTCTGTGCGTTGTTTAGCAATAAAAAATAGTGCTCAAATGTACATGCCAATGGCTGCTTATGGGGAACGAGAGACAAGAGCATTCGGCTTTTAGTCAACGCGCACGCTGCGATCCCCGTTAGCAGCCATTGGCATGTACATTGAGCACTATCGGACAAGAAAGGGTTGCTACATTATACTCGCTGGGTGTAACCTCCTTAGTTTTAGAAAGGTTTAGCGAGCGTTGAGCCGCAGGGCCATGAATACAATGAACTAGTATATACCATGAATGAATTCGAGGTGGTTAAAGGGGGGAAGCAGATACGAAGCGCAAGCCGTAAGAAATTCAAAGCTGAATTCTCCTGTCTCTCATTTCACATTAGCAGCCACTGGCATGTACATTGAGCACTATCTGACAGGAGAAAGTTGCTACGTTATACTCGCTGGGCGTAACCTCCTTGGTTTTAGAAAGGTTTAGCGAGCATTGGGCCGCGGCGCCATGAATACAGTGAACTAGTATATACCATGAACTCAAGGTGGTTGAAGGTGGGAAGTAGACCCGAAGCGCAAGCCGTAAGAATGTGTGCGTGTGCCACCTCTCGTTTAGTCCTTGGAATGTCCACTGAATGGCGGTGCTTCTATATGGGGAATATATAATAAAAAGATGCGAGATGGTGGGACTTGGAGTGTTGAATAGATGGACGAACGCACACACAGACAGATGCATGGATGGACGCATGAACGGACGCAGGGGCGGATGCATGAACAAAACGCAGAGACGAGCGCACGAACAGACGCATGGACGGTCACACAGACGGACGCATGGACGGACGAATGCTTCGCCCCACTCTCCATCGTTCACTCCGTGGATATGCTGCCATTTTTTCTGTTTGTTTTCTTGAGTGGTTCGTGATCTGTGAGAATATTGAAGTGCTGTGTGTGGCACCGTGTCCATGTTATCTTGTTTGTACACGCCACTGAAGTCATTTTGTTACACCAGACAGTTGCACTTACCTCAGATGTCGTTACTAGTTTGCAATAAACTTCCCTGTTTTTCTCGCTTTTATAGCTCCTATTCCATGTGCAAATCATGCGGCGTAATCCCTTATTGGACTTACACAAAATCATAAGGGGGCACTTGGACTATATATGAATGACGAAGAACCCATGTCATTTGTTGTATCAAAACACGACAGAAAACGTGTGAGAATGTGCTGTCCTGCCCTGCTCACTTTTTAATTTTACAGTGTGCTTGCAGCGGATCGTCGAGCATTTTATAACACACTTGTAAACTTTGTTATATTAAGCGTTGACAAGGTTGTGCTTGAAGTATAAAGAAAGAGACCGCAATGTGTATCTGGGTGTTTTGTTGCTTACAGCTAACGTCGAATATTGACCTTTCTTAATAGCTTGGTCGTGCTAGCGCAAGTACACCACGCTCAGGGCTATGCCTTCATTATTATAGGTAAGTCGTTTTTATCACACTATAACACGAATCATGAAGCGTCGGACATTGCTTTAGAAGACCGGGACCAGAAACTGTGATCCTGGCATGTTTTCCAGTCAAACAATCCTAAAGAAAAAGGATGGTTGCAAAAAAATTGCCCCTGGGGCCTCAGCATAGTGAACGTCAAGCCTGGTGTCCTCTACGTAACGATGTTTCGCTTAAGGAAACTCTGATAATACATGTTACCAGACTGTTTGCAATGAAAGAGCTTGAATTTATATAATACATTACCAAAAATTTCATTAAGCATTTGAATTAATCACAATAATACTATTGCACAGTTTTTTTTTTCGTACTGGGAAGATACAACGAAGCGATAACCACGCAAACTCTCGAGCAACCGTTCAAAAATCTTTCGATGCATACACCAAACTTGCATATGTTAGATGGCAGTAACAAGAAAACAAAAATAGAAGAGTTGCTTGACGTCTGCATGACCGCCTTTTTTGTCTTCTCCTATCGCTGTGCAGCTGCCGAGACCAGAAACTATATTCACAGGCGGGAGTATAAGAACGGCATTGCCAATGGACCACTGCAGTGCGACGAAGTCTTTGTGAAGGTCACTGCAAGGTGGATGCTTCGTTTCTTCCCCACCACAAGCGATCAAGAATTCTATTCCCGTGATTAATATTCTATGACAAAGAAGTGTTTGTCTATAGCATCTCGAAATATTTCACGACTGTACTCAACGTCTGTGACTGCAACACGGCTTCTGGCGAACCTCGGAGAATGTTCCTGGCACGCAAGGTGGCCACAGACGCGCCAGCATATTCACCCAAAATGTAATCCTCTCGCCCTGGCACGGATAGCGCGGGCATCGCAGGGCGGAGCGACCGCCCGGTACTCTCTAATTAATTATGCGAACGCCCTCCGTTTAACAAACGGCCTGTCTTTCCGCGCCGACCATGCTACACCCCCGGCGGTCATCACGAGGCGGCCTGTCTTGTCGACGCACGAGCAAGACGCGTGCCTGCGCGCACAATATGCTCCTCGGTATAAAGAACAACGAAGAAGGAAGGAGCGACGAATATTTTTCTTTGCGGAACAGTGGGCTGTACCGTGAGCTCGCCTGATAAAGTGCTCCGGCGTGTATAAACATCTCGGTGGCGGAGACCGTGGCCTACTGCACCATTCGACTTCCGTCGCCGCGTGAGAAGAGCGCGCTCCCCGTTATCGGAGAGTGGGACCCTCTAGGATTCAAGAGCGATGCTGCATGTGGGTCATCGCAGTCTCCACCGCTCGCTAGAGCACCGCATTTTTTTTGTTCGAGGCGTGAAAAATAAAATACCTTAGAACACGTGAGCACACACTGGAACTGGGTCGAATGATCTCTTCGATGAGACGGCGGCAACGCAGCTGTGTGTCGTAGGCGCGCAGTTTCGTCCGCGCTTAGCATTGTGGGACCGTTTAGCGTTGCAAGATTCACAGCACGGCTTGTTGGCGGAGTTCCATTCTGAATTGAAGATATGCAAACAGCCAAGAACTAAGGCAGGCACAACAAGTGTTTAGCGTTGTGTAAACGTGTGCGTGGGTTCAAAGGAGGTGACGTTTGTGGCTGGTCTGACTAAATCCCCAAGATTGAGAGAGCTGTACCATTCGCGCTTTCAGAAGCACGTACTGACGAGGTAACGCACGTTTCACTTGAAATTTGAGCGATATTTGTTTTGAAAAATACAGTGTGTTCCTAAAGCGGCCACTCGATTAAAAACAACTTGTTTCTTTATTCAGTGGTCATAGTTGTAATCAGCAGTTCTTTTGAAGAAGTGCTGGAGGATCTACGACGTTAGGAAAATGCTGGTTATAATCTGGAATTGTGAGCAACAGGTTTGGGGCCCAAGCTGCAAATATTGTGCTTCCATGCTCCAGTTCAACACGTTCAAACGGGTTAGTAGCGTGTTCGTTGAGCAATATTATTAAAATGTTTTACAAAACAAAATTAAATCATTGTGGATGTTGAATATTCTGTTTAAAGCACCGATATTTTAGCTTAACATCACAAGTTACAAACACAAGTGTGCGCAGTTTACACTAAGTAGCGCAAAGCTTGGCACAGTAAAGCTGGTTGCTACTCAGCTCGTCGGGCTCCAGCACGGGATTACCAACGTCATCCAGCGTGCTTAGCCGAAGGGGCGGCTGCCTGTTCTCTAATACTCACCATAGAGGGATAACTATACAGCCAAGTGGATGGCGGCCATCTTAAGTCACATTCCAATTTTCACGTGGCTGACCAAATAGACAGCATCGAGATGACGTCATTGGAGACAAAAGCGATGCCGGCTACTTTGCTGTCCAAACAAAATGATGACTAAGCGAAGCCTTCGGTTATCTCGCATGTTGTTGGTTAGGTTGTCTGCACAGAAGCAGGCTCTCTTCCATGTTCTTGTTATGAGCTACGTTCAATTTTTAGTAGATTCCATATGTTCTGAGGAACCCTTGTATGGACGTTTCAGTGCAGCGTTAGGGCAATGGAAGTTGTAAACACCTTGATTGCCAACGGGAAACGAGAAACCCTTTGTAGAGTATCCAGCAGCTGTTACCGTTTTACAAATATGACTGATTGATCTCACTGGGAGAACGCTTGTATTCTTTATTTGACAAAGGAAAAGGGAGGTCGGTGTAGTGTGCAAGATGTGGAATAGAACGTGGGTAGAAAATAAAACGCATGGTGTAGACGCTAGCACCGGTTGAAACAATAATTAATGCTGGACCGTGCGAATGTTTAAGATAGGGAATAAGCCAAAACTCAATTTATTTTACTCACAACTTACAGAAAGCTCCTCGCAGAGCATTCGACACCCTTTCTAAATATGATGTGGGAAGAATTTCGGGGATATGCAAATGGGGATATGCAAATTTGGAGATATGCAAATGGAAATAGCTAGGTAGCATCGGACATTGGCAGTACTGGAATAGCCGGCTTTCATTTTACTGAAATCTCATTATTGTCAACCTCTGGAGGTGTCACGTCGACCCATCAAAAGTATGATCGGATCAAGTGGGCTACGCGTGCTGTTCATCGACAATCTCTATTATATTTCGGAAGATGCAGCCACAAGTACAAATCTCGGTTTCGCCTTACTCTCGGGCACTGCAGATATGAACGATCGGAAAACCGAAAACAAGAACAAAAAAGAAAGAAACAGCGAGAAGATAAAGAACGATGAACAGCACATCCCGTAGTAGCCTGGACACATCCGTTTTGTTTGCCGCAATCACAGACCACCTTCTGTGACCCTGAAGGACTGCAGCGTAATCGAGTCCGAGGCCATTGACCCATTGGGAACGACCCAAGAAAGTGCATGAGTCAGCGTCCTTGAGGCTTGGGCACAGAGGGTGTCTCGAAAGGTGAGAGGGACAGCAGGCTGCACCGCACTGCAGATGAGGCTAACACACTGGCTCGCATTCAACCCGTTCGTCCTGGGACAAAAGATGATCGTCTCCGTGCGAGACGATGGGTTGGTCCCGGCTCTTCGAAGCGGTGACAGCCGTGCGCTCCTCTTCGTGGTGGGTGCTCCAGTTGCTTTCTCAGCACCGTGTGCGCGCAGCATGTCGGACACGCATTCGCGCGCGGCATGGTGGGAAGAAAGAAGAGAGTGGTGTCCCCGAACGCCAGCCCACCGCGGACGACAAACACACACACACTCGATCCGTGTTGTCGTCCCTCTCAAGTTCAGTGACCGCGCGTCGCATCGCGGATCGGCCGCTAAGAGGAACGGCGAAGCCGGACCCTTGAACGTACCGCACGCGTGGCCTTCGCGGTCCTTGCGGCTGCCGCGGCGGTTTGTGAAAGCGCAAGCGAATGTCATTATTATGGTGATCGAGAGGCGCTCTCCTGGTGAACAGAACATGTCCGCGGCGGCTTCAGAGGGCGCTTTTTTTTTTCTTCCGCGATCACGTGTTTATTTTACTTTATTTCATTTTATTTTGCTCGCAGCTCACTGCGATTGCAGTGGAACGAAGTTTTTTTTTTTTGCCAGAGACTTGTGCCGACAATCCTGAAGTGGTCTCTTATCTGCCGGAAAAAATTATTTGTTGCGGCCAGCATACACCAGGGGGAAACTGCTTTTTTTTCCCGAGTCGTCCCTCATCTACATGTACCAGCATTCATGTACCACCTTTTATTTACTCCTGTGCTGGTATTTTATGTTTTTTCACGAGTCGTAAATTTAATGTTGTTCTCCTAATATTCTTACGTCACTTTTCTGTAAAAGGACCTACCGTTCTACTGACACACACTTCCACCCAAGCAATCAAAGCAAGAGAACTGTATTTGGCCGCCGGTTGCCCCGCCGCGGTGGTCTAGTGGCTAAGGTACTCGGCTGCTGACCCGCAGGGCGCGGGTTCGAATCCCGGCTGCGGCGGCTGCCTTTCCGATGGAGGCGGAAATGTTGTAGGCCCGTGTGCTCAGATTTGGGTGCACGTTAAAGAAACCCAGGTGGTCTAAATTTCCGGAGCCTCCACTACGGCCTCTCTCACAATCATATGGTGGTTTTGGGACGTTAAACCCCACATATCAATCATGTATTTGGCCGCCGGTTTAATTTTGTGTCCCTACGGGATGCTTCGAGTACAAACTTGGGGATATGCAAACGGAAATAGCTAGATAGCATCGGGCATTAGCAGTACTGGAATAGCCGGCTTTCCTTTTACTGAAGTCTCATCATTGTCAACCTCTGAAGGGGTCACGTCGACCCATCAAAAGTATGATCGGATCAAGTGGGCTACGCGTGCCGTTCATCGACAATCTCCATTATCTTTCGGAAGATGCAGCCACAAGTACGCATATCGGTTTCGCCTTACTCTCGGGCACTGCAGATATGAACTATCGGAAAACCGAAAACAAAAACAAAAAAAAAGAAGAAAAACAGTGAGAACATAAAGAACGAAGAACAGCACATCCCGTAGTAGCCTGGACACATCCGTTTTGTTTGCCGCAATCACAGACCAGCTTCTGTGACCCTGACGGACTGCAACGTAATCGAGTCCGAGGCCATTGACCCATTGGGAACGACCCAAGAAAGTGCATGAGTCAGCGTCCTTGAGGCTTGGGCGCAGAGGGCGTCTCGAAAGGCGAGAGGGACAGCAGGCTGCACCGCACTGCAGATGAGGCTAACACACTGGCTCGCATTCAACCCGTTCGTCCTGGGACAAAAGATGATCGTCTCCGTGCGAGACGATGGGTTGGTCCCGGCTCTTCGAAGCGGTGACAGCCGTGCGCTCTCTCTTCGTGGTGGGTGCTCCAGTTGCTTTCTCAGCACCGTGTGCGCGCAGCATGTCGGACACGCATTCGCGCGCGGCCATGGTGGGAGAAAGAAGAGAGTGGTGTCCCCGAACGCCAGCCCACCGCGGACGACAAACACACACACACTCGATCCGTGTTGTCGTCCCTCTCAAGTTCAGTGACCGCGCGTCGCATCGCGGATCGGCCGCTAAGAGGAACGGCGAAGCCGGACCCTTGAACGTACCGCACGCGTGGCCTTCGCGGTCCTTGCGGCTGCCGCGGCGGTTTGTGAAAGCGCAAGCGAATGTCATTATTATGGTGATCGAGAGGCGCTCTCCTGGTGAACAGAACATGTCCGCGGCGGCTTCAGAGAGCGCTTATTTTTTCTTCCGCGGTCACGTGTATATTTTACTTTATTTCATTTTATTTTGCTCGCAGCTCACT
This sequence comes from Rhipicephalus microplus, assembly GCF_013339725.1. Taxonomy (NCBI): domain Eukaryota; kingdom Metazoa; phylum Arthropoda; class Arachnida; order Ixodida; family Ixodidae; genus Rhipicephalus; species Rhipicephalus microplus. The sequence continues at coordinate 101,481,100 of NC_051170.1, forward strand.
GCGAATGCAGTGGAACGAAGTTTCTTTTTTGCCAGAGACTTTTGCCGACAATCCTGAAGTGGTCTCTTATCTGCCGGAAAAAGTTATTCGTTGCGGCCAGCATACACCAGGGGGAAACTGCTTTTTTTTTCCCGAGTCGTCCCTCATCTACATGTACCAGCATTCGTGTACCACCTTTTATTTACTCCTGTGCTGGTATTTTATGTTTTTTCACGAGTCGTAAATTTAATGTTGTTCTCCTAATATATTCTTACGTCACTTTTCTGTAAAAGGACCTACCGTTCTACTGACACACACTTCCACCCAAGCAATCAAAGCAAGAGAACTGTATTTGGCCGCCGGTTGCCCCGCCGCGGTGGTCTAGTGGCTAAGGTACTCGGCTGCTGACCCGCAGGGCGCGGGTTCGAATCCCGGCTGCGGCGGCTGCCTTTCCGATGGAGGCGGAAATGTTGTAGGCCCGTGTGCTCAGATTTGGGTGCACGTTAAAGAACCCCAGGTGGTCTAAATTTCCGGAGCCCTCCACTACGGCGTCTCTCATAATCATATAGTGGTTTTGGGACGTTAAACCCCACATATCAATCATGTATTTGGCCGCCGGTTTAATTTTGTGTCCCTACGGGATGCTTCGAGTACAAAGTTAGGTTGGCAAGCACAATTTAGCTCAACAAGAAATGGCAACAAGTTTTGTTCTCGGGAGACAGAAAAACATTAGCCACGACTTGTACACCATGCCACTCAACTCGAAGCTGCCCACTATTTTTCGTGAGGGGCCACCATGCCACGCGATGCGGTGTGTTTCTATACTGACACGAAACAATGAAGTTCTTTATTCTGTAATGACTACGAGTTCTTGAGGACGAAGACATCACACAGCTTTTACTAGTTTCAGGATTACTTTTTTTCTGGCGCATATGTTTAAAATGGCCTGATATGGTGGTGCGCCAGCCTTGTGTTCACGAATAAGGCTGTAGTGACTGGAACATACTTGCCTTCATTTTTTCGCCCCGCCGCGGTGGTCTCGTGGCTGAGGTACTCGGCTGCTGGCCCACAGGTCGCGGGATCGAATCCCGGCTGTAGCAGCTGCATTTCCGATGGAGGCGGACATGTTGTAAGCCCGTGTGCTCAGATTTGGGCGCACGTTAAAGAACCCCAGGTGGTCCAATTTCCGGAGCCCTCCACTACGGCCTCTCTCACAATCATATGGTGGTTTTGGGACGTTAAACCCCACATATCAATCAATCAATCAATCAATCAATCAATCAATCAATCAATCATCAATCAATCAATCAATCAATCAATCAATATCCTTCATTTCGTGGGGACCCCTGTCTTTTTTCTGCAAATATTTAGTTCGATATAGCAGATTATTTTTAGCTCGTTATTCACTACGGTGCGTCAGGATGGCACCGATTGGATACAAACGCGCGCATACAAAAATAAAATAGAGGGTGCTGTGGGGATTTGGAGAATAAGAACTACCCATTCTTTCTCACATTCACCTGGTATTGTTGCAAAGCAAAGCCGTGAGCGTATTGGTGCAACAATATAAGTGATGGTGCCTTACGCAGTTACGGCCGACAAAGCGCGTCTTGCACGCACTGCCGTTCCACTTGCCGGCGTCTAAGTGGCAGACGGTATACGACAGCCTTTGTAACCCTTGTACGGTGTTCTGTGATTGTGGCCCACATGAGGGGTGCTATAAAGCGGGAATTTTGCTGAATGAAAGATCGTTGTCAGCTTTACGTGTAAGTGCTGTGTGGTGTGGTCTCTCTGCACGCACTTATGGGACACGTTATCAGTCATCGTCTGGGTTCTAGCAGAGTAATACGTCTGCAGTGTTTTGTGCAACGGATTATTGCACAGATACCGCGTGAGTGCATAATTTTAGTATTTTGAGTATAGGTAATGCTCATAAAATGGCTTATTGCTCTCCTTAATAGCATATTCTTTAGTGGTACCAACGATGATGGCAAGCCCAGTCCCACTTGTTTATTATTGTAAGTGAATTATTTAAGCGTCACAACAATTCCTAAATGTCAGTTTTATACACTTTAGATAAAAAAAAACTTGGTTCGTCTCTCTTTCTTTAAAAACCGGTATTACATGAAAGTGAAGCGTGCTTTCACCGAGGTAGTTCGGTGTTTATTTTGCAATGTTTTGCTCCAAGAGTGAAGGAATGAATGCGGCAGCAACAAATTTCAATTTCGTGCGAAGAACGGCAGGCAGCTCGAAAGTTACAGCACGCACATCCAACGGAAACGGCACGCACGCGATGGGAGTACACAGGACGAACGCGGATAAACAACTGCATGCCACAGCTCAATACTTAAGGCATGCTGCTCAAAGAGAAAGACAGAAGTACCAAATGAACGCACAAGTATACACAGGACGATCGTGACCAACTGTCACAAGTTTATTTATTTATTCAATACTGAAGACCCAAGGTCCAACCAGGGTGATAATACATATAAAAATATAAATAAAATAATTGCGAAACGAAACAATACAGGGCGAGGAAGGTTGACTGGTAGGGTAATTCATTCATCATATGTATTAGTAAGCCAGTTACATTCACATATGGTTCTAGGAAAGTACGAAAACTTCACTAGGTCTGTGCGAGCAAAATATGGGATCAAGTCCTTTGGGTGGTGGTGTCGGGCGGGCCGGCTACTAAGGGCTGTCAAATACGGCGGTGGGTCTAGAGCTAGTTTTTTCTTCAAACGTTGATGAAGGAATTCTAATCTAGCTTTTTGTCTTCGCGTCAGGAATAAGGAAATGTTGTTGGCTAGCATTAAATCTGAGGGTGTCTAACTTGGAGTACTTGTTAAATATAAATCTAACAGATTTTCTTTGAATACGCTCAAGAGTGTATTTACGTTTTCTATAAGCTCCCATACTATGCTCGCGTACTACAGTTTTGGTCGCACAAGTGCAGTGTAACAAAGTAGTTTAAAATTCATGGGAGTACTTCGAAGTTTATACTTACGAAGACATAGTTTGCGAAAGGCAGAAAGGCAGTTTTAGTTGTTCATGTTCGAGCAGCGTACTCCTTTCTTAAATGGCGCTGCGGCAGCGAGAAAAGTCATCTCCGTGCTCTCTTTAACCACTGTAACTAAAAAGCAAACTTTCGTTTGAAGAAAAAAAGGCGCAAAATGCCCGAATCACAAGGTAAGCGCCTGCGCGAATGAGCGACTATGATAGAGAAAATCTGTACGCACTTTGACCGCGCCACGTACCTGAAGGCGGGCGCGCACAGCAGCGTGCGAGGTCATCAAGGGCGACACATCGTTCCCAACACGCTCGCTCCTCGCGCCATATCGCTACTGACGACGAAAACACGCTGAAGTTTCTGAGCTCTGAGGATCGCCAGCGGTACCTGGTGTGTATAATTGGCTCGCCATTAACAAGGTGAGCAACCTAAGTTCCGTGGCCTAGTGCTTATCGTGGACGCGCTAAGGAGTAAGAGGTCGCTGTTTCGATGACCCCAAATGGGACTTTTGAATCCTGTTTTTTTTCTGTGTCATCTTTAATTATATACTTTACAACGTTGCGCCCAAGACAGAAATAGGTCTCTGGAGCCGTGGTGTACACCAGCATCAAACAAACACTTCCATGTTTAAAACTCAGCAGATCTTATGCCTGGTGGGGAACGATTTCATGCGAAGGCGTTAGTGAGTAAACTGTCTCTGCTTCATTTTTTGGCTTTGAGCCAAGATTTACGATGGGAATCGACCTGTTTTTTTTTGTAAGTGTATAGCAGTTGTGTACACTTCGTAGGACTAGCCAAAACGACGGATACGCTGGCATTTAAAGTACAAATTATCATCTTACGTAACGCAATCATTCACGATAGACCCCAGACGTCAGTATTGTGGAAATCAAGTGCACTTTACTTTGCGATGGTATCAATATCATACGTACCAATTGTTAGCGTATTCCTACGTGGTCTAGCAACAGTTGAGTATAGCTTGCTGAACCATAACATTGAGAACTGACAGACGATAATGCCAGGGAAAGTATAGGAGTTGATATTAGAACTAATTGTAGTGTGCTTGCGACGAAAGAAAAGTTGAGGAAAAGATCGATTGCCTCTGTCAGGCACTGAACTTGCGACCTTTGAATGATGCTCTGATGACCTTTGAATGACCTTTGAATGAGGCTGATGCTCTGCGAATCAGCTACGATGGTGGTCATTCGTCCGTTCACTTCATATGGCAAATGTGTGCATTTAAACGTAGGAGCGTCATTCATTGCGGCGAGTCTGGAACACTCTTTTTCTGCCTGTCGGCGTCACGTAGCGCGTAATCTTATTACGAGCTGGCAGCTGACTAATGATCAATCGCATACTACCCAAAGGCATGAAGTCGGCCAGAAAGGTTAAGTGCTCATATATACCAACATGCTGTTCACGGATGGACGACCATCGGCGTAGCTCTGTGGTAGAGCATCGTAGGCGTTATTCGATGGTCGCAGGTACCGACCCTGCTGGCGGAAGGTTATATCTTCGTCCACTTTTCTTTCTTCACATGTACATAACAATTACTTTTAATAACGTCCCCAATACTTTTTAGATAATCTTTTATTTAGACATCTTTTTGGCCTTTCCTGTAACGCCTCAACCAAACGCCAGCAACAGCGAATCGCGATGTTTCATAAAGGACATGAACTATGGCATTGAAGTTCTGAACAACCACGGGGCGGTGTGCGAAATGTTCCTCCGTTATAATACCGCCTCCTCCCCCTCCACCTCCAGGCTCCAGCGCATGCTTTTATAGTGTGTTAAGGGCAGCAGCTGACCTCTTAACGAGGGAACGTTGAACAATTAGCAATGACAGCTTCGAAAAACAACCCCTGTTGGCAGTTGACAACGTGTAACACGGAAAGGGCAGTGAGCCTGCCGCCTTTCACAAAAGCCTACAGCCGTGCGGTGCACGGCTGTAAATAAATGATCAAAACTATACATTTTAGTCAAGACTGTTTGGAAATCAGTTGATATCTTTATGATCTTGTTTTAATTGTTCAACTCCACTAAGTAAAGCAGAATGGCGTTGCTAATAACCACTTATTTTTTGTCGTGCTTCAACGCTTGGTCACCAAAGGCAATCAATTCTGTTACAGGTTTATAACGAAGGGTATCAATAAATGCGTGTGAAAAAGTCAACACTTGCAGCAAAAAAAAAAGGGTACTGAAAGTCACGGCAATACTACCCCTATGTGAGCCTGACACTTTTTTTTTTCGCCTATTCTTCCCCGGGGGTCTACGTCGTCTAATTTTTGTGTAGCATGCCCTAACCGATTGATTGATATGTGGGGTTTATCGTCCCAAAATCACTATATGATTATGAGAGATGCCAAAGTGGAGGGCTCCGGAAATTTAGACCACCTGGGGTTCTTTAACGTGCACCCAAATCTGAGCACACGTGCCTACAACATTTCCGCCTCCATCGGAAATGCAGCCGCCACAGCCGGGATTCGAACCCGCGCCCTGGGGGTCAGCAGCCGAGTACCTTAACCACTAGACCACCGCGGCGGGGCAGCATGCCCTAACCAGCCAAACAACAAGTCTCACTAGAGAGTCTAGAGGTCTAACACTGACAACACTGACCATCCCCCCACCTCTGTTCTTTTTTCGTTTGATAGTGGTAATAACAGTAACAATAAAAAAGATGGCGGTAATGTCGGCACTACACGTCTTCGGAAGTTTCCTCTTCGAAACGCAACCTACCTGTAGACGTATCACCGACGCAATCTAAATTAGCGTGAGAAATACCACACTCGGCTTCCCCGTAAGAATGGCACCGGGATCGAGGAAGGGAGCACGGTTACCAATCTTCCCGGGCAATAAGTGCCGGTCGCGTAAATTTCTCGGCCAAATCGGCGATGCGTCACGGGTCGCGGCAGATATCGACCGAGATGGCATCAGTTCACGCGGGCGTACGAGGAAACTTGTCTCACGCCTCGATTTGGCGTTGTCTCTCTTTAAGGTTGCAGTGATTTGAAGCAGATATTTTGTAACGGATTTCGGATGATGGTGTCGTACGCGAGAAAGCTGGCATTGACAAGCGCACAGAAGTGCGGCCCTTCGAGGTTCGCCAGTCACGTCATGTATTTGTGAGCACCGGTTTTCAATCATTGGTATTCCATCGTGGATTTGTCGGCGATCAGCTGATTTCGATTTTCATATAGGGAGAAGAATAAACTTTGTTTTGCGACCATAAGCACGCTCTCTTTGCCTAGGGGTGGCTGACTTCCTCATTCCAGGTAGCCGTGGCTAGCCGGTGACCCCCGAGCCCTTTCCACCAGCCGGAGCTGGTTCTCTGGGTTTAGCGATGTCGGTAACGCCGCCCATGGTCTCCTAGAGTTGCTTCTATGCTCTGTTCATACGTGGTTGGGACACTCGGGTTGTTTCGACAGCCCCGTACGATGTGTACAAGGTGTTTGCAGAGTCCGGGCAGTATTGACAGTTCCTGTTGTAGTTGCCGGGGCACATTGCGTGTAGTAAGTACCATGCGGATACTGCCTGATAGCCTTCTTCAGGTCACCGCTTGCTCTTACTCAGCCTTTTGTTAGCAAGTGGATAGTGGCATTGTTGCTTCGGGTAGTGTGCAAGTATGTCTGAGGACTATTTCGGTAATGGCTCCTCTGCGTTTGCGCAGTCTAAATATCGAATATTATCTTTTATGGATGTACCTAGTCACATCACGCTACCACATTTATTCGTTGCCCAAGTATAAATGCACAGCTGTTGTTGTCGCCTGTGGTAACGGAAGTGTTGCACCTACTATGCATAGACGTTAAGGTCCACGTTCACTTTGATGGATGAGTGGCCGGGGTACTGGGCTGCTATCCAGAAGTTCACGGGTTTGATCCTGGCCGCTTCGCTCGCATTTTTGATGGAGGTGAAATGGTAGATGTCCATGTACTGTGTGATGTCAATACACGCTAAGGAACACCAGATGGTCGAAATTTCTGCAGTCCTCCACTGCGGCGTCTCTCAAAGTCATATCGTGGTTTTGGTACGTAAAACTCCACATATCAATAGTATTATCGTGGAAGTAAACAATGAAAAGGGGGCACTGCGAAATGTGTTAAAAAGAAAGGAAGAAAGTAAAACACGGATGTGCATGGCTTTGCTTGCCTCCGCTTTTCCAGTGGGGTATGAATTCCTGACCTTTTTTGTGTGTTTGTTTGTAAGGCATCAAGTGCTTAAGTATTGCTGAAACACGAGCCTGAAGAAGAAAATATTTTAGCGGGCTTCCTCGAGTTGCAATGTTTTGCCTAAAATTTTGACATAATCTATGCTTTAAATATTTAAGTAATAGCCACCATATATATTTCTACGAGCTCCGTGAAACCAATTTTTTTCTCTGTCCGTTTGTGCGAGTACTTGTATGAAACAATTATGAGATAATTGAAAATTAACGTAAATTATTTTTGATCACAATGTTTGTTCTATTATCAATTGTCAAGGATATAGAAAAAAATGGGGGACTCTTAAGCTCTGCCTTTAAGAGTTGAACCCGATAGCCATATTCTGGCACTGGTGCTTACTTCAAACATTTAGTGCATAAAATGTTTTCGAACTTGCTATGCACCCGCAACGAGGCCTTAAGCGGGGCAGTAACATGTAGGCCTTATGTAGTGGGTGACAGGCTTTAGCCCATGAAGTGAGGGTGATAATTCCATGTTCTGACGTCCAATCACGGTGTACACTTCTACCATGAATTATAACTGCAACATTACATGTTGTATACTGAGGCGTGTATACAAGACACGTGTGTTTGTAATGCATGAAAGTTACTATCACTGCATTTGCAAGCAGAGGAAGTTATTTCAATGCATTCACGAGGAAGAAAAATAGGAGAAAAAAAGGCAGGTAGGTTAACCCGTCTATAGGCAGCCGGTTTGCTACCCTGCGCATGGGAGGGAGATGGGGGAAATGAAAGATAGAGGCAGGTGCGTATGCGTCTGGTAGAAAACTTGCTTGCCACGCAAATGACCCGGGTGCGATTTCCACTCGGACTCAGATTTTTTTTTGTTATTAAAGATTGTCTGCATCTTTTTCAATTTTTTCGGCCCAGCCAATGATGATTTTCCTCTCAGAACATACGGTGCCGACACCGTCGCCGAAATTTTCGCGAAACGAGCTCTTTAACGCTCTCGTGATAAAACATTATCTAACTTGTGACGACGATTCAATGTCTGTTTAGCATCATGACACCCAACTTTTCAATGTACTGCCTATTAAGCAACCAGCTGATCGATTTGATTGATATGTGGGGTTTAACGTCCCAAAACCACCATATGATTATGAGAGACGCAACCAGCTGATTAGAAGCCTTACGTATAAGGGAGTAGTCAGTGGCTCCTCACGTGGAAACCATTTCATGAGCATGTACAAATGGCGTACGTGGAGGAAGCAATAATGTGTTTTAAGGACACCCAAGCCACAGTGTCTTGATGAAAGGAAGAGCGGATTCCAAGTCTATTAAGCCTGGCGCGTGAGCTCGCACGCCGCGCCGCGGACAACGACCCCTCGACGAGTGAGCAGTACGAGAATCTCTGCAGCCAGGACAAAGCACTCACATACCACGAGATCACTTCATATTACCGGGGATGAAGACGTGCCTTCCCAGCACCGCACCCGAAACTTAACAAAGCACAACCTCTAACTCTAAGAAGATAGCAAGCAGGTGCGTACATAACACCATCCACCTTACACAGAGTCGACCCCGACACACCACCCACATGCTCCCTTTCCAACCATCCCTATTGTAATTTCGAACACATGCTCTGGTGTTGCCCTACCTACAGCGCAGCACAAATGAATACCCAAGAGGCTTGGCAGGAAGCCCTCAAGAGCAATCAATACAAGCAGCAACTACAGGCGGTCCAGAGGGCCCGGGACATCGCTACAAGCCTTCGGCTGCCAGCGCCATCCTGGGCGGAGCCTCCAGGTTAAATTAAGGGTCGGAATGGCCCTTTCTCAGCCTCCTCAGGATATGTTTAAATAAAGTCAATCTCTCTCTCTCTCTCTTTCTCTCTATCAAGGAGAGATAAATGATGACCCTGCATCAGGGGATGAAATGAGTGGGAAAAAATTTCGCGGCCGTTCATTGTGCTAGCTGACCTAACACACTAGAAATTGAAGCAGGGTTCGAAAAAATATTTCTCGAGCACATGAGGCCTACATATGTTTTGACTTAGTTATATGTTCAACACTAAAATATCACGTTATCTTCTGAAAATTTTCGCAACGCGGACAATAAATAATACGATAAAACTGTTATAACGGTTTGGGAAACGTGTACTTTAGTCGACAATAATTAGAACAAGTTCAACACTTGGATTGCCACGCAGCGTAATATACATAAATCAGTGTGGTTAAATATATGCACGATGCCTCGTTTCATGCAAGTTATTCTGTAGGGCCTCTTATAAAGTGTTGTCCTTGACCGATTGAGAATTCCTCTTTCATGACTAGGCATCAATCATTTTTTTTTGTGTGTTAACGTGTCAACGTGTCAAGGGATGGCGAAGTTAGCGCGAGTTCAGTGCTCAATCCCCATCGTTCTTGTCGCTGTCATGCCAGTTACTGTGATTACTGTTAAAGCTCAATATATTCAGGTATTACTTCAGTAAATTATGAATCTCGTAAGCTATATATTACTCACAAGGTCAGCAATGGGATTTCTGAATTCTTAAAGCTCTACAATTGCAGGGAGTGTGGCAAAGACTCTGATCCTCCCATGACTGGGCGAGGCCAAACTTCATGACGGTCACACTTAGTTGTGACAGGCTGCCGACAGATGAAGTCGAGGAAAACAATAGCAGTGGTTGTGTGAGCTGGCCGTCAAAAAAAAAAAAAAAGCTGCGAGGAGACGATCAGTGTCATCTGTCGTATGCACTATTCAATAACGAAAGCATCCATGGTATTAATGCTGCGAGAGCATTCACAAGATAATAAAGTACCGCCAAACCTAGCACCGTCTCATACGTAAGAGCGCTGCCAAATGTCCTGTCTGATATCTTATGCATACGGGTGGTTTCATCTATGTAAAAAATAATAGATAAGTAATTAACGTCATTTTGTCTTGACCATGTGTGTCTGGGTACACGTGCTAGTTCGACGGCGTGAGAGCGCATAGTTGAAGAAAAACCTGTATATGCCCGAATTGGAAAGACATTACTGCATTTTTGCGTATTTATTGCGCGAAAAGCTTCATTACCTTGGGTTTGGTGTCAAGTCAGCTTTTTTTCTATTTCAATGGATGGCAACACTGAACTCTTGGGGCCTTTCGGAGAATGTGTATTTCTTCGTTGTATAGGAAACTTTGTAAAAACCTGGTTTTGTACACTGAGTTCAGATGGTATGCGTGAATGGTTCTTTGTGTGATAACGTTCGTGTTCGCTTCATTTGCATTTCCTTCTGCTCGTCCATGAGACCTAATTGACGTTGCATTTGTTTTCAGTCGGCAGGTAACCTTTTGCTTATTGGTCATGTGTTGGGGCGAGATGTTATGTGAACTGAATGAGGGAATTGGACGTATGCATCTCTAAAACACCACTTCCTGTTGCCATTTTATTTTTTTGTTTGGTGATGCCGTTTGTATAGGTGTTGTTTTTAGTGATCTTGACGCCTGACGTCCTCCAGTCCTTCAAACAGGACCCCATAATTCCCACTCTCGCGCATGGTCCGAACAACACGTCAACATACGCCAACCTTACATCTTAATACCGCCCCGCCGCGGTGGTCTAGTGGCTGAGGTACTTGACTGCTGACCCGCAGGTCACAGGTTCGAACCCCGGCTGCGGCGGCTGCATTTCCGATGAAGGCGGAAATGTAGACACGTGTGCTCAGATTTGGGCGCACGTTAAAGAACCCCAGGTGGTCTAAATTTCCGTAGCCCTCCACTACAGCGTCTCTCATAATCATATGGTGGTTTTAAGACGTTAAACCCCACATATCAATTACATCTTAAGATCGATTACGTAATGTCAAGCAAGGTATACTGCTTTGTGTATAAAAGTTTTTGACTAGGGCTTCCTCCACTTGAAGTTCGGGCCCGCAATCCATCTGAAAAGTGCAGGTCCTAGGCGCCTTTCAACGCAACCACAAACTTTTGTACAAGGGCTTTGAATTTGACGTGCCAATTGCCCTTCGCAGCGTAGCCGACTTGTTTGACGACCATAGCCCTTTTTCCCCCTCGATTATAATAAAGCGCTTCCATGAATCAACTCGAGGGGCCTCTTCCTCAGCGCCGAAAGGGCTTGCATCAGCGGAAGGCACGAGCCGATGTAAAGCGGCGGCAGGCCATCCCGTCAGCACCAGTCACAAGTCACCTGGACGAGTCGCCACGCGCCGTCCGCAGGTCGTTGTTTGTTTATTTGCTGCCCCTTTTCCTGCGCGGTGCCTTTCCATGCGCGAAAGGAATGCATAATCGAGTCGCATATATAGCTCCGCTCGAAAACCGGTGGGACGGGAGCGGTCGAACAACTGGAGTGGCTGGATGCCACAAAAGCATCCTCAATGTGAAAACTTCGTGTGTGCTTTGTCTTTGTGCGCGTTGACTTGCTGTGGCTTATTTATTGAGGGATGCACTACGAAAGGACGCTAACGGAACGTTCAAACTTTATACTCGCACACATCTGTTGAACAGTCACGTATATTTATATAGTCAGTGGTTTACTGTTGCGCAATGATATCAATAACAACATGATTGATTGATTGATATGCTGGGTGTAATGTCCTAAAACCACCATATGGCTATGAGAGACGCCGTAGTTGACGGCTCCGGAAATTTCGACCAGCTTGGTTTCATTAGCGTGCACCCAAATCTGAGCACGCGGGTCTACAACATTTCCGCCTCCATAAGAAATGCAGCCGCCGCAGCCGGGATTCGATCCCGCGACATGCGGGTCAGCAGCGGAGTACCTTACCACTAAACCACCGCGGCGGGGTAACAACAACATGGGTATTGCCAACACCCGAAGTGGTAATCATCAGCGCTCGCGTGTGTTGAGTCTTTTTCTATGTGGAGCGACTAGTGTGTTTGCGCTGTTACTTTTTACCTCAGCGAGGTGTGCCAACTCGGCCCTAATGAGGCTTTATGACAAAATGGTAAACTGGTTTGTACCGCTCGTGCTTACGAAGATGCTATAGGTCTGGCTAATGCTACGTACACCGATTTCAGTGTATTGATCTAAGTATGCAATGGACGTTAACCCGAAGAGATGCATTTATAGCAGGATCAAATATGTAACAGTTGTAAAGTTGGATATCCAACACTGCATAGGGTCTTTTTTTTCTGACGCAGTTTCGAGACTTCGCGTGGATCTGTGGTAGAATATATACTTGATTGCCACGAAGAATGCTGGGCTTTGATTTCTGTTGGGAACTTCATTTTTACTATTCACATTCGTCGAGTCAACGCTGCCGATTTCTTACTGCTCTCGTATTTCCATTTGCAGAGTCTGTTCTTGCCGTTCTATGGTATATATAAATTGTCCACCACCTGTGGTGCATACCGCGGCATATATGGCTTAACGGTGGTACATGCCTCATGTGTCTGCTAAAAAAAATGTTCAATGGCGTACGTGACAGGATTTATATGTTATTTATGTCATATAACCAGCCAGGGATGGTCGTCAAGCCTTCTTGCTCTCCAAAGCTAGTTTGGTCTACCAAGCTAGGAAGACCATCACGACTGCACTCAGACGTAGCCGGCTATAGATCGATATATACGCAGATTGAAACGTGCCAAGTACCTGCAGTACGCAAAGATATGCTTCGCAATTTAATACTGGGCTGTCAGATAGGTGGGAAAGGAGTTTGTCTTTGAAGCATTTGGGAAAGTAAACGCTAGCCAGTCATTTTATAGTGCATATGATTAGGGAAGGAAACCCGCCAATCGGAAAGAGCCCTTACAAGCAAACAAGAAGGTGAATTCGAACCCATGCGCTTGTTTTCATTTATTCAGTACTAACTGTAGTGATCAGTTTGGCAGACAGACTCAATGAATTTTTTCATATGTGTGATAGAATACTCATTTCAATAAAATCTTGCTATTTTGTCTAGACATCAAAGACGTCAATACTGCACAATGTTTGATTTGAACCACTGATTTCATTTGTTTCCTGCAGTTTGTTACTCATCGGCAGCCGTCAGGACGGTGTTATTTGCGCCCCGCCACGGTGGTCTAGTGGCTAAGGTACTCGGCTGCTGACCAGCAGGTCGCGGGATCGAATCCCGGCTGTGGCGGCTGCATTTCCGATGGAGGCGAAAATGTTGTAGGCCTATGAGCTCAGATTTGGGTGCACGTTAAAGAACCCCAGGTGGTCGAAATTTCCGGAGCCCTCCACTACGGCGTCTCTCATAATCATATGGTGGTTTTGGGACGTTACACCCCACAAATCAATCAATCAATCTGTGTTATTTGATCCGCAAGCTCAGTTATATAGTCATTTGCTTCACAGGCTTATCTACAACCCCTTTAGTAGAGCCCGGAACTGACGTATATGTGAGTCTGTCGAACCCACAGATCTTGTCTTGCATACGTAACAGGCTGTCAAGTCAGAATTACCCTCACACGTAAAGAAATAGATCCAGACATGATTATCATGTCTGAATGTATCGTTTACCTTCATCATCTATTCACGTCACGTGATACTAAATTTAGTATATGTAGAGCTAGCTAAGCTGCCGCGAGCACGCTATGAGCGTGGCCTGTTGTGATGTTCTTACATGACATGCGTTTCAGGATTATCAAGTTTGCATCAGTTTCATAATCCATTGACGACACGTAACAACAAATTTGGTATATGTGGAATTCGGAAAATGGCCGCAAGCGCCTCATGAAGCGCCCAATATACCCCAATGTAGCGTTGACGCATGCGCACGCTGGGCACAACGACGCTGCGGTAAAGAAAAACGCGAGCACTCTATAGTCTAACGCTTGGCGCGACCGGTGCGACCAGCGTCCGTCGGCACGGCCCGATGGCAACCGGTGCGGAATGCGACATGCCGCATTTCGCACCGATGCGTTACCCGGACAACACTGCATCTCCCTGTTTTCGTGACGGAAGGACGCCGGACGCGCTCAAACACGCATGCGTCAAAGCAACGCAGCGTGGCGCGCGCCTGCGAATATATGGCAGAACCGGTGCCTGGCGTGGCAACGCTGGCATGACGCGACGAAATTAAAGCCAGTGAGCACGTGCACCGCGTCACTCCGAAGTGTATTGGCGCCTTGGCTGTGGCATGAAGTCATGTTCTCATATGGCACGCATCTCCTGATTATCATGTTTGCACCAGTCACATACCTTCGTCATCCATTGGCGTCGTGTAATACCAAGCTTGGCATATGCGAAGCTAGCGAAATGGCCACGAGCGCATCATAAGTGTGGCATGTAGTCATAATGCTACATGACACGCATGTCGTGATTATCATGTTTGCACAAGTATGTCGCCTGCGTCATCCCTTCACGTATACCGTAATACCGAATTTGGTATATGTGACGCTCGCGAAACGGCCGTGAACGCATCATGAGTGGGACATGTGGTCATGTTGTTACATGACACGCATGTCATGATTTTTATGTTGGGGTCTTTCGCTTGTGTTTGCCATGCAATCATGCCATACCATGCTAGTTTTGAAACATGCCATGTGAACGAAACTACCGCGAGAGCTGGAGGACCATGAAATGTAAATCATAGCATTCATAACATGCATGTCAAGATTTTCATGTTATGACTAGTCAAATATGTTCTTCATACAGTCATGGTATCCCATACCAAGTTTGGTATTGATACCATTATCGAAACGGCCAGGAGAGCTAAATGTCTTAGGTGGATAGATAGATAGATAGATAGATAGATAGATAGATAGATAGATAGATAGATAGATAGATAGATAGATAGATAGATAGATACGCTCAAAGTCGCCAAAGTTCGCGAAGAAATGCTTCGCATTTAATACTATCGTGATCAGGGCCCTCATATACGGAAGCATACCCAGTGCAGAGTTTTCCGAAATTGTAAAGCCAATACTAGTTTCAATTCGTTTCCACCTCAAGCTATACGCAGTATTAGATAAAAGTCATATTCACGGGTGAAAACATTCTTGAAATCGCTTGATATAACAGAATCAACTAATTATTCGACTTATGATGCTATCAAAATCTACATGAATGGCTATCACACTTATTAAGAGTGCACAGAGTGCTGCTTAGAAAACGGGCGCTTCAAGTTATATCCAACAAAGCAGTGCTTGTCCATATTCGAGTGTCCATTGACGGGACGGCTTTATGCTCTCCCCTATAAGGTACCTAGTACTTCAAACCGTTAACCAATTTTCTAAAGAAATGCCACCCGCAGTGGCGTGCGAGCGCTTAATGAGCACACCGGACGCCTTTGATTTCCAATAGTAGAGCACCAAGTACTCGAAACTGTTAACCGCTTATTCTAAACACAATAGCGTGCTATAGTTTCGATTTTGATAAAGAATCAAAGCAAGTGTGGTCATTTACTTGCGTCATAACCATGACGGAAATATGTCAGTCTATTCTTTGTGGAACCCAGCATGAATGAATACCTTGTAGACGAAAGGCTCTGAGGCATCCAGTAATTGTCTCCGTAAACTGGGCTTTAACCTTGGTATTTGTTCCACTGACTAAAGGCGTTGAAACTCTGGTAATCGTCACAAAGTCGCGCACCGAACAACACGTATGCTAAATGAGCCCTTTGAAAGCTTGCGGTCTTGCATGAGTCTGTGGATCGTCACACGTGATGTAAGCTACGGCCGCTCCATTGTCGGTTGACGTTCGAGTATCCAAGCAAGTGACAAGCCGTATCTCCACGGCGAGGCCCAAGGATGAGGCGGAAGCGGCTTCACTTGGCGGCGGCGTGGCGTTTCGGTGATGACGCCCGTCTGTTACCGCGAACTTGAACGGTTCGTACGCATCCTTGACGGCGACGGTTGATGGGAACACACCAAACATAAATAAGGCAACGCGCGTTTCCATGTTTTTCCCTGCCTCCTCTCTCTACCAAAAATTGCGAGTGTAAGACAGGTCCAACAGGAACGCAATGAGCGCGCGACTCGCCTCCTGGATTTCAAGAGCCGTTTGCGCCAGTCTGCTGGGCACATCAGCCTTCGTATTGTTGCTGCAACCAATCGCAGTCGTGGGATCGAATCCTGGCTGCTGCAGCCGCACCTCGATGGAAACAAAAAGCCAGAGGACCATGTGCTTGCATCTAAAGGGATGCTAAAAAGAAACAATGGCTTGGTTTCTGTTCTGTTCTGTTCTGTTTTAACTGTTTTGCTGTAGAGAGGTTGAGGTGCATATTGCCTCGGCTACTTCATATCACGAAGTTCTGCAGTAAAAAAAAAGAATAATACAGAACGGTACCCACATTAGATTGTTAACTTGCACTCTGAGAAGTGAGAACTCTAACGTCATAAGATTCACTGTCATAAGTTCATGAGTCGTGGAGAAAGTCAAGGTTAAAATTTCATTTTAAAATTTACGCCGAAATCTCAGTGCGTGACGTAGCAAATTTCAAAGTCAATTTTTTGTATTTTCGACACATCGGCTGAAGGAAATTTTCCCGAACTTCATACGCTAATTATGACACAAACAAATGATAATATACCCCACTTTTATCGAGTAGAAGCAACTTAGGATCCAGTAGACGCCTTCAATATTTACTACTTCATGGTGTTTGGTGCTAAGATCTCACAGGGACGTTCCGACTCTCATTTTCTTATCGCACATTTTCTCGTTTACCAAGCATCATGTCGCAAAAAGAGTGGTATTTACAGGATCGTGAAATTATACTTTACTAATACCCAAAAAAATCGTTTTTTTTTTGTTAGTGCACCATTAAGAATTCCTTAGAAGGTTTAAACTCCTGTATAGCCCTCCACTACGGCGTCTCTCGTATAATCATTTCGTGGTTTCCAAAAACTTCCGAAATGTTTATTTTAACCAATCGTAAGACTTGTCATATCTTGCGAAGCCTTAGCTAGCGATACCCCATCAATGAATTCTTTTCGTCAAGAAATAGCCCGACATTTGGAATAAACCATGTAACCCCACTCTCCGTTCTATATATGTAACGAGTTGCTACAAAATGCAGAGATGCCTATATATTTAGGTTACATACATCAGGCGTCGACGCAATGACTCGAGTAAGTCGACTGGTTATTTCAGTTGTTTAGTTGGATCCTTTTTTAACTCCTCTTCAGAAAGCTCTTTCCATACCGGCCTATACGTCATTTCCCGCCTACGTTTGTGGAATAGTGGAGTGCCATGCTTAGTTGCTGTTTCGTGTCTCTCTAAATTTGTCCGCCAGTTCAAATATAAATCATGGCCCTTGGCCTGCCATCAGTGAAAGCGGCAGCTCAACGAGAAAGAGCATGTCAGAACAAGAAGCTTTCGTAAATTTCTCTGTACTTTGAAAAAAAAAATGTAGAGGGGTTGAAACATTTTAATCAGCGTCTCTTGATAACGCCTTCAAGGGCAGCCGAGGTCACTCGTTTCAGACATGAAAAAAAGAAAACCAGAAACATAAATCTTGTACAACTCCTAATTTTTGATGTTTCACTGTGTCCATGGCTCCGTGCATCCGGAGGAAGGTCAGTGTACCGCTACCCCGTCATTAACAGTGCCGCCCGTGTGTTTTCAAGCTCGTAAATTTCAGCCTCTTTAATTCTAGGGTAAGGACTTGAGGCGGTTTAAACGCGGTAGTATTTCACGAAGCACATTGTACACACAACAAGGTATGCGAACAGTAATGCGTCCATGCCGAACTCCGTCCATTGCAAGCAGGGAGCGGAGTTCCACGCGAGTACAACGACACACAAACGTGCTCCCTATAGAGTTATAAGCGCCACTTTGAGGCCATTTCCACTCCCTCTTCCCCTCTTCGGGCTGGGAACCCACTGTTGCATGGCATTTTTATTTATACATACTGCCGCCCCTATTAGGGCTATTGCATTTAACTCATTCGAACGTGTACCTTAAAAAACCCTCGCGGTTACTTGAGCGCCACAACTCAAAATAAGGCGTTCATCTCAGCGTTCACTCTATGACGGAGCTTCCAAAAATTGCTGACACGGACTTGGGTAAGATGGGCTTTGCCGTAAATTAGAAGGCATCGGAACACGGCTGCGGAGAGCAAGACTTAAATTACCGCTCAGGGCTCGCTGCTTTTCATCTTGCTTGATCACCAATCAGTCATATATTTATGCGAAACGACTGCAATCTGTTCGGGAGTTTATGCACTTTGTGTGGGACCTCATAACGTTGGCACTTTTTAGAAGTCTATACGGTGCACAGCCGCTGGCAGCATGCCTTCGTCTTCTTAGGCTCTCGTGGAACCACATTAAAAGAATAATTTGGGGCGTTGTATTTATGAGAGTGCGCTTTAAATGGAGGTCAATGGGTTGAAAAAGATTGAAGCACTCCCACCGTTTCTGTTGCCGCCTGTGGCTAACATCTCCGAAACCCGTTTCGTGTTTAAAATGTTTTTCTTTCTTGCAAACGTGCCTGTTTATTGGGGAAGGGATGTCACGGACACATTGCGAGGTTTGTCTTCCATAGTCGACTGCGTCATACAATGAGAACTCCGGTTGCCGATGTTGAGCCAATGTCGCAGCGCCGCACCTTTTTTTTTTTTTAAAGTCCGTAGAACCATGCCGATTTGCGTCATCTTCACGCCTTCTTTTTTCGTTTAAAGATGCCTTATTTTTATTCCGTGTGTGAATTCAATTTCGCGTCTGCAAATTCGCTCGAGCGCTTACTTGCCGCTTTTAGTTGCCTGCTGTTTTTTTTAAACGCCAATTAACCGCTTTTCGCGAGTGTAAACGGGTCAAGTCCAGCAACGATCGCCTCCGGCGGAAGCACTCTCCTTAGGCGGTGGAAGCCGTCAGAGCGCCGCCGCCGTAACGGGCCCCTCTGGCGTCCTATTGCGAGCTGTTTTCGCTGAATAGTCGAAAAAACGAGTGCATCCCCGCTTCATCTTTCCCACGAAAGTGTGCCGGTCAGCCACTGTTGATGTTAGCGCGAGCAAAAAGGCATATATATCTGACCTCCATCGAAGAAAATATCGGTCACTATTACTGGTTGTACGCCGCGATTTTACGCGTTACGCGAGACGGTCGGTGACGCGTAATTATTTAACTACTTGGATACGGCTCAACGCATGCGCGCCAACTCGTTAAGTGGGAAGCATAAGTGTGCCGAGATTATATCGTTGAAGGAGAATCAAATAGCGTGAAACATGCCTCGTGATAATTAGATGAGCTTTTTTTTACTGCATTGTATGTTTGGTGTGCCGCTCGGTTTGAGGAGAATCGATTTACTGTTTTCTGTCTCGACATTCTCTGCAATATTGGCAAGAAACTTTTACATGGGTTATGTGAAGTGATTTTTTTTTTATCTCGGTTACCCATCATATAGAGCGTCTACAGCTGTGTAAGGACAAGAAACACGTCGTTACAAATGGCAACAACAATATAGAAAGATTAACGAGAGACAATGTCGTGCAGCTTGCAGGAAAATGATAGTTGCGACAAACGCTGTTTGTAGTTGCTATGATATATAAAAGATGTCATCTTATACCGAATGGTTATATGTTTCTGAAAACATTTAAAGTATTCATTGTCGTGTAGCTGTTGGCCCCATGTTTGCGTTCACTCGTTCGGCATCAACCCTTTTCGCTGTTGTTAACGTGTCTTCTAAGGTCTCATTTTGACTTATAAGTACAGTTTTCACAATTATCACGTCCTCGACATTCAAGCGAGTCCAATTAATAATTACACTCGGCACTTTGCATCATATGATAGGATTTCTGACTGCGCGAAAAATGCTCCCTGAATTATTTTAAAGAGCGCATGATGCACCGGGGTTTCATGCTTAATTTAATGCTGAAATATAGCTGTTTTGTTGACAGCCCTGAATCAAATAATCGACTAGCGTACGAAAGGGAACGAAAACTGCTTCGCAACGTGTTTGACACGATACACTGCGCCCGTGCGTTGCACGAAGGCCTAGAAGACAGAAACAAGATGCAGCTGACCGGAAGTTGCGCCACAAGCGTCGGTCTAAAGTGAATACGTCGACCCCAGTTAAGATATACGCCACTACAAATTTAATATGGCCTACCCCTTAAGAGTATGTTCCTTTTTAGGTCATGTCGGTCCGTCTAGGCGTATGATGCACTCCCGTAAGAACAGCCGGACACGGCGTCTTTCTACCGCACTTCCTTCAGTTGTAATATATTGCCCACGCGCAACTCGATCCTGTACTTGAGTCTCCGAAGACTTTGCGGACGGCTCTGGCAGCACCGTTGCTCCCAGCCGGTTCAGTCGCAGCCTGCACGCGCGCTTTGCAAAGCTGCTTCTTCATTATGCGCATCCACGTCTTCTGCATCGTTTTTCAAAAGGTGGCGCCGCACAGCGGGCGAGCTTTGTAATTGCACCGCGAGCACGCGCGCGCCCCCACCATAACGCCTGGCAATCAGAGAGCGTACGGAAGGGGTTGCCGGATGGCCAAGCTTCGCCGTCTCGGGAGCAACTCGCGCGTGCATTAGTGATTCCAACCCCTCCGCGTAGTTCTGCGGCCTGCTTGTTTACTTATTTCTTTCATCTCGCTGGGCCGCACTCATTCTCTGCGGCCGTTCCGCGGCGGATGGCTGCGCCTCGAGAGTGTATAACCCCGTGGTCGGTTGGTGGGAAGGATACCTTGAAGGTTGGTTCCTTGGCTGGCTAGTCGACAGGCGAGCCGAATCCCAGCGGCGTGGGAAAAAAAAAAGCGATGGAGGCAATTACACTAAGCAACGCGCGCCACCACTCGCTCGGGCCGGCAGCCCGCCCGTAACAACTTCACGTCTCTTCTTTGCTGCGTGCGGGGGTATATTGCGTCGCTTTCTCGGCTCTTCTGAGGGACGTAACGGTGCCGCAATGAGCCCAGGAAGCCCCGTGGCGATGGGAGGCCACAGGCGACGGAAAAGAACGGCATCGACCGGCACAGTTAATGCCCCGCGTATGCTTGTCTCGGATGTCGTGTCCGAAGATACCACTCTAATCATGCTGGATCAAGCTCTAAAGTATACACTGCAATACGTTGGGTCGTTAATACGAGGAAACGCGGTCCTATTGCTGACTTTCAAGTAGGAACGACACGTGAAAATTGTTGAAAAAAAAAAAAGGAATGCGCCGACGAGAAGTCATACCTAAGCGCATATCATCACTATATCTGGCAACCTGTGAACATAGAGAGGGAAAGAAAGAAAGTAGCAGTAGCTGTTCTGAATCGCTATTACAAAGCTATTGCGAACAGCTAAAAGCTTATTGCAGTTGGAGTTTATAATGCTACTTTTGTGGACTCCACAAAAAAATGCCGTCTGCACAGATGGACTTAGGGTGAACATCGTTTCCCTTGGTGGCTGTCATCGGGGTTTATTTCTGCATAAAATTAGACAGCCCCATTAACTAAGAAATTATCAGACTAAATATGCCCTTAAAAGAATGAGCGAGTTGATTATTTCGGAGGCGTGTAGCAATTGCGGATATATAATACCAGTTAGTATTTGCACACAAACAGTTTTGTGGATACAGCGTTGGAACCTACGGAACCGTATCATCTATTCCAGCTTTTTACCCTACTGATGTTGTAGTAGTCAGGTTTGTAATGACGGTTGACCCAAAGGCGCTCACCGCCAGCATCAGCTTGTATAAATCACTAACACGTGTTTTGATCGTGGGCGACGGCAGGATTTCATCTAGGGGAGGGGATGTGTGCGAACCAATGTTGCTTCGCAGCTGGGGCAGTGGGGAGCATTGGTGTAGCTTGAGGAGGAGGGGCGAACGCAAGTGTATTTTTTACCCGCCCCCCCCCCCCCCCCTGGTGACGCCGCTGGTCCTGAGCTCATATCTCATGAGAAGTGCTTGGAAGGCGTGGCACGACATTGAATATTGTTCCCAGGTGTGTGTCTTTTCTTGAGACGTGCCAGCCGCACGCTTGTGATGCCTTCAACGCACCTTTGTGTGTGGTAGCACAAAGTAACCACTTATCTCCGCCTCCTCTTCTTTAATTGCCCTTTTCATTACTGCCAGGGCGAGGGAGCCAACCAGATTCACCCTGATCAGCCTTCTTGTCTTTACACTTATGTCTCTCAATCAGCGCAAATCTGGCTCACGATCAGCACGTATTCCTTTTAAAGCGATTGCGATAAAGAGCTCATTTCACAGACATTCTAGTGTGAGCACCGGCATCGTTTGCGAGAAAAAAAAATCAGCATTGCCCGTGAATGAAAAATATAGATAGGCGTGAATAAATAAAAAATAATAAAAATCTTCACTTTGAGTGAGAATCGAAGCCAGGCATTCTGCGTGGCCATCGAGTGTTTGGGAGCAGAAGCGCGCCGTTTTTTGAATATACACTTTGGAAGAGAGAGAGAGAAAGAGGGAGAGAAAAAAAAACCTGTTATGCAGTGGGAGGCGATCTCTCAACGCATGTAATATTGCATGGCTGCGGAACATGTGAACTGTGAAACAAGTGAAGGTAGCAAAGCGCATCCATTACAAAACAGTCAGTCATAATTACTCATCATTATCGGAAACAGGAGCAGCAAAAAAAACGGCTGCTACGCGGGTGCATATGACACATTAGGGACACGTAGAGGGCACTTCGACAATCTTCATAAGGAAGAGTCATGGCGTAGTAGGCACTTCACAACTGTATTGCGGTATATGCCTTCTGGGATGTTATGAAACGGCCCATCTTACGTGCATTCACGTCCGTTCGGTAGGTGAAGAATGTGTGCGTTTCTGAGCGGCATGGTTGACGTGCGCACTGAAAAACGAAGCTGGGCTAGTGTTTGAGGAGGCTATGCCAACGTGGCTTCATCACGCTATCGCGTCTTACTCTTTTAAAGGGCGAATCTCAAGCGTCCACCAAGTTGTATTCATGATGCCTTAAATACCCTTCCCCTCTGGATAGGTAGCAAAGTAGATACGCAATTCTATGATACATTGCCCTCTTGTGTCTGCCTCTCATGTTTTGGCCCAGTTTTGATTGATATGTGGGGTTTAACGCCCCAAAACCACCATATCATTATGAGAGACGCCGTAGTGGAGAGCTACGGAAATTTTGACCACCTGGGGTTCTTCAACGTGCACCCAAATCTGAGTACACGGGCCTACGACATTTCCGCCTCCATCGGAAATGCAGCTGCCGCAGACGGGATTCGATCCCGCGACCTGCGGGTCTACAGCCGAGTACCTCAGCCACTAGACCACCGCGGCGGGACAATGCCCCGTTTGCAGTTCTCCTTGTTCTTGTGAAACAAGGATTTTTCAAGAGGTGCATGCGCAAGGACTTCTAAAGCCACAAATGAAACGGCCCTCCCATATCGGAAGCCGTTTCAGTCGGCAGCGCTGTGGCAGCGGCCCCCGCGGAATGTTTCCATGGCAACTCAAGCGGCAAAGCACCGCGGGTGCGCACGTGCGTCTGCCGTATCCGTGCGCGCGGCCGTGGGAGCCGCGCAATGCTGCAGCAGACAGACAGTCCACAGACAGTGCGCTCCGGGCGGCCAGGGAAATCCTCTGGTCCGTTACCAAGCCGCGGGACAGCCGTTTCCTGCATCCAACCACGGTTTCCCCCATCATTTGCCTGCTGGGTCGTGACTGCTGAGCGCGCGCACTAAAGTGAACGTTGCCCGTCAACGCATGTTGTGGAACTGCGCGTGCGGGCGTGCGTGCGTACGCATCTACGGGACGGGCTCGTCGTTTCACGATTCTGCGATTCCCCGAGAAAGCGTCGAAGTTGGCGCCTTTGTGTCACAGCCGAGGTTTCGCTTTACTTCTTGGATATAACGCAATAGAGGCCCGGGAAAGAAAAACGACGTCTATGGCGTGTTACACCTGCTGTTGGAGATGAGTCATGTCCTATCTTTCAGGGGCGAAGCTCCTTAAGCCGTGGGTCGTGCGTCCGCGATGTATATAGTAGTAGTAGTAGTTGTAGTAGTCGTCATCGTAGTAGTAGTAGGTGGGTAGCCATCTCCACTGCCGGACTAGAGGAGTGGCCCTAACGCACCCTTTTTCATTGAGGAGAAAACCCCCACATGTTAATCATAAATAGATTATAGTTGTTTCTGATGAAATAACCTACAGAGACGAGTATCGGTGACTTAATCTCCAATAAAATTTGCTTTGATTTGATGCTTACAGTAGAAAAAATAGTAACAGAAGGACGCACTTTAAGCACGATCTGACCAGGAAGAATTGCCACGTTAAACTCGCTGGGCGTAACTCAGTAGGTTTTAGCAAAGATTAACGTGGGTTGGCCCGCAGTGCCATGAACTAGCGGCGGTGAAACCTGGGAACTAAACACGATGCGCAGGCCGTGAGAGAGGGCGCGCGTGCCACTCTTCTAGTCCGGCCGTGACACCTTTCGTTTAGTCCTTGGAATCTCCGCTGGATTACGGTACTTCTATATAATGAATATAAGATGAAAAGATGCCAGATGGTGGTACTTAGAGTGTTCACTAGATGGACGTATTGTTGAACACGCCCACGGACGGACGTATGGGCAGTCACACAGAGGCACAGATGGACATACGGACGGATGGACGGACGGATGAACGAATGGATGTATGGACGGAACCACGGACTTACACATGTACGGACGCATGGATGGTTGCACAGACGGACGCATGGACGGACGGGAGCAAGAACGAATGGACGGACGGAAGGGCCGATGGACTCATGGGCGTTTCGCCCCACTCACCATAATGCACTCTTTGGATATGCTGTGATTTTTTTTTGTTTTCCCCCAGTATTTTGCTCAACAGAGACTGCGAGAAAACGTAGCGTGTGAATATCTTCTTTTCTAACTGTTTTAATTGTAGGGACGAAGCTTCTTAGGAACTTATAATGTCCATCCGGCTTCAATCTGTCCGGGCACAGTGCACAATCAAAGCATAGGTGGAAAAATATGTGCGCCAAACCGTCTAAGGAGTGTACATAGCACACGTGCGTTTAAAAAATGAAAAAAAAACACACCTTCGTAAAAACATCGACATTTAATCTTCGATCAATCAAAGAGTATACCAGAACAAAAGGTTAACAAGAACAAAACATGCTCCCAACCAAAACAAAATAGAAGACAGGCCACTATTTATGATTGAATGCACACTGCTTCATTTCTTCGTCGGCCTTCTATTTGTGGTTTGGCCATTGTTTCGATGCTGTTGATCGAGTGTGAGGCCCAAGGGACGGCTTTCAGCTCTCCCAAAGTAAAGTACAAAGGACTTTAAATCGTTAATCACGTTTTATGACTGAGGAATATTTCAATGCTGTTCTTCTGTTGGGATGGCTCTCCCATATTGAGTACCAAGTACTCTAAAGCGTTGAACACTTTCTAAACACACATTCTCACAGGTCGTAATTTTTTATTGGCTCAAGCAACCCATAACCGCTCTCTCTTTGAATGCCACAAGAGGCCAACATGAAGGAAGGCGACACCGCAGGCGAACAGGTGTCCCGGATGTGATATCAGGATTATTAGCCGAGAATATGCGTTCTTTTTACTGGTGAATTCCACCTCACAAGCGTTGGCTCATCATTGACGGGTTAATTAGAGCATCGCACTTCCCAAGGGTGTTAACGAGGACACGTTAAGCGCCGATAAACAATGCCTCCATTGTCGACTCCTGCCTGGCGATGTGGCCGGTGTTGTCAGATTACACGCATGACGTGATACCTGTCACGTGTGAGAGCCTGACATTTCTAGCAGCTTTCTCCCGTCGAAGGAACGAAGACCGCCAACGGTGAAGCGGGTGAGATAAGCACTACCGATGATCCCGATCTGCAGGGTGCACTACGAGTTCAACGGCTTTCGCGATTCTGCGTGAATGGTAGCACATTCCTAAAGGCGCACAACGGTACTGGGCTTAACAATACAAATTTTGAATGAGCGCTTACTGGTCTCGTGTTTTCACAATGGCTGTTCTGAAATACTTTTCAGTAGTCAGTTCGTCTCTGCGATTTCTTTGGTCATCAACATTTTATTCCGATTGTTTGTCAGTTTTCACTAGTCGTGAACCCCAGCGAAATTATGCTTAAATATAGGCTTAAAGGTTGTTGTGCGTTGTACGTGTGTTAGGACTGTTTCATGTATGACTCGGCGCTGCGTAACGATTAAGATCCTTTGCCTGTCCACGCGCTTTTCGTTGTTCCTAAAGCACGGCTGTTTAATGGTTGATTTGATTGATTTGTGGGGTTTAACGTCCCAAAACCACTATATGATTATGAGAGACGCCGTAGTGTAGGGCTCCGGAAATTTCGATCACCTGGTGTTCTTTAACGTGCACCCAAATCTGAGTACACGGGCCTACAACATTTCCGCCTCCATCGGAAATGCAGCCGCCACAGCCGGGATTTGATCCCGCGGCCTGCGGGTCAGCAACCGAGTACCTTAGCCACTAGACCACCGTGGCGGGGCCGCTGTTTAGTGGTGTTTTCGCATTTTACCTCTACAGACCCAGAGATGTATTCAATAATGAGGGGGGGGGGGGGGTATTATACAACAAGAAATACGTACGCTGCGAATAAACTCTCTTGTATATTGTCAAAACCTACCAGGAACAACGAAAACTTACTGTAAGAAAGAATAGTTGAGTGCAAGAACGAAGTATGCTGCTGCGTTAATTACATAACACCGACGTGAGCATTTCGCTTGGAAACAAATACTATACAAATAAAATGCACTTTGAAATTCCATTATGCCTGTGTGCGCTGTGACTCTTTTTCTACAGTGGAAATTTACAAAGTCGACTCAATGAAAATATACGAAACTGACCATAAAAATTTACAATGTTGACAACTTGAAGAAAACATTTTGGCATCATAATCATGACAGGAACGAAAAGTTGAAAAAAAGGCAACGTACACGACTTATAACGCACCAACAAATACGCAGAAAGCCGTGCATTGAAAAAAGCAATTCAGTTCAAACAATTGCTTCTACACGAAAGTCTGCATAACAATAAGAGAGTCGGTATACGATGGAATAAAGCTGTCGTGCTATAGAACGAGATAAATTTTTAGAGTATACTGCAAGGCCAATGCGTGCCACTCATACTGAAAAGAATATGCGAGAAATGAAGCTGCGTTATGAATAGCAATATTTTGCGCAGTTGAAACGGTACAGCAAAAGAAAAATAGCATAATGCAAATGATACGACAGGATGAAAAGAAAGGCAGCAAATTAGGTTCAGGATGACCTTAACTCAGGCGCGAATTCGAAAGCACGTGCGATAATCTGGCTGAGTGGTACAATGGTGACATTAAAATTGATGCGTGCGCTCAGAAAGACTCTTTTGTCGATGGGCTTCTCTTCAGTCTTTCGTGCCGGTCCTCTGTGTAGGAGATTGCACAATTATCGTAAATGAACGATGAAAGTACCAGGTGGGAGACAGCAACTAATATTACCGGCGACCTGTATCACGCTGAAGTTACATATAGTGATAGGCTACACACTTGAAAATCAAAATAGCCCAAACAACGCTAAACCGATTGAAGAGGGCCCGCTTACACAGGGACATATAAACCGAATATCTGGGAGTAAGCCCTGCATCGGTGTTTATTTTTGTTTGGTCTTCTTTAGTACACACTCTAAAGAGAAATGCCAGGCACGCAAACCTAATCCTCCAGGGAGTTCGGGTGTTCACTTAAGGAAACTGTCCTCGACGGGAATTTTTCCACACTTGCCAGCATCCCGTATAACAAAACCACTTTGTCCACGTTACACATAAATGGATATTTTTACGCGAAATGTAACAAGATATTACTTGTTACGCGTTTATTTAGCTGCATTTTCTTTTCATGATATATTATCACTTCATGTTATCACAACTTCTTATTACGTAAGATCTCATATCTGGGCTACATTTCGCTGGAAAAGAACAGCATGTCCACAATTGTCGTTTAAGAGTTTCCGGGCTTCTTGTGCACTTCCTAGAGAGATAAAGGAGAAGCCTTTTCACCTTCCTCACTCCTTAATTGACAGTTTTCCTCGAATGCTTTCCTTACCGCTAATTGAATTATTTTCTGAATGTTCTCGTGTTTTTCATTCTCCACGAGCCACACAGATCGTCACTTGACTTGATGTCAAATGAATCGAACGACTTGCTTAGGCGATGCTGCCCCGCCGCGGTGGTCTAGTGGCTAAGGTACTCGGCCGCTGACCCACAGGTCGCGGGATTGAATCCCGGCTGCGGCGGCTGCATTTCTGATGGAAGCAGAAATGTTGTAGGCCCGTGTGCTCAGATTTCGGGGCACGTTAAAGAAACCCAGGGGGTCGAAATTTCCGGAGCCCTCCACTACGGCGTCTCTCATAATCACATGGTGGTTCGGGGACGTTCAACCACACATATCAAATAATTAGGCGATGCTTCTGTTTCTGCGGTTGGTGAATTATAGCTCAGCCCATTGAAACAGCTTATTGGCTTTCAATCAACCACTCACTGTGCAATTCACGTGGTGTGATGCCAGGGGGATTCCATGCTTCTGGCACTCTATACCGCATCTTTTGACGCGACTCCTTGCCCGACATGACGAGTGTATACGAACTACTGTCGTGAAATGCTTGACTGCCACCCAGAATAACTAGGTTTGATTGCGGCTTCTACTCTGGCTCTTGTTATTTTTGTTGTGGTTGTGTGGCTTGTTAGCACTACACATCAAGGCTGGGGTCCCACGAAACACCTTTAGGACTATGGCTTATCAAGTTATGCATTTCCACGTCACTTAATTATACGGAGGCCACATGAATAATGGCGCTGCTGTTCACGAAACCTGTCATTAGTTTGCGCATACCTAATTTAATGGCATCAGTTCAATTATAGCAAAGTGGTGACAGCCATTCACTGGGTCCCTATTGTGCATGGCTGTTGCGCACTGACTGAACGCTATATACTTGACCTAGACGACGCCTAAAGTTAAAGTCGACAACTTGTCAGGAGCTCAAGAAAGAGCTCGCTCGACGTAACCTTCAACCAGCTCTCACCACCCATTTTAAAGCCTAGCCTATACCGCAGAGGCTTGTTACACTCTAAGCCAAGCACACGTGGACACCGATCAACGCAGAGGCAGGGACGGACGGCCGAGCGGTCGCCTCGCAACAGGGCCTGTAATTAGCGAGAAGACAGGCCGCGGTCGACACGCCGCGTGCGACGAAGTGCCGGGCCGCGGACGTGTCACCCGCGAGCGGCAGAAGCCCTCGGCAGGAAGAAGCCTCCGAGTGTCGGGCGTCTGAATGCCGCAGGGCGTTTCCGCGGGTCGTGTGCGTGCGACCTGCCTCCGTGTCGCGTCACACACGCCTCGGGGTGAGAAGGGCTTGCGGGCGAGAACGCAAATGAAGGTGTCCTTCCGGAGACAACTTCACCCACGCTTCTCCTTCGTCTCGCCTGCTGCGGTCGTCTTGGATGCCCCTCCTCCTCGTTCTGTGGCCCGCATGACGTGAGCACGGTGTTGATGGCATTGCTTGTTTCTTTTGCCGCGCTTCGTAGGCACTCTTGACAGCCAGACATCGGACCACCTCAGTGACTGTTTTCTATATTACTTTCTTAAAGGTTTCTCAGCGTTCGAGACTCTCTGGATTCGTTCCGGCTGCTCGAAGCGCGGCGTTCAGCCTTTCAAAACACGGTCCGGTGAATGAAACGGAATAAAGAAGCAACACGCCTGAAGAACTTCTGAGCAAGTTGGTACTTAGATTGGGGGTGTATGCTCATTACTCGCGCATTTTGTTTCTACGGGCGATAAAGCGATAAAAAGTTGTTGAACACGGCGCGCTGCGCACCTGCCACAAATGGTGGGACATTTCGACATCTTCGGAGACCTTTAGAACCAATCGACTGTAGAGCCTTTCATCGGCAATGCAGTATACGTTTCCTTGAGTCGGTCAAGTAAGCGAACACAAGCAGAGAGACAATGAAATTCCAAAAAAGATAATCATATCGTATGGTCAATTAGCCCATTTTTTCACAAGGACAGAGGAAAAATAAAGACGCGTTACTCACTACTAACAAAAATGACGATTTAGACATGTGACTAGATTCATTAGAAAAGTGAGCTGACAACTGATTTAATTGGTACTGTGCAAATACTGACATATTCAAGAGTGTGCTACTACTACTACTCCTACTACCGCTGCTAACTGTTCTTACTACTACTACTACTACTACTACTACTACTACTACTACTACTACTACTACTACTACTACTACTACCAACACCACTACTACTGCTGCTACTACTACCACCACTACCACTACTACGCTCTGGAGTGAACGTTGGTAGAATAAATATATTGGACAAGGGTGAGTGTCTGAGCCACGCAAACAGTGCCTCGTATGATGTAGTGTCATGGTTTGTCTTTAGAGGACGTTCGCAGGAAACTGAACTTCTATTTTTGACTGGTACCATCGTGGGCCACTCGCTGATAGTTTCAGGAAGAAAGGTGCCTTCGGCCAGTACCATTTTATGCTTAACTAGAATGACAGCGATGATACTTTGTATTAACTAAATAAAAAAAAAGTTTGAACAAGACACAAGGCAAAAATAAAATGCCTGCATCTCCACTGAAGGGAATCCAGATGAGTGCTTGACGCGAGGCCGTAAGGTTCATAATGTCTATGTCGAAGTCGCCGACGATAGCATAAAGGCTTTGTGCTTGTAGGTACTTTATATTGTTTTGCCACTATTATGATTGACTTTAGTAGACTTTCAATTTTTTTTTTCTGTCTCACATATGTTTCAACTATGCCGCACGTTACCTGAGGGTTGCCCCATATAACGTAGCCATGACAACTGACACTGGACAAGCCTGGCAATAAATGTGCTTCGCCATGCTTCACCCCTAAAATTGAACATATCACAACTAGTCGAACAACAACCTTAATCTCTTGAGTCACTGCTTGGAAATAGCAACTCTTGTCTTCGTCAAGATGCTTTGGTGAAGGTTAGATCCCTCGGGCAAACGATGGGTTCAGTGACATTCCCTTTTCGATAGATCGTACTCGATAAATGAAGGCATGCTTTATAAATTTATTGAGAGCTTTATTAGCTGAAGTACTCGTGTGCTTTGGTTTGCTCGATTAGAAGCACTTGGTGGTGAAGGAAACATGTTCTCTCAACGGCATACATTTTTGCGAGGCCAGAAATTGAAGTGGCGTGGTATGTTCGGTATAAGCAGTCGCGAATAATTTGTTGGGCAATACTGAATGAAGCACTGCATGTTCACCTAACACCCTTTGCATCGTAAGTATGATAACAGTGCTAAGTGATGTTCACTTATAGAAGCCACAGCACACTTGTATTGATTGTCACAGCTTTTGTAACAACTTTTGTCATAGTTCATTGCCACATCTTTCGGAGTTCAGGAATTACTTTTTTTTTTGCACCAGTACTGGAAACTGTGCGTAGAAGTTCTCGGTCACAGTGTATGACGTAGAAACTAGCTCTCAAATGAAGTGGTAGTCGTGGTACGCAACATTGTTTTCGCGTTAGCCAGTAAAACACAAAAATCGCGTGAAAGGGCTGTACTACAATGCGCGTGACAGTGCCTTTTGTGCCGACAATTTTTTCGTTGCTCGATGATTCTTCCATCATAGATGTGTACTCGTAGAGATGCCGACAGCCAACCATCCTTCAGTGAAACTATCTTGTCCAAGCAAGCCGACTACCGCAACGTATTGGTTGCAGCCACTTCACTTCAAAAGAAACTATTATTATATGAAGAGATGGTTAGTTTGCCACCAATAAACTTAAAAAAAAGGCTGTCTATAGTCTTAAAACGACTCAGCTCAAGTTGAGAGTGTGCATAATCACTGTGATTAGTTTCATATTGCTGTAAAAAAAGGAAGCGCACATCCTTCCTATCTTCCAAGAAAAGGTCATGCAGCGTCATGAAAGATTGAAAAGTTGGCATACTTTCGAACCACAGCTGCAAAAGCGAATGACATCCGCCGACGGTTATGTTACAGTTCGGAGCGATGCCCCTACGCGATGACACGTTCCGCCAAGACATTGTGGCTCACCCACCTTAGGTTTCCTGGCCGTCAGCCGGCGCGAGGGCTCGTATCCAGTGTGCTCGGGGCCCTGGCTCGTCGCATCGGGGCAACGCTGTCCTTCAGGCGTCATCTGACGATCAGCGACCGCGTCGTCGTCGTCGTGACAATCCAAGCGCACACACGCCCCCGGCGGCCAGCGCGTACGCTCGGCAAATGAGGAAGGACCCGGGCGACTTCAGACGACCGTGCCTACGACAACCACGAACTGCGGCACACGCGGTCGGCAGGTGTGGTCGCACGACGTCGACCGCAGTTGCATCGCACAGGGCTTCTTCGTCTCGGGAAGACCGGGAGCCTTGGGATGCTGAGAGACAGGCTAGCTAGGCGAGAACGGGCTGCGAGCGCTTGCGTTAGGGCTTGCTATATATAAAGCACTGCATGAAAACGAAAGTAAGTGAGACCCGTTGCACCCGGCACGGACACCGGCGCGCGCGCAAACACACACAGGACACAGGCTGTAAGGTCTCAATGCGTGCGCGGGTCCCGTTACGAGACTACTACGACCGCCGCCACGGCACAGCGCCAGAGGTGTGCGGCGAGCATTTTGACTCTGTCGAGATGCGGCCGGCTTGGTGAGTTCTCCGGTAGATCCTCTCCTCACCTGCCTCCTTCTCCCCACCCCCTCTCTCTCTCCATCTCTCGCCCGTAGGTCTGTTATTACATATTTCTTTCTCTGCTTCGTTTGCCCCTCGGCTCTGTGGTCCGTAGCGCCTCTCTCGAGCACCTCTCCCTTCTTTCTAATCCGTCCTCCTTCCCTTTTTCTCCAAGTGTTGTGGACCACTGCTTTGCCCGCGTGGAAGAAAAAGGAGAAAGAAACGAACGGTGCGCGCGTGCGTGGACACTGCTGTTACTGCTGCGAGGAGAAACAGAGGCAACGAGGTTGTGAACACAGTGAATACTATCATCCCGAAGCCGGAGACCCGTTCTCGGCCGCTGCGTTCCGCACGTCTTGCCGCTGCGGCTACAAACCGCCTGATCCAAGTCCTCACTGCTGTCTCATCTTCCACACCACGCCACATTCGGCGTGCTTTTCCCCTCCTGTTTCGACGCTTTCCACATGTCTTTGTGCTTTTAGTTCCAAGCTGGCGCTCATCCTGGCCGCTTGCTGCGTTGTTGTGTTTGTTGCCGTCACCTCTCGGCGCTCCATCTACGCTTTTCCCAACGTCAACTTCGTCGGATACGAGCGTGCATTCCTGTGCTCGCCTGTCATCGGCTGCGCCACGGAGACACGCTCGGCGGCAAATTGCACGTGCTTTTCGCATGCGGATGCGAGAGAGCGTCGGCGTGTGTTTTTTTTTCTATATTTAACGCTCACGCTTCGCACCCTGCCAATGTAGTTCCCGCCGATGGCGTCCCTTTCCTCTTCCTCCTCAACCTCTTCCGCGTTTAATGTTTTCTACTTTCATACAGGCTCTGCGTGCTGTCGTTTTAGGAATATCTGCAGGCAGGGTGCTTTTAAAAAGATCCTCGCACGGAAAGGGGTGACTTTATCTCGTAAAATGGTGCAAAATTTATTCGCCCTTCCCTATGTTTTTTTTTTCTTGTTGATGGTAACAAGCTTGTGCGCCCAATCCCGATGCATGTTGCAGAAATGTCACAGTACCACGATAACACGTGCTACATCATGCAGAGATGGTCAAAACGTCGAGGATACTTTAAACACTTTCCTTTTGCTTTCGCTGATTTGTGCACTGTCGATACCATTGTCTCTTGGTCCGCTTTGAGTGAGTCTTATCCCATTAAAAAAAAACTTTTCATGTAACAGTCCCCGGCTGTACTCTCGAGTGATTTCTGGTCGTAATTGCCCCACTTCGTCATTTTCCCGTACTTGATTGTAAGGCGAAGATGTCACTTTCCGTTGTGTCCAGGAAGGAAAAAGAATCTCCGTATGTGATATTGACCCGAGAGTTGACTTTAGGCAGGAAAAATCTAGAAGCAAACTTACGCGTGATATGTGAGTAAATGTTTCGTTATATGTGTTATTATCATTGTATTGGTCTGCGCACTATGCGACGATATAGGCAGGTGCATTAGAAAATTATTTAATGTTCTCACTAATGGCATTATTGCGTAAATACTACGACATTATAGCACGCAATGTTTGAGACAAACACAGAAATATGTGAGCACCTATAGAATAGAGTCAATCCAATGCGCGGCCAACACCCAGCCGTTATCCGACTGCTGGGTATTTTACGAGCTTCTGTAATACCTCTTGTCAACACGTGCCGGCTTCCAACCTGTTCACGCACCTACATCCCGTGGCAGCTACAACTGTATACCTAACGCGGTGAGCCGACATACTTTGATGGACTGTAACAGTGCTTACTTCATAAATACTAGAGTTTCGACTAGTGTAAAGCGGCCAATTGAATTCGGTCCGTGGCCTCTTACATTAGGCTGTCCGTCATCCAATTCCAATAGGCCTAGTTTCTCTCCTTCTCCTCTCCTAAGATCAGAAATCGTCCGTGCCGTTGAAATAAGATTCCGACCGTGGTGCTGACCTTTTGGCGTGCAACTAAATAGAACGACCGCCACCGGACTCGTCAAATTGTAAGTGGTGGTCCACGCCTTCCATCGCGTCGAAGGAAGCGCCAGTGGTGTCATTCCAGCAATGCGTCGGCCTTGTTTCTTTCCGGGGCCTTCGAGTAATGAAGACGAATAAGAGGGGGATAGAGCGAGAACTAAACGTCTGTTCGCGTGACATACATATGACGAATGTAATCCGGTCGGGCCATCCATCATCACAAAAGGGGTGTCTTCTTCATCTTACCAACAATTTCGCCCAGTGCCCGGAACGGCTGATCAGATGCGCGCCAGCTCGGGACTCTCCGAACCGTCATCATCTGCGCAAATCGAACGCGTCCCTCTGTCAGTGTCTGCAAGGAGGAGGACGCATCGAACTGATTGATAACCTCGCGCCGCTAGACGGCAGTGCCTGTCCTGCACGTGGTGAAAAGCACACCTCGGCGGCGCGCGCCTTTTGCGGGTCATAAAGGGAGAACTGGGTCAAAGTGTCTGTCGACGGGAACGACGCGAAAAGAAGAAACCGGGCTCTCCTTGCATTTTCTTTTTCTTTTCCGGTGGTCCCCATCTTTTTTTTATTGCATTTGCAGGACAGCGGAACCTCGCAACGGCCAACTGCCACCGCCCCAAGCGCACAGCCGGTGTGGCAAGAATGCTACAGGAGTGCCAGCGAGTGCACGTGTTGCAGTGTTGCGAGAAATGTGTTATAGTCCGTTCTACACGAACCAATGAGCTTTCTAAGTGAGCACTTTTTTTTTTTGTTTGTGCTATCCGGCCTCTTCACTCACACGGCGAAGGAGACCGTTGACCTTGATTCCTGCTTGATACAGATGACGTCGTGTTTTTAGAGTTCTTTCTGTTTATTGATTTTTGCTGGCTCTGTCATGAGTTTCTAACTGGAATGCGTTTGCTATCAAAGGCTTGCGTGGTGCCATGAATTTTAGCACGTGGCACCCTGCGAACGACGTAAGAAAGAGAGAGACAGAAAGAGAGAAAACATCTATTGAATTAAGCTTGCGAGTAAAGGTGGGAGGGTCCCTTATTCCAGGAACAAAGGACTGTATTTTAATCGAAACAGAAAGACATGAAGTAAGATCCTATCTTTTTCAAGATTGGCTGCACGCTCCAACAAACATGGCTCCCGTTTGCACTTAAAATGAAAATGCCATCATTTATATATTAAATATTTTTTTGGCGTGGGCAATGCTCGTATAGACATGGTTTTCTTTGATATCGTGCTGATTAGATATCCTGGTTTGTAGTTCTTCCCTAATACGTGTTCCAGTTAAAACGAAAAGGCCCGATTGCGTAGGTGATACAGTATTTAATTTCATTTTATTTTACCCTCAGGACCAATGTATTACCCAGGGGAGTGGTTAACAATACATACAAAAGTAAAACAAAAACAGAGCAGCAAAAGTGGTTAGGTAATACAAGAAATAATTGGTCAGTTAAGTCCTGGAGTGATGATGTCCGTATTGGCCAAGCGAAACTTTGAGTGGTCCTTGATAGAAACGATAGTGCCGGGAAGGTGCTTCTATCCTTAAGACGTCCAGGGAATAAATGATTCGTGACATGTTCTGGTACGGCAGTGCATTATCCCAATCATATGGACATGATCAATGTGATAAGAAATGTAAGAAGAAGATGATAAAAGGTTTAAACGCAGATAGGAATTGTAGAAGTATAAGTTATGAATTAAAGCGAGGTGAAAACACTTCCATGCTTATTCATTATTAGGTTGCCGGCGTTTTGGTCCGAGTGATGAGTAATGAAAGTTTTGTGTCAGACTTACTGAGAAATACTAGTGAAAAAAAATCACTGCCCGAGCACTCCGAACAATGGTAAATCAGCGAAAGCTTAATCGTGTGGCCCCGGTGTTTAGCAGTGGGTTAGACCAGACGTGGCACTGAAGCGTTTCGCAATTATTGGTTACATGTTCGTGCATATTAATGATGTCAGGCACACGTTTGGCTTGCGTTTACCCTGCACAGTCTTTATTTCACACGCCGCACATTGTGCCTCGCATGGTCATGATCATGGAAGGATGCAATGGGCGGCTAAATGCATTTCGCAAAGCGTTAATCACGGTGGTTGTTCTCGAACCACGTGAGGTCAGAGACGTCGCCGCCGAAGCCAATGTGGCGCTCCAGAAAGTACCACTCGAAAGCGGACGTTCGCCCCGCTGAACGCACTCCCGCAATCATCAAATTGACGCCGCAACCCCGTGTTGTTGCAAGCGTTTGACATCGCGAGCTAACTTGACGGAGCGGTTTGTAAGATCCACCCATTCCCATTCGCGATATAGCGTGGCTTGGAAGTGCAGCCGGATCATCGGTGCGTAGTTGCTTCCGGCACTCTGCTTCCGAGGCCTTGTTCTTTTGTAGTTCTTATGCCAGTACAACGCCATCGGCACCGCGAATGCGAGCTCTCTCACGTCTCCCCTGTCCGCACTCTTCTAGATTTGTCCGTGCCATACACATGTGGAAGGTTTCAGGAGAAACTTGTGCGCGCGTGCTCAAGGCCTTGGCCGCGACGGGATGAACGACGTCACTCGCAACGCAGCCAATGACGCGCGTGCTTAGGTTCGACGCTGCGAATGACGTAACTGATAAGACAACCAACGGAGACCGCTCGAGAAACCGGTGCCGGACGACTTTTCGTTTCTCCTAGCCATATACAGCTTTCGCTGTAATATATAACAACGGGAAGCAAGCACAAATAACGCGGTCCGTACCTGCCAAAACAGCGACAGCTTATTCGTCGAAGGTATCAGTGAAATAGATTTGATTGACTTTTATTTGTGAATATATAAATGGCATCGAGTAAGTGGAAACTACGGCAACATAACCGCATAGAAGCATCATCTAAAAAAGCCATTGAAGAGAGATGATAATTTATTGTTTAGAAGGCTTTTATGATTACAATGACTATTTGTTTAATGTGATCGCCACCATGATAGGACACGTCACCAATAAGAGCCAAAACATCGTCTCAGTGACTCATACGGGTCAAACAATGCACTGACCCATGAATATTGACAAGTATGGCTTGTTATGCAGTGCGATCTGCCAATGAGACATTGCATACTAGCTGCGAAACATGATAAACGATGCGCTCAAATCTGGCAACACAACTTTCATTCTGAAATTGATAAGGTTGTAGATGATTCTCTTTCGCGACTACCATAGCTAAACTCATTGCAGGATAAACGTAGAACCCTGTCAACACTTGCATAGCGTCACATATTAGTCTTCTGAAAATTAAAGGTTGGTATGAAGCATTTTTAGACGTATATTTGCAAGTAGTTGCTTCAGATCATAAACAAAATCAGGTCAATGTCAAAAGCCCTGGGTCGTCCATACGCACTGCAATTTTGGGGTAGCTGAGGTACAGCTAACTTAGGGTTATTGCACTTGGTTAATGCGAAATAAGCAAGTACTACAAGAGCATGCCAAGCTTGGTGTCTGCACCTTCAATTCAGTACAGCTCGGCTGTTTACGATGGCCCATGTAGAAAGGCTTGAATGTAAGGGCATCTCTCAAGTAGACTAGCATGCTTTTTTTTGCCTTCTCTTAAATCAAACCATATGCAGTCAAACTCAAATAATTATTATGTTTATTTTATTTAGTCTGCTTGCGCCAAATTCAAACACTCGATTTTCCGCAGATTCGGTTATCTAGTTCAATGAATATTTCGATTAATCAGGGGGGTACCACACCGGGCACATGCCCCCTCACCCCACCACGAAGTTTCTGGTCATGGTATACAAAGCGAATTTCTGGTCATGGTATACAAGTATTTCTAAGAGCTAATTCGCTTTCAAGCAAGATACATCACCTCGACGGCAACGCCGCCTGATCTTCGTTTAGAACTACTAAGTGGCCCAACAGCCGATGTCAACGGCCGCGCCAGCGCCGTACGGCGGACTACTCCGGCGTTCTCAAATGGCCTTGACGCTTTGCCACTCTTTGGTTCCGGAGTAAGCGCCGCTGTCGAGTTCCTTTCCCGGCGTTACGGGCCGCGCTTGTCACAGCGGCGCCAACGGAACGCCTTCTTCTTCCTCCTACTCTTCTCCTTCCTCTTCATTTACAGTTCCGACAGCTGGCACAGATTTGTTCGTTCGTGGCTTGTTGCGAATATCGAGGG
This sequence comes from Rhipicephalus microplus, assembly GCF_013339725.1. Taxonomy (NCBI): domain Eukaryota; kingdom Metazoa; phylum Arthropoda; class Arachnida; order Ixodida; family Ixodidae; genus Rhipicephalus; species Rhipicephalus microplus. The sequence continues at coordinate 101,519,915 of NC_051170.1, forward strand.
TTCGTTAACACGTCGTCACTCGTGTCGTCGAAAGTTTTGACGAAGATGAATTCTTCCCGCTGGCGACTGACGCTCTGCCCTCTCTGGGAACCGGTGGCGCGTTCGTTCCCAGAACACTTGCCGATGTAACTTTGCCCCGTTTCGAAAGCCCCTTACGCAGTTGTTGGGAGTCTAGCAAGTCATATTTCACGACAATTGATTGCTGATTACACGTTTGTTTCTCCAGCTCTCGTGTCATCTGGTATCACATAAAAAACTGTGTTCCAACCGCATGGCTTACATTGTTGTTATTACGATCAGATTTGTGTAGACGTTAACTGTGGGCTGCATCTGCGAATACTAACCTCATTGGAATGGCCAGGGGCCTCACATCGAAAGTCTACCAGAGTAATTTGCCTTTAGAACACCCTTTTTTCGGCTTAGAATGGAGAATGCTGTGTGGCATGGTCGACAACTTTCAACTTTGATCTCGTGCAGGGCATCTTCTTGAACAGAAGTGCAAAAAAAAATAAATGTACAATACACAGCAATTGTGGTCTGGCAAATTTCATGGTTTTAGCACTGACACACAAACCTTTTTTGGCCTTTTCTTTTGTTTGCTTATTTGCCTTTCGCGCTAGTGCAAAATCGCCGCCAACCCTTCTTGCCTTTCATAACTCATTTCCTGTCCCTCTTTGATTTACTTTTTGTAATCGACTGCGGTGGCTTTCCTACGCGTCTCTCATTTCGCTTTACGCCTTCCTTCCAGAGCCCGAAGACGTGAATTAGATATAGTGAGATAATTTTATAAGGCGCTTGACAGCTGAGGGCGTATTGACACGTTCTCTTAAGTGAACAATGATATGGAATCGCCAAAGAACATGTGTCATCAGTGCTCAGTATCTGTAATCATATAGGGAAGGTAGATGACGAACAGTTTTATTGGTTGTAGGCTTGAAAACGTTTTGTGACACATCGAATACAATTTCAGTACAGGGTTCCCTGGCGAAAAAAAAATGCTCCCAAGGTGTAAGTACAAAATATCGGGCGTTCGGCGTTATCGCAGTTTGTTGTTCCGCATTATTTTTTGTGCATCCCGAGTTGTGTATCTTTCGCATTCATTCTTTGAAATGTTCAGGCAGTCCGTAATTCTCAGAATCAACTACAGCTCCAATGGCCACTCGTAATATACGAGCCTGCCTTCGGTCACCCCAAACCAACGCCCGCAAAAAAAGAAAAAAAAAAACGTTGTCATTTATCCTTACGTACGATCTCCGCTAAAGCGACCGTCTTCCACGTTCTCGAAACACTCACGCGCGATTGTCTCCAACGCGAAAAGATAGGTCGGCGGCCGGGGTACTCCCTGCAGCCGCCTTCCTGGAAGTTCAAGGGTGCGCACAATAACGGAACAGAAGCGATTCCCCGTACCACAACGGGTGCGGGCCCTCGCCCCTTAATTCAATGTCGGTGCTTCCCAAGAGACTCCTCCGTTTCCGACTCGTTGACCTGCGCGGAGAAGAGTTACACGCGCGGCTTTGCATCCAGGTTACCGCTTCACGACACCGCGGGGGTATAAGGAAGGACGCGGGTTCGATCGCCGGAGAAGGTAACCCGAACGAACGGTGCAAGGCTCCTTCTTCTAGCTGGGCCGCGCGAGTGGCCAGAAAACGGGCACGCTGAAAGTCGGACGCTGCTCGAGTGACACGCAAACACCCGGTGGCCCCTTTCGGCACGCTGGCGCGCCGGCCCACCGTGTATATCGCCGTGCGGAGGCGCTGGGGATTCATTCGCCGCCGTGGCTGGCGTGCGTGCGTCTGTGCGCGCGAGGCGACCCTGGAATCGAGTTCAATTGACTCGACGTCGTCGGCGTCGCCGCGCTGCGGCAACCGGTCCGGACGGCGACTCCCCCCGCCGCCGCATCTGACCCACTTCCGCTGTCTCCGAGAGCGGCACGGGATTTCCGAAAACGTATACACTGCTCGAGAACCGGGCGCGCTGGACGCTAGTCTTATCCCGTGCCGAGCTCGTTGCGAAGGAATGCCACTCGCGTGGCCACGTTGACGTAAGAGGCTCAACGGCGCGGTGAAGAGCGTTTGCACGCGGCAGCAGGCGCCACGGTGTAACGGAAGACGGCGGCACTCCTCCAGAGGCCTTTCTCTGTATCCGAGTGTAACGGCACCGCCCCGAGATTCTTGAACGACAAACTGCATTTAAGAATCAGTCACCCGCTGCCTCTTAGCACGAGCGCCAATAGTGCGAAGGGCGACCTGTCGCGTTGCACATGCAGTCACACCTTCAGTCCGGAAGTGCATGTTCGTAGTACTGCCTTACACGCTATGTTACCGATTACAGTCATCGTGTCTTTTTGTTCCAGGAGAATAGGCCAGTCACTGCGAACAAGAGCATCTGAGAAAAAAAAAGCAGTGACGTCTGAATGTCTTTTTGTTTCCACGCACTCTGCACACGTCCAACTATACTTTTTCAATTCATATTTTCTCCAAGGCGCAACGTTTGCGTCATCGAAGGAGTGCTGCGAAAAAGTGAGTGGGAGACTGTTCACTGCAGACAGGGCATACAGGCCGTTTCGGTACTCTAATATAAAATCACAGATCTGACGATAACAAAAGAAATGTTCCTGTATACTTGATGAACCCAGCACTGGACCCACGCTCGCTTTGTAAGAGCGATTGGTCATGGATAGGAAAACCACAACCAGTACAGAGATGTGGCTTTTTTTCTGACAAAGGGCCAAGTTACCATCTGTTATACTTGTTGAATTTGAATTTTGTGTCCCCTCCTTCAAAAGCAGAATGAAATTTGTATCCTGTGTTCCACTTCACCTGAGCAAATGTATGGGTGGAGGGACCTTAGTCAGGCAGAGGAAATCTGCCTTTAGTCCCTTCAACCTAGGTAATCATTGTTTTTGTCTGAATAAACAGTGAATGAATGAATGAAAGTCCACTACAGTATAAACTGATAAAACACGCAGTTTTGTATTGACAGGGTCAAGCTTGCTACAATTATTTTTTTGCCAATGTGTTTACGTCACCAAACTACCTCCTATCTATAATGTGGCTGAAATATAAATAACACATTGTCCTCGGTATTCAGATGTAAAACTTGGATTTTGCTCTCATAGGTTGTAACATGCAATCCGGAATTAAATTAGCTCGTTAAAGAAGTTTAAATTGAAGTTATGCAACTACATAGTAATATTTTGCTGCCGGTATACCACCATTCTTGTGCTTCCGTCGGGGCCATCCTTTGTTGCATGAGGGTAGTTGCGATGGCTTGGCTTGTAGAGCGAGTATTTTTCCTGGCAAAAAGCACGCTATTCTGAACTACTGGCAGCATTTTTTCGTTCTTGGCACTTATGGAAGGCCTTCAAAGGATTCTTCAGCTGTTCTACTTCCTAGCTCGGTTTATACCGTGAAGCTCCATCACTTCTACTTCTTAAAGGTATAGATCGGTGTCCAATATCTTTATTTCAGTCAAAATTTATTTCGAGTGTATGATTTTGGAATGAAAGAAGGACATGATAGTGCGGCGGGAAACCCGAAGAGAAACAAAAAGTAGGAAAGTCGGCCGCTTACTCTTCATACTCTGGTTTTGCCCTACGACAACAAGTTCCACGATACGAGCCCTACTCACCTAAGAAAAACTAGTGGTGGAACAAAAGCACGATCGGAAAGCAGATATATCAGGCACAAATCAAACATATTGAATGCGGACATGATGGTTGTTTGATCGCTATTGTTGACGCAGTGCTGGTGGAATAAATATGGCTTCGCTTCACTCAAAATATGGCTAATTCTTAAAATTCAAAACTACCTTTTTGAATTCACGTTTCAATTACGAGTCGCTCCTCTTTGATGACAGCTGTTTTAAAGGTGAAAGATATTTAGGCACACTGTACGTTCTCTTGAAATTCAGCCCAGTTTTGACTCCTAATTTTAAAAAAAGTGAAAAAGAAACGCCGCAGATGACAGATTGCCTTACTTAGGACACCTCTGCGTACACTTTATGAAAATATGTTGGAGTACTTGGAAATATGTTCATCGTTCTTATGCTTGTCAGAGTCTATGCAAGTCTATGCTATGCTTTACCCTCTCAATTTCTCATTTTCTCTTCCTCTACTTTCTCTTCCCTTTCCCACACGTTGATATACTATTATACGTAGCAAAATTTCTCGTTCTGTGTTTGTTTTGATCTCTTTTTTATTTCTATTTCTACTTTCTGTCTTTCTTATCTTTATTTTTTCTATTTCTTTCTATTCTGTTCTTCCCTCTCTCGCTCTTTCCCTTTGACCTTGTCCTCTCACCTTTCTTTTCTTTTCCCTTTTCTTTCTCGCTCTTTATTTTTTCTATTTCTGTTGTCCTGCTTTCTCTCTTTGTACTTGTTCTTTCACCTATCAGAGTTATTTCATCGCCCCCGCCGTACAAATTGGTCCACGTATTCTGAAAGCAATGCAGATGAAGCAAAGGATGAAGTGAGCGCACGCTGGTGCATGACGATGATGGCTGTCGGGTGTACACATATGACATAACGGAAGGCTTAGCAGCGCCACCGTAAAAGGGTGTATGCGACGAATATTTCATGCGAGGGCTACTTTATTTGTTACAGTTCTGCCACGCTGAAACCCCCAGTGTCTTGCACATCCTATCACTGAAGTTACATTCCACGTTACCTCACATAATCGACGTGTCTCAGTGCAATGGACACGGACGACTAAAACAAGTGCGCACAGACTTTTTGTATCGTATTTCAGTAATGAAATGGGAGTTGCGCGACAAAAACCAGGCATACCCTCGACCTTCGCTCGTTAACGTGGGTCTTTTAGGCATGTTTCTAAGACATAGTTAACAGTGTTCAACAAGACGAGAACACAGGAGAAATCGCGTGCCTCACGTGTTCTTCTATGTAGTGTCCGCATGTCCCTGGTTGTGCGCTTGAGCATAAGAAGTCAACCTTTGTGAGCGTCACTGATATTCTCATCACGGCGACATGGAGCAAAACGTACAAGTGGCACAGTCGACAATAGCCGCAAATCGGTCTGTCTCGTTGATGTCGAAACGACAACACAACTCTACCCGAACAGTTGCAGCGTATGCGCAGGTACGGGGTCTCTCATCAGGTCAGGACGGCCAATGGTGCCCGAATGTCACCGGGGCTAGTGCTGTTACAGCTGCTGCTTCTGCTGCTTCTTCTGCGACGTATAGCCCTCTTCCCGACCACTGATAGGCGGCGACCTGGCTGCTGGCTGACGGCTGTATTTCCTACCACGACATTCCCACCCGAAAAAAAAAGCGGTCCTCTCACCGGGCAGGGTACTTTCGCGACAGGGCCGGTCGTCAAGCCACGCTTATCGGAGCTCCACACTGGATAGGTGGCTTTGCTGCGCTCTCAACTCGGCGGTGTCTCTCCGTTCAGTAAAATTTATGCTATCTGTTACCTCGCAGCCTGCGGCTGACTTCGGAAATGGTGCGGAAGCGATCGGCCAGACATGCATTCGTGTTTGGGCAGCCGGAGCACCTCTTGGTATGTCTGCGAGTCCCAGGAAGGGCGTGGGCACTTATATGTGTTTTCCGGTTTCTAGCTAGATGCCGCACACTATGTGAGTTACTGGTTCGCGCGTATATTGAAGTTTTAACTGTAGCCGCGATAAAGCCGTGTAGTTTTATGTTGACTTGTAGATGTCCCACAATGCGAGGACGTTTACGGCACTTGTAAACACGAGTATCGCGTTGTCGCTGAAGGACCGTTCTCTCGGGCCTTGCATTGGCGCACGTGCTACGTAATCCTCAAACCGCAGAGGAAAAAAAGTGGTCAAACGGTCTATTACGCGACACTGTTCAACATCTGTCTAGTCTGCATAGCTGAAGAGCTGACAAACATTTGCTCCACAACAGTAAATCCAGCGTGGCAAAAGCAGGTCGACAAATGACTCAATTTCTCAGGCCATTCGTTCCTAATAAAAATGTTAAAGTAATTCGATCAAGTGCGAACAACTGACGTTCTTCTAGCTAATTGCCAAGTATTTTCTGCGCATGTTCACTAAAGTCGATGATGGCGGCCTTTTATATGATTTTCAAGTACTCGAGGGCCGCAGACTGTCGTATGCTGCCATAGTATGCCGTCTTCTCAGTCGTCAGCTTGGCGTCACACAGGCCGAACCAAACACAGCATATCCATGTATATTTAGTATAGCAAGTGAGCGGAAAAAGGAAGTGAAGGTGAGGAGGTCAAAGAGCATGAAAATGAGGTGCCAAAAAGGTAAAGCATATTCGCGACGAGATCGGGCTATAGGTGGCAGCACCGTCCCCGCGAAAGTGTGGATAGGCGGTGGGCGGCGCGTGTACAAATACGCGCAGCGGCGCTTCGCAGTGTGTGGCTTGAACCGAGTGTCGGGTAATGAACTGCGTTGACCGCAGTTAACTGGTAATATTTACGATACTCTCTGCCAAATCGACGCACGAAGGCCACGCAACGTTACTATTACTATAGTCCGTCAAGCTCGCCCTGGCTAGCTGACTGCGTGCTTTCTTACTGAATCGCGCTTGTGCTGTGTTGTTTGTACGCGTTTCGCTTATGTGCCGCCTATAGGCACTCGATTTCTCTCTCTCTCTCTCTCTCTCTTCTCTCTCTCTCTCTCTCTCTCTCTCTCTCTCTCTCTATATATATATATATATATATATATATATATATATATATATATATATATATATATATATATATATATATATATATATAGGAGAAATAAGTGTATAGTTAAGGGCTCGTTTTTCCGTGTTTTGACACAATATTAATGAAATCTAACAGACAATATTGCCAAGAAAAGTATAGAGGAAGTTATTATTAGACCGAATTGTAAGGTTAATGTGAAGAAAGAGCAGAGTGGATTGGGGAACAAATGGGGGTTAAGGATATCATAGTGGAAATCGAGAAGGGGAAATGGGCATGAGCCGGGCATGTAGCGCGTAGACAGGGTAACTGCTGGTCATTAAGGGTAACTGACTGGATTCCTAGAAAATGCAAGCGGGTTAGGGGGAGACAGAAGGTTAGGTGGGCAGATGAGATTAAGAACTTTGCGGGTATAAATTGGCAGCGACAAGCACAGAACCGAGTTAACTGGCGGAACATCGGAGAGGCCTTTTTCCTGCAGTGGACGTAGTCAGAGTGATGATGATATATATATATCTATATAGTACGAGAACAGTGTAGAAAAAAATTGAGGGCGAGGACAAAAATGGGTGGGAGGAGGCGAAAGCAAGTGGGGAGGGTAAAGCAGCTGTAGCATAGCCGTATATTGTACATAGTATTTCAAGGGGCTGCAGAAGGGTAGCGAGGGTGATGATCGAGGACTGATGTGCTTGTGAGGAGGAGGAAAAGCAGGAGGGAGAGCACGCCACTGTATCACAAATTAATGTTTCCTTTCCCTCCACGGACGCCGAGCAGACTTGCTGTCTGGTACGTGAACACGCACTTGCCCGTTTTGCTGGCGTCGCCGAAGGACGGGTGAACCACTGCTGCGCACTCACAACAATTTTCAGATTGAGTGCAACTGCGTCAAATTTTTCGTATCTAATTCAACGTCGACCAAGACATCATCTGTCAAGCCCTTGCTGCTGCCGGAATCCAGCCGACGGCTAAGGGGTTAAGGGCGATGATTGACGGGATTGACTGATTTATTTCAATAAAGATTTCCTATCTCTCCTAAGTATAGAATTGCTACTGGTTAACGGTACACATGGCGTCTTATAATAAAAAGAACTTACAAAGGCTAAGAGACACTATAATTGTGTGATGTTCACTGAATCCCCGTTGAGGTCGCGCACACGAAGTTATCAAACAGCTGTGGCACGTTCGCACGTACGAAGGTGACGAAGTATCAGGCGGTTGCCAAAAGTGAGAGGCGGCTACCAGCTCTTTAATTTCTAAGGGACACAACTCCTTAAAGCGGCACCCATTCGTCCCTTGTAGTGCGTACCATGTCTTAAACATTGACCTGCAAGGTGGTGCCGGTGGAAGATTCCTCTTGTGCGTTGTTGAACAATAACGATAACCGCCATTGGCATGTACATTGAGCACTGTCTGACAAGAAAGGGTTGCTACGTTCTACCCGCTGGGCGTAACCTCCTTGGTTTTAGAAAGGTTTATCGAGCGTTGGCCCGCAGTGCCATGAATACAGTGAACTAGTATATACCATGAACTCGAGCCATCCAGCGGAATGTCCGCTGGATGGCGGTGCTTCTATATGTGGAATATATGATTGATGAAAAGATGCGAGATGGTGGTACTTGGAGTGTTGACTAGATGGACGAACGGGCCCACAGACAAATGCGTGGACGGACGCACGGATGGCTGCACGGACGCATGGACGCATGGATGGACGCAGGGGCGGATGCATGGACGAACGCAGGGGCGGATGCACGGATATATATATATATATATATATATTATATATATATAATATATATATATATATATATATATATATATATATATATTGTACCGAAGCATAGTGGCGCCAGCTCTGTGCCAGCGTGCAAGAAGACGTTGACGTCCGTGTGTGGCTCGTGCTTGCCGGGTTCCTCCCTGTACCAGCTTGTTGCGGCTAACGTTTCTGGAATAATAACCTGTGTTTTCACGCAACCTTGCTTGTTGCATTTGGTGGAAACGTGCTGGGTAACGTCCTGGAGCTCCGCAGCCGTAAGCTACCATCTCAGTCCGCGATGACCGAGCGCGTCGATCCCCCCCAAGGCTCTTCCACGCTGCCACCTGTCATGTGTTCTGGTGTACTTCGTCTGCGTGACCCACCAGTATACAACGGCACTGAAGATCAAGATGTCTAGGACTGGCTGGCAGAGTACAAGCATGCCAGCGCGATCAACAAGTGGGATGACCCTGCGAAGCTGACTCATGTCATCTTCTATTGACGGATTTGGCCAACCTATGGTTCACCAACCACCAAGCCGACATCCCCACCTGGTCGGTTTTCAAAGAGGCCGTCAAGTCTTCTTTCACGCTGGCACAGAGCTGGCTCTCTCTCTCTCTCTCTCTCTCTCTCTCTATATATATATATAATATATATATATATATATATATATATATATATATATAATATATATTTATATATATATATATATATATATATATATATATATATATATATATATATATATATATAGTACGAGAACATGTAGAAAAAAATTGAGGGCGAAGACAAAAATGGGTGGGAGGAGGCGAAAGCAAGCGGGGAGGGTAAAGCAGCTGTAGCATAGCCGTTCGTTGTGTATAGTATTTCAAGGGACTGCAGAAGGGTAGCGAGGGTGATGATCGAGAAGTGATGTCATTGTGAGGAGGGTGAGGAAAAGCAGGAGTGAGAGCGCGCCACTGTGTCACAAATTAATGCATCCCCTCCCTCCATGGACGCCGAGCAGACTTGCTGTCAAGTACGTGAGCACGCACTTGCCCGTTTTGCCGGCGTCGCTGAAGGACGGGTGAAACACTGCAGCGCACTCACAACAATTTTCAGATCGAGTGGAACTGCGTCAAATTTTCCGTATCTAATTCAACGTCGAGCAAGACATCATCAGTCAAGCCCTTGCTGCTGCCGGATTCCGGCCGACGGCTAAGGGGTTAAGGGCAATGATTGACGGGATTGACTGATTTATTTCAATAAAGATTTCCTATCTCTCCTAAGTATAGAATTGCTACTGGTTAACGGTACACATGGCGTCTTATAATAAAAAGAACTTACAAAGGCTAAGAGACACTATAATTGTGTGATGTTCACTGAATCCCCGTTGAGGTCACGCACACGAAGTTATCAAACAGCTGTGGCACGTTCGCACGTACGAAGGTGACGAAGTATCAGGCGGTTGCCAAAAGTGAGAGGCGGCTACCATCTCTTTAATTTTCAAGGGACACAACTCCTTAAAGCGGCACCCATTCGTCCCTTGTAGTGCGTACCATGTCTTAAACATTGACCTGCAAGGTGGTGCCGGTGGAAGATTCCTCTTGTGCGTTGTTGAACAATAACGATAACCGCCATTGGCATGTACATTGAGCACTGTCTGACAAGAAAGGGTTGCTACGTTCTACCCGCTGGGCGTAACCTCCTTGGTTTTAGAAAGGTTTATCGAGCGTTGGCCCGCAGTGCCATGAATACAGTGAACTAGTATATACCATGAACTCGAGCCATCCAGCGGAATGTCCGCTGGATGGCGGTGCTTCTATATGTGGAATATATGATTGATGAAAAGATGCGAGATGGTGGTACTTGGAGTGTTGACTAGATGGACGAACGGGCCCACAGACAAATGCGTGGACGGACGCGCGGATGGCTGCACGGACGCATGGACGCATGGATGGACGCAGGGGCGGATGCATGGACGAACGCAGGGGCGGATGCACGGATGGACGTGCGGACGCACGAACAGACGCACGCGCAGACAGGTGGATCGATGCACACAGATGGACGCATGGACGGACGAAAGCAAGAACGAATGGACGGACGGATGCTTTGCCCCACTGTCAATTATTCACCCCGTTGATATGCTGCCATTTTTTTGCTTTTGGCGAGAAGAAAATAGTCGCTTGCGAAGTAGAAGCGTCGACGCGTGCCAGCCAAGACGAAGTGTCACTATATACAATAAAACTGCATAAAGAAATTATGTCAAATAAATCTTTCATAACCTTGTGCTTGCACACACACACACACACACACACACACACACACACACACACACACACACACACACACACACACACACACACACACACACACACACACACACACACACACACACAGCTATCTTTATCTCTACTTTCTTTAAAGCACGGAGGAAGAATTATTCATGAAAATGATGAGAATGTTGTAAAGCTTTGCTCTCTTAATGATGAATACGACGGGGAAGTAAATAATGAAAGCAATCACGTTTTATACACACATAAAGGTTTAAACAAAACACTGCGGCCCATACCACGCACTATACATACCGGGTATCATTCCTATGTGGACCACATAGCCGTAAATACTAATTTTATTTTACGGATTGTGCTTCATTTGAGTGGACGACAATTTTTTCCAGCGAGTAGAAAAATGAATGATACGAGCTACTTTGTCCAGACACAACCGAGTTTACAACAGCATTAAACTGGAAAAACAATGACAGAGGCGAAGCAGAATTTTGATATTCGTTCAATTTGATTGTCTTCTGATTAGTTGAGCTGGCAGAGCGACTGTCCTTGCAAGAGATTGATTTCAGATATGAAGCCCACACCAAGTCCAGCCCTTTATGGGCAAAGCTCCTTATGCCGTGGGTCGTGCGTCCGCGTTGTATGTTGCAGTAGTAGTAATAGTAGTAGTAGTTGTAGTGGTAAATAGCCACCTTTCGTTTAGTCCTTGGAATGTTCGCTGGATGGCGATACTTGTATATGATGAATATATGAGGAAAACATGTGAGATGGCGGTACTTGGAGTGTTCACTATATGTACGGATGGATGGATGGACAGGCAAACGCACAGATGAACGTACAGACAGACGGACAGACAGACAAACAGACAGACGGACGCATAGACGGCCGCACGCAAGGACGGATGTATGGACGAACGGGGAGACAGGCGGGTGCACAGACGGATGGAAGAACAGACAAACAGACAGACAGGTGGGTGCGCAGATGGATAGACGGATGGACAGACAGACACACGGACGACTCGACGGACGCATGAACGCACGCATGAATGTACGGAAGCATGGGCGGAAGTACACATGAACGCACGGACGGACGCTTCACCCCGATCATCATCATTCACTCCGTAGATACCGTATTCTGACCGATAGGTGTAAAAACGGTCCTAAGCGTCAATGTTAATGCATCTACCTTAAGTGGTGTCATAGCTGTCAAACAGCAATATACATTGCGAAAGCTCTTTTATATGAGTATATAGAGTCAAAATTAAACTGCGTTTTAAGGACACACTTTATACTCGTGTTTGACCGATCCCTATCAAAAATGGATCAAGGACTTTTTTTACATTTGATGGTTAAAACCTTTTGATGATTTAAACGTTTTCTTTCACTGTTTTAACCGTAGAAATGGACTATTATACAAAAGCTTGCAAGTTTCTTTATTACGGGGATATAAAAGAGATTGAGCTTCGTAAGAAGATTGATGCTTGATATAATTGGCGGCAAATCTTCAAACAAGAGAGAGAGAGAGAGAGAGAATTTATTTACAGAAATGCAGAGAGGTCGGCCTGAGCTATAGTTTGCTCTGGCCTGCTACTCTACACTGGGGAGGGGTGCTGGGGAGTGAAAGAGTGATAAATGACAATGATAAGGTAGAGAGATGATATGTTCTTATTAGGCTGGGTAACTCTACAGATATGCATCCAGTCCAGTGGTTCCTAAGAAAGCAATGACGGCTCGTATAACCACATGCGTGCTGCTGGCGTCAGGCCAAGGACCTAACACAACCTCATCGGTTAATGGTCGACTAATATATTCGCCAATCGAAGATATCAGTTGCTGACGTTCGCTTGCATATGCTGGACAGTCGCAAAATATATGTTCGAGCGTTTCTGGCAACCGACAGTGGCCACAATTGGGACCTGTGTCATTACAGCCAATCAAGTGGGTGTAACGTCTCGTGTAAGCCACACCGAGGCGAATGCGGTGGATAATGCATGAGATGGTTCGCTTTGACTTTTGAGGCATAGGGAACTTCGTTTCCGGGTCCCATTTGTGCAGCCGCTTGTGATGGTGTCCTGGTTTCTGCCAGTGCTCTAAGATGGAGTTGCGTATTACGCGACGAAGTAGGATGTTAGTATCTTGTCGAGAAAATGCCACGCACAATTCCGGGGCACTATTTAAAGCTCTCTTAGCTTCAGCGTCCGCCTCTTCATTGCCCATTATGTCACAATGAGCAGGTATCCATTGAAATGTTACATGATGTCTATTTTTTGTAGCAATGTTCAAACAATATGTAAAAGCGTTGGCACCAGAGATATTTCTTCGAAAAAGAAATATCTCTGGAGCCAACGCTTTGACAAAAGCTAAAGTATACCTATATGCATGTCGTAAAAAATCACGTCGGTGAAGATTTAGCTGTAAACAGATTACTTGTTTGATGATCTTTCAGTTGCGATTAAATAATAAAATTGGCCTCACCTTGAAAGTAGTTTTATAGCCATAATATCTTGATAACTGTCCGACAAAGTTGTAATGGTAGTGGTGCAGTGCAATAGCGTGCGCCACATTTCATCATTGCCATCGGTGGCCCAAAACAACGTTTATGTTCACTAAATAGTGCAGCTCAACAGTCGTTCAGGCACTGTGCGGCGTCTTCCGTGCAGCATTGCCGATATTACAATTGTTTTCATTTTCAGCTGCAATAAAATCGTAGCCTACTTCCACACTATAAAAAAAGCCTTGAGAGTATTTGTGTATTAACCCTAGAATGCTTAAGCATATCAATCACATTCCTGCAACATGTTTTAAAGCCTCTAATGTAAGTGTAATATTCAACTGCGTCATATAGATGTACGAAACTAATGCCTAGTTCTGCATAGACACTAGAGCCAACAGCTCCGGAATAACTTAAACTCCATGAGGTTCATTAACGTGCATCCACATTTATATGTGCGAAGTTTTTTTCCCTTAATATTACCAAAAAAGGTAGGTCGACATGACATGAAACAAACGCAATAGGGAATGCATAAGGCTAAAGTGAATTTCTCAAATGTGCGCAAAAGATCAGGCAATGTTTTATTTATAGAAACAGGTTATTGAGTGTTGGCCTGTGACTTCGATATTCATTCTAATCATCATCACCATCACCATCAGCATCTGTATGCGTTCACTGCCTCTCCCATATTCCACCGATCAATCCAGTCGTCTTCTTGCTGAGACACGTTGTACCCGCAAGCTTCTCAATCTACTCGGCTCACGTAGATTGAGAAGCTTCCCCCTCGTGCGTTTACTTTTTAGTAGAATCTCGCCTGTTACGCTTAATGACCTGTGCTTACCGCGCCTTCAAGCTACATATCTTGCCCAGACCCATTTCTTCTCTCTGATATCGACTCATATGTTCTGAACACCTGCTTGTTCCCTTACCCGCTCTTCTCTCTTCTTGTCCCATAATGTTACACATATTATTTTCATTTCAATTGCTCGCTGGGTCGTCCACAGTTTTGCTTGAACTTTCAATGGAAAGTCCGACTTTCCATTTTGCTACAGAAATTTTGGAGTTGGTTATATTCTGCGCAGATCCTTATCACTTCGTTGACAGGCTAAATGTGATCTACTGTCTAGTACCTTGCATAAATAATATTAATAGTAATAATAATACCTTTTATTTCTTCAAATAAAACAGTACACGTGACTAGGCCTGCCAAAGCCAATTGGTGGCATGAGTAGCAGAGCCTGGCAGACAGCAAAGCAAACCGGACGCGTTACAAGATTGTATTTCATGGCCTAAGAGGTATGATAAGACAAAAAAACAACAACGTGCATACAAGATTAGAAACAACAGGGCATACAAGCAATAGTTACAAGCATTATGCAATAGTTACAGCAATTGAAAGTAAAAAGGTATAAAGAAAAAAAAAGAACAGAATTAAAGCAAATTTTCTTAAGCAAAAAACCACACTGGATGATTGTGCAGCATCATACTTGCGAATGAGTGTATATGAAATAACACACGACATGCATGACAATTGTATACAGATACGCCGTAGCAGTTTCTTTACTGAAACCCTGCTTTATCCTTTGGTTCATTGAATTCGAAGGTGGTCTTAATTCTATTAGCTATTATCTTTGTACATAGCTTGTAGGTAAGAGACAGTGAGCTGATCAACCTGTAATCTTTCTAGTCCTTGATGTCCCTTTTAATATGGACTAAGATGATTGCAGCATTCTTCAAAAAGTACGGTGCTCTCACCGTAAATAGACATTTCGTATATGGCGTGGTCAGTTTTTCCACCACAATCTGTCCACGGTCTTTCAATAGATCTGATGTTACTGGATATTTCTAGCGATATTGCCTCTGCATTCCCGCCAAGGCCTACTTTGCTAAAACTGCTTTTCCCGATGAGATGTACAATTCTTGTGCGCCACTACAATTTCTTACATTGTCGTGTTGGTGGTCCCAGCTACTGGGCAGATCTCTGTAAAAGTGCTCAGCTACTTTAACGGGCCAGTCCACATTTGCAGGCACGATATCTTCATTGTCATTTAGTGCATACATCTAGTTTCTGTGAGGCTCATTTTTTTGCTTCACAACTTTCAGGCTTCGCTGAATCTTTAGAGCATGTTCACTCCTCTCCCTATCACACCATTTTATGTGGGCTACCTTGCACCTATTGGTTACATTCGGAAACTCTGCCACTGCTATTTTTGTCTGCTGTATTTCCGGCTTTCATGCTTTGACGTATCTTGATGAGATTTTTTTTTTGTCTGCTGGAAGAGTTTGCCTGTGTTCTGTCTGATGACTGCACCTCCGTCTTCTACTGCACCCAAGACATGAATACTCAGTATATTTGTGCACAATTATATTAATTGGGCGCATCGTCATTTTATTATGTGCAAGGGTTTTCGCTGGGGGCCACACTTATGATGTATTTTTTTCCGCCGCAGTAGTTGATGACTGTGTCATTCTTGCGCTGCCGTTTACATCCAATGAAAGTAAGCAGTGGTGCGATGTTTTTCCATGAATACGAGTTTCGTCACTTATTACGTAAACTTCTCAGCAGTGCAGAGCAATGCTTCAATTTGCTTGAGAGCCCCCTCGGTATCTGAGACAGCTTAGCCACGCAAAGCACGTAACACATGGCAGGATAGGGTAGAGAAATGCATTAAAAACAAGCATGAACAAACCTGTTGTTCTTCGTTTCAAATTGATTAAATTTCATGGTATTACGCACCTAAACCGCAGTATGAATATATATGCCTTCACGAACGTGTAGTGTACCGCCACTTTTAACAAACCACCAAAGAGTAAGGCGGTGTACCTAAATTCTATCGACAATTCTCTAAGTGCACAAGTCCACGTTTGTTTGACAGCGTATCAATGCACAGACACGGAAGAGCGTGTGCCCTACTGAAGGAAGAAAAGAGAAAGGGAAGAAGGGAGAAAAGAAGGGATAGAGGAAGGAAAGAAGGAACTAATAAGAAAGGAAGAAGGCAGTGAGGTTAACCAGACAGTAATCTGGTTGGCTACCCTACGCAGGGTAGAGAGCAAAATGAGAGTACAAAATCATAAAAAAGAGATACAAAAAGGAGAGCATGAAGGAACAACAAGAATAAAGTTACCAACAAAAAATTGCCCCTCCCCCTCCCCGAAAGGAATCGTGAGGAAATTCGAATGCATTTCTTGCACCGAGAGTACACGGCGTAGTAATTTTAAAGGCGTAAATTATTTACAATATGACGGGTTTCACTGTAGTCATTTATTTACACATTCATTAGCCAGGCACAGGCGAGTGGGAGGCGCGTGCTTCACTCCATTTATATATACGTATGAGCGAGCAGATGGGAGAGTGAGGTGAAGGAAGGAGAGAGCGAACGGCCATAGAAGGAGCGGCGAAGCACTGCACCTACCCTATTTACACACCCTTCACACACGCGGCAGCTCTGTCGAGCACCCACAATACGAGCGCGCTCACACGACAGGGCGCAATCCCCCTCTCCACTCACTCTCTTGTAATGCGCCGGCAACACCGGCTCCGGTCAGTAAGGGCGAATATAAGTGCACGCGTCTGCAGCTGTTTCTGTGGGAAAGGGAGTGAGAGCGGAGAGAACACCTGCCGGCGCGCGGACACCGACGGATGCCTGACATGCCCCGGCTAAGAAATGCGTTCACATTTAGCACTCTGGTGGTTATGTGCCTGACAAGTATAGAAGCTTGGTCTAGTTGGTCGGCGTTCATGATTGTGAATTTCACAGCGTGTGAACAAAACACACATATTGTCACGTGATCACAGAACGACGGTGCCGTCTGCAGGGTGGACGGACGGGACGGATAGCCAACAGCCGGTGCAGGAGTACGTAGTGCTTCCGCGTACGTTAATAGCGGAGCTTCGGCTGGACGCGGGGCCGTCATGGGTTGTACTTCGGCTGCACGCCGAGTCGTCATGGGGTGCACCAGCTGCTGGACCTCTTCGCGAACGACATCCTTAGAGCAGCAACATGGGGCGGAGAAGACACCACGTGCAGCTTTTGCAGCTCCTTGCGCACAATACTACGCATGAGCTCCGTCAGGTCTTTTACAGTCATGACGTCAGGTGTTGGCAGGGCCGAGGACACTGACGAAAGACTGCCAGGACGCTCATACTGGTACGAACGCTGCCTTAGCATTCTCTCCATTGTCGTGGCTTCGCGGAGGAAATCCTCTACAGTGCTGGGAGGGTTCCGCACTAGTACCACGAACAGCTGCTCTTTCACTCCCCGCATTAGGAGGCGCACCGTCTTCTCTTCCGTCATTGAGGAGTCGGCTCGCCTGAACAGCCGCGACATGTCCTCAACGAACATGGCAATACTCTCGTTCGGACGCTGGTTTCGGGAATCGAGGAGCCGTTCCGCTTGCTCCTTTCGGTCAGAGCTTCGGAAGGTATTTCGCAACTGGTTGCAAAACTCTGGCCAGGTTGTCATAGTGGCTTCATGGTTTTCGAACCAAGTGCGCGCAGAGTCCTCGAGATAAAAGTAGACATACCGAAGCTTTCACTGCTCGTTCCACTCGTTGACGCTGCCGCAACGGTTGCAGTCGTCAAGCCAGTCATCGACGTCCTCGTAAGGGTCGCCGTGGAACGGCTTCGGAGTTCGCGGGACGTTGAAGAACCATGGAGGAGGCAGCGTTGATGTTTCTTGGGTTTGCGTTCTCGCACTAGCCATAGTACTGCCGAGTTGTGGAAATGGCCCGAATTCAGAAGGTAGGCCTAGTTGTCGCCTGCTACGCCGTAGGTCAGCTGGTTCTTCCAAGTCGCGACTAGTGTCGGGACCTTGCTGCTGATTGCAGTGCATACAACACTACCCCGCACCTACACCAGAAAATGTCACGTGATCACAGAACGACCACAACGTCTGTTCTCAGGAGCAGCACTGAACGTTGAGCCGAACCACACGTTAGAGCAAGAGCCCACCAACCGTCCTCTTCTTCTTTCACGCCATGGCACATACTCACATTAGCATGGTTAAACCTCGCCCCACCGCGGTGGTCTAGTGGCTAAGGTACTCGGCTGCTGACCCGCAGGTCGCGGGTTCGATTCTGGGCTGCGGCGGCTGCATTTCCGATGGAGGCGGAAATGTTGTAGGCCCGTGTGCTCAGATTTGGGCGCACGTTAAAGAACCCCAGGTGGTCGAAATTTCTGGAGCCCTTCACTACGGCGTCTCTCATAATCATATGGTTGTTTTGGGACGTTAAACACCACAAATCAATCATGGCTAAACCTCGTTCCATGCTCATGGCAATATATTTTGCCACTTTGCAAATAAGCACCAGTTGGAAGTCAGGGGTCTTTTCTCCTCTTTCCGTTTTTTTCCAGGTGTTCACGCGCTGTAAAAATTCTCCATCATGTTTTACGTGGCGTTGGCACTGCACAATACACACATAAGTTCAGAAAGGTCCGTGGTACTTAATAAACACAATAGCGCTTTAACTGCCTTGTTGGCCGTCGAGCGGCGGAGACGGTGCTCCAACCGCACCTGCGCGGAGAGCGGCCGATCGTTCAATTGTAGCAACTCATCAGAGAACAAAAATCGCGGACAGCGGCATAACAGGTGGTCAATGTCTTCCTCGGTGCCACACACCTGGCATGTCGCACTGTAGGTCACTCCAAATAATGTTTTGCAAGCCTTCATGGCATTCATGTCGGAGAGCTTACCGCACACACTGTAACACCGGTTTTGAGTCGGAGAAAACAGCCCATCAGCTTGGTCTCTCAGAATTGATGTATTCTAGAGCACAATGCAGAGCCGTAAGCTCTACCACCGGAGATGAAGTTTCGAGTCGCAAAAATTTGTCCCTACCATGATCACAGAATATTAGTGCGACAGGACTTGTTTCATGTAAATTTCAGGTGTCAGCAATATTGGTTCTGAGCGTTTTCTGGTAGCAAAAATTGAAGATTTATTATGCAAATAAATAAATAATAAAAATATTTGCTTCAAGTGTAAATTGAACTTAGGACCTCTGCGTCACAACCAAGTGTATCACCAGAGCATTGCTCAAGATTTCTTCGGCAAAATAAAAACAAACAAACGATTCCCCCACCTCCACGAAGAGAATCGTGAGGAAATGCGCATGCATTTCTTGCGCCTAGAGAGGGTACCGTTGCCGTCAGATATTCGCCTTCACCAAGGAGGTTATATTAGATTTATTATAACCTCCTTGGCCTTCACCGACTTCTGCCATGACCTTGAGAGGCGCCCAGTCATTGAACGGTCGAGATTGAGGAGTGCGCGGGCGGGGAAGTTGGGCGCGAGCGTTCTCAGATCGGCGTTGGCGGTTCATAGCGGTATCTCGAGCACTCATTTCCTAATGTTCTTGCGTGGAGCCCCTCCAGCGAATGGCCGAGAGTGAGGTGCGAACGTACGGGAGAGTGGAGTGCAGAGAGGAAAGAAAGTGAATGGCGAGAAAAGGAGCGGCGAAGCACAACACCAACCTCTCCTACGCTCTCTCGCACCACAGGCTTCTGTTGCTAGGGTCGAGGATAAGCGCGCGCGCCCGCAGCAATAGCTGTGGGAGAGGGAGTGAGAGTGGAGGTATAACACCTGCCGGCGCGGTCACACCACCGCGGACAACGCCGGATGCTTGACATAGCCCAACTAGAAAATGCATTCACATTAAAAAAAGCACCTTGTGTCAATGCAATGCAATGCGAGGAGTGGATAATGCATGCGATATGGCATCGCAGAAGCGTATATTGACACCATTTGTCGAAACAAGAGGATTGCGTATGAGTGGTTGGCTTAAAGGCCCACCATTTTGACAGCATGTACCATAACCAGTTTTCATTATCAGTCACACAATCAACAACGTGTGCAGCTGTGTAGGCGCGCGCGATGCCTCACGGACGTGCAGTGTTCAACTCGCCAATTTGCAAAAGGATTTGCAGTAGACATTGTAGGACAGTTCGAAACAGCCAGTTTACAAGCATGCAGGCGTTCCTTTCATTGCGGCATTCTTTAAATTTCCGTCACAAAGCGAAGCAAGGACAGTGATTAAGGGGGCGATGCGATTATGTGATCGTGTTCGCCACTTCAAAGCGAAGCTCGAGGATCTCTCACATTTTTAGGGGCGAAGCTCCACATCGCAGCACCCGTTCGTCCCTTGTAGTCGTAGTAGTAGTGTGTAACCAGTCTTACATTTTGACCTCCAGGGTGGTGCCGGTGGGAGATTTCTTCTGTGCGTTATAGAACAATAAAAAATTCGCAGCGTGCGCGTTAGCTAAAAGCCGACTTCTGTCTCTCACTCCCCCCTTAGCAGCCATTGGCATGTAGATTGAGCACTATCTGACAAGAAAGGGTTGCTACGTTATACTCGCTGGGCGTAACCTCTTTGGCTTTAGAAAGGTTAAGCGAGCGTTGGGCCGCAGTGCCCTGAATACAGTGAACTAGTATATACCATGAACTCGAGGGGGTTAAAGGTGGGAAGTAGACACGAAGCGCAAGCCGTAAGAAAGTGTGCGTGTGCAAGCCACCCCTCGTTTAGCCCTTAGAATGTCCGCTGGATGGCGGTGCTTCTATATGAGGAATATATGATTAAAAAATGCGAGATGGTGGTACTTGGAGCGTTGAATAGGTGGACGAATGGACACCCAGACAGATGCATGGACGGACGCACGGATGGCTGCACGGGCGGATGAACGGACGCATGGACGAACGCACAGATGGACGTGCGGACGCACGAACAGACGGGCGGATGGACGCACGGGCGGCCACACAGACGCACGCATGGACGGACGGAAGCAAGAACGAATGGATGCTTCGCCCCACTCTCTATCATTCACTCCGTGGATATGCTGCCATTTTTTTTGCGGATATTCTATAGTATTCTTTGATATGAACGCGATAGCGTTAAAGAGCTCGTTTCGCGGAAATTCCGGCATAGGCGGTGTTGGTTGTGAGCGAATATTCATCATATTATTCGTCACCGAAAAATCGAGAACGTCGTAAGTAAAATAAAGCAATAACAAAAATCCTGGAGCAGAGTGGGTACTGAACCAGGGTCGTTAGAGTCCGAGTGGGGATCGAACATGGGTCGTTTGCGTGGCAAGCGGATACTCTAGCACGCGGCCACGCCTCTGCTTGTGGAAACCGTGAAAATAACTTCCTTTTCTTGGAAAGGCGGTGAAAGCCGCTTTCATGCTTCACAAACACACGCGTCCTGCATGCACGCTTCTCAATGTAACATGAAATATGGCAGTAATAATGTGTGGTCAAGCGTTCATTGCCAATAGGCGCCCGAATATGTGATTCTCATAAAGCTGAGTGGTTGAAAGCCGGCACCCCCCAACAAAAGGCATACACGCTACTGCAACCATTCCTTCGATGACACGTACAGCTGGTGCGTAGCGAATCGAAAAAAAAAAACAGGATGTCGCTCTCGCGCTCAACTCCTAAAGGCGAAGCTTTTGGGACCCCTAATTTTTGGTAACACATTTATTTCTTTGGCTAGAGAATGAGAGTGAACAAACCCAGCACACTGCGCGGAAACAGCTTTCAGAATGAAGTCGTTGTGATAACGACATAGGCTTCCGTTTCTTTTGCTACGGAAACAGCAGAGTAGAGTTCGTAGCGGAAGCCGGCTTTCCGGCAGGATTGTGGGTGACTTATTCGAAGATTGGTTCAAGAGAAGCTTTCGTGACTGCTACCATTCGTCACAGGACGAGAGGAAGGGGGGCGGGGGGGGGGGTCATACATGAAAATGATGAGCATTACGCAGATTTCCCTGAACCCTGTAGTAATCAAGGTAATGTCTTGTATGTGAAGGTGAGATCATCGTACATCTCAGTGTTGGCTGCACTGGTAGCTCCAAGAGCTGAAGCAATGTGCTCTGTCTTGCGAAGATGTGCATGATCTGCAGCTTAACTTTGCCATCAACTAACGAATTCGAATGTGAATCTCAATTAACAACACACTGATTATCGATTCATATGCACACTTCAGATGAAAAATGAATAAACTACACTGAGGAATCATGAACACTCGTTTAATTCATCTCATTTTATTTACTACTCGGGGTATTACACGTGCATGCACAGCTTTGCAATCATGACGTCGTCCGTGACGAAACACCGAAGGTTATGTACACGTGACCTCGGCGTAACGTCGGCTGCATGTAAAATCTTACTGGCCTCAGCACTAAATGTCTTTCGCCTTTCGCCCCACTGCGGTTGTCAAATGGCTAAGGTACTCGGCTGCTGACCCGCAGGTTGAGGGATCGAAGCCCGGCTGCGGCGTCTGCCTTTTAGTAAAATATCACTTACCAATTCCGCCAGGAACATGATATTCAGTGGTCGGATATAACGAAGTGTTCAGTTCAGTAGATATAATTATTTAGTTTTATAAGAATTGAACTAATGTTAAGATGCAGTGCGAAGTAAGCACACCGTCTGCCAACCTCAGGGAACCAAAGAGGAGCAGTTGACCGGACGCGTTTTTCGAGGAAGCCGTAGATTGCTAGAATAGAAAGTATTTTACAGAGCAGGCTAGGTTGGATGTAGCAGACTGGGCTACAGTTTAAGTTTGACAACATAATGTTTTTTTTTCACTTTAATCAAAGTACTGGACTACCAATTGCCGAACGCGACCGTATATGGTCATGTTTGGCCGACGACCGACACAACAACAACAACAAAAAAAAAACTTATGAAGTGAGTGTTGGCTGCATTGTATCTTAGAACTATAGTTCTAACATATATATGTCGCCAACGCTCATTTCATAGGTTTCATTTGTTTCGGTCGCCTAGTTGAGGCGCAAGAATGTTGCGTTAGCAAGTACGTGCACAATCTTTTTTATCTTTCTCGAGCCACAATTAACGTGACCACCGTGGCCACCACCGCACGCAGATGCAGCGACCGTAGCATATATGGCATAAGAGCCAACGGGCACGTGGCTTAAATGGCCCGCATCCGATTACGACGGGTCAATTACAGCGCGGTAACCATGCACTCTGCTCTGAGGTACGGAATGATGCGAGAGCACGCCAACGCGCGCCTTCACGGCAGCGTGCGCAGTGTGTGCTGCTCCGAACAGGCAGAAGAGTCTGAAGAAATAAAAAGCTCGGCGTCATACGACTGTGATGCATTGTGCTCGGCATCTGTAGCGTGAAATCATCCGTTCTCCGACACGCTTCCTTGCTCTCGAGGAGGGAGTTAGTCTCGAAGGTGAGCTGATAAAAAGCGTGTCCGCCAAGCTTCTGTGTAGCGGCAGCTCTGGGCTCGCTATCACTCACCTTCCATCTACCGTACGAGGATTTCGAAGATGCGTTTGTGCAGTATGCTCGCCTGTGTTGATTTCTAGCTTTCTAGCTTCTCTTTGCTGCCTCTATCGAGAATTCTCGCTCTACAGTACCGTGCGTAGTCGCGGAGGTGCGATAAGCGAGAGTATACGCGCAAGAAAAAGGATTCTCGTGTTCGAACTGAAAGCGGCGAAAGCGCGGCTGCAGTCCCTGCTGCGTTCACTGCACCTTGGTCGTGCTCTGAATGCGCACCTGTCATGACGGGCTCTCACGCGACACCGAAGGCGAATTGAACGAGAGATGTGCGTGGCGTGCCGTGAATATTTGCTACGTGAGTGCACCGAATGGCTTGGTAGAACAGTGCGAAACTCGAACATCGTGGTTCGTTTTAGCGGTCGATGCGCGTTTTAGAGGGTAGTTATGTCGGTTTATGGTGCTCGCGGTTCCGAGACTGGCTGCGCGTTTTTTTTTTTACAAGAAGCTGCACGTGTATGCCTGTGATTCCGTGCGCCCGTCCTATGCGCCAACAAGAATGCCACAAAGGAATGCCACGTGCGTGCCACAGAAATTGGGCGAATTCTACAGCTGACTACCAGTTTACTAAGACATGAAGAAAAGAGCATACGGGTGGTGATAGAGGCTGTGTTACAATTCTAAGACACCATTGTAGACAGTCTACGCAGAGAGCTTATCAGACAGCACCGAGCCCATGTTGTCAGAGAAATAAAATACACCTGGACTGCTTCTACGCGACAAGTCGCCACCTCGCGTCGAGAAGAGAAAGCTGAAATAAACAAACGTAACTGTTGACTTCTTAGCTTATTTCAAGTTAAAGTTTAAGAAATATTAAACTCTACTTACATTGAGTATCTGGAGAAGCGTTTGTTTGTGCGCAGACGAGTATTCGAGCAAGATCCGAGCTATCCGAGCAGTTTGCAGAGCCGTCATCTTGTTTGGACAGCAAAGTAGCTTGCAATGTATTCCTCTACGATGCTGTATTCTCGAAACTGTCTTTTTGCCGACTACGCGAGAATTGTAATTGGACTTAAGACAGCCGCCGTCCACTTACCTGTCTATTTAGTCGTCTAAGATGAGTATTGGAACACACCCCAAGTTTCTTACAGTAACCTAGAGATGAAACTGGCGTTTTTAATTGTTGTGCCACCATCAATATGAAGCAAGTACAGACTTCGGATTGCTTAGAGAAAGATGAAGAGAAAAAAAAATGTTGGGAAAAGAGAGAGACATGGGGAGAAAAAAATAAAAATGACTGGGGGGAAAGCAAGGGAAGAAAGACAAGAGAAAGAAACATACAAAAAAGGGATAAAAACTGGTAAGACAAAAAGAAAAAAAAGGAAGGTAGAAGCAATTATAATCAAAGGAAGAGAGAGTAAAATAAAGAGGGAAAGGACGGGACCATAAAAAATAAAGCTGGGAAGAGGAAGAAATAGTAGGAGAGAGAAAGGAATTTCAATAGACAGAGCCAAGACAAAGATGCAAAAGTCCGATAGAAAACAAAAAAAAGAAAAAGAAAAAGGACGAAATAAAGAGGAGACAAAGAAAGAAGGAAAGCCGCCCTGTTCCGCACTTGCTTCAGGATTGGAACCAGTATGCAAAGCTACCTTAATTTTGTCGTATTATATCTAGATTAAGCAAGACAAAACGAATGCGTGAGTTTCGCTCCGCAAATCTCCGATAAGTCAACTGACTCACAGAAAGACAGCATGTACTGTATTGTAGCACATCGTTATTCCAAACGTGTGCAGAGAAAATAGAAGCTTTGTATAACAGTAAAATAGTAATGCGAAATACGAACAGAAAAGTGCAGCAACTGGGCCTGTGCTTACTGACAAGTAATGGGTTTATTGGAAGAGAGGACAGCCTATATATACATAAAATTTTGGTGATGCACATGTCAGGTGAACCACTCACAGCTTAATGCGTGGTCAAAGGCGAAGAAATAAGGGATTAGTCTGTAAGACAATTGTCTCTGATTTGACAGACTTATGAGCTCAATTTCCCGAGTGTGTTGTTTGCCTCTTGGTACATAGTTTTTTTTTCTACCAGTCGTAGAGTAAATCAGCGTGTGCTCAGTGTAGGCATCACTCGACTAGTCAGTGCGTGCGCCTTCTCAGAGCGGTTGTACACGGCGTTGAAGGTTCGCACTAAAGTCCAGTTGATTCGACATCTTTGTGCGCAGTCTCGGGAAAGGTGTCGCCCGCAAATAAACAAAAAAAATTTGAAAATTTGAGAGACTTAAAAGAGTGTCCTGCACAGGAATCACTTCGTCATTGACATTATCGACTGAAGTCTTTGCTGGCGTACCCATTAGAACGGTCTAACAGCCACCTCACAACTCTGCGAATTAGCCGGAGGGACACGTCAGTGCACGAGATGCTGCAATTATACAGGGAATCGTACCTCCGATACCTGTGGTGCATTGTACCGGTACGAATAAAACCAAGCAAAAGTATTATAAGTACACCCGTAAGTTCTAATGCTAATGCACTCAGAGCTGGTTTCTATTTGACGAGCTGCATATCAACAATGAAGACCACCGCTACTGACGAGGATTATCAAGCCACAATTCATATTACTTTGCAGATGCTATTATCGCGTATTCATGATACGCTTTGATCATACCACAGCCCACCATCCCCCATCGCTTTCAGAGGACCGGCCCACAGCTTTGCTTTGTGATATGGGCTTAACGACAGGGTCTATATATCTACAAATTACAGGACTCCCGAAAGGCTCCCAACAACTGTCTGGTGATTGTAATAAACCTAAAATCACCTCCCAGTGTGAGTGAGTGTTTGACGAATATCGTCCCCGTCAGCGTCTCCGCGAGTTTTCATACATAGTTTAACCTCTTCAGCTCGTCGGTATCCAAATGGGCATATTTGAAAAACGCGTGCTTTACTACTATATTTGAAGACCGCTTGGTGAAAATTGATGTTTCTGTGAGCGGAAGCATCAGCAAACAAAAATGGCCACAACTTGTCACTGTATGCCCATGTACGCGCTTGCAGTACAAATCAGTATGGCGTCGTCACGCGAAGAAAGAGCGCGCAGTTGACAAGGAGAGGTTACATTTTTCTGAATAACGAAATGCTACATATATATATATATATATATATATATATATATATATATATATATATATATATATATATATATATATATATATATATATATATATATATATATATATATATATATATATATATTGCAAGCCAGGTAATATATACGATCACGATAGGATAGAGAAGGTGCATAAAAAGTTCGGACTTGTTGCTTTGAGTTGCGTCTGAGATAGCCGCAATTACTTGCAAATGCACCCGATCACGTGCTTGAGGTCATTGCATTGAAAATACAGAAGGGTTGACAGGCGGGCTAGTTAGTAGAAATTCATAATGAAATAATTGGAAGCGCAAACCAACGCGCTTGTTTGTGTCTTCTCTTGTGTCCCATTGGTTCGCGGTTCCAATTATTTCATTATGCATTGAAAATACATTCAATTTTGTTTTGTGTCGAAGGCAGATTTTCCAGTGTCTAGAAAATACAAGAGTCGCTATTTCAGAGCGTATTGACTTGTCTAACGAAGGCGACAATATGGACGAGCTCAACAGCAGCAGTGAATGAATGGTCAGATAGCAGTGATGATGATAATGATGAAGATAATGATACAACAGTAAGCTTCCAAGTTGAACGTTGTGGCTCGATTAAGAAAGAGGCAGATTAGGTCCAATTGTAAAGGGATAAAACACATGCCGGTACGTATAGGTCAAAGGAGATGTATCATGGCCCCATTGCATCACAGCACATAGAAAGAGTATGGGTACCGTGGATCTTGCGGACGTGTAAGTGCCTTAATTCATGTGAAACATCCATACAAATAAATGGCCCATCAGTTTAGTCGCCCCCTTTGAGGACCTAACTGCGATAAATTGAAGGATCAAATACAGGAATAACGGCAAGCTCATAGATGATGCAGCAAAAACATTCTCGGCGAGTTCAAGTTTAA
The DNA here is from genome assembly GCF_013339725.1 of Rhipicephalus microplus. Classification (NCBI taxonomy): domain Eukaryota; kingdom Metazoa; phylum Arthropoda; class Arachnida; order Ixodida; family Ixodidae; genus Rhipicephalus; species Rhipicephalus microplus. The sequence goes on from NC_051170.1 coordinate 101,547,385, forward strand.
AGGGTACACAAAAGGCTCCCAAAACACAAAAAAGAACGCAATATTATTTTCTGATATTTCTAGTCCTTCTTGGCGAACTACTGTGACGTAGACAATATCCGTGACGTCTACAGCGTACATGCTCTGGATTGGTTGATATACGTGAAATATCACATGTGATTTGTCTCCCGCGCTGCTTTACCGTACAGCCACCCATCCGTTCTTCTCTGTGTCGCCTAAAAATCATGCACAATCTACCAATCAAGCTTCATTTTTTTGTGTTTACAACTTTGCAAGCGGTGATAACAGCGTGCAGCCTAGAAGCGCGAAAGCCTCATAGGCTCTGGCGTTTAGTACTGATATTGTTCACGTGCATTCAAAAGCTAAGGGGTGAGGACGCATCGTGCGTATGAGGGAGAGAAGAAAATCACCCCCTCGTTTTCCAACGCGGGGTGCACGTGGCCCTTTAAGAACATAGTGGCGAAAACACCGCTCCGCACACACGTCAAGCAAATACGAAAATTCCCCATTGCAGCAGAGCTGGATGTTCCAATAGGCTTGTGTCTGTGAGTCTGAAATCTTAGCACAGTGACTTCAATACCAGCTAATCAGGTCCAATTTGACATGAAAGGATATTTTTCAGGACGTGTGCCTCTAAAGTTTCAAATAGCGTGCTGCAATCAAGATAACGGCACAAAACACTGCGTTATATGCACTGCGTGTGAGCGGTTTGTTCGCCTTCTGCACGAAAATCGCTTTCTTATTTTTTCTTAATTTCTTAATTTCTTTCTTAATTCTTTCTTAATGCTTTCTTAACTTTTACTCTGCTTAGGCCTGATGTACTCTAATGGGTACATGTATTTTCTCCTCTAAAACTGCAATTTTCGTTTTTTCTTCTTCCGAGAAACGCCTTGTGACACCAAAATGCCCTAAATAAAGGGTTTGTATGAGTTGATGATTGATTGATTGATATGTGGGGTCTAACGTCCCAAAACCACCATATCATTATGAGAGACACTGTATTGGAGGGCTCCAGAAATTTCGACCACCTGGGGTTCTTTAACGTGCACCCAAATCTGAGCACACGGGCCTACAACATTTTCGCCTCCATCGGAAATGCAGCCGCCGCAGCCGGGATTCGAACCCGCGACCTGCAGGTCAGCAGCCGAGTACCTTATCCACTAGACCACCGCGGCAGGGTGGTTTGTATGAGGTAACCTGGCCTTCTTTTTCCTGGGGTCTGAAGAGGCTAAAGGTGGTACTAGCACTCCTCGCATCGTACGCTCCATGTGCTAGTGGTAGCGCGCGATGCAGCCGATGATCGCAGATAAAGCCGAGGTGAAACGCACTGACCGTCGTCGCGAATGACAGGATTGAGAAAAAGAATAGGGACTTCAGCATCAACTGCGCACTTGATCCACTGGGTGAGGTTACATGCGCTTTATCTCGACAGAGATCAGAAGGTGGCTCGAATCTTAACTTGAACATGCTGTTCACGTTCATACGAAGTACAACAGGAAAGTCGCTTTGCATGTGGCATCGGGCGCGTTTGCTTACGCCCACGTTTTAATGAGTTACGACAGGATTGTCGCTAAATGACTTAGTTGCTGGCCTTACTACTTATACCATACCCATGTATTGCTGTCACATTCTTTGCTTCACTCTTACCATGAAACTGTATGCTCCGATTTTTCCTCTGCGTACACTTTCTGCGACTCTACCCGATCCTGTTTCTTGCTTGGTTGAGGAAGCGATAATGTGAAAATGTGTTAGCGAATATTTTATCAACTCCGGCCCTTTCCTGACAAATTTATGCGAATTATGTTACGTATGCCAATTCTAGAGTTGTGGCCACCCGGGCCTACCCACAAGCTCTCCGGCGAGGCTCAAATATTCTGAATGGGGGGGGGGGGGGGTGCAGTAGGAGGCTTTGAGGCAGCCCCTAAAGACCAGCTCCTGGCTGTCCAGCCGGTCGAGAATGCCGCCAGAATACAATTGCTTCTGGCGGGTTTTCCCCCTTTCTTGATCTGCTGGCGAACAAAATAAACGTTATTTTACTTATATACAAATACTGCAGGTCCTGTTCGGGCCCAAGCAGGAGTGGGTAACAAATGTCCCTCTCTCTCTTTGTCTGTGAATATTTTCAAGGGAAGTTTAAAAACTCCTTTAGGCTGAGGCTCGTTAGAAGTAACTTTTTAGAGCATGCTAATCTAACGCATGCTGCTTTCAAGAGATTAACTGCGTTAGATCAAAATCTAGTCCATCGAGTGAACGGTGCTGTTCTACAAAAGCGAACACCTAAAAGAGCTAAAATGAGACTCTTTCCGCACAAAGACAAGTAAATAGACTTTTTCAGTGGTTATGTAGGGCGAAGCGGCATTCCACCTGCCATCTTCCCCACGGCTGTCACACCATTTCTACTCGCGTGCTTCAACCGCCGACAAAGCCTCCGCATTTCACCGCCTAAAGTCATCTGGAACGAGTTGGCTTCGGAAGAAAAAAAAAAAAACCACCTAGCGGACAAAAGAGTACCGAACCAGTTTCCGACCATCATTCGCTCACAAGAATCCTTAGACCAGATCAGAGTAAGCAACCTTGACCAGCTCAAAGTGAGTGCTACGAAGTGGTTGATATTAAATGTAGATACACAAAAAAAGTAAGTGCTGCCGACACGGTGCCGAAATTCCTGGACCGCAATCATCCGTGAAAGGGCCATCGCATGCAACGGTCGCACTCGAAAGGCCTCTAGAAAAGGAACAAGATGACCACCGAAGAAACGAAAGACGCTCGATGTACGCTCTTTTTCGGTTCAGGCACCCAACCAAACCTGTCGGTTCCCCGCAACCACAACACCCCCCCGAAGCATCGTCCGAAAGGGTTCCATTCCCATTTAGTGTCCCCCCGGGGCGGCAATCGTCTTCGGCTCTCATCACCGTTGACATTGTCTCTATTCCGTGGCCTCATTTTTTTTCTTCCCTTCCATTGTTTTCGTCTCGCATTTGGAGCGGAAAGAAAAACGCTGTCGACTCGGCGCGTTTGTCGTCGGCCCCTCCCCGCTCGCGGCACGCTAGGCTACGCAAGCTATGCACGCCTCAGGCCGCGAGCGCGCGCCATGTTTGTGCGTACACGTAATGCATGCATGGTCCCGCCGCCGCTGCTGTTCCATTTTGTGCAGCGCGTGAGCCCGAGATGGGTGTACAATGATACACGAGCTGGACACGCAATCCAGACAGCGCCACACTGTACGGTTCGTCATCTGGCGCGGATTTTCCTCCTCGCCGAGAAGTCGCAGAGGCACGTGAGGCTTCGCTGAGCACTCGTCGCCGAAACGAGCAGGATCTGCGTCGGCTGTCGAGAAAGGGACATCGATGGGCACTTCTCCGCGACGGCGGAGAAAACCTCCTGCGAACACTGGAACACTTTGAGTTCACTTTGAGCACCTTGCGTAGCCAGTACCTCCTCTGTCGCACGTTTTTCTTCGACGCACTATTCAGACATTTGTTGTGTTTGTCCTTGTTGTCTATTCACCGATCTCGTGCGGTGTGACCGAGGGTAAGCAGCGAGCCACCGCCGCCTCGGCAACGGCTCCTGTACGCGTGGCTGGTCGCCGGCGACGACGACATCCCATCTTGCGCGCCGAGCAGCGCCTGTTTGTTCGGAGGCGTCTCAAAGGCACCGCAGCAGACTCGCTTTGTGAGCACCGCTCTCGCTTCCAGGTTCACTGCTCGTGGCACGACGCGCAGATGCGTGACTAGCGAGTTCGCCGATACAGCAGGGATCGCCGAGCCTGCAAGATCCTATGCCTCGTATACTTGTGCGCACACTTTATACGCAGCGAGAAGTTCACTAAAAAAATTAAGGAAGAGTGTGAAACTGAGGCACTTGTGCATTGGCGAAGTAATAACTGCACGAAATAAGCTCGCTTTAGCGTCCATCTTTATTTGCATGTTGTGAGGACGTTTATAAAAAAGTTGGCTTCACTTTGGAAACACTGGTAAGTCTTGCATGAAGACAAATAACGGTGATATATTTTCAGTTCATGGCTTGAAATCTTTAAATTACTATAACAAATTTGGAGCACGCTTAAGCTTCGCCTTAGAGAACCAAACGTGACAGCGCAACCGGATCACGTTAGCATCGCCTTTTCATTCACTGGCCGTTCTTCACTTCTCGGTGGACACCTCAAGTATACCGCGAGGATGGGATTTGTGTGCGTAACATTGACCAACACGATGGTCCTGGGGGTGTTCAGCTGCTCACCTGAAAGTCCCCTGATTGATTTCCCGCCGCGGCGGCCGCATTTCCTATGCACGCGAGAAAGCTTGAAGCCCACGTACCTATTGATTTATGTGCACGCTAAAGAGCCTGCGGTGGTCAAAATCTGCGGAGCCATCCACAGCGGTCTCCCTCACATTCAGATCATGGTTTTGGGAAGTTAAGCACGAACATTTATTATTGGTCGCGTAACATTGACAAAAAGTAAACTCTCTTTGAATGCTATCTCAAAGTAAAGTTACAAAGTTGCCAACTACACCATAATTAATAATTTTGAGAAGCAGCAAAGCCTCCACTATGTGTCTGCGCGTGTCCAGGTAATAGGCGAACATGCACAGCTCTAGAGATTGTGCGTGCTGTGTCTTTTATTGATTAACTATGACTGAGCGCCTTGGCATGGGCTGCCTTATTTGCGATGAAAATGAAGTGTTTTAATCTAAATGGGCGCACGCACATGCAGGTCCAAGAAAACCATTCACGCGGGAAATCGGATATGGTATAGCATATAGGATAGTACAGCTATGCTTCTCGCCGAGCAATTTTGCCACATAGATTGTCACAAGCATTACAAAGCCCCTAGGAAGTGATCTCTATGCCTATAGTGCACTCGTTCTGCTACTTGGCAATTTCAAGTTCACATATATTATGTGTTTCAAGTGTTGTACTTCATTTTAAATAATTTTTTGTTTATTCGAGTGCTTTCACACTAACATAGATTTACGACCTACAAAACTCGTAATTTCCCAGCAGTGGCAATGATCGCTAGATATTGCATTTTAGCTTTGTCTCAACTACTCTTTCATATTGCTCATTTCAATTAGCCAATTGCGCTTCTTAGCAATGATGCGGTAGTAGCGGCTATACACGTATTGCTATAGTTTCCAGATTTCGTGAATGGTTTATGGCGTTCCAAGGTTACAGCAAAGCCGATTTCGGTGTCAACAGTATCAACTTGCCTTCGTCATCAGATGGCTCTTTTCGCGCACATGCTAACCATAGTAACCAAACACTGAAAGGTGGTTCCTGGGAAGAGACTCGAGTAAATCTGCTAATGCTGTCACTAAAAAGTACTCCAAAAGAAGTGTCACGTGACCATGTGTCGGCAATACAAGGTCAGCTCACTGAGACTCTCTCAAGAAATCAATTTAGCTGTTGGGGCTCATTTAGACTCAGACTCACCAACATTTTCCTCGACCGGACACACTTGAACTCAACCTCACCAACATATGACTAAGCCGCGGACTCACTCAGAGTCAGACTCACGGCTTAAATTGAGTATGAGTGAGACTGAGTGAGTCGACTTATAATTCCGTGAGGGCAAAACGAACGTTGCGTGCACTGATGATTGCCAACATACTTCAGCGACCACAATGTAGTTGTCGCTGTCATTGAGTGAACTGAGTTTCATTTATATACACTGGTGTTGTTATTGAAGACTATATTTGCTGCCTTTATTCATACATGCAATTAAATGCGTAATTTATTTCGCCATGTGGGTCTTGAATTACTATCATTCTGAGAACACCCGAGGGAGGGCTTCAACAGATATAGATGCGCTCTACACATGACATGCCATCAGTGGCGACACACGACGTATAGCCTTTAGTATAACATGCACTGCCCACGGGAGGCGCTTATCATCAACGCCGTCAAAATACACGAGCCTTCTTGTGCTCATTTACTGTATCCATGCAGCAGAAAACTTGGTTACTTATCAAGGGCATGTTTACTGCAATTATTATTGCTCCTAAAGATGCTAGCGTTTCTTCGTAAAACGTTCGAGTATGTTGCTATCGCATTCATTGTTTTACCTTTCGGCGAAACTGTGACTTTTTTGTGAATTTCAATGAAACCTGGTGACGTACTCTCTAAAGAGAGTTCACGAAAAAGAGACCTATTGCATCGACCAACTCTGCACTGCCATGCACCTATGGCCGTATTGGATTCACCACTTTTTCAATTATTTTATGAGCCACATAAGAGGGGGCTTGACTGACTAAGGTACTTATTACCACTAAAGTATATTATGCCGGGTTCATCACAGCACCGTTAATGTACTTCCGTCACGGAAGTGACGTTGAAAATTTTGTACAAATAGACTGGAGAAGAAAAAAAAAACAGGAAACAAGCATATGTCGCGCGGAATGAAAACAGCAGCCACTTGATTACCAGCGCGTAGCGCTAACCACAAAGCCACAAAGCCTTCTTTGTCGCATTGTTAGCGGCAAGCCATTTATGTGCACCATGCACCGTTTAGAAGTCCTCAGAGATTCGATACATCAGCGCGTTTTCGTTACCAGTGGTAAGATGGCGCGACAGGCTCACGTTGGGTGCACTCTAAAAATCGTCGCCTCCACGAAGCACTGCCTTCACGGAGCATGGTCTCTCCGGCGCACGTGCTTATCAGACTCGTAATTCGGGAAAAAACGAAGGTCACTTCGCATGCAGCCACGGCCACGTTTACGAAAGGAGCGTGCTGCTGACACACGACGCAGGAAGAGTTGTGACAGTTGTTCGCGCTTGCCTTGTGTATACTTGTGCGCTCGTTTCATGCGTCTCTCTTTCTTTTTGAACAGCGCGCTTTAAGTGTCGAGGTGCGGCAGTTGTTAGCCCACGCTCTTCTTGTGTATGTTAATTTCGTGCGTTCTTTCTGCTTGAGGTGTGCGCTGCAATTTTTGTACTGCCTGCCATTCCTAACGTGCCCCGCCGCGGTGGTCTAGTGGCTAAGGTACTCGGCTGCTGACCCGCAGGGCGCGGGTTCGAATCCCGGCTGTGGCGGCTGCATTTCCGATGGAGGCGGAAATGTTGTAGGCCCGTGTGCTCAGATTTGGGTGCACGTTAAAGAACCCCAGGTGGTCCAAATTTCCGGAGTCCTCCACTACGGCGTCTCTCATAATCATATAGTGGTTTTGGGACGTTAAACCCCACATATCGATCGATCCATTCCTAACGTGACTTCGTAATTTGTTGCGGTTGCTGAAACAATGCACAATAAACCCTCAACTACCTAAATAAAGAAGCGTTTCACTTTTGAGCTATACCCATTCCTATTTGTAGGGGTATCAGCCACATTTTTCATAGACAATTGGAAGGAGCCTTCCTCCAGCAGGCGTTTCTATATGTGTTGTCCCAATAAATTTAGCATGTTTTATGTCGTGCACGGTGGATACATTTCCAGTTAGTACAATTTGGACTTTTAGGAGCGAAGCTCCTTAAGGCGTGGGCTGTGCGTCCCCTTTATGTAGCCACCTCTCGTTCAGTTCTAAGTATTACGCTAGCCACCGCCTGATCTAAAGGGTACAGCCATATCCATCCGTCCATCCGTCCGTCCATCCATCCATCCATCCATCCATCCATCCATCCATCCATCCATCCATCCATCCATCCGTCCGTCCGTCCGTCCGTCCGTCCGTCCAAAAGATGCAAGATGTTATAAACTAGACGGCGGTACGTGTAGTTGATTATGAAAGATGCGAGGTGTTATAAAATAGGAATGATGCCACATATGGCGCGTGTCATCGTTCGATATAGTGCGGCGACGTACGCTAGGGGGAGCGTTGCAATAAAATCGAGTGGGCAAAATGTACGGAGGATTCATGGTTTACCAGGTTTACCTCCGGAGCTTCGCCCACTCATCATCATTCACTTCGTGGATATGGCGGCATTTTTTAGCCTGTAATGCAGTAGCGCATATGTTACAAATGACACAATACAAAAATAAATTCGCAGCGAAAATTTGAGGAGCATTGGTTATTAAAAGTTACATGGCTAGCGGTCAATAAACGCGTAGAAAAAAATGAAGCGACGTGGATAATTACTTTCTTGCAATAAACTGTGTGAGCAAGGTATACCTACGAGATCAAAACATTTAGCAACGTTGGAGAGCTTAGGTAACTCCTGTATCAATATATTTTAAAGGGGCCCTGCAACACTCTTTGAGCACCGGGTCAGAAAATGCTACCGATCGGTAGTAGAGGCTCCCAACAACACGCAAGCCAACTACTATAGCGCAGCACACGGCCTGACATTCACAATAAATTATCAAAGTCAGCTAAACTAGCTTGCTTTTCTCTCCACCAATCACGGAAAATAAGCCCAGTAAGCCCATCTATCAGCCATTGACTAATTTGAACATGGCGTGCTCGGTTGATTCAGGGGTTGCTGCGAGAGGCCGTCACTTAATTGTCCACGTGTGCGCGTGTGATCGCACTGAAAAAGTCACGTATTCGTAGTAAAAAAAGAAAGAAAACAATTCAATTGCTCAAGGTCATGAGGCCTGACGGACATTTTTTGTTTGCCCTTCCCGTCCTTCCCTGCTCAGCTTCCTGCGCTTACCTAGGGACAAGAGAAGAGGTAATGCGACTGCAGCGTGTGACAAATCCTTGTAACTCCGCTTGTGCTGGAAGGATTCCTAAATTTTTGTGGCGTTCAATTTGTGAGGTAATACGCTTTTCCAGTGAATTAATTTCATGGTTACTCATAATAGTGTTTCAGATTTCCTTTAAAGGTTCGAAACAAAAACAGTAGCTGTTTAGATAACAAAAAAGTGACAACACCAGTGATTTCATTTACCTGCATTTGTGTATCCATGTAAGAAAACTTGAAAGTTCTTGATTCACCATATAAAGCAGAGCTAACAAAACAAAGGAGTGAAAACTCAGACCAATCGCTTGCAAGTCGTCGCTACCTGCCACTTGACTCTACAACTTTGAAAAAGCAGCGTAAAGAATGCGTTGCCAGCATAGTTGCAAATGACAAGAAATGCTAGTGAAAGTTCAAATGGAAGAAAGAAAAATGTACCGCGTGCCAGAAAGCACCTTGCTCCCGGTACTCTGAGAAATCGTGTGGCGGCAGTTACCTTTGAAGTTTATTGAAAGTTTACTTCAGGGCTGCAGATGACGTTGCGATGGTATTTCCGCGTCGATTCGATTTAGCAGCTCTGCGAACAGGCCTCAGACTCGGAGAACAGTGCTGGCATCTCCTTTTATTTATACTCTTTTGACATGCAGTGGAAGTGACGGGCGTTTGTTTGGGCCTTCCCTCAACTCGTTCTGGGGCTATTACTGATTACATCGGTCTTGGGTCGTCGACCCGTGACCTCAAACTCGCGTGGCATGCGGCTGCAACGCTTTAAGTCGAAAGGTGTCCTGAAAAACTTGAATACGTCACTCTGAAAAAGTGGCTGCGGTTTTAGTTCGTTCTATATCGTCAAATAAAAAAGAGTTTCTTTTCGCCTCTAAGCGACGGCATGCCTTTTCGGGCAGTTTACGTGGCAACGCGCTTTGGCCCTGTGCTTCCTGAAGTGAAACGAGAGAGTTATCTAACACTCGAGGCTGCCTTGATCGTGGGCTCGCCGGCGACCAACCATTCCTAAACAAAAGGAAAAAAAATAATAGCAGTTTTCTCTGTTCATTAAGTAGCACTCCACTGCTCACAGGGCTTGTCAGTCAGTCAAGAGAATTCCTAATGTGGCAAACGTGAAACGCCATCGTAACATCTTGGCGTTCTCACCGATAATATGACAATGCTGACTATGAAGTGAGTTTATTAAATGCGCGTGAAGTTTGTGGTCACTGATTGACGGCGTGTTCATAAATATAATCCAGGAAATGTGGTATGCGTGTGTAGATCCCTGGGACTCCTGGCTCTCCGCATTTGATGCCCCAGGAAATGACGCCGACTAAGGTCCACTGCTTCGACCTCGACTGCACCATCAGTGGGCCGCCGGAGTCTCCCTGCAGTAGAAGCAGTTGAGTTGATTGTTAATGATTTCGTCAGTCATAATCGGTAATGTTTGCAGTTAGGAGTGCGAACTGTCGCAGTTTTGTAGCCCAGTTTAAATGAATGTGTATTGTCCTTAGGAAAGGTATACATTGCAATGTATTGCATGATTACTGTCGCGGAGCTGCCTTAAAGCAAACGTGTGTGTGCGTGCGTGTGTGTGTGTGTGTGTATGTGTGTATGTGTGTGTGTGCGTGCGTGCGTGCGTGCGTGTGTGTGTGTGTGTGTGTGTGTGTGTGTGTGTGTGTTTTGAACATAGGTGAATCAAGATGAACTCTCGTGAATGAGTTGGTGAGGTAAAGTGAAAGGTACTCACGTTCGGGGGCTCATGTTTCTTAATGCCAACGTGGTAATGTAACTTTATTGCCTTCTTTAGCAACAGACTGGAGCGATACACAGAAAAGCTTATGACAGACAGGTTAGTAAAGAAATGGGACTGTATAGGATGCTAGTGCATGCTAGAAAAAGTGGTTCGGAGAGCAAAAATTACGCAGTGAAGGTAAAGCAGAGTGATGACATGTTTAAGTTGATGAGAGCTTTCTATTGTGTTAGTTTTGAAAAAAAGACTTGTAGTTCATTAAAATAGAAAATCCACTTGGGCTGCTCATATTTAGGCAGTAGTTTTTATTTTTGATGGATTGTGCCATTCATTGTGAATCGGTGCAGAATAACATTCAAGGTAGGATGGGGCATTTTGTCTATAAAATAAATTTTTATTTACTACCGGCCTCTCATACTATTCATGCGATTTATTTCACACAAAGCAAGTATTGCTTGTCCGACTGTATGAACATCACCAAATGCGAGATTACGATAAGATAAATGCCCCTAGCGAAATTGTGCAGTAGCACGAACAAGCATTAAGCTTTCTATACAGAGCATTAAGCGTGTACCGAAACTGACACATTCAACGCAGTGCTACTGACTTCAGGTATTGCTATAGTTCACATGAATGCATCATTGTCTACAAGAGGCAAGAACCTTAATTTTGGGCAAAAAACAAGTTGAGACGGTCTTATGATTGTCGTATGTCTTAAGTGGAAGTTCAGTAGTTTTGTAAACAACAGGAGAACTACACAAAGCAGAAAGAAATGCACGAAGACCTACGTGCCCATGCTTGCCGAAATCCACTAACTATACATCATGCAAACACTTGGTACTTTTCTTTAAACATGTGTTAGTGCGGCACAATAATATTTCGCACAACATTGCTGACTTCTATGATGCAAGAACAGAAAAACTCAATGCAAAAGGTAGTTGGAACTACATTATCAATTAGGGCACACCTTTAGAGAAAGCCTCGCTGTGAATAAACCACAAAACGATTGCCAACAATATGTACGTTCACCGCATGGTTCAATTTTTAGCAATGCTCACATTTCTTTTTCGAACATGAAGACTATATGGAGGGGGACAGTATGACCGGCTACCTAGGAATTGCAATTTTAGAATTCCTGCCGGCTTTCGGGGGCTACAGTGGGCTATCCCCCATAGTAGGCTTTACAATTTAACGCTTTACATTGTTATGAATAATACATCAGTTTAGAGCAAAGCCCCGTTTCTTTGTACCATGAACTCAAACAATAATTCTGGGGAATTTAAAACGACCACTCCTTAATTCTTTTGTGACATATTTTGCTTTTGGTTATCATTTATTTCCCGGCGCTCAATATTGGTAAAAAGCCGCGGCACGGTGGGCTAATGGCTAAGGTACTCGGCTGCTGACCCGCAGGTCGCGGGATCGAATCCCGGCTGCGGCGGCTGCATTTCCGATGGAGGCGAAAGTGTTGTAGGCCCGTGTGCTCAGATTTGGGTGTTAAAGAACCCCAGGTGGTGAAAATTTCCAGAGCTCTCCACTACGGCGTCTCTAATAATCATATGGTGGTTTCGGAACGATAAACCTCACATATCAATCAATCAATATTGGTAAAAGATCGATGTGAAGGAGGACTCGTGACACCTGTTCTGCGTTCGCGTATTGTGCACATTCCACGGCGCTGAGACTTTGAAGGGTTTTGTAAGAAGTAGCTGTCATTTGTCGTGTTCGCATGTTTATCGCTCATACTCGATATGTAGACGTTATATTAGACGCTATAGGTATGTATATTGTACGCCTGCTGGAATAACTCCGATTAGGGCCTACAGTCGTCGCGGATGCCTACAGAAGAACCATTAGCTATTCAATCTCAACAGATGTGGATTCGCAGAGGCATACCGAGAAAAAAAATAAAAAAAGTAAGGAGACCAGCGTCTTGCAGGCATTAAATGTAGCAATTCGTACAGCGCCTAAATAAAATGAGGAAACCATATATATATATATATATATATATATATATATATATATATATATATATATATATACATATATGCTTCGTACTTCGATTGCATTCACAGTATTTCTTCGCGAAATTATGCCACAATGCTGCAGCCTTTTAAAGTCCTAAAGCAATGTTATGCTGTGGGGGGGATCGGCCCACGCTCTTTCAATAACGATTGTACGTATAAGGTGTATCCCCGAACTCTATCATCATACGTTTGTTCGTCGTATATTTAGAACTGCGTCTGCATTCATGAGCGCAAAGTATTGAAATGAATGACAGATGCGGAATACATACAAAATTGAGTAAACGACCGCATGCACTCAAGATTATCAAGGCACTTACGGAAACTTAACTTTTCCGTTTTACTTTGGTTAGTTTTATCCTCACCTGACAGGCGTCACCTTCCCTTCTCTTCGGTCCGGCGCAGAGAAACACCTCGGTGATTGGTTGTACGAACCGGTTGTCGCATTCGGTGTTGTTCCATACGACGAGCTTCACTTCACGTAGAACCTCGCTGTAAGGTCCACCTGCGATCAGTGAAAATTATACTTCGAACATTCTTGGCTTTATTCTCTTTTCGAAAGGCCGTGGCTCTTATAGGAGGAGGAAGAAAGAAATAAGCGAAACGAGAAGGAGGTTAGCCAGTTCTTAGACGGGCTGGGTATACCCTGTTCTGGGGAAGGAGGTAAGAGGATTAAAAGATGTCAGAAAAAAGTTGTTACAAAGTGAGAGAGAGCGAGAAAAGACAACCATAGAGGAAAAGCAAAATAAAGAGAATAAGGCATCTAAAATTTGTCTCTGTAAGATCAGTTGTCCGCAAAAAAACGTAATAAAGCTTTCACGGCCTTATGGGCTGATGGTGGACTTGGCCAATGACCCAGAATTCTTTGTGTCGACAAATCCCGATCATCCAGTTTATTTATAGCTTCGGTGTGTTCGTAAACTGCAGCAAAATGAAAAAAAAAATAAGTGATCAGAAATTAAGGGCATTCTGGCGTGAAGGACAGATAACTGGGCTATGACTCTGCATTTTTTTATGGTAAGAAAGTTATATACAATGTATAAAATTGAGACATTAGGCCATGTTTAAAAAAAGGGTAATTTCGGTCGAGCCTGGTGACACCTCTCCCCATCCCGTTATATAGGGGATGTTCGTAGCATCCATCCATCTATTCATAATGCCCATTTTTCAAACTCCCCTCCTTGTTACCATGTGTAGGGAAGTAAACCCGTTATCCTTGATGGGGTAACCTCCCTGCATTTCCTTCTCTGTCATTTCTGTTCTTTCTCTCTCTCTCTGCAGGCAAAAAAGTGCATTGTCAATAAAACCTAATATATTATATGTAAGATAGGACATTCATGTGAGGTTAACAGAGCCGCCTATATAATATAGAAACGAGGTCAGAGAAGAGACATTAGAGTAGATAATCAGGAGAATGGAAAGGAAAATACGGGGAAGGAAATGAGAAACCGGGCTGGAGTAAAAAAACAAAACAGACTTATCCTATCGAAGGAATTCACCATGAGTTCTTCTATATTAAATAAACGAAGACGCCACGAACTCATCTGTGCCATCCTCGGTCGCTTCTCAGATAAATATCCGATCTCCGAAGCATGTACGATACAAAGAAATTGCAAGCTGAACGCCTTGATGAGTGGTCCATTCCCATCTGATGCCCTAATCGATGAATTACGGCAGCGGCAAACCGAGAGTAGCCGGGACCATATCCCCTGGATATTTCCAGGGGACTGAAGTCGGGACATGCGCACGCTTATTCCATTGGTCTTGTGTTAACCTGGGCTCATCGATGTGAGGACAACTACCTTCGCAGATCCTGTCTCCTACATCAAATCCCAGTAACAGATAAGCTCCAACTTAGTTTGTGGCTTAATTACGTAGCTTACGGCTATATGCTTATTTGCAATAACGGTGCCAACTTGCTGCTGGAAATTCATCAGTGTGTGAGCAAGCATTGTGGCACTTGCTAATCTCGGTCATGTGCTGCCAATCATCTCTTTATTATGGTTGGATCAACACTAATCATCGCTTGATCAGTAATCAACTGTCACTTAACCACCTCACATTTGTGTCGATATTTTGCATTCTTATAAGGATGTAGAGGGTTCTATATCTATATGCTTGGAAGGCCGGCGGTTCTATGACCTGTACGCTTCGAATGTCGAAGGTTCCAGATCGTAAACGTCTGTAAGGTGAGGTCAATGAGCTACACTCATGGAAGGTTCGAGTTTCGAATGCCTATATTCTTTGGGGGTCAAGTGGCATAGATAAGTGGTGGTTCGGGTTTCTAGTGCCTGTATAATTTGGAGGCCAAGTCGCATAGGTAATTCGTCTGCGGTTCAAGTCTTTCTTCAATTTGTATACCACTGTGTTCTTGCGATGTATACCCACTATAGTGCTTAATGCGTTTCTGTGGCAGAGGTGTAACGTAACGGCGAGGTTACAACCTAGCACTACTTGGATTCGCGATAGCCTAGCGTCACTATAGTGCCTAGAATGTACCGGCTAGAAGCAACCATATTAGATTTGAGAAACGTCTAGTTTCGCAGTTTGAAGTTTTACGCGATTTAATGCGAACCCAATGACGCTGTGCATAAGTGGGAAGGAAGAAAGGAGGAGAGTCCTTCATAGAAAAGTATGTTCATTTGAAATTTGTGGTGAAATTGGACAGGGCGTTTGTGCGGGTGGAACATTTGCTCGGAATTTCACAAAATCACCGCTATACCAAAAGCTAAAATCGTCGCATTTTTTGCCACTCCTGGAATCAATTCACAGCAACACTTTCTCAATTGCACAGAATTTGCACAGAAAGCAACCTGTAGAGTTTTTCCGATGGTGCCTAAGTTATTGTTCGCAAGTATGATTTCGCTTTTTTTTTCAGTTGCGGTATATGGCTTGAAAAAAAATTAAGATGGAAAAAGTCGTCTAAGAAGGTAGTAAGCATGGCGGCAGCATCCATCGCGATACTTACACGGAGTCCTTCCATGTCGCATTCACCCTTTGGCGGCGCAATATGCGAGTCACCTGGTCGTTAAATGCCTTTACATTGGAGATTGCATACCTGTCACATTGTGTGCCAGGTGTAATTGCAATATGTATGAGCCAAGCTCTGACTAGCTCGAGGAATGAACTGATTGGGTGAATAAGTACATTTGTTAAAAATATAACCTTGCAGGAACGTGGTCTATAAAATAATTGAATCCTTTACCACAGGATGCTTCATATTATCATTACATTGAAACAAAATAGCAGAAGCAAACTAAATAACTGACTAAAAATAAAGTCTGCCAAAAAGCCAAATAATATTTGCTTGTAATGGAACACGATAGTGAGGTTTAAAAGACTCGAGTCTGCCAGTCCAGAACACTTCTCCATAATGGGCGCACTTTGGCTCTGTCTCTCTCTCTTTGCTTCCAACGCAACCAGAAATAAATATTGTAAAGACTTCATGCGAATATTGATGCGCTAAAGCCTAGAACGCGTCCCTTGGCGACAACTATGACGGTCGCCGGCATGGTGCAGTCGCGCCATCTACAATGCTGTTTGGAAACACTACATGGGCTCCGAGATTACGGCGCATACCACCATTTTCGCTGTCACCCCTATGCCTCACGGCGGTGGTTTAGTAGCTGTAGCGCAATCCTACTTTGTTTTTGTCCCGTCCGCGAATTTCAATTCCAGTTTTACATGAGGACGGAATGAAGGAATCGTATAAAAAAGCGGGAAGTCTAACCACAAAGTGATTTGGTTGGATACCCTACGCTGAGAGATTGGGATAGATGAATGGAATATTAAGAGAGGGGACGGAAGGAAGAAACGAAGAAAATTAACGGTGAATTTGATCATGCATACGGGACTGCACCGCTATTCAACGGCATCCGCTCAAGCTCAGCGTACTGAGAAATCATATGAGAGCCTTTAACGCATATTATTACTTTTTTTTTTCCGTGCGCGCACAAGGAGAGGACAAGAAAGTTAGAGGCACACGAGCGCTGGTTGTCTCTGTCTCTCTAGCGCTCGCGTGACTTTCATCTATC
The DNA here is from genome assembly GCF_013339725.1 of Rhipicephalus microplus. NCBI lineage: Eukaryota > Metazoa > Arthropoda > Arachnida > Ixodida > Ixodidae > Rhipicephalus > Rhipicephalus microplus. The sequence goes on from NC_051170.1 coordinate 101,563,797, forward strand.
TTGTCCTTGTCCTCTGTGGGTGCTAAAAAAAAGTTTTGAACATGGATACATATCAACGCGCCCAGCTACAAGTTTTAAAGCCTGTAATGCCTTGTGAAATTACGAGTGATTGTGACGAGGAAAGGGTGCCATAAGTTGTCACACGTCGCCCCGCCGCGTTGGTCTAGTGGCTGATATACTCGGCTGCTGACCCGCAGGTCACTGGATCGCATCCCGGCTGTGGCGGCTGCACTTTCGATGTAGGCCAAAACGCTGTAGCCCCGTGTGCTGAGATTTGGGTGCACGTTAAATAAGCCCAGGTGGTCGAAATTTCCGGAGCCCTTTACTACGGCGTCTCTTATAATCACATGGTAGTTTTGGGACGTTGAACCCCACAAATCAATCAAGTTATCACACTGTCACATGCTCTCGCCCTTATATGCACAACTCACGCTATGCTCGTTTTCGTCCGGTACGACGACTTACCGAAAGTCTGCGTGCCCCAGCCGGTGGCGATGGCGGTCTTCCCGAAGTAAGTTTCGTCGCCACGCTCGGGTAGACAGACGGGCCGGATGTACTCGTTGAACGTGACGGGACGCTTGAGCCTCAGTACAGAGATGTCGTTCATGAACGTGTCCTTTTGGAAGCCAGGGTGCTCCCGGATGCGGGACACCTCGATATCTCGCACGTTTTCAGACGGTTCTTGGATGTTGTGGGCACCCAGCCGGATGGTTATGTTGGAAGCCTTGAAACTGCAAAAGGAAGTTGTTAGCAGCATTAGTATACGCTGCCAAACTGCCCCGAAAGCGCGAAAGTGCAGTTGCAGAAATAGTGAAATCTGTTCCTTTACTTGTCAGTGGCACTCCCTGTAGATAAACGTCGTCTTCACAAGATTGATAGAACCTTTTAAATGGTTTGGCTGAGGTCTCCAAGGAGCTAACCATGAACAAAAATATCGCTGTCATCTCAACAAACAGCAAAGCATAAGTATTTTGAAACACTCCATTTCATTCACTCCAATCCATGTATAGCTTAGAGCCTCTAAATCACTAGGGAGAACGAAACTAGTCTGCCATGTTCATCACACATCCGGCATGTGCGCCAAGTTTATCGGGCCAAACTTCCTGTTGCAGTTACGAATTGCGCCATCAACTATGTTCATTGGTCATGCTCTTACGAAGCCAGTGCATCATACCTAAATGTAAAAAAAAAAAATCTCACAGTTTATATCGTGTCTTCTTCACTAGTCACCCCTTCTTTTTTAGCTTGTTCTACCATATGACGCTTATTAAGATATATGCGTTGTCCCTGCCTCATTTTCAACGTACAGGCTCGTCCGATGTATACATGCGGCACAACTCCGTTCACGCACGCCAAAAATATTCTAAAGATTGCTTTGCTAGATGAGTTGGTCCATTGGCCTGAAATAAAAGCAGAGAGCAAAAATCACGAGAAGAAATACAGAGGGAAGAGCTGTTCTTCTCTCTTTTGACCCGTCTTTTTTTCTTGCGCTCTGCTTTTATTTAAGACGTACAACTTCAGCCTCGTACTTTTGCCAAGCATCTGCGAGTATAAAAACTGGAACTGCCTTACTCATTACGTCATTGCAATTATGCGTTAATTGAAATTTACTGAAGTAACAACTTTTTATCTACATTAAACTGCGGTAAAAGTTTATCTCTCCACATCATGTGTCCGTTACTTCAGTAATACTTTTGGCAGGGTGTTTAAGGAAATAAAAGTACGCAATACAATGAGGCGACAAGAACGCACTCACCGTAGGAATTGTAATATTCATCCTTAGCACTTTTATATGGGGGAAGAAGACCGCCTTTCCCATTTCGCGTAATCATAATTGAACGCTTGCGTAATCAAAGCAACGCCAGTAGGTGTATCAAGACTGCTTAGCCCGTTTGCAGCTGACACAAAACTATTTAGTGTTAATTGCCTAATTTAGCCCCTGAATAAAACACGCACAGGTGGAAGAAATACGTCCTGCTGTCGTATTTCACTCTATTGTGTGTGTTTTACCTCGCGGCTAATATACGTACTTGAGCGGCAATGGAAGTGATGACGAAATATAGAGCCCCTTTCCAAACGCTTCATCGAAGGGAAAAAAAAAATTGTACATGTGTCGTTGTAGTCGTGTGATGCTGACTCGTCGGGCACGCTCCGTCATCTTTGAATTCATTGCTGGCCTGGGAATTCACGAGAAGTTGCCCTGCCGTCATGCGCATATAAAGCGGGAAGGTGGACAAGCTGAAGCAGAATGAGTTTCCGATTCTTAACTAGATTGCACCATGTAACTCGTGTTTTTGCCCATTGCACACCTGACTCACGGTTCCGAAAACTAAGCCACCCACTACATGCAGTATCACTTACTGTATACATTTGATCTGTGCAGTCAGTCTTGTAAACACACGATTCTCAAAGACCAGGTGAAAGCGACAGTTGCAAGAATGCATCCTGTGCTTTAGTTGCTCTTGCTCATGGAATGACGCCTGAAGTGGTCAGGCGACGCCTTTTGAGCGAACGATAGCCGTGAGTAACAGCACATTAGGTATAAGAGCTTCGTTGAGTGTGTGACTGGTGAATAACATTCTTAATGTGCGTCTCGAAACAACGTGTTGGGCTGCATGTCGTTATTTCTTTCTGCCTTCTTTTTTTTTGTTAGCGTCTACATTCTTTCGCGACGCTTTTTTCTCGTTCGCTTTCCGCGTGCGTGATTAGTCCCAAGGTCAGTCAGGATCGGAGGAACGTGTTTACATGCTTCCAGAGGCAAACAAATGAGCTCTAAGCCCGTTTCGGACACCCCGGCATAACTGAGTGCGCAGCCTCTCTCACCGGTATTTTTCCGCACTGAAGGCCGGCGTCACGAAGTGACGTCAGGCTGCATCTGCACATCCGGATTGGGGGTGCACCCCGGCGCGTCTTCTTTTCATGCCGCGCACGCAACGCGAACCAACGCCGTGTTACATATAGCAGGTTCTATTAGTTCTACCCGCCGAACAGCTTTGCCGCGGGTTAGAATGATAAACGAGAGCTGTGGCGGCAGCGTTATAGATAAGGATGGTGCGATTAACGCTAATTGAGGAAGCGAGCGGCTTTCCCAGTTACGTAAATGTACATTTTCTTTATTATACGTCGTTTATCGAACCACTACCACGCATTGGGAATAGTTCAACGCTCCCTTATATCGGAGGTCAACTTATTTATGCGTGACCCTTACCGCGTGTTCAACTATCGCCATGAAGGGAAGGCAATAGTACGCGAGCTTCTATATTATTATGCAACACGCGCGCTTCCGTCATGCACTAAGTGAACCTTCTCTGTTCGCAAGCAGACAGAGCATTATTTTTTTTCTTTTCGCGTCCAAGTGAAAGTTTCTGCGTTATCCACATATTTGCTTCATATTTTCATTAAATAATGAATATAGACACAAGGTTTTTGTTTTAGTTTGGCTTCTATGCTCCCGTCTGGTTACAGGATGTTTTGTCACTTAGTATGAGTATACGACATGAACGATGACTGTGGATTCTTTAATTATTTTTAGGTATAGTTGAGGGTTTCCCATCAGTTGCAAGAGTTATGTATCTGGTATCAGTTATGTATCTGTTATTCCCCATAGAATAGTGTTTCGTTGTTTACTACCTCGCATGTACTGCTTAAATATAACTTTGATATTAGTCGTGTCAATGCTATATATAGATGAAAAGATTCTTCATATCGCAAACACTTTTTTTTCTCCTCTCATTGTTTCAAATATCCTACGCCAAGATCCAATGTCCATTTACACTGTGCCTGGGTTAATACAGACTGCACCCCGCCGCGGTGGTCTAGTGGCTAAGGTACTCGGCTGCTGACTCGCAGGTCGCGGGATCAAATCCCGGCTGCGGCGGCTGCATTTCTGATGGAGGCAGAAATGTTGTAGGCCCGTGTGCTCACATTTGGGTGCACGTTAACGAGCCTTAGATGGTCGATATTTCCGGGGCCCTCCACTACGGCGTCTCTCATAATCATATGGTGGTTTTGGGAGGTTAAACCCCATATATCAATCATTATCAATCAAATAATACAGACCGCGAGTAAGACAAGTGATTGACACAAAGCTAGTAACGCGAGAGATCGATACTTGAAACTAGTAAACAAAGTGCGAAACCTTCTTGCCCTCGACTTTGTAGTACAGTGCCACATGTTCAGAACAATTATTTGACTATTGCGTTCCATGCACGCAACTTACCCATCTGTGCAGTGAGCTGCCGTTATGACGTATCGGTTGCTGATGAGGGCTCCACCGCAGTAGTGCTCGCCGGTGTCGCTTCTCAGGAGGGCAGCCTGCACAAATGTGTATTGTAAAATAAAACAACTTTCAGGGGCAGTCAGTAAAAAGCGCCACCCAGGACTAGTGCTCTAAAAAGTCTGAGGAATTTTTTTTTAATTCATAGATATCCTGGCAAATAGAGAGTCCGCGTTACCGCTTCAGTGACCCAATGGCGGCGCCGTTATGCTGTTGAGACCATACTGTGGCTTTGATGACGGCTACACCGAAGGTTTCTAATTAAACAGCCGTAATCTTTCACGGTTCGTCGCACAACTACTCTAATGTGGTGCTTTGAGGTGTGTTAGATAGCTTCAGTTAACAAATAATTACCACCATTTCTCTACAACCTTTCTTACAGCATATCTGTTCCTTCCAAACAATGGAGCTCATGAATCAACGAACATACAACGTATACAATCAATCATTAAAGTATTATAGAGTGACCGATACACAACCAAGAATTTTTCACTTGCCTAAATATGGGGAGCCACGAAACTGGTTTATGAGTCCACTTACGTGTTTAAGAAAATCGTTTAACAATTTAGAGTACTTAGTACTCTACTTTGGGAGAGCATAAAGCTGTTCCGCGGGCCTCATTACAGCGACAGTTACATTAGATGTATAAATATTTCAATCAAATCAACTCTTTGCCTGTTAAGACAACTCAAATCAATTCTTCCAACTATATTGTGATCGTGTACGGAGAGCTGACCGAGTCGGTTTGAAGACATTATTGGAAACATTTCGTATATTGTTGCGCACCGAAATGTTCCCGATAATGTATTCCAACTATGTTTCGCTCATGACTGATTATTCATACTAATGTAGGGAAATTAAGTTCGGAAACAACACCGATTTCAAATATTTTAAGGAATGACGCTCATCCTTGAGTTGTGTTAGCTTCAACAAGGAAAAAAAAAGTTCTGCAGCACTTACCATCCACGCCCATTTGTTGGGATTAGCTTCATTCCCACCAATGATTCTCTTGTGAAGCACGGGGATTCCGCAAGCTGAAAAATATCCGTGAGTACATTTTGACAATACAATAAAGTTTACTCCGCTTATTAGGCAAGAGAAATCACGCATTAACGTAAACGTCATTAATAGTCCCTGCGTGCTGTTTAAACCGTAGTTTGAGTAATACAATAGACACGGCGCAAAAGTTAAGTGATTGGTTCGAAATAGAAAAATGGGCTAACGTGGCCACAAATGCGCTTAATGTGTTTTACAGCAGAATAGGCACACATTATTTACGTCCGCCTGCATGCCCCTAGACGTTGTAAGCATTTTCTTTTTATTTTCATTCTTCCTACCCTTACGCTTCCGGACCATTATAATTCGTTCAAAGAACGCTTATACGACTATTATTCCTACGGGTTTTTTATCCCTCGACTCATCCGGGGTAAACCCCTTCCACCACACGTTTTTCTTCATGCTGCGCATTGTGTATCTGTGCTTGGCGTGACGCGGCAAAACAGCACTTTATTGCAGTTTATAAATTTGGTCGCAATCTTGTAACGAGTTAAAGGTCTCGGTGGCGGTGGCGGCGGCGGCATTGTACGCATTAAACCCGGTGACGTCCAGTGCAAAGGAATGCGCGGGTATAGAAATGCCTGTGAGTGTGAGTTGTTTCAAATGATAAGAAGAGAAAAGTGAGCCCCGTAACTGTCCCTCAGGGGGAGGGCACCTCAACAGTAGCTCAGGAGGGGTGGGGGTAAAGGAGGGATTAAAAGGATAGGGGGGATAAACAACAAGAGGGAAGGCAGGGAGGTTAACCAGGCACATGCCCGGTTTGCTACCCTACGCTGGGGGAATAGGAAGGGGGCATAAAAATGAGAGAGAGAGAGGCAAGATAAGAGAAAGAGAGAAAAAAAAAGAGGATTGTCAGTCAATCGGCTGGCGCGTATGCAGCGGAGGCACTACACAAAAGTTAAAGGTGGTCACATAGGCCTGTAGTCCTCAAAAAGCACAAGACAGCTTTGACTGCTTTTTGAGCTGACGAAAGGCGATAACGGTGTTCCTGCAGCATCTGCACAGAGAGTGGCCGATCGTCCAATTGTCGCGATGCGTCCGAAAGCTTCTGTCTTTCAGAGGCAAATCGAGGGCAATGGCATATGAGATGGTCGATATTAAAAGATAACTATATAGAGAAGAAGGAGAGAGCGAGGTTCAGCGGCAGCGAACGACAAAAGAGGAGATAGGAAAGATGGACATAGTCGCAAAAGTCAGAGGACGGGGCACCACTCAGTGAGAGCTGTTGTCGGCGTCAGAAAATGGGCGAGCCAGTCGGCCAGAGCTGCGCTATCGTCGGAGATCGCGGGGGCACAACCAGAAAGCGACTCTAATAGAAATGCGGCCCTCAAAGATGCATTGGACACGCGTATTGGTATGCACCGTTTCCAAATTGCTGGTGTTCTCTGACTTAAGTGATTGTCGGTAGCACACCGATTCTGATCCGGAAATTCTATCATTTATCGAAGTCTCTTGTCGTTTCACGACCGAACACTTCGTCGCTGTGGTTCATTGTAGCGTTCAATTGTTCTATGCATGACCATCGTTGTTGCTTGTAGCAACATAAGCGCTGTGCTGCTAGCACGTGAGTAATCAAGGCAGGACACAGAAAAAAGCTCTGCGCGTTATTAACGAAAGAAATCAAGAGAGACCATGTTTGATTGGCCAATTTCTTTTGAGATGGTACAACATACTTGTAACGGGATTAAAGACTTTGTACTAAAAAGAATAAGACATGCATTTAAGTGCAAAATCAGGAAATGATCACCCAGACTCACGTTAGGAGAAATGAATTCGCGAGCAAATTAAGTTCCATAAATTGCGAGCCTTTTGCATGCGCTCATAGCAGGTTTCCGGTCAGTAGAATTAATGTAGCATAGGTATGAAGTCGGAAAGTTTCTATAATATCGAGAGAGTGAAGAATGCGATTGTAAATTTGACACGGGCACGACATGACAACCTGGTGCCAAGCTTCGGCATAAAAGTACGCCTACTGATACGCTAACTTGCTCATACTATACCAGCAGCACCACATTACGACTTCCTCGTTATGCGTGTGTATTAAAAAAACTATCATGTGCCTCACTATGCTGTGTCAGTCGTAAAGCCACAAGTGGATTCCGTGAGTGTGGTTTCCATGAGCATTAATACATCTGTGACATGGTCCCTTTTAAAAGGACATCCACTCGATGGCTATCGAAACACCGCAACTCTCTCGACTCGATGGAGCTGTCGCACTGCCACACTGTAGTTCTGAGCGGCCCTTATGTGGTTCAGGTGTTCGTCGCAGAATTGTGTGGCGCTGCAGATCTTCATTTTCGTACTCATGTCACCCATACACCTAAAAACTCAAATAGATTTGTTGATGTTCAAACTTTTTCAATACATTCTTTATTAGTGTTTATTACTTCATATTTTGCTTTTAGTTTTGTGCAGTGAAACTGTGGCAAGTGATGCACGGCGACATGGCACAATGAGAACAAGCGCGTTGCTGTTGTCAAGAACATGTGCAGGTCGCACCTTTAAAGTAATTAAACCACCATATTAAATATTTCACAGCTTACATATACTGATCTCAAAAAATACTGGTTAGATTCCTTTCCCTAATCTTGAGTACGAGCTCAGTATGAACGAGGGACACGTTGGCGCTGTTTCCGCGTTTGTCGCTCAATGGCCATCGAAATTTTGATGGAGTTTTCGGGCCCTTCGTTGACTCGACAGTCTTTTGACTCAGGTGCCTTCGAAACGTCCCACGATGCTTAACTATCTTTTGAATGGCCTTCAAAACGCCAGCGTGGCACAGGTATAAGACTTGTTAGAAATCTTACGTGTTTAATTTCTGAGCGAGAATAAGAAAAAAAAAGTAGAAATGCCTGTCAATGTGGCAAGCAATGCATTTATTTTTACCCGATTGCCTCATCGCTCTTATAGGGGCAAAGCTCCTCTTCGTTTAACTTTGTCATGCGTAATCGATAGGAGACGAGAAAGAAAAAAGAAGGCAAAACAAATGGAGGACCTTTTCTCGTCTCATTTCCTAGACGACGTTATACTGCCACTACTCCTAGAATTACTGTATATGCCCCCTTCAGGTAGCAGAGTTGCGCCACTGTCTTACGGGCGCCGCTCACTCCGCCTGCAGGAGTTCAGAGCCCCTATTCGCCGAGTGCCATCACGTGATCATGGGTGGTTCATTTGCAAAGCGGAGAAGCCAACGCTACGCACATGACGCCGATGCTTCGCAGATTCTGGGCAGACCAAGCATGGTTGACATGGTTTTTTTTTTGTTATTCTTACCAGGCTTTTTCGGTACTGAAGCCATGTTGCCTGCTGGTCGCGAGAAATGTGGTAGCAAATGTATCCTGTGTTGAATTTTACTACGTAGAGCCCATGCAATTATACGGGTGCAGTGGGTGTTGCTATTGAAATATTAGTGTTAAGTAAGGAAGTAATCAACGCTCGGCTTCTTTTTATCTCTCCACGGCAGTGCAAAACTTGCTCTGTTTGTTTTGCCCACAGATGCAGTGAATACGTAATACATGCAGAGTTGGTCAGCGTTCTAAGTGGTCTGACGGGTAAAGCGATAAAAATAAAGGGAGTAGTTAAACTAGAAATATTCGTATTGGCAAGGTGTCGCAGCTAGCGCGTCAATTTATTGCACCTTTTTAAACCTTAAGCGAGAGGAATGTTGGCCGCGACAGGGCTGTTTAACTGCGATTCACATCAGCTGTCGTGAGCCGCGATTGTAATACAAGCATGATACGTGAGGCCTGCGTAACATGGGCGTCGAACGGCCACTCTCAATGGCTATTCAGCTCGATTCAGTTGAAGACTATAAAACCATAGCTGGCTTCCTCACACCGTTCACGAATGAGCCCATCGGGACGATACATTTTATTCCTAACTGGCTCGATCGCGATCAAAACTGCAAAAATAATTTCATATCTCTAACCGGGAAAAACAGCGGAAAAGGAGACATAGCTGATGCGTGACTAATTTTAAATATATATCTCACTGAAGAAGACGCAATCCAATTTGCTATTACATACCAAGAACGTAGACATAAAGTCAAAGCTTCTAGGCGTGACCGGAGCAACCGAGTTTTGCTCATACCTTCATAAAAAATCGAAAAAAAAAAATGCTAGTACCCTGAAGCGCGAGCGCTACTCCTACTTGGGTGATGAGTGGCTTTCCCGCAAGACATTTGAACCCAATATGGCGTACCTTGGCACAACTCTGCTACCTGAAGGTAGCTTATACAGTAACTCTAGCAACTGCCCGATGTTCCGCTGCTCTTTGATTGGCTGCTGCGCGCGCTTTGCCTGAGTGCGCGGAGAGCGAGTGCCTCTGTCAGTCTCCTGGATAGTCGCCGTACATGGCGGATCGTTAGTGGGGCATGGACGAAGCAGAGCGGTGGGCGTGTTGAAGACGCTTCTTTGGCTCGCGTCTCATCGGTGTTACCCGCACGCCCTCCGCATTCTCGAGCGCGATCAGACACATGGACGCATGCACGGATGGATGGACACACGAATGAATGGACGGACGGTTGCTTCGCTCACTCATCATCATTCACTCCCTGGAAATGCCATGATTTTTTTATTTTGTGGCTTACCATTTGTTTAGTGTATGTACAACGAGTATTTGTTTAGCGTTTGAACTTTAAAACAAAATTTTGTTCAAAGGACATTCATGCTGAAGAAATCCCAAAGAACAGACACGCAATTGAAGCCACGTAGGAATTTTCCCTGAAGGACACATACTGAAGCAAGGTACGATAGGGAAACCAGGTATTTGTCTCTATACGGCGTGCCTCGTAATGATGTTGTGGGTTTGGTACGTGAAACTCCAGAATTTATTTAAATTACCAAACAAGCCGACAATTGCAGAAGACAGCCATTTAACATGCACTTCTCTTTAATTTTTTTTTCGTTATTATGATTTGCGTACCACAGCACCTCAGTCAACACGAACGAGAGAGCCTTCACTGTATTCCATCTATATCATAGACTAGTAAAAAAAACACGCAAAGTGCTAAATCTAGTGTAAGAAACGCGCTCGATTAAAAGCATTTCCAAGAACACACAAAAGCTACAATAATGGTCTTGTTATACTTATCCGAGGAACAATTATGAAGGCGACCCTGTACTTTCCACACAATCACAGCTTCAGACTGCTATTGTAAGAGCATAATGCATTCCTAAGACGTGCGACGCCCATTACATAACAGATGCATGCAGACGTACCATATCAGCCTCCTATAAGCTGTACATGCGAGCTTCTCAACAAGTATGGCAATTTCTGAAAGCTATGCACATTAGGTAAGAACACCTCGTTTGAGAAACAGAAGGAATAAGCAATTAACCGACATCACTGCACACAATAGTAGGCATGCTGATGTTTCAGTTAATCAGCGTTTTATTCCTCAATTGCAAGCTTATCGCGTCCCCTCTATGGCGTGGTGCAGGTGGCATGGCACCCTTCGGGGTGCGCGGTTTGTTATCTCTGTTGACATTCAACGCGGTTTATTTGGTGTTTGTGTTTTCCACAATGCGGCCTTGTTATTTCCGCTGGTTGGAGTTTTCGGACACTGGACGTTTACACGGGTACGAGACTATCGACTGCCGGATTGAGTATGAGGCAGGTTCCACTTAGGCGGGAGGGAGGGGGAGAGGGAAGAGAGTTGGAAAGGTATTAGGTTGATGATTTCATGTTTTCAAACTTTCCGTTTTCTACATGCAGCCACGCTTAATTTCTAGGTGGAAGGGCGTCTATGTTATTGCGCTGCCACTGGAGTTGGCAAGACGCGCACACAATTGCAATTTATTCGTTCCTCAGGCGCCCAAGTGAAAGTGGTCAGATTGGACCAGTGGCCGGTGAAACAAAGCGTTAGGTGGCGAAGCGTAGCGGTGGCTGCATTTGTACCACTGCCCACTATGGTGAGAACCCTGGTCTCTGGTATGTGAAACGGCTCCTTATTCGACGATTTACTTACTCTGTTTAAGTTCCTCCAGTTCCGGTGGCATGGGCTTTGACGGGTTTCTCTTCATGTGCGAGTGAGCGTCAGGGTCCGGCCTGCCAGCAGGCCGGCTTGTAGCTCGATTAGTGTTGGTGCCGTCTTGCGGTCTGTTGCTGGGGTGGTGGCTCGACCTGTTGCCCGAAGAGTCACTCGGCCTGTTGTTTGGATGACCACTCGGTTTGTTGCCCGAAGAATCACTCGGCCTGTTGCTCGGGTAGCCACTCGGGTTGCTGGCTGAAGAATCACTCGGCCTGTTGCTCGGGTAGACACCCGGTCTACTGCCCGAAGAGTCACTGGGTCTGTTACCCGGATACCCACTTGGCTTGGTGCCGGGATAGTCACCCGGCCGACTGGCTGGGTAGTCGCTCGGCTTGCTGTCCGGGTACTCGCCTGGCTTTGAACTGGGATAGCCGCTCGGCTTGGTACCGGGATTGCTGCTGGGTCTGCCCTCGTTGTCACGTATTGGTGGCACGTGCCTCTTTCGCCGCAAGAAAATTGTTTGACGCAACTGTATTATAACGTCGGAAGAACAAGAGGATTTGTGTGCGCGCGCCGGAAAAAACACGAGCGCACACGTATGTTCGCAAGCTCATTCTGCTACTCGAACACGCTGGATTGTTCTGCGCAAGCAGTTCCTATATTTCGGCTCTAGTGTTAAACGATATGCATTATCGCAGTTATAGTTTTAGCTTTTTGATAATTTCTTCGTTAACTCATAAAGATCTTGCTCGACATAAAGCACACTATAGGGTTACCCTCTCGTGGCAGTTAATGCGCAGAATGCACTTGCGGACCGTCTAAAGGGATTTACATATCTTCTTTTTCGTTTACTGATGTAATAAATAAAACATTGGCCACTGTAAGGTTGGCTCACACTATGAAAAGCCGAAAAAAAAAACACGAAATGTTTAGGCAGCAAACAATATATACTGATGCTCGGGCGTACAAATGAAGTCTCTATCAAGTGCTCCTGCGGAATTATTATGGAACTTAAAGACATGGTCAAACCTGGGAAGGAACCTACGATAAAACTTGCGAACGATGACTTATTTTATTCTAATATACATACGCTAGTCTATAATTAGACTGTTCTGTTTACAAGTGTAATGCAAAGAGACCATCGCATCTATATATGCCGCTGAGGCTGTCCTCGCACTGCTAGAATTAGTTCTATTTCGAAACCTGTAGGCTATGAAAGTCTCGTTTCTCCAAGAGAGAGAAAGAAAGAAAAAAAATAGATGAAAGCTTTTTTCTGTTGTACATCTTGTGGTAGATTCATAATTAAGGTATTTAATCCGATGCTCACTACGTTCGTAAGAGCAGCTGTATTTGCTCGAAGAGTCTGTGGTGAATTTCAAACGTTGTCTGGCTGAAGCAGTAATCGACAATTTCACAAACACAACACAATATGTCGTGACACCTAGCAAAAAAGAATAAGTTGACCCCTTTTTCTCTTCAGCTACGCCTGTACACGCTATTGAATGTTCGCTTCATAAAAAAAAACAGATTAGTTGTTTTTAAAAAGCATATTCTGCACCTGTGGGTGGTTTATGGTGGACTATATTCAGTGTAAAAAGAGGGCGTCTGAATGCTACATTCTCATTGAGTGCTGATTGCGTGGCGGCATCTATTTTTGTGATGGTAAAGTTTCTGCAAGCGTGACAAACTGCTGTTTGATGAGCATTGTTAGGATTTAGTTGCTTATATACCTTGTAAATCAAGCAGGTAGATATATGCACTGCGTGCTTAAATGAATACTTTTAGAATAGATGTTCAGTTTTGTCCTGTCAAGGAAAGCTCAGAAAACGCAAACAATGCACGACTGCGGAAGGTACATATATCATCTTTGCGTGAAATTATTTCTCTTCGTAAACAAGGCAAATGACGTTTGGGTAACGTAAAATGATATACTCTCCATAAGTTAAATATGTCACCCGTCGTTCAACAGTAACTTTGTGTCCTGAATAGATATCTGCATCGTGGCTGCAAAACCTCTATATCGGAACAATCGGCCTTAGCAGTGAACAAAACTAAGCATGTTTCAGTCACAGATGGGGGTCATAAATCAAGAGAGGGAGCCATATAGAGAGCGAGAGAAAGAAGGAAGAACAGGTAGGAAGATTAAGCAGAAGCACATTCGGTTTGTTACCCTGCATTTGAGGAACAAATAAAGGAGCGAAAAGAGGTGCAAAGGAAAAGAGTGGAATCACTAGGGAGAGAGTTCTTCCGGGCTAGTGTTCTGCAAAGGCTATTTACAAACCGTGACACTGAGGAAGAAATCAATTTCAACCGGAACTGGTGATTCTGCACTACAATTACTTTTAGTGACTTGTCACGAAACTCACATGGTCGCCACCGCCGTGACCTGATTCCAGGGGATACCGTGGTTCGTCGCGCACCACGGGAGGCCAGGGACCAGGCGTCGGGGTGACGTGGACTGTCGTGTTCTTCGTAGGTCGCGGAGGACTGGGACTGAGGACGGTGGCAATGACGAAGGTGCCGTCGGGTCGCCGAGGTATGTTCGTGTTCGGAACGAACTCTGTGGGACAGCACACACCAATGTGGTCATTGTCTATAGCACACGTGTACTTAAGGAACACGTCCAGACTGTCCAGGAACACGGGCAACACGCACAACCTGACGGGAGTGCAACATCCCTTGCTTCCGTTGGGCATCAGGCAGGCATGGTAGTCGGCACGGCTTGTGAACTGCGTTGAACGCTCTAGAGAACGCTGCAGCTTGTCGACGAACTTTGCTACGATGTGACTTTCTGTGATTGGACCCTGCCGGCGGCTGTTGACAGTATTGTGGCGGCTTGGAGGCCGCACGTAACTTGCCGACTCCGGGTCATCCACAGACGTTGAACTCCGATCTATACGAATGAGGAGTAGAATATTAACTCTTTACTTCTGTTTTAATGAATGAAATATCTGAACGCTTAATAGTGAGTGGCCCACAAAACCCAAAAGAGCATGACCTAGAGCTGAAACAGACCTCAGTTTTCAATTCCTAAAAACATTTCATGACTTACGCTCTTTGCTGTCTACCTATATACTTTGTTACACGCCAACTCATCATAAAATTTAGGAACCACTCTTTGATTCCTGACGTCTCGCGGGTTGTCTTTAGTGTGCTTGGCTTGGTAAGTGCTTTCCTGCTTAAGCTTGGAAAAAATATCGCTGATATTGAAAGCATTGAGTGAAGATAACGAGTAAAGAGAAGAGAACGATGGCACCACTGAAAGTCTATGGTATTTAGGTACGAGAATCATATACCGTTGCATTAACGCAGATCCGATATAATTATCAATGAATCTCGCAGGCCTTCTGGGTGTGTTGCAAGTAACTGTGTTCCCATTCATAAGTGCATTCAGGCTTGATACGTAATGACGACCCCAAAGTATCCAACGACATTAGTTCTAAAGCAGTGCCTCCCAGTGAGCTCATTGGCGTTGTGGTGCTGAGCTATAAGGGGCGGGTTCAGTCCAGGTTCCCGCGGCCACATTTCGATGAAGAAAGAACGCTACAGAACTCCTGTGGGTGGAAAGCTGGGTAATCTCTTGTGATGAATACTAAATATAAAATTATAACACCTGTAATTAACTTCAGCAGGGTCAAGACTTCGTAGCTGCACAGGCCGACAGGAACGTGGCAGAGTTAGTTGTCGCGTGTACATCAGCAAAACGCAGAGCTACGTAGCTTGGTGAAAATGCAGTACATCGCTCAGATATTTTAGTTGTAGGAAAGTGTGAGGACGTGGCGGTGTAAGGTAATACATAGGAATGCTTGAAGAGGTTTCATTCGATTAAGTGAACACAGCAGTGCACACTTGAAAGTGTCGGCCACCGAGAACATTTCTTTCTTCTTTTGCCATTGAAAAATGTAGGGCCACCCGTCCATTAGACTGGCGCCCCAAAGTCTCCAGGTCACTCCTCCTTATCAGCTGTCAGTAGTCGCGTCCAGCTTTTCTGGTTGATGTGGCCGCGTCGCGCAGTACGCAGTGCGTAAACAAAAGAGGCGTCGCGCTGACATTTGCCCCTCCTGAACTGAACCGGCAAAAGCCTTCAGGAATGCAGTTGTTACAACTTTGTTTTGCGAGGGAACGACCACTTACCGTCCGTGACAGGGGCTGTCGCCTGTCGCGCCTTCCCTTCAAAGACATCGTGGATTGCACGTCCAACTACTTTTATCTAGGCCACGCGTCGCAGCCTAAGTGAAGGCATAGTTGAGTAATTTGGCACGCACCTTCCGAACCTTCTTTAGGCCAGCTGGAAACAATCTCGACGTGGTGCTCCAAATGCTCCGGGTCGTCTTGCGTTCTGCCACTTCGCCCGAAGCCTTCTTGAAGGAGTCGACAGGGGAGAGGTGGAGTGCGTGGAGAAATAAGACGCGACAGATGAGAACATAAGCCCGTCCTTCATATTATACCGTGATGGGGAACGCACGAGCTTAAAATTGATTCCACCTTGTAGGTTCGGTGCACGCTCATGGCGTGCCCTTCGAAACAGCGACAATAATCAAAGCCAAAACACTGACGTTTGCCTTAGCCTACATTCGGCTCGAAACCTGTCGGCTGGCGTCGCTGTCATGACACCATATTGCAAAATGCATGTATTTAGGTATTTGTCAGATGTTACTGATAACAAAAACTCTATCGACATGCCGGTTGCAATATACAATTATATACATTACCAATATGTGCGTACTTCGTAGTAAAGTACGGAAAAATAGACGCTGACTTCTTGCCTGCACGAAAGCTGTCGCGAGTGCTGTAGCCGATTACATTGCATTGTGTTGCGTTGGACGCCAAAATGGTCGAAACGAAATAAGTTCAATACACTCGGTCATGCTCTTACTATGTGTTATGCTATTACAGGAAGCCCTCGTTTTGTTCGATTATTTAAGCAAACTTTCTGCAGTATAAACCCCTGGGCTACAATGCAATAAAGTTACAACCAACCAACTCACGAGCAAGTGCACAACCGCGATTGCGTATGACTATCTGCTTCAAACCAGAACGTTACAAAATTGAGGTAACTAGTTTTTCTATGCTTGTTGGTGAGGGTGCCTTTGTCTTCTGACTTTGATTTACCTTAAAAATGGTGGTGGATTTAGGGAACGGCAAAAACATGGTCACTGATCCTGCTATGAAAACCATGGGCAATAACACAATTTAATTTTGTGACGATCAAATGGTCAAAATGCCTATAAGCATTTTAAAGTTGCCACTAAGCTCGATAAAAGAACGACCCGTAATATGGGAAGGCCATCAGTATTTGCAGATCATCTAAATTCTGCATATATGGGCTCATTCTCATTTACGATGTCTTGTTGGGCCTCTAATATCTTACCGTGTGTGTAGGTTGGCTCATTCTCCGATTGGTTCCACACGTATCCCAACGCACAATGTCCACACGCTACGAGTCCCCACAAAGCGAACACGGCCAGTAATGTAGCTCTGGTCATAGCGAACCCTTTCTGCCGCCCTAGTTGAAAACTCCACTCGTCACTGGGGCGCCCTTTAGTTTATCCACAACACAGCCTGCAGTCGTCACCTGGTTGCGCTGGACGTGGATCCGGCTGAGCGGTCCACATCCGAACTTCGCGGCATCTTCTTAGGCGGCGCGCGCGAGCAGTCCTGGTTTCGGCGTGGTGCGCGACCTGCAGCCTCTGGCATGGGCCGCTGCCGCCCGCTCTCCGTATGGATGGCACACGCGACCGACCGGTCAAGACCGGTGAGCCCCTCGCTCTCGGTAGGGTGCCTTTCTGCCAAGGTCGCCCAAGGATATCCCTCGCCGATGCGCTGTCGCCTGTCCGTACGTTGCAAATGTACGCTGCGCACTCCGGGAGCACGATTTCCTCTGACGGAGACCTCTTCCTGCGTGGCTGCCGCCTGCCGCTACTTGCTGCTGGTGTGCCTTCCCCACGTGGCTCGAGGCGCCTCTTTTATCGTTCCGGGCTTGTTTGTGTCTCGGTGATCCTCCCTCTCTCAGCCGTACGGACAGACTCGTGGTGCCGGGGAAATTGTCCCATGCACGCGCTCACCGCTCGAGAACGAAATGTTTTTCTCCTTTTTGTCGCAACCAGCGTGAGTCGGTTTGTGCGAGCTTGGCGCGAGTGTAACGCAAGTTTGAGCGGAAGTACGTCACGGGCCTTACGTCCTCGTCGCGAAGAAAGAGGAGGATTCGGACGTGCCTTAGGGTATATAGCGATAGGGCACGTGGGTTTAATGAGCACCATTTCCGCGTCGGGTGCCATGCCCCCGAACGGAACCGTGAGATTGTGGGAAGGACCGGAAATATTTCGAGCTGTAGCGGAAATCAGCGCTGTATTGCACAGGTGTCGGAACGTGCGTTCTCGTGAGAGCTGGGAGCAGTACGCTGAGATCTGACAGCAAGAGTCACAGAGGAAGCGTTTCTTCGTTTTGCCTGCACCTACCGACACTTGCCTCTACGGGAGGCGGCACAGAGCGAGGGGTTTTTTTTCAGACGACATTGCAGCTTAGCCTGACCACGACTCAAGCGTCGCTTGTAGCCTCGTGCTGAACCGGTCTCCTGAGCTTCGGCTAACTTAGTGACGGTCAGAGAACTTGGAGTGGCATAAACCTAATGAATTACCTTATATACATTACGATTTCGAGTTCCGTGGATAAAGTACAAGTTAAAAGTATAATTTTTCTTTTCAAACGCTTTTAAATTCAAACCATTAGAGTAAGTTGATGGATAATAATTATCTACTTTACTAATATTACGCGTTGATTGGTGATTTGCTTGATAACGCTTAACTTACGCAGGCGTTGTGCCCCTCCAGGTGGCAGTTGCCAGCTTGCTCTCTCCCTCTTTCCTCTGTGTCCTTGTGTATCTGTGTATGCGAATCAAATATAGTAATGTTATAACAAAGTACAAAAATTCACAGGATTTTCACGAGTATTAATTATTAGATCAACTCAATACCTCAATTACCTTTGTGAAAATCTTTTACATGAGAAGCGGGCTGCCACAATAGGTCTCAGTGTGTAAATGCTTGATCATTGTCTTGAAATTGATTACACTGGAGAGGCGCACAATGTCAGTACTCAGGAGGAAGGTAATTCTAATTTTGTGAAGCCTTCACATGAAGACTGGAAAAGTGTGCAGTGGTGTGCGCAGTTGGCGGGTAGATAGCCTTGCCATGGGTAATGCAGTCGAAATGATAGTAGGTTTGCTTGATGACCGGAGAAGGGGTGATGCATGCATGGTAGAACTTAAATAACAGGTACAGATGAGCTAAACGGCACCTTTATAAAAAAATGATTAGTGCGAGATTTTAATTCAGTTAGTCTTGCTGAGTATGAGTAATTTGAAGGGATCAATGTTGTGTCTGAAAGGAGGTCCGAAACTTATTATGGTGCTATGCCTTATATTATGGAATGCCCTGTTGCACATGAGCGACTGCGTGCTACGGGGTTGCCCGAACCTAAATGAGATTGCTCATCGCCGCGCGCTTGAACTCACGTTCTGCGACGGCTGTGGAGATTGATTGATTTGTCCGAGATCTACAAATCTTATTAACCTTCCATGAGATTGCCTTCCAGTATAGAGCGGAGCACAGGAGCTTCGTGCTTCCTCTCCCAAAACTGTAGATCTCAAGCAAACACACTCGGGATGCTTCGAACGAGGTCATACTTCGTGGTTTCCTAAGCATAACTAACACAGAAACTGATCCACAGTGTTTGGCACTCTATATAATGATGCTCTACAAGTATCCTGGATACGTGACTCACCCGCGAACAAGACTAGGATGATGCCATCCCTATCAAACTGAAGATCTAGTCAATAATCGTCCATAGCGCCCGTGTAGGAGCGCAGAGACGTGAACGATTGCAACAAGGGAGCAGCCTGCAGTGAGCTCCAGTGGTCCCCCCCCCCCCCTCGAGCCTTTATTATAAAAGTTCACAGCTGCTGCTTCAGCGACGCAACCCACCACCAATGCGTCCTTACACCCTATAGCGGCGTCTCCTGTATGCTTGAGAAGCCATCGATGCCAGGCCTCGCACGCAGGGCGATGTTAACGCAGATATGCATAGATCATCACCATGCATCGGCCATATCGCATCAGTTATCTCCTTGCAGCGGGGTTGGCAAGCTTGTTTCATCTTTGTTTCAGCCGCACCACCCATAGCGCTTGCGCACTTTACTGGCACGTAGAGCATACGAAGCGCTGAGAGACGTTGTTGATTTGGAACGCTGAAAGATTGGGCATGCTTGTACAACATCATTAAGAGTGCATGTCATATCAAACGACAAGATGGGGCAGAAGGGAAGACACAGAGCGCTAAACTTTCAACGATTTATTTGTTTAGAAAGTCGCCGCTTTTACAGTTACCCACTGGTACAGCAGCCTTACACGGCAGCTGTAACATATATTGTACTAGTGGGTACCAATATATTGCATGAATTCATCACGTCTACAAACCTAAGCACATATTTTTTATCAGTGAGCACCACAGAAGAGTATACTGACGTGCAGTCTCAAAAAAGGTAATCGTTTCTATCGTTTCTGTCTGGATAATTTCGCGCATGGCCTCGGTGTGGCTCAATGTATAAACGATAACGTAAAATAAGATATCTATATAACGTTAAAAGAAGAGTCGCTCTCTGCTCATTATATCCCGCGTGGGCGCAGGCCAAGTCTCAAGTAGTTTCACTCGTATAGCAGAGACAAATACCACATGGTAAAAAATAGGTTTCCCTTCTTGATTGGCGACTAATAGCGAGAACTCTGCCAATGACGTGTTCGCGTACTATTTTTTCGTTGACTGTTTCTAGACGTACGCTACTATAATTAGGGTTTTGCACATCTATGCGCTGGCCTTGGTTAGTGGACGTTGACCTTCAATCTCTGGGGCTACCATCCGGGAATAAACCATCGCTGACGGCTGGACGTATCCTTGAACTGTACACGTCATCATCGGCTTTTGATCGTGGAAACACGCAAGTGGCGACTGCCACGCTCCAACAAGCAGACTGCTAGTCATGTCATTGCACTTTCATGTCCTCACATGTGCTGTCGCCCGAAAACCGTGGCCGCATAGAGGGTTGACACTCTCGTCATTCGGTGCTATATACATGGCTCAATCTTTCACGTATTACATTGTGCAAACGGTTTAATGTCATTTTTAGCGACGTACTGATCGATGGATAAGAAATTTCTTCTTAGCGATTCAACAGATTTTTATTAGTACCCGTTCAAGGCTATCTACATGCATAGACTAACCTCTCGCCGTATTTATCTGTTTTGAGCGTATGTTTTCGAGTCCACGGATGCCAGTTTATTCTTGTGGATTTCCTTATCCAAGCCGCAGAGGTCACTCAGTGCATACGATTTGGAACTGCAACTGAGCAGGTTGTCCAGGGTTGATTACCACCCGCCGTAGTCTCTTTGCTATGGGGGTGAAACCTAAAACATGTGCCTACATCTACTAATGTATACTGTAAAACCACAAGTGGCGAAAATTAAACTTTGGTTCCCCTTCCCCTCTCTTTTTTTTTGCACGGCTTGCCTCAGGATTATGTCTTTCACATGGAAAGTGTGTCTTGCTTTCTATTTACTGCCGCGATGAAGCAGTGGTTAGGGGGGTCTAGGCTGCTAACTCGAAAGTCGTGGGTTCGCTCACAGCCACAGGAGTCGCATTTTGATGCAGGTGAAATGGTTGAGACCCGTGTACTATACGATTCCAGTGAACGTTAAAAAAACACCAAATGGTGAAAATTTCATCAGATCTCCACTATGGTGCCTGTCATAATCATATCGTGGCTTCAGGACGTAAAACCCGCGGTATTTTATTGTTTGTTGTCTTGTTAACTTTGCATAGCGGAAGTTATTTAGCCTATATTTATCGATACGGGAGAAAACGAATAGGACACACACGGACGGTGTGCTTGTCTACTTCAGTCATGTCGTACCAACAAGGCCAGAAGTGAGCTCCGCAAATCCTTTTTCATAATTTTGTTAAAGTTCTAGCTGGCCAGAAACAGGAGTCTGACAAACGTGTGCAC
Organism: Rhipicephalus microplus; assembly: GCF_013339725.1. Taxonomy (NCBI): domain Eukaryota; kingdom Metazoa; phylum Arthropoda; class Arachnida; order Ixodida; family Ixodidae; genus Rhipicephalus; species Rhipicephalus microplus. The sequence goes on from NC_051170.1 coordinate 101,585,157, forward strand.
AATTACTGAAGCCCTCAGTCTGCAAAGGACCATGAGACATCAGAGTGAATTCTTTGCTCGAGGGATACATACGCATCAGTTATTTCATTCACCTTTGGGGCTTGCTGACCACGTTCAGTAATATTAACAAACGCGATTATGTTGACTCGGCTCGCCAATACCATAAAACGAACAATCAAAGCATTCACAGCAGCGACAACTTAAAACAAGAGCCAGTTTCGGGTCAAGGGCGACGCACTGAGCACAGTAAAACCATCAAATAGAATTATTATACAATGTACGCCTAGCACCTGACTCCTTTAAGATCATGCCCCGCCGCGGTGGTCTAGTGGCTAAGGTACTCGGCTGCTGACCTGCAGGTCACGAAATCGAATCCGGGCTGCGGCGGCTGCATTTCCGATGGAGGTGGAAATGTTGTAGGCCCGTGTGCTCAGATTTGGGTGCACGTTAAAGAACCCTAGGTGGCCGAAATTTCTGCAGCCCTCCACTACGGCGTCTCTCATAATCATCTGGTGGTTTTGGGACGTGAAACCCCACATATCAATCAATCAATCCTTTAGGATCACATGTAGTGTAGCTCTACGAAAATTCGGTGTAAGAAATTATGGTGGCTCCAAAACAGCTTTATTGCTGCCTATCACTTCAACGTGAAATAAGCGGGGAGCGCAGATTACGTAGGAAAGTGTGAGTCATCTACCGATAGCTTTCGAAATATCGTACGACTATATATGCGCACTTGATTAAATACAAAGAATTGAAAGCGGAAAGTTGAGCCAGTTTTAACTTCGAAGCCGACGTTCTTCAGCGTGACAAATAACAAACAAACAAACAAGGAAACAAACAAACAAATCAAGCAAAGCCTAAAAATAGAGCGAAGAATAAAAAATGACACGACAGTAAAAAAAAAAAAAACGCTTCGGAGCATTCTGACTGCCCCTTCATTTCGTGTTCATCTGGTCAAAGTGCGCAGTTCGGGCCCGAGCGACGCAACCTCCTCTTTTTCCTGCCTCCCCCGTTCGACGGGGCCGGTGCGCGCTTCATCTCTGTTAGAGCAACGCCCGCGTGTAGTCTTTCGAAGCTTTCACTAATATATAAAACATATACATGGTGCGTGCGGTGATGTTGTTGGTTTCGACGTTTTACAAAGCATGTCGGTTATGGCACAAATACAACTCAGTTGCATGCTTATATAGTTGCTATCGCAATCAAAATGATAATCCTCTTGGACGGAAATTCCTCTCCTTTGCTGCAGCCTTACGGTAACCATTTTTTCCATGGCTTCCCCTTCAAACCAACTTGAAACTCTGAAAGTCATTTAGAGTTCCCGCAAGGCAGTAGCTTAATTGATTAGTTTTAACTCGTCTACGAGTACATCACAAATGTTTCATTTTTTACACCTGTAAGCATACTTGACGTAGTTACCTGATCACGTCATGAATCCGCACAATCGTATTTATAGTGAACCTTCGCATGACAAAAAATAATCGCTACTGATTATACTGTAGGCTCATGGCCAAAAGTACGGAAATCGAAGTTCATGGAAGCATTCGGCCAATAACTTCACATGAATCACCGTTTGCGCTCTGCCGAGGTTCTGCCAAGTGGACAAACGCAAAGGAATCTTGGTGTGTGTGACGCAAGCACGTGTGACGATATCATCAAGACCACTACGGCTTTCCCAACGGCTGTATGCCAGAGACGCGTGATAAATGTTATATGATTGTTCCACGCTTTTTATAACACGCCAATTTTTCGTTTCTTTATTTCTTGGGCAGTGGGCTAAGAGAGAGAAACGTGGATTGCTCCACTGTCAGCAACAAATTGTTGCTCAAGGGCGTGCACACACCTTTCTCCTCCTTTCGCTCATTGTACTGCTGGTGCCTAGGCGGCGCCAGGTATGATGCGTCTACGGAGCGCGTCAAAGGGTGTAATTGTAGAAGCCAGTTTGTAACATTACGCACTTGGAGGTGTTGTCATTAAGAAACAAAACAGAAGAACAATCATATTCACCCCCATGGCTACGCGAGGCACTGGCTGAAGCACGCACATTAGGCATATCACTTTTCTTTTTCCCTCTTTATCTCCCACGAATAGAGCAATTAACCTTCCCTCTAATTACAAAAAACGGCATCTCAAAATCAATACCATTACGCCCAGGGAAGGAGGATGACCAGCGTAGTTTCAAACACCATGGTGAGAAAAGTTGTGTTAACATGGCGTCCCCTCGCAACAATAGAGTGCCTTGATGCCCGCTCCTCCGCGGGCGCGATCCTCTGCGGGCGCGTGAATCGAGGCACCCTTTGCAACAACGCTCGCAGTGGCATTGTGGTTGTAATGATATACACTCATTCGCATACTCGCAGCAGCAGGCTCACGCTCTGTTATGATCGATGCCCGTACGCTTCTGGGTGGCTAGCAGGACGGGATCAATGTAGAATGTCAAGAGAACTGTCTCCAACTTGATATGCGTAGACCAATCCCCATTAGTTTCGGGCGGGTGGCCGTTGGTGGTTATTTCGCGCCAAATTGAATACTTTTCGACCCGTTTAGCGACGACAGTTTGCAGTTGGTGCCATGCCTATTTATTGGCTACCTTTAACGTCTCGGTTTCACTTGTTCAAAATGATTTTATTTGTTAATCAACATATACCTTAACACAAATCTTCTTCATTTGGCTACTTTGGCTATATTTGGCTAAATTTGGCTTTAGATCTAGTGCGTTTTCGATTCCACCCAATGACAAAACTGCGTCACATCGACACTGAAATGAATGACAGCGTTCTCAGTGGCAGGGTGAACATATCTCATCCAGGCAAAGGGACCAGCCGCGAACCTTTCACCTTCGCACTGAGAGGCACTCGGTAATGCATAGCGGCAGATATTCCATCTTCTTTCATCATATATGTAAGGTACACTCACCGTGGGGGGTAGTAACATCTTCTAATCTTGCGTTACGGTCACACCAAGCATTTTCTTGGTATTTTTTTGCTTATACCACAACCACTCAGCGTGTGAGTCGGATGTCTGCCGCCAGAGCTTAGTTAATTATTTATTTCTTTTTGGCTGGAGATAAAGCAGCGTGTTTCAATCATTCTTTATATGTGCCCTTTCAATTTTCGAACCATATTGTGGGAGTGCTGAGTGCGAAATACGGTAGCGTCTAATGTTCTCTGAAGGTAAAGAGGTCTACCGATGATACGCAAGTGCCACAAGGTACACTTAAAATGCGAGCGCCATCTGCTGTGATGTCTCCTTCAAGATATTTTTAAACACTATTAAACTAAGCAGTGACGTACTAGAAGACATTGAAGAAATTATCAAAAGTGTGCGCATGCGTGTTGTGCTTCTAGCCAAACCCAAGTGTAGTCGGCTGTGCTATTTTGCTCGGCTCATTGCATACCGCTGCCCGCTGTTGTGATCACCTTTCTTTTTTTCTACTGTGACACAAATTTCATACAAATCCACGTAGAAAGCGTCAGTGTTGAGGAGGCCGAGACACGTCTACTTATTTCGCTCTTCATGAGCGTCATTGCAGCAGACGGCGTTCGCAATTCAGTCTGTTTTGTGCACTCGCATATAGTCGCAGATCTTGTTACCATTTAAGAAAATTAGGCACTGCCATTTCCCACGTTCTCAACATTCTCCCAAACAAATTGCAAGGTCACGTACATATGTGTGTGGGCTTGCACGCCCACACATGCAAATATCAGCACTTCTCGGGAAGTTGACTCTCTCCCCGGTGGTCAGACAAAGTGTCTACCACACATGGCTCCGGTGTAACAGTCGCTTTGATACGACGCATTCGTCCACATTTCAGAGAAGCACAACGCGGATTTCTGATTGAGAAAGGCAGTGGTTGGGACTGACACCGTGAGAGCCAAGGGAACGAATGTTCGATGCCACGAGTGTGTGCAGACGTAGCTCCCGGAGAGTCGAAAGAGACGCCTTCGTTAGAGTCGGTAAACGATGGTTCTTGAAGCACCTCACTTCGTCCTGCAGATTTCGATCAGGGATATCGTTTCTGCAATGGCAACCATGCTGTAGAACTGCTCTTCACGAGTAGTAGCCATGCGTGACGTCTTCGTCACCTCTCGTTCTCAGTACTAACCAACTTGTGATTTGGTGCGTGTCTGAAATCAATCGTCAATTTAACGATACACAAGGTTAAAGGTACTTTCTGCTACACAAACACATTTTCTTGCTCCTTCATACCGGTCACATCAAACGATTGGAATCGGCTACCAGGTGACATCGTTTCCATCTCTGATCACTCCCTCTTTCGTCATTCTTTATCAGCTCACCTATTTCGCGATAGCTCTCCTTAGTCATCCGATCTATTCCCCTCCTTACGAAGTTCTGTCTCCACGTGTCAAGATGCCAGCGTTTTCCAGTGGATTCTTGATTTTTTGTGTGTGCGTGTCATTTCCCTTACTTTTACACTTTTTTGCTAGTACTGTATAATTTTACTACATTCACTATTTGCTCATTGTGATTTCCTTATTTTTTACGTTTCACTTTTGTTGCGCCTCATTGAGTAGAGGTTTTTTTTTTTTTTTTTTTTAGTTTTGTTCATGTATAAAATAGCACGTATATTTTTCATGTTGTAACCCACTCCCCTCTGTAAAGCTTCGGCGATTGAGGGTAACAAAATAAATAAATAAAAAAAAAAAAAAATAACGGCCACACTGCAAATGAAGAAAACCCATCGCCAGGACGGGCGCCCACTTGCAACTGTTTATTTATTTACTAAACAGGCTAATATAAACCCATCATCATCATCATCATCATCATCATCATCATCATCATCATCATCATCATCTCCATCATCAGCATCATCATCATCATCATCATCATCCTAACTTCGCCCGCTGCAGGGTAAAGGCCCCTCTCACGATCCGCCAATCAACCCGGTCTCGTGCTTTCTGCTGCCAAGTTATAGCTGCGAACGTTTTAATCTCATCAGCCCGCTTAAGTTTCTTTCTCCCCTTCGTGCGTTTGCCTTCTCCGGGAATCCAGCCAGTTACCCTTAATGGCCAGCAGTTATCCTGCCTACATGCTACATGCCCAGAGCTTGTTCATTTCTTGTTCTGGACTGAAACTATGATATCTTTGGCCCGGTGCCCTCCCTGGCCCACTGTGCTCTCTCTCTGTCTCTCTCCTCTTTCTCTCTCTCTCTCTCTCTCTCTCTATATATATATATATATATATATATATATGTATATATATATATATATGTATATATATATATATATATATATATATATATATAACAGTTTTCTCGACCGCATATATATATATATATATATATATATATATATATATATATATATATATATATATATATCATATATATATATATATATATATATATATATATATATATATATATATATATATATATATAACAGTTTTCTCGACCGCATGCGCAATGTGCTCGAGCCATCGTCTACCTAATCACACTATTATCCCGTGCTTTCTTTGTTTCTGGTGTGGTCGTGACTTTAGAGCGAAATTGACTCTTGGATTCCACCCAACTAGGTTCTTTAAGGAGCCGCAGCAGTTTCCACGAGACATACCGCCTCGCCTTTTCGCAGAGAGCGGCACGTGTAAGTTATTGCCACATACGCTCATTTCCTTCTATGTTTTATGATACCGGCCCATTGCACGTGTAGCTATACTGCCTTGCGCAAACCGCAGCGGGACGTCTGAAAGCATTCGAGATTATTTAAGGATCACCAGTCAGGCTTGAGTGTTGAAACACGTACAGCTGAGCTTACTCTTCAACTAATGCGGCCACCGGCAACCACGCTGGAATGTTCAATGCCGCATGTATTAATGTGGATGCTCCTTGCCATGAATTATTACTCGAATGCACTCGACTGTTCACGCCGCTATCGGTTTACACGGTGAATAGTTTGCACGCTGTCGTTTAATTTTTTGGGCACAAGTTCGCCAAATAAAGATTTTTTTCTTCAACACCTTCATTATTATTTATTTTATTTATTTATTTATTTATTGTACCCTCAGGGCTTTACAGCATTGCAGAGGGGAGCGGGCACTGACGAACAATGTTAAAAAAAAGAATACATAGACAAGACACTAGAACATTATTAAACACTGGAAAGCAACTATTATAAACTGCAACTATGTTATACAGCCAGTAGATTATACAAGAAAACTAACAACAAAATGAAACGTTTACATTCCCAACACCAAGTATGTTATCGAGCGATGGTTTAAAACTGCAAGGCGAGGTGATGGATGCAACTGATTGTGCGAGGCTGTTCCAATCCTTGCAAGTTTTAGGCAGGAATGAGTGGGAATATGTTGATGTCTTGAAGCGAGGAACAGCAACTTTCTGCGCATGGTCAGTACGAGTTGAAATGTATGACGGTGGGGTCATTAAAAGTGAACGCAGAAGGGAGCTGTTGTAAATTTTGTGGAAGAGTAGGAGACGGGATATCTTACGGCGTGTAGCGAGCAAAGGAATGTTAATAATTGATTTCATGTTTGTTACGCTAGCGGTACGGCGATAATCTGATAATATAAATCTAACAGTGCGATTCAGAATGCTCTCAAGTTCGTTAAGCTAAAGTAATGTTACCATCTTCCCTCAGAAAGAGTTATTACCTTCGTTAGCGTCACAGCCACATGACATCTGGTCGAGGGGCTGGGTGTTCAAGTTGGTCTACATACAGAAGGATATCAAAAACAGTGCTCGACGCAATGCTGCCAACTGCCACTGACAAAGACAATCTCGACGTTAATGCTTACTCTAGATGAACCGAAGAAGCTTGACAGCTAGTCCGCTTGCGCAACAAGAACCAATGCATGCAGGCTCAACAGCGGTCACTATGACCTTCCCCGATGGCACGGAAGTGCAATGCCTGAGCACGGTGACCATGTGAGGGTCTGGACGCGTACATGATGCCGGGGATTTAGCGAGAAGCTTCTACGGTGATACTTGTAATATTATATGCAGTTTCACGTCCGAAAACCACGACAAGATTATGTGCGATGCCGCAGTAGAGGGCTCCGAAAATTTCGACCATCTGGTGCTCCTTAGCGTGCACTGATCAGAGCACAGTACACGTGCCTCTATCATTTCACCTCCTATCGAAATGCGATCGCCACGAACGGGATTAAAGCCGCCACCTTCGGGACAGCAGCCGAGTACTCTCCACTACACACCACCGCAGCGGACTTCGATGATACCCTGAGACACATGAAGGTGCTCGGTGCTTTAGATTGGATGGTATCACGGTTATCCTGAACGGCATTAAGAACTAATAATGGTGCCGTGCATGACCTGTAGTCGTCCGTGTAATGCGGCTTAAGCCGTTTTATGCTCGTTAGCGAGCCTGAGGAATGCGCTTTTTCATTTAATATTGTACTTACTTGCTTGTGCCTATTGCTTATTGCACTTTCTTGCTTTATTATAGTATCAGTCTCCTGTTTAGGCTTTAGAACGATGCCTTTTCAGTAGAGAACGATGCCACAAGTGCTCATTTCCTCCTATGTTTTATGTTACCGTCCCATTGCACGAGTAACTACTGCATTGCGCAAACAGCGCCAGAAATGTTAGGAACTTTTCAGTTTATTTTAGGACCATGCGTTAGGCTTGAGCGCGCACGCGCTAACAACTGAGTTTATTCTCGAATTAACGCGGCCGCTAGCGATAAGGCTGGAATGCTGGGTGCAGCGTGCATAGATGCCGACGCACTTGCCCATGAGTCAGATTATTCGACGGTAAAACAATTGTTCGCGCCGCTATCAGATTACAAAGTGAATCGCATGCACTCAGGGGCTTCACCCAAATAAAAAGTCGTCTTCCTTGTTTTGAACCGTTGCTGCATCTGTACCTGTCACAGCCACGTGACAATATGTAGTGGTGGGTGATAATGGTAGTGCAGAGCTAAGGCAAAGCCTTCTCTAGAAACCTGCTTGCGGCGTCGTTCACTGTCCCATCGTAGCCGTGATGCCTTGAGTCACCATCTCCTGCCGAGTGATGGCACCACATTCTCCCGTCTTGTTTTCAATGGGGCTGTAGTGGTGTTGCAACAGAGGCGGTAGTGTGCGCAAGCGCACATGTGTGCACATGTGTGTTGCAAGCGGCCACCGCAAGGATCGCCAGCTTTACCACCCTCATTAGAAACGAAAAAGGAGGAAAAGGGTAGGGCTTCTGGATCGTGGCTCTCACGGTGGACATATTTTTGGAGTAGGCATTGGTTAAAGACACTGGCAATAGAAGACACACTCGAGACACCACAGCGATTACTGGTGGGTGGTTTCTTGTAGCTTTTCTCTTGATACGCCAGATTGTGCTAACGCGTTACTGCAGGGTTTTACACCGGGCCCTCATATGGGCTCGCGAAAGTTCTTCAACGATAAACTCAAGTGCTGCATGTATGGCAGCGAGTTCCGCAGCCGTTGATGACGTCAAATGGGACGTATTGAATTTAATTGTGACGAACTTTGCTGGAAAAATCACCGCCCCTCCAGAGCTTACTTAAGATACAGAACCATCCAAGTGAATGTGCAGGCGCACTTTGTGCTTCTCGTGTAGAAACAGTAATGCGGCATATTTCAGGGCTAGATGCGGTGACTGCTTCTTTTTTTGGATGCCAGGATTGGTAAGGAGAGCTTTGTGTGTGTATAGGCACCACAATGGTAACTTCGGCCATGCTGCATACGTAAAGTGCTATGAAAGCACTGCGCAGCGCTGAACAACTCGAACTCCGACTCGACCAGCTTTTCCATGTCTCATGTTACCGTGACCCTTTTTTCATGGACCTATTGAGCAGTTAGTTACCGATATAAGACCACTGCCCCAAGAAGCAACCAAGACACAACTCAGCATACCAATGACCTGGTCATTGTGGTATTTATGGCAACGACCGTGTGGGGGACGCCGCTATGTCTGCACATGATGGTATGCAATACACGGCCATATCGTCCTCAAGAACGAATGCAGCTACAAAGTCTCGTTCGCAGGCACGTTACCTATCACTGGCACAGAGGAACTCGAAGAAATTCACAAACGCTCGCCTGCATAGCTTGGATCCCGATCTCAAGCTTCGTTTTCCCTCAGGAATATCTCACGCTGAGGAGACTCTTCTGTGTCGCCTGTGGTTTGGTGTCGCCTTCACGAACGCATATTCCTTTTTTATTGGAATGGCCAGCACCTCTAAGTGCAATTACTGCAGCTCTGAAGAAACATCGCCAATCTTCTGTGCCACTGTACCATTTCCACCCCCAACCCCCGGACAGGAAGTTACAAAGGCTCTATATAGACTAGATGATCACCCTTTATCAGAACAAACGATTCTGCATCCTTGGCCGAGTCCATCCTAAGCCCAAAAGGCTTTGAAAGCTTCATTACGATTTTTCCAGAAAACTGGTTTTAGAGAAAGGCTGTACTGCAGTATGTTCTTTGATTTTGCTTTCGCTCTTTCATCATATTTTGCGTTCTCTCTCGCTGCGTCTTTGTAACATCTCCTTTCTATCATATTTCATTCACCTTAACCCTTCACCAGCACACGGTATATAGTAAGATGGTCTTAGAACTATAGATAACCTCCCTGTCTTCTCGTTTGTTTCTTTCCGCCACTTCCTCATAGAGGCTGGCATCTTTACGCCGGGAATTATTGGTAGGTTTCATCGGCGGACACGAAAGTTCTGCGGTTCCTTTGCTATATACAGCTCCGCATTGAAAAAAAAGCGTAATAACACCCTTTTGTATTTCTCGGCTTCTGCATCATCGAACTACAGTAAATGGGTCCATCGATTTATTACTTTTCGTACGTATTTATTACTTGTCGTTTGCGCGAACACGTGACAGTGACCTACACTGACTATGTGTTTAGATGTCGTACAGTTGTGAGCTCATTATGGCGAAGATCGTGAGCTTAGCTTTTTCAGCTTTCACGAATAAACCAGAAATTGAAATGAACAATAACACTGTATTACTGCTTCTAGGCGATATAGTTGTCTCATGTATACATGATACGAGATATCGCCACTTTATACCTGTTTCAAACATCTACTTAGAACAGTTGGCTTGCCATCACGTATAATTGCAAAATGCGAAAATTAACGCAGCTTCACAATAGTGGTACCAAGGCGTAGAGAAAGGTAGAACTGCATGACTTTATATGTTTTTCTTTATTTTATTTTCATTTTGCTCTCTCACGCTTTTTTGACCTGTTTCTCTTTATTTCTTTCTGATTATTTCTATTTTTAACTGTTTCTTTTCTTTCTTCCTTATTTTTTCTCTCTCTCGGACTATTTTTCCATTTCTCTTTCATCTTTTTTTTTCTGCTTTGGTCTCTGTTCATTATATAACTTTGTACAATTTTCATCATTTCTCTCTTTCTGTATTTCTTTCTCTGGATCCCTCTCTTTTTCGCTGTTCATCTCTTTCCCCTGATTTCTGTTTCTTTCACTTTCTTTGTACTTCTTCTCTCATAATTCTGGAATATTTGAACCACCCGTTGCCCAAATCGGCGCTGCAGGAGAGCGCGTGTGCCTGAGCCGCTGCGCCGGGCGCACATGTTCGTGCCACGAAGCATTGATGAAGGACGAAGGCAGCATTGACCGAGTTATTTCTTTGCACTCGCTATAACGGTAAAGATCATTCACGTTTGTAATAACAGCACAATGAAAAGCATAACAGCACTTTTCTGAATTATTCAAAACAAATACAGCCCGAAGACATGCGTTACTGTTACTCTGAGGCACGCTTCGTGCAGCAGCTGTACGAACTGCGCATCTGATAAAGCACACAAATTCAAACAGTCACTAGAGAAATCCAAATTCGGCATTTTATTTGCGCACAATTTGTTCATTCAGCACAATCCACATTTCTTTATCTTTCATTCCAACAATAGCGTCCAAGCACTGGTCATGGCGCAGTATGTGTGTGAGGCAACCTGAAACTTGCGGCTGGCTCAGCGCATACTCTCTTTCCCCCTATCTCCCTGGAGAAAAGCTTCCAGGGCGAATGACAGGGAATGCAAAAATAGCTCTGCTTCCCGGCACGTCGTAACTAGAGCGTCACAGCTTCCAATCACTGCGCTACTACTATCAACAGCAACATCCACACCATTGGCTGCGGATTTCTGTTACCCTTTCATCACCCTTCCTCGACCTTGCGGGTTTCCACAGAACTCACTTGCATAACGCATGACCTCCGAGATAGCCCACAGCGCGCCCGCAATCTCGGAGGCCGTGCATGACGCACCAAGTTTGCCTACACTACCCACGTTCGTCAAAAGTAACGCTGTGGTGCGCTAGTTTCGGTTTCTCCGGCACCGCGGGCTGCAAATTCGAAGATGGGTCTCTGAAATCACGCGTGATATTTTCAAATCTTAAAATACGAGCTCACCATGATTTGTAGCGTAGAACAATTTCGCCATATAAACAAGCATCCTAAAATTGATAAGAAGTCTAATTCAATTATTCTTGTGGACTTATCATGCCTAAGTTAAGTAATTATTGGCAAAACCTTCGAATGAACTAACTACTGGCAAAGTGTTTCCGCCTCAGCTTAGAAATTGGCTGCGAACACGACAAGTGTCTATACCTGCTATAATTTTTGAAGAAAAAAATTTGTGTTGCGTAAAGCAACTCTCTGTATATCTTCTTCTATGTGGCCTCTCTTTCTTTCGTTCTGAATGTCTTTCATCCTATTTGATTCTGTCCACCGTTTCTTTTCTCTCTCTTTTTCTCTCTGTACTCGTTTTCTAGCCCATCAAAGTTATTGCATCCCTCGGAAAATCGACGCACGTGTTCCAGAAGCGAAAGAGAAAATCATCATCATCATCATCAGCATGATCATCATCAGCATCATTATCATCATCAGCCAGGCTACGCGCACTGCTGGGCAATGCTCCCACGTTCCGCCGGTCAAATCAGTCTTGTGCTTTCTGCTGCCATTTTATAGCTTCAAACTTCTTAACTTCAATCTGCCCACCTAACTTTCTGTCTTCCCCGAACCTGCTTGCCCTTTCTAGCAACTAATCAGTTACCTATGATGACCAGCGGTTATCCTGCCTACGCGTTACATGCTCGGCCCATGTCCATTTCATCTACTTCATTTCAACTATGATATCTTAACTCAAAACTCTTCCCAGTACATAGGTACCTAGATGCCATATTGAAAGACCACCAGGCAAGATTAGACACAAAGATTGTAATAGCAGCTGATGCTTCAGTTCGCGAAGAGAAGGCAGGAGTCGGCATTGCATCTTCAGTGTTGATTTGGTCTTTTTCGATTCGTTTACCCGGTTTTACACCTATTTATCAAGCGGAATTACTTCGGAATTACGTTACGAAAATTACCTCAGTCAGCAACATATGCTATTTTTCTTTCAGACTGCTTGTCTGTATGAAGTTCATTAACTGCGCCTAATATGTCCTATGCTTTAAAAGTATTTTAAACCCTTGCCCTAAGACGTTTACGACTCATTCGCTTGGTGGGGATACCAGGGCATAACGCTTTATTCTCAATGGATATGCAGATGCACTCGCAGTGGCCTCACATAATTATTCCATAATTTCTTTATTGCTGACGCTAGCATTTATTGCCGTGGCACGCTTTGAAAAATTTTTCATGTCAGATCAGTTTAAAAAATCTCGCTTGGCAAGAACAGATTTTTTCCATGTTAAACCCCTGGCAAAATCGATGGTGCTTCTCTAGAATGGCGGGGATATCAATTACGAGACTACAATGCCAAGTCCCCCCCCCCCCTTCTGAATTTTCATCTACACAGGTTTGGTCTCGCACCATTTCCCCTAAGCCTCCACTGCAACTAGAGCGAATCTCTTCACCATTTCCTCTTAACATGCAAGTTATATACAAACCATAAGAAGAGACTGTTGGCAGAATCTCTCCGTAGGTTGGCTCTAAATTTATCCCTTCCGGTGGTCTTTTCCGTTGGAGCAACTGAAAGGTGATTTAGCCACAGGAACGTTTGCGAGGCCGTATGCGATTTTCTAAAGGCAACAAAACGATTAAATGTTAAGCTGAGGCATAAATTCACTTTGTTTTAAACCATATTAGCTTGTTAGTTTATTTGCGTTACCTTTATTTATTTTATTTCTAATCTATCGTCTACCAATTCGTTCTTTGTTTAAACATCCTCATCTAAATAATCCGGCTGGTAAAACGATTCCATCTCACAAATGAGGCACCGTCCCTTTAATGGCCGATCCCCCGTGGTGGGTTGCGCCAAGACTCCGAGGAACAACCAACCAACCAATCTGGTTTGTTCCCTGACCCACTCTGCTCTCTTCTTGTCTCTTGAGGTTACACTTACCATTTTCCTTTCTATTGCTCGCTGCGTCGTCCTCAATTTAAGCTCAACCGATGATATTTGATGACCAGAATGACATAGGGACAACAAGAAGACGAGCGCTAACTTCCAACGCAGGAATAACTTCCAACTCTGGAAGTTAGCGCTCGTCTCCTTCTTGTCCCTTTGTCGTCGTTCTGTTCTCGCGCTATAACTATCATCATGTCATACCAATTAGCCCAAACCACCACATTTTTAAGCTGTGCCCTCTTCATTAGTATCCAGGTTTCTGCTCCTTAGCTAAGTGGCGGCAAGATGCACCTGTTTTATATCTTGTTCTTGAGAGATAGTGGCAATCTACCTGTCATGATTTGAGCGTGCTTGCCAAAGAGAAGATCCAAGGGACTGAATTGCGATGCAGAATTCCACGTCTGAATTTTTATTTGCACAGACCTGGTTTTATTCCTACCCCTTAATGTTACTATTGTAAACAAGCAGAAATCTTAGCGCACTTTATTATAAAATGTCACAGGTACCACAATTCAAGCCAAAGATTTGTCGCATACTCGTTCAAAAACCTTGGGCAAGAGAGTTATGAAATGATCTTACTCTCCCTACAGAAACGTCGGCACTGGGTCATTGCAATAGACACATATATGGGTTGTTATATATTTATATGAAAGAATGAAAGTATTTGTCATGTTAATAAGCCAATTATATACTTATTACTTAGTTTCTTTGATAATTCAGTTCAAGTATTTTTATATTTTTATGTATTGACTATCATTTTTGAATCCCTCTGCCGCACGATTTATGACCGATTCGTCAAGGTGAGTAAATATATTTTTAAAGACGATAGTCTTTCTTGGGGACTTTCAACACCACAGTTTTGGTCTGTCTGTCTGTCTGTTTGTTTGTCTGTTTGCCCGCGGTAACGATACCCCTAACGGCACCAAGCGGTACTTCTAACGGGCAATCCCATCCGCAGCGCCCACCGATATTGCTCAAGTTTCAGCGTTCATAGTTGTGCGATTGTCAATTAAAAGCAAATATTGCGCACATCTGAGGTACCATAACAACACGTGCATATTTTGTATGTGTGCTTTACACTAGAGAAGGTACACATAGGTAATTCTAAAGACCATAGCGTTTATCACGCTGCGCTGACAGTGCAACGCGATGCTGAAAAAGGCAAGGGTTTCTAACGTTTTGCTAAGACGACACGGTGGTGGCACCTGCCTTTCGCTTTGCGTTCTACATCTTATCGCCTCCGAGATGGGCACGCATCTTTCTCCGTGGGCGCGCACACCTTCCTTCGTTTTCGAAAATAACTACCAGATGGCACACGTGTCTAACGTGCCTTGATGCGCTCATTAGCCTTCGCTGCACGGATCGAGACTCTCTAACACAGTACTTCCAGAATACAATTCACCGATTTGCTCGCGCAGTACATCAAATAAACATTTCGTTCACTCTCTCCACACGCAAGACTATCGTCTTTCGACGACACTTGCAGTGAAAAATGCAGATACGGGCCCATTTTTTTTAATAACCGAGCCTGAACTGTTCTTACTTTTTTTTTCCTCTTCGACTTTTGCATTGGCACATATACGACCACTCCGCCGTTGTCTCAAGAATTGGTGCTTCTGTAACACGATACATAAGAACACGCAATAAAATTTGTTTAATTTATTGCTTGAGTTTGCTGCCGCACTATTGAAGTCGGGTTGAATGGTTCACAATAATTGATTATCGGGGCGCTTCATTCAGTTTTTAATAATTAAGGGAAAAATATACCTAAGGTATTCCCAAAAATTAAGGCAAGCCATAATATTGTTCAATTCATTTCTTGTTTTTATTCTTTGAAAACAGCTTTCGAAAGGCATGATACATTACAAAGTAGAAGTTACAAAGTTTATGAGCTGTGTGATGAATGATCCCCGTCGTATTTCACTCTTGAAACTATTTCCTAGGTTCCCTCCTTGGCAGATGAGAAGTATGGGGATGACTGAGCATGAGTTGATTCCCTGTGAATGGTGGCGTCTTTGTCGATATTTCAATCTGTTATCACACAGCATTCTCGTAGATCCAGCCGAGAAATTCTGTGATCCTCGTGTAGACACCCGGCAGGCCCTTTTCGGCGCACTTTATGCCCCACGACACAACTCCTATTAATGTCCACTGAGTGCTGTCCCCCTCGACCATCAGGGGTCCTCCGGAATCTCCCTGCAGTAAGAACAAAAAGTTCAAATAAATTAGAGCGTTGATTAAGACATTCATTCTTTCTGCAGAGACACCTCTTTCCAAATCGACAACTCATAGTTAGAGAGACGATGTATTTATTTTAAATAATTTCATTCAAGAAGAGCTTGGTGCTTTCGGGCGGCGTTTGCTGCTTACGTTCTCTGACGTGATTGTATTTTTTGTAATGTTTACAACAAACGCATCAAGCGAGAAAGTGACAAATGCATGCACATCTACACACAATAATATGTCAGTTCTAAAACATAAATTTCGGCACAGCATGAATATTAACCTAAAATTAACATTATTTGTGACTTGTCAGTAAGGTCTTCTGAATAGTGCATTCTAACTGCAAAATTGATGTCGCCAAGATTAGGTGCAACTAAAGACCGCAGAGTCGTGATAAATACACGAGAGAAACGAAACAATACTATTTTTCTTAAGACCAATATTAGAAATATGAACAAGCAACTCTTTTAAAATTATTGATTTATTTTTATTTTGATGAAATATGTGTAGTATGAGCGTACGAATAAGTGTTCCAGTTTTCGTGGTGATCGTGAGCCAGACTACTAGTTCCAATTTATGCAACCATTTGATGTAACAAGAAGGAAAACATGATACACTCAAACCTCGTATATTCTGTTGCGTTCATTTGGAATGTATGGCAGTATGCCACAGACTGCGACCCAAAATTTACTTCAGCCTCTGTATTGATATGTTTATCAATTTTTACCGTGTTACTACGCAATTCTATGTTGGAAATAATCATTGCGTAGTCGATTGCGAAATGTGCCGATGGAATATCCCGAGCACGTGTGGCCCTTACTGTGATTTCTCTACCAGAGGCCAGCATTTCAAATCGTTCTACGGTTTCGAAGATTAAGAATGAAGCTGCCCCCCCCCCCCCCCATGCCGTATGCTCTCTTCAGCTTCTGGGAAGATGTAGACTTTGAGGTTACATGCAATTTGCGCAAATAGCTTACACCGATACTGTGTTATGTATTGCCAGTACTCTTTTGTACTAAATACCGGATAAGCGGAACGGGATACCGATTTTGGTTGGCTCCACCCGATGGCTTGATCAAGCAGTTAGATCCACACCTTGTTTGTGTTTGAATGGCCTTATGACATACATCTTTACGCAGCACACTTTGGTTTATAGAGACTATCAAAAAGCTACAATTAAAAGCAGCTTCTCGGCAGTTTCTTGAGATCAAAGTGCATGCGCACACAGTGAATGTATTTGCCCCACTTATTTTGTGAGAAGAATATTGTTACGGGTTGGAGTCAGCTTCTCCAAGTCTTCGTCCTTTTTTTGCTTCATTTATTTCAATATATTTTCAAACATGATACCGTCGCTGACACTGAAGTCTGTTCGTCCATTATTGTGACATTTGAAAAAAAAAAACCAACTGTGGTCCTGCTATGCATGAGTAGAACTGATGGCTATGCAAGTAGGTTCATAAAGCTGTAACATACTACGGTGACTAAAAGAAAGAATGAATTCGAATGACCGCAGGGCGCACGATCACCCCAAAAATGCTGAGAAAGCGTTAACATCATATTCAGTGGGTTCAGAGAAAATAATGTTGGAAAAAGCAAAAGAGGCAGAAGTTATCAGTATGAGCTACTCAAACGACCATGAATCCTTGGAAGTCTTCTGTACTTTATGTTTCAACTACGTGCCTACCTAAGCCTTCCACGTCTTAATAACTTGCTAATTGTTCTTCGGCTCAAACGAAACAAGCAAGAAGCTATGAAACGATCTGATATCAAAACCTTTTGAAAAATGCACACGATAAAGCATGCTACATTTAATACCTCTTTCATTATTTTGAAAATGAAATGTAATCACCCACTGGCAATTCTCACCAATCTCTACTGTAGACCAGCTTTCACCAGCGACAATATGCAAACCGATATCTTTTCATTGCAATTAAAAACAAATTTCACCATTAAAACACAAGGAGGAGAGTTCCAAACGTGTTACACTAGTGTTTTAAAAACTTAGACAAAATCACTTTGGTGAGCGTGTATGGTGTGTGACGTGGACAATTACGAAGGGTTAGTTTCAAGTAGTATGGCTTAGAAATTGCTTGGTTAATGTATTTTATAAATTAAACAGCGTCAACGACAATTGTGTGAACCAATAAAAAATTATCGTGTGTGAAAAGTACATCGAGTACAAGACTGTATTGCACACCTGAAATAATTCATCGCTTGCTTTTTATCTCTCTTCAATTATGACTGCAAAACCTTACAGTGCTCACCTTGAGCATTGTGTGAAAAATACTTCAAAATATTCTAAAAAGTGTTCTGAGGAGAAGTATGCCTCGGCTGTTGCAGAAGGTGGTGGTGGTTGACCCCATCAAGGTAGTCTGAGTCGTGAGTGTTGTGGAAAACGCATATGCTTCTAATTTTGTGGCATTTTGAAACCATGACCGATTAATTTAAACATGTGGGTCAAAATGCAAAGAAGTCACTTAAAAAGCTGAATCGTTATGAGAAAAAAAGTGAGGTGTTCTCAGTCTTGCGTAGGTTTTGTACATCCTAATTATTGTGCCTAATTCAGCTCCACTACCGCGAAACTTGAGGAATTTCGTAGCATGGCCAGCCCAGCGATTCCCTTAGCGATTTCCACTGCCCTGTCAGTCGTGTGCTTCTAGAAGTGGAAGCACACTATCTTGAACGACGCGGGTAGCAGCCGCATGTTTCAGAAGGGTCTTTTGTGATTTTAGGTAAATTACTGCGAGTATTTTTTTATTATTTCTGCATTTCAAATCATTGTAGACCTTGCTGGTTTATTCTGCATTGACTTTCAGCACTGTCAGTGTTTTTTTTTCAGGCTTGTATTGACCATGTGACTTCAGAAAGTGAATAAATGACGTGCTGAATCGCTAATATAATTGCCTATTACAGGTTGAAGTAGTAAATCATTACAAAATCAAACCTCAAACGATACCTCAGATTTCTATGTTTGCCTCCTATATCCCCCTTTCAATGTCTTGCTTACTCGAAATATATACCCGAAATATAGCGAAGCCTCCGAACTATGAAATGGGTCGAACTCTTGAGTACCTTCTAGTGGGGCTACCCAACAAGGAGGCCGCTCGCACTGAGAGCCCGTGCTTGGCCGTTACGGTCGCCATTGTGCTTGCTCGCTGTGGACCGGCTATTAAACGCCTTAACATTTTGGTGGAGAGTGCTGTGTCCTTCAAACATCTTCAGTTCACATTCGATGCCCTTGGAGCTTAGATCCCGTACCGTGCCTTCAACCATGCAACAAGACGCCGCCCAGCAAACGCTTCCTCCTGCGCCGACGCCATGTTCCGGTGTCCCCCGCATCCGCGACCCACCTGTCTTCACCGGCGCGGATGGCACCGACGTCGAGGACTGGCTCGTCATGTACGAACGCGTCAGCGTCCCCAATCATTGGGACGAGGCAGGTAAACTCGGCAACCTGGTTTTCTACCTCGCGGGTGTGGCCGGCATGTGGTATAACAACCACGCGTCTGATTTCGCAACCTGGCCCGATTTTAAGACCGCTATCACCAACGTTTTTGGCCGCCCTGCCGTTCGTAAGCTGCAAGCCGAGCAGCGCTTACGCGAACGCGCTCAGCAGGCCGGTGAATCATTCACCAGCTACATTGAAGACGTCTTGGACCTATGCAAGAAATGCAACGACAGCATGTCCGAATCAGACAAGATCCGGAACGTCATGAAGGGCATTGCCGATGATGCCTTCACGATGCTGCTGGCCAAAAACCCAGGCACAGTAGCTGAGGTCATCACGCTGTGCCAGAGCTACGAGGAGCTCCGCCGGCAGCGTTCGATGACCCGTCGCTCAACACCACGAGATGCAGGGCTTGCAGGCTTGGAGGCGAGCTGTGACCAGGTGGCACTGCTGGCAGACCTCAAGTCCTTCATACGTGAGGAAATCGCACGGCAGTTCTCTCTCCTGCCCTTCGCCCACCCACCGGCTGCTCAACAATCGGCCACTACCATTTTCCCCCCCCATCCGCCGAGCGATTGAGCAGGAAATAGCGGAGGTTATGCCTGCGTACCACCCACAACAGCTTCCGGCTCCTGTACCCCCAAGTTACGCCCAAGTGGTCCCCAGGCCGCCTCCAGTCGTTCAAGCGCCCGCCCCACTGACTTATGCCGAAGCTGCCGCACGACCTCCATCCTTTGCAGCGGGTATGCCGGCTACGTATGTTGACGTGACCTCTCAGACTCAGCTCCAGCACCCCCTGCAGCCTTTCCAGCCACCGTTCCGTCCATCGGCTCTTGCGTCATGGACAAGACCTACCCCGGCGAACCGATGGCGCACATCCGACAACCGGCCCATTTGCTTTGCCTGCGGTTACGCCGGCCACGTAGCACGTTATTGCACTCGCGTACAGACGCCCCATATCTCGTCGCCTGTTGCTGGCCAGATTAGGCGTACCTATCACGAGGAAACGCCGTCTATGCCACCGTCGACTCGCCTAGCTTCATCTTCTCGTAGGTCACCGTCTCCACGACGTCGTTCCCCGTCCCCCATGCGGCCAAGTTCAGCTGCTCACGAGCGGGAAAACTAGTCGTCGCAGTCCCCGAGGCAAGGACTGCGATGCTATCGCATTGTGAAAGCCCTCAGAGCCGCCCATCTAATGTCATTGACGTGCTTGTGGACGGTGTTCACGCATCTGCTCTTATTGACACAGGAGCTGCAGTATCTGTTATGGACGAAAAGTTTTGCCGCTTGCTTCGTAAAGTGACGACGCCAATTTCTGGATTGTCCCTTCGTACCGCCGGTTTGCATCGTATCCATCCTACAGCAGGGTGCACAGCTCGCGTTGTCGTTCAGGACGTTCTGTATGTCGCCCAATTCATCATCATTCCCGCATGCTCTCATGACGTCATCCTGGGGTGGGATTTTCTATCCCGCAACGACGCCGTCATCCATTGTGCCGCCGCCGAAATTGAACTCTCCCCCTTCTCGCATTTGACGCCGGAAGACAGTTCTTCGAAAGTGAGCAAGATTCTCGTGAAAGACGATACCATAGTGCCTCCAAGCTCCACGATGGGTGTATCTGTCTACTGCGCTGGACTCTCCGACACAATTGCACTCGTTTCGCCATCCGACCGTGCTTGCCGAAGGAAAGGGTTGCTAGTACCTTTCGCGACCGTGCAAATCACCCAGGGCAACGCCTCTATTTTCGTGACCAACCCATCCCCGTACACTGTTACCTTGGTTCGAGGGGAATGTCTCGGCAGAGTGGAACCAGTGGATAACGCACAAGTCCTGGACGTACCTGATGACTCGCGTTGTCCCAATTTGCGTACCATCAGTGCTGTTTCCACTTCTGATTCGTCATCTCCTGATGTATTTGGCCCTTGCATTGATGACAACCTCACGTCGGTACAGCGTTCCCAGCTTCTGAACCTGTTGCGAGAATATCGTTCTTCTTTCGATGTCGGGCGAAGTTCTCTCGGTCGTGCGTCCGCTGTTACGCATCGTATCGACACTGGTGCCCATCCACCATTACGGCAACGTCCCTACCGCGTGTCGCCTGCTGAACGTCGGGAAATTAACGATCAGGTTGATGATATGCTCAGACGCGACGTTATTCGGCCCTCGGACAGTCCATGGGCGTCTCCTGTTGTTCTTGTAGCGAAGAAAGATGGTTCTGCGCGGTTCTGTGTAGACTACAGACGGCTCAATAAGATCACTCGCAAGGATGTTTACCCACTGCCGCGCATCGATGACGCAATTGACAGCCTTCACGGAGCCGAATTTTTTTCTTCTCTAGATCTGCGCTCGGGGTACTGGCAAGTACCCATGGCTGATGACGCTCGACCGAAGACTGCGTTCATCACACCCGACGGCTTGTACGAATTCAACGTCATGCCGTTTGGTCTATGTAATGCACCTGCGACCTTTGAGCGCATGATGGACACCGTTCTGCGCAACTTGAAATGGCACACGTGCTTGTGTTACCTCGATGACGTTGTGGTGTTCGCTCCAGATTTCTCTACGCACCTCCAACGTCTGAAAGAAGTTTTTGCACGTGTCAGCAATGCCGGCTTGCAACTAAATCTGAAGAAGTGCCGCTTTGCAGCACGGCAACTCACCATCCTTGGGTACGTCGTGTCCAAGGATGGCATTCTTCCTGACCCAGCCAAGCTTCGGGCCGTGGCCGAATTCCCCAAACCTGCGTCCGTCAAAGAACTGCGTAGTTTCGTGGGCCTGTGCTCGCACTTCCGACGCTTCATACGAAACTTTGCCACGATCATATCACCGCTGACGAAGCTCCTTGGAAGTAACGGGTCCCTCAATTCGTGGTCGTCTGAGTGCGACGACGCGTTCGCGAAGCTCCGCCATGTGTTGACATCTCCTCCCATTCTACGCCACTACGACCCTACGGCCCCGACGGAGGTGCACACAGACGCCAGCGGTGTAGGCCTCGGCGCTGTCCTGGCGCAGCGCAAACCCGGATTCCCTGAATATGTCGTAGCATATGCAAGCCGTACGCTCACGAGAGCTGAGACAAACTACACCGTCACGGAGAAAGAGTGCCTAGCGATCGTCTGGGCTCTTACAAAGTTTCGACCATATTTGTATGGTCGCCCATTCGATGTCGTCACCGACCATCATGCACTATGCTGGCTTTCATCATTGAAGGATCCCTCAGGCCGTCTCGCCCGTTGGGCTCTTCGCTTACAAGACTACGACATCCGCGTGCTGTACCGCAATGGACGCCAGCATGCTGATGCCGACGCCCTCTCGCGCTCTCCTCTGCCTGAAGGTGATGTGCTCTCCTCAGTATCCTCGGCTGCTGTTTCTGCCATTGACGTTGACATAATCGCTACCGAACAGCGAAAGGATAATTGGATCGGCCCGCTGATCGACTTGCTCTCTGATCCATCCGCAACGCCATACACGCGTGCATTGCGTCGTCAAGCTCGCCATTTCGCCATTCGTGACGGCCTTCTACACCGACGCAATTACGACGCCGACGGCCGGCAGTGGTTACTCGTGATACCCCGCAGTCTGCGGTCAGAGATATGTGAATCCTTCCATTCTGATCCGCAATGCGCGCACTCTGGGGTATTCAAAACCTACCATCGCATTCGACAACGCTACTTCTGGCGCGGGATGTACCGCTATGTGCAGCAGTTCGTTCGCTCTTGCCTCACTTGCCAACGCCGTAAACCGTAAGCTCACATGTCGCACGCCAGTCTACAACCGTTACCTTGCCCTGACCGTCCCTTTGGGCGCGTAGGTATCGATTTGTATGGACCACTTCCTCTGACGTCGGCTGGTAACCGCTGGGCCATTGTTGCCGTTGACCATTTAACGCGATACGCCGAAACCGCCGCTCTCCCTGCGGCTGCTGCGCGCGATGTTGCGTCCTTCCTGCTGCATCGATTTATACTGCGCCACGGACCACCCCAAGAGCTTCTCAGCGATCGAGGCCGTGTCTTCTTGTCGGAAGTCGTCGAAGCCATTCTGACGGAGTGCCATTCTGTCCACCGCAAAACTACTGCTTACCACCCACAGACGAATGGCCTCACCGAACGCTTTAATCGCACCCTCGGCGACATTCTTTCTATGTACGTCGCTGCCAACCACACTAATTGGGATAATATACTGCCCTTCGTCACCTACGCCTACAACACCGCCCCTCAGAGCACGACTGGTTTTTCACCTTTCTACTTGCTGTACGGAAGGCACCCGTCGCACACCATGGACACGATACTCCCGTACACGCCGGATCCATCTGAGTGTACACCTATTTCCGAGACAGCCAGGCTTGCTGAAGAGTGTCGCGAGCTTGCCAAGACTTTTACGACGCAAGAGCAAGAGCGGCAGAAGAGTATCTGTGATGCCAGCACCTCTTCTGAGCCCACGTTCCTTCCTGGCGCGCTTGTATGGCTCTCGATCCCGACCTCTGCCGCTGGCCTCTCTTCCAAACTACGTCCCAAATACGAAGGCCCCTACCGTGTCATCGAGCGCACCTCACCCGTCAACTATCTGATCGAACCCGTTGAACAATCTTCGGACATGCGCCGCCGTGGGCGAGACATCGTCAACGTGGAGCGCCTGAAGGCTTATTATGACCCGCTCATAATAACAAGCTGTTAGGTCGCCAGGCGGCTCCCTCTTCGACCCCGGGGTAATTGTAGCGAAGCCTCCGAACTATGAAATGGGTCGAACTCTTGAGTACCTTCTAGTGGGGCTACCCAACAAGGAGGCCGCTCGCACTGAGAGCCCGTGCTTGGCCGTTACGGTCGCCATTGTGCTTGCTCGCTGTGGACCGGCTATTAAACGCCTTAACAAAAGGAGTATTTGCAACAATTGAGACTGAAATTCGGAGGAATCGAGGTGGTGCGAAGGCCAATCGCTGTAGCCAGTAACGATGATGCGATTCTTGCGGCTGCAGGTGCACGCATGGATTCATGGTGAATACTTTCAACTAAGAAGGCGGTCGTTCCGTCGTCAGTTGCTTTTATGCCATAACAAGACATGCTGTGACACGCGTGGACAGACCTTTGTCATGACGCTGAATGAGTAATTGACGAGGCCGCCAAAAAAAAAAAAAGAAATAGCAGATCCTGGAGGCAGCGATATACTGAACTGCACCCAAGCGGCGAGTGACCGACCAACCCAACGTAAGAAAACTACAAGTTGCGATAGATTATTCATACATGGGCTTAGTTTACTTAGCTTGCACTTCCAATAAAGTACATTTTGTTGCGGAGAGTGTGTCTAGATATTGTATTGTCATACTGCGCAGTCATTCTGAGAAGCGAGTCCACTACCAGCTCATCTAAGAAGGTAGCTTACGCGTGTTAATAATATATACCCTCGTGATCTGTAATAGTTTTCTGTCTTGTACGCCAGAGGCTGTAGAGACTTTTCACGGCGTTATTTTTGTTAACCGGGCCTTATCAAGTGTAAAACCTGCGGGACGGCTTTATGCTCTCCCATACCTAGTACCTTGCACTCTAAATAGTTACCCACTTTGAGAGGCTTGCTTGCTTGCTTGTTCGCTTGCTTGCTTGATCCTTTCTTTGTGGCTCTCACCCACTAAGGGGGATCGGCCAAGAAGCCGGTGGTTAATGCAAATCAATACCTTTAGGTTATCCAGGCTATAGGAAAATAGGATTACTTCGTTTTGACTGGGAAATTAATTTGGCGCAATGTGAAAAAAAGGTAAAGAAGAGAAATACTAGAATTTATTCAATATCTGAGGTGTAACTGTTATATGAAATTCTTCTGAAGGTTAAATCATTAGAGTGTAATAGCTAAATAATAAATGTTAGTTTGGCTAGTAAAAATCGAGAGCTGATCAATGGCTCAGCAAGGTAATCTTCTTGTGTTACATAGGAATTTGCAGAGAGCCCCGCAGATGTTCCTCTAGGGGAGTCCTCATGAAGCGGCCCCAAAAGACAAAATATTAGAAGTAGTAAGTGATGTTCCTAGTTTTTTTAATGGAATTTTGAAACAATTCTTTTTCTATTTTTTGCAACGGTGATTTTTGAAAAGAAAATGGTTGATACGTTCGAGTTCATCACAGCTTGAGCACAGAGATTTGGCACCTTACCAGACCTGTTTAAGTAAAAATTAAGAAGTGGTGCACGGCAACGTAATTTTGTTATAGAGACTTTAGATTTACGCGTGGGACACTATTTATTATTCCATGTGAAGTGCAGGTGCGCGAAATCTGGATTCGGTATTCTAATATTTGATGAGTCTTCAAGAAGGGAAAGTTGTTTTCTGAACCTCGCTGCTGTTACATAAGCTGTAAAAGGCATGACTGGCACAATCGGAAGATCAAGGGATGCTCGCGCGAGTGTGTCAGCTTTCTCATTTTTAAATATACTACGATGGCCTCCTAAAGGGGTGGGTCTGCCCATTCCTCGTATGTATGTACCAACTGCCTACTACTTCGTCCTTGCAAACATCTTACTACGCCCCATCGCCAATCTACCACTTCACAGACCAAAAAGCGAATGCTCTTGAGAAGTAGCCAATATTGAATGCAAGATGGTCGCGTACTTGTATCCAGGAGCGGGTTAAAGAACCATAGATTGTTGCACAATGTCCATTCCTTGTTTATTAGTGACCACCAATAGTTGCACCTTTGCAAACTGCCCACTACTTCGTCCTTGCACTAAACTTCGTCCTTGCACTAAACTGCCCACTACTTCGTCTTTGCAAACTGCCCACTACTTCGTCCTTGCACTACTTCGTCCTTGCACCCACTACGCTCCATCACCGATCCACCACTTCACCGACTATACAGCCATTATGATGAAGGGGAACGGAAGCGACGTACAGCTACCACTTACGAATGATAAAATTTCTTGTATAAATATATACTGTGCTTGTCACGTTTTTGATGTAGTGGGCGATATTCGCAGATGGTTCACAGTTTAACGATAAAACCCTCCAGCACTTCGCCCCACTCATCATCATTCACTCCATGGATATGCTTTCATTTTTCTTCTAAACGCACTGTTGCGTGAAGACAATATCTGGTCTTCTGTGTAGCATCTGGGACGGCCATTAACTCTCCCATAGTATAGGAAGAAGTACTCTTAAACGTTAAACACTTTTTATAAACACATACCGTCACCGCTGTTGCTTTTGCTTTTTCTGAGGATGCGTTCCATAATAAAGTACCAAATACTCTCAATCGTTATACACGTTTTCTAAACACACGTTCAATTCGCATGTCATGTCTCAATAGCTGGTCATAATCATCATCATCAGCATCTCATCATCATCATCATCCTGACTATGCCCGCTGCAGGGCAAAGGCTTCTCCCATGATACGCCAATCAACCCGGTCTTGTGCTTTCAGTTACTACGTTCTATCTGCAAACAATTTAATCTCATTGGCCCACCTGACTTTCTGTCTGACCATCATGCGTTTTCCTTTTTTGGGATGCAGTTAGTTGCCCTTAATGACCAGCGGTTAACCTGTCTACGTGCTACGTGCCCGGCCCATATCCATTTCTTGTTCTCGATTGAAACTATAAACCCACTCTGCTCTCTTTTTGTCTCTTAAAGTTACACCTATCATCTTCATTTTCATCACTCGCTGCGTTGTCCTCACTTTAAGTTGAATCCTGTTTGTAGGCCTCCAGGTTTCTGCTCTGTAGGTAACTACTGGCAAGATAAACTGTTATATACCTTCCTTTTGAGCTGGTAGTATGTTTAATCGGGACATGCTATGAGCTTCTCATAGTGTAATGCGTATAATGCTCTAAAGCGTTCACAATTTATTCTAAACATCGGCATCCAAATTATCACTATCATTGTCAACCTATTTTATGCCTGAAGCATGACCTCCAGTTTGCCGTATTTTGTGCGAATTGATCCCAGTATATATGCCTACAAACCTCTTTTGTAAATTCATCTAACTCGGTGGCCTCAATGCTTGTTTCCCTTCTATTGGAATCGATGGTGTTGCATTAGCTGACCCCCCGCTCTCTTTTCCCTCTTGCGCATTAGGTGACCTGCCCCGAGTGATCTAATTTGCTTAATATCGACCACAATATGGGCTCCACTGTTTGCTCTCCGAAATATGCTGCAGTATTCCAATTAAGAAACTACGCACCTATTATTTGTTTGTTCTAGTGTACGCTGCATAGTTCTTGACTTGTCCTCTAGTCTTTATTATTCTTGAAAACTTGAAATGACTCCTCATCACCTGAAAGAGTCTTGACAATTCCTTCACAATTTCCGGCAACACATCTACATAGACTCACGAGTGCCAGTCCGAGCCTTTGCGTGTGGATTGGTATAGGCTGAAATAATTAGCATCTTACGCTCTGATCAAAACGACAGTTATGCATTCTTCTCCGGCAATCGGGGCATCACTTTTTTGATCACATCGGTAGTTATTGAACTTCAATTACTTGTTCGACTGTGATTTCACTCGAGGATGAATTACTTATTAGTAGAAGGCTTTCGTAAATTTGGTCACTACATTGAAATTTCTTATACCACACAGCTTATTTTATAGTACACACCTCTGGATGCAATAAACGCATACCTTTAACCTCTTGTGATGCTGCTTTCCTTTTCTTTTGTGGCCTCAATCTCTTTTACGTGTAGTTAGTTATGCCACAGCCATTTTTTGTTGATCAAGATTGTTCACGCAGTAAATTCCAATAAATTGCGAGTTGATCACATTTATGTATTGCCGTTTCTTTAAGTCTATTTAGTTTGTGGAGTTTGCTTGGTTATTGCTTTGGTGTTTTACCTCCAACTTTATTAGTTGTTTCGGAGGCCTGTCTAGTTGGGGTTTCATCCGGTCCCCTTATGAAGTTTTCTTTTTCAACGATGCCGTATTTCTTGTGACCAAAGATGGTAAAATCATTAGTTTTTCTCGAATATAGACTGCTTTAGCGTTTAACTTTACTCTTGATCTCCTTCCTTTCATTACCTTTTGATCTCTACAGAAGTCGTAGTAATGTATTCCTCTGTCATGGTACAAATTCTTTCGGTACATATCCTCTTGGTCATGGTACGAACCCTTGCAAATCCTTTAGGGGCTGGGACGTGAACGCAGCTCAGGAGTGCCGAACATTTCGGCAACATGTCGATGAAAGGTAAAAGTGCGCTCGCTATATTAGATGGCGAACCTAGTAGAGTTCTGCCTGATAGATTCGCGCTCTCATAGGATAATTAACCAAGTGGTAGAAAATAAAAATATGCGGGGTAGGACCATAATGTTGAAGGTCTGCGAGACAAACATGGACCTGTTGTTTTCAAGGTATGTTCGTTAAAATGGAAAGTTGGGCAAGTTGGAACAATTCTTGATATGAACGTATTTTCAGCACCAGGCAAACTCCTATTCCACCTCCTTTGGTAATAATTATTAATTTATTTTATTTTACTTCTTAAGCTTCCTTACAATGCGGTTATCATTGTGTCCCGAGTTATTTACGTGCGATTAGCATGTGAGTGTTTATTTCGCTTTCCTTATGTATCCCACATCTCGTCCCATACTACACGCTTCTTCATGACAATTCCAAAGTTAAATCCTGATGCGCGAAAGGTGGCCAACTAAATAGGCCTTCGACACTTCATTTTGACATCACTATTTCGCATCCACAATACTGAATATAAAACTGTTTATTTGTTAGGCCCTGCCTAGTTTCGAGAAGGCTGAGATGATAGGTGAGCCCCAACAACACAAAATAACATTCAGCTCCCCTCTGCTTTTATACTAAACAAAACACTCACCCATGCTAGTGTATATACAGAGAATAATACAAAACTAGTTGAAAAAACTGTGGCAGAACGAAACTACTTAATGCTTCATATATATTTTAAATGCAGGCTAGGAAGTGCAAACGGCTGGCACAATAATTGTTGCTTATTCACAGTGAACCATTTATTATATATGATGTAATGACAAGGCCGTGGTTCTCACCTGACAGGCGTCCTGACCACCTTCCCGTGTGCCGGCACACAGGAAGATTTTGGGGATTTGCTGCGTAAACTTGGTCTTGCACTCTGTGTTGTCCCATACCGGTAGTGATACCTGACGCAGAATGGAGCTGGATGGGCCGCCTGCAGTAGAGGTACAAATAACAGTTAAAGAGAAAAGCCAACTGTTAGTTTAGTTTGTGTTTCGCTTCTGCACCTGATTACATCAGCATCGTCTGCGTGATGACGTAGATCCAAGCACGGTCCTCTAATACTTTTTGTGTGGTCATGAAACTCGCGCGTCACTCAATGGGAGAGCTTCATACGCCGCCCGCAACGCGACGTGGCGCTGGCGTAGATAGAGGGCCTAAATCCTGGTTGATTTTAATGTGTGCGTAGGAGGTGGATAATTAGAACGTGGACTTAGAAGCCGAGGTCATTGGGAGAGTACATGGCAATGGATATAAAAAAAAAAGCCGCGTATATCAAAACTTGGCGCCGTTATCAAATCTGCATGCCTAAAATCAAAATCTTTCGTTTCGAAATAGCAATACTCTTTAAAATCAAGGGCTCAAATTAGGAAAACAAATAAAAAAAGAAGAGAACACAACTTGAGCATCTCTCTCCGTCTTTTGGTGTCTTATTCTGAGCTTTAAATTTTTTGGCTTTATCCGTAACAATATCCCTCAAGAGGTACTCCAAGGCTATTATACCAAATGACCTTGATATACAGATTAGTTTATTGGCACTCGACCTTCTATTGGCTGCTTCGTGATGTCGTATATTATAGAGTGACAATTATTGTGAAAATGAACGTTACGCGCAGCAAGAGCACGGCTGCTCCGCAATCTCCAGCGCAAACTATGTTAACCTTTCATTCATCTAGAACCAGTCACAGCGTTCGGTATAAGCCGGAAAGCAACTATGCAGGAATTGAGAAATTTAGGAACGCTACGATTGCGCGTCACTTGATAGACGGACTCAGTTAAAACATTGCCAGCTATCAAGGACTTACGCAATTTGACAACTCGCATCTCCCTGTCCTTCCTCATTTATTCCTCCTCCTCCTCCGCATAATGTGCCACTTAGACAATACTAATAGCTGATATGAGTTTTCAGCGAGAACACAGAGAACAAAAATATCTGAAGAAGTGTATTTGGTGGCAAATGCTTCCGCGAACGCGCTACAGTCCTGCCAAGCGTGGCCGATCTATGCCTTCCTGCTTACGGTGGCACCTCTGGTGGCCACTTTTGTCCCCATATGAAACTTTCGCGGGAGATTCGTGATCAGAACAAAAGAGAAATAAAGGACCATCATACGAGGTTTTGTAGAGGCTACCGCCACACGCGTTGCGGAGTGCATTTCTGTAGATAGCTTGCTAAAACTAAGGACTCGCTCTCTGGATTTCGTGCCAAACGGTTGTGCCCCCACGATCTCTGACGACAACGCAGCTCTGGCCGACTGGCTCGCCCTACGTCATCTCCTAACGCCGACAAGAGATCTCGCTGAGTGGTGCCCCATACTCGGACTTCTGCGACCGTGTCCATTTTTCCTATCTTCTGGGTGTCGCTGTCCCTGCGCCACGCTCTCTCCTTTCCCCCTCTCTATCTCTATAGCTTTAAACCTATCCTTTTGATTCCTTCTTACCCCCACCCTTCGTGAGCTACTGTTGAGGTGTCGCACTTTGATGTAGAGAGTTACGGGGCTCACTTTTATCTTTTTTTTCTCTTTAAGAATCACATAATAAAAACGAAGAATGAAATGCACAGTTTTACGTTTGTTGATGTCCTTCGCCATTGCTTTGTGGTCTACGAGAACAAAGTAAAGAAAAGATTATGAAACTCATATCTACATTTTATTTCTGTTTATGTTGTCGAAGTGTAAGCAGTACCCGCATTGAATCGATAAGTTCGTGAGATGGTCTGCGAGGTGCTACATTCCCCTTAAGAGGATTTCGTGACATCATGAAATGCTCTTGTGGAAAGTTAACATGGATTACAAATGCAGTGTTTGCTTGGAAAAGAATGTTGTCGGCTTTGTTATTCTGGTTTTTCGATCGTTACCGGGACAGTGACGAGCATTCAGTTTGCAGTGCATATATATATACATATATATATATATATATATATATATATATATATATATATATATATATATATATATATATAAATTCACTTTTTGTGTTTTCTCCTTCAATAGAGCCGATATTTACTTGTGATTTTTAAACATAAAATACCAAAGCATCTGTATAAGTTACAATGAGCGATTTCCCTCAATTTATGCCTCAATCATAGCTTACCAGTCTGGGTTTTGCAGATATGGTGTTTATTTTCGTAAGCATCGAAAGTGAACTATTGATGGAACACGCAAACAGTGCCATAGAAGCAGCTGAATAATTTATATAGGGTCAGGGAAAAAGCCATTTTCAAATACTTTTTAAAATTATTTTTGATTCTTTGTCAAGCGCATGCTCTTTCACGACTGAGTGTTAATGAAGCACAAATGAAGCTTTCACGAAATCACGAAAAGAAAATTTGCTTGATACCCCACCGCATTAAAGAGGCAAACAAAACTAGTGGTTCCGTGGAGTGATCGTTTAACAAAACTCTAAGCTGCTGCAAGCAGTGCACCACGAAGAGATATGTGCTATCGCACGCCTGTGTTATAAGCTTTAAAGCGCATGCATTTTTTTTTACCTTGCGTATTTCCGTGTGGCTTCGCATCGAAGGGATACTAAGGGTCAGTCGATTTTGACTGGCCTCACCATTAGACAACAACAACAAAAAAAACAAAATAAGAAGCAGTGGTTAGAAATGTGGGAAAAGAAAAAAGCAAGCCAAATGAGCTAACAGTGTCTGTACGTTTACGAAATGAATATGTGTATCACTTTGTATATCACTTCACCATGTTTTCTTTTACATATATCCAAAAATGAAAAGAAATCGAAAATAGGCATGGAAGCAGCCTTGCTCTAAGTACTTGTATGCATAGTAGACATGAGCATGTCCATTATTTTACAATAACAAGAATGACATACTGCAAAAACATCAGGCACGGCACACAATACAATTAAAACAAACAGTATAGTGACTTATACAGTATAAACAGTATAATAGAAACCACGCACGAAGAATGTTTCACGTGGCGCTTAGATTTGTTGCGTGAACGGATGCACTATGCGATTGGTAAGCGTATGGTATGCACTCACCAGTCTACCATATTTTTCCTGTCATGGCTGGTACCTGATTCCTCTGCTAATCAGTGCTTATGTAGATCTACATGTGTTGGCGACTGAAAGTAAAGCTTTTTAGGGGCCAAGCACCGAAATTCGTGGGTCTGTCCATCCCTTGTTTGTATGTACCACTGCCTGTAGTTCCACATTTGCCAACTGCCCACTACTTCATCCTTGCAAACATCCCACTACGCCCCATCAGCGATCCACCACGTCACAGACCATAAAGCAAATAATGTTGAGAAGTACCGAATATAAAATGCTAAATGTTCACGTACTGGTATCCCGGTGCGTGTTTATGAAACATAGATTGACCCACTGTTTACATCCCTTGTTTGTTCGTGACCGCCTATAGTTCCACCTGTGCAAACTGCCCACTACTTCGTCCTTGCAAACATCCCACTACGCCTCATCACCAACTCACCACTTCACTGACCATAAAGCCGTTATAATGAAGGGGAACGGAAGCGACATATAGCTACCAACGAACAATAAAGGAGGAGGAAGGATAGGGAGGGACAAAATTTTCTTCTATAAATATATACAGTGGTTTCCACGTCTTTGATGCTGTAGTGGGTGATATTCATGGATAGTTCATGGTTTAGTGATGAAACCCTCCAGCGCTTTGTCCCACTCATCATCATTCGCTCCGTGGACATGCTGTGATTTTTTTTTTATGGTACAAATTATTTGCGATCATTGACATGCTTGCTTCCACTCTTGCGGTCTTGGAAAGGTGGCATTCGAAAAGAACTTCAGCTATATTTAGTCGTTTTGTTTTCCGTATGCAGTTTCACTGAAAGTGTTTGGGACGTGGGAGAAAAGCTGCATGAAAGCACTCGACAATGTCTCTGGCGATGCGCACAAACATTTTTATTGTGGAATCATCGCTGTTTTCTCGTTGTTAACTTTACAAATGAGTCAAATGTGTTTTCTGGGAAGAACTTTTTTTATGGCAATCGTTTAAAAAACAGTCAGAAATTAATTGTCGCTTCACCTTGTCTACCAACACTAACACTGTGGTTGCTCATCCAACACACAGTTAAAAGAAGTACTCTATCCCTAATTGCATCACCTTGACTCATTTTGTTCAGCGTTGCCTACAGGAGCTCGTAATAGAGTAACATTTGCACGTTCATCAGTACCTTACTGTAAATTGCCTCAGAGGAAATATGTTGAAATATATAAAATCCTGTTATTAACCCACAAGCTGTTGGAAAATGCTCAAAATTTTAACAGCGCACTCATTTCAGCGAAAAGTTAGAGGCAACGCCAGCGTATTAGGTACATGTTCATATCATTTGATTGGACATTACGCCCCATGGAGTGCGACTGAACTGGGCATAATCTAAAAAATACTGATCCGAGCCAGTAGACACGTCGTAAAATTGTACAATAAATACCAGACGGAAACAAAGACAGACAAAAGATATCGGGTGGTGTTATTTATGTCTCTGTAGCAGTTACGCTTGTTTCTCATTGTTTCACTGTTTTATGTTCGTATGCCAGGCATGTCATTCTTTTTTATGATGGATATACATAGCTACCACGAGCATTTTGACTCCTGAAAGTCTACATGACTGGCGTCGAGTGAACAATGCCAGACACGCTGCTGCGTCTGTTTCATGCTAACTTGTCCACCCAAGTCGCTGAACTCTTTCCGTGAAAATTCTCTTCCTTGTTGACTGTAGTCGCACTTTTGAATGTGCGCAAATAGTACTAACGTCCTTCTCACCGCAGACACGAAGCCTTCGCCGCGTATCCGACTCGCATAGACGACACCAACGCTCTGCATTGCTGCTGGTGCAGAAACGAAAGAAGCAGTTTTTCTCGCTGGCTCGCACGTGCAGTTTTATGTGCACACAGTGAAGATGCGCACGGATGCGCTACCTGGTTGGCGAGCACCTCTCTGCCGAGCCGTGAGCGAGGAAAGCGTTAGGCAAGACAAATAAGCCCCCTCTCCCTCGTTTGAGTCAACGCACGGAAAGTGCAGCACGCACGACACCTGCTTTTGAAACGAAGCGTATTTACTGGGAAGTGAACGTTCGAGCCTCGGGACAAAGGCGTTGCAGTATTCTCTGCCAGACGCCTCAGTTGACAGCGAGGTTTTTCTTCGTCTTTTAATATTTCAGCTCTACTCCGAACTATTGCGTTTGTTTGCGTCGGAGGAAGTTGCAGTATCCTTGCTCCACGGTCCCAGACAAACAGTGTCGACCTTGCGCAGCCTGCCCATGCGTGGGCAGGCTGCAACCGAAATCCAGTGATGGATTTCGGTTGACACCGAATACGGAAATGACGGTCTCATGTTTGCAAATCTCTTCTGCCTTTTTTTTTGTTTTATCTCTTGAGGGTATAACGAAAGCAACGAACCAGCCGTTTAAGCTCAAAACAAACCTCATTCTTTAACAGATAGGAGCCGTTTGATAACAAGAATGCTGTAAAATATTCTTCCATCACAAAACAGTGCCTGTTGCTTCGTGCCTTGTTTCTTATAGCGGTCATTATATGTCATATTTCTATCCACACGAAAGTTGGAATATATATTTGTTAACCCATCCAAATGAAGTCCTTTACATTTTTACTTCAGAGCTTAGTAGCTCGACATCAGTAATATTGCACGTATTGTTAGTTTGAAGGAGGAAGTTGCTGATGGCATCCCACCGCTGCCACCAGTTGTTGCGAATGGGGGACTACCCGGTCTCTTGTGGTAGCGTGGTGTAACCGGGTGGAGGAAACAGACGCTGACAAGAAGAGGATACGAAAACAAACATGTTTATGGCACTATTTACGCTTATTTACAGCAAAGAAAGGTTAGTGGTTTTACAAACCACGAGCGTGGTCACTCTGAACCATGTAACGGTTCAACCACCACGCTCGTGGTTTGTAAAATCATTAACCTTTCTTTGCTGTAAATAAGTGTAAATAGTGCCATAAACCTGTTTGTTTTCGTATCCTCTTCTTGTCTGCGTTCGTTTCCTCAAACCGGTTACACCACGCTACCACAAGAGACCGGGTAGTCCCCCATTCGCAACAACTGGTGGCAGCGGTGGGATTCCATCAGCGAACATTCCTCCTTTGACCCTTAACAACTGGTGGCAGTGGTGGGATGCCGTCAGCGAACATTCCTCCTTCCGACCCTTAACAACTGGTGGCAGCGGTGGGATGCCATCAGCGAACATTCCTCCTTTGGCCCTTAACAGTATATAATTTTAATGCGATCACCACTGCGAGACTATTGACTCACCAATTTCAAAACTCTACTTGCCAATGTTTCCGACCAATGTACAAAGAAAAAATGCAGCTACAAAAAAAATGAAGTAATACCAGCCTAATTTGGCTCCGTACTTGAACAATGGGCACACCGTAAGGCACTATAAAGAGACTAAGACGCAAGTCTGGTTTCTTTGCAAGAACAAGTGGTGTTATGAATTATCCGCCTATAATTGCATTTTTGAATGTTTCTTTCTGCAACGTAGGCTTAGGTTACTCCCCGTCGCGATATCCACGTCTCAGTAAAATACAGAAACAAATAAAACATTAAAAGACTGGGCGCGAAGAAGAATCGGGTGATCAAGTCCTTCAAAATGATTTTTCAGCATGTTATCTGGGACGGCTGAGTGCAGTGTCTAGGATATGTTGCATCAGAATGCCTCTGACAGATTTTGAAAGTTACGCAGAAGCGAATAGGAGGACTATTTGCCATTTGAGGTTGCTATAGGCAAACAATGCCACTCAAACGAACCAAGCAGGCATGCTAATGTGAACACTTACTAATTGCATCATTTTGGCGAATTCAGTCATTGCTAAACTCTGATTTGCTCAAAGCACCACCGTGGCCCAAAGGGCCACTACGATCTATCTGACGACCAACCTGGCGGAATGTGACAGAGTCCATAATACATGAACAGAGGAAAATACTAGGAGGGAGTGTCACGTGGTTCTTCTAGCCTGGGAAAACTACCCTCCTATAACGCCCATCCTTCTGAATACGCGTGGTGCCACTTAGGCAGGACTAGGTCGCAGCAGCGCGTGCTGCAGACGCAGCCAAAGCTAACCACCCAATAATAGTGCTTGCGAGTAAAGTGTTCAGGACCAATTTCTTTCTTAAATTTTCTATGACTAGGCCTAGAGAGTGTCATCTGAAGCTGCCTTTCAGGTTTTCCTTTTTCTCGCTTCATTCGAGAATTGCGAACCATGGAGGCAATAAACAGCCTGCCGTGTAGCGTTCCCTATTCCTAAACAGAGTAGCAAGCAAGCGGTATATATACACCGGAAAATCTCTGTTTTTCTATTGAAGAGTATCTCTCTCTCTCGCTCGTGTCTTGCGTAGACCAACACCGACTAAATTTAGTCGGCGTTGCGTAGACTCACCGAAAGACAGCGTTCCCCAGCCGACGACGGTGGCCAGTTTGCCGATGAAGGACTCTTCGGGACTCTTGGGCAGGCAGATGGGCCTGATATTCTCCGTGAAACGCACTCGGCGACTCATGCGCAGCAGGGAGATGTCGTTCTGGTACGTGTCCTTGCGGAACTCTGGGTGCTGCCGAATGCGCGACACGTTGAAGTCTCGAGGCAGCCGGCTAGTCGTGTTCGTCTTGAAGTCGTACTCTCCCAAACGCACCGTAATGTTTTGCGGCCGAAGCCTGAAATAGAGCACGCACGCACACAAAAGCAATGAAATGCAAGCTCTGACAAAACGCACCACTCTTGCTATGCTCGGTTTGTAATATCTACGCTCTCTGCCTATATAAACTGCAGAATTCGAACTTAAAATATATCGGATAGGTACACAAACAGAATGGTGACAGGTGTTTTTATTGAACATTAAGCTTGTTTCTCATCACTTCAATCAGCGACTCCCTAAATGACCGAGGCAAATACATTATTTGCGTAGGAAAAACTGCTTACAGGGACACTAAAGGCAAATATTAGGTCGGCGTTCATTGTTGAAATGGCGGTCCAGAAACCTCGTAGTGCCATTTTCTACCAAGGGAGTGCTTATTATTAAATCAAATCGCGTTTCAGTGGCCCGCATTGGGTTAGCGCACATCAAGTTACCCGCCTCAACTAGAATGTATGATGTCACTATGCCTGTGCAGAACGTTGCCCGGCATTACTGCATGTCTGCCGACACTAGCCGCAACAAAAAGAAAGCAGCAGGAGCCACAGCAGCAACAACGGCCATTGAACAATTGCTTGCCGTTGGCTCCGAGACGGCACGCAGATGTGCTTGGTTCAAGTGGGCCCCGCTAGATGGCACGACTTGTCTAGTTCGGCCAGAAATAGGCATTTGTAGGCCTTATAATAACACTCTAAAAGTCCTTCTTAACTTCTATTTCATACTCATATATCAAAGTGGCACACTATGAACACAAGGAATAAAAGATTTATTTGCCTATAATGCGTTCTTTAGTATTATTATTAACCAGGCGGAACTTTTGAACCACTCGCGCCATTCCGCATAGTAACGTTCGGTGGTTGTTTTTTCCATATATCAACAGAAGAGAGCAAGCGGCTTCTTTAAAGTATCTTGATGCACAGAAGCTTCTTTATTTCGTGCAGTTAGATTGATTACTAGTAAATAATGGTAGGCTGCAACTCTGACGTTATAGGGATCACTTTGCGAATGTCTTACTGCAGGACATGTGTTCTCGTGCACTTAATTTCTCGGTCAGTAGGGCACTGCTGTTGATAATACTGTCATTTTAGACGTTGTCATAGGTTGAGCTTTCACTCTCACGTGAATTGTTATTCGACTTTAGTGTCCCTTTAAATGAGCTCTGCAACACTTTTTGAGCATGGTCAGAAACCAGTGCGGATCGGTAGTAGAGGCACCCCAGAACACGCGAGCCACATATTATAAAGCGGCACGTGGCCTGAACATCGTAATCGCTTATGAAAGTAAAATAAAAAAATGCTTTTTCTTCTTTCGAGAAATGACGGAGAAAGCTCAAAAACGACTCGCAGAAGGCCTTCTAACAACCATTGGCTGATTTGAGCAAGCAGCGCTCCGCCGTTACAGAAGTCGCCATAGCAAGCCAATACCTGTACACGCATGCACGCGCGATCACGCTGAAAAATTCACGTGTTCGCAGAAAAAAAAAGAAATAAAAGTACTCAGGGTCAAGAGGTGCGCGTGACGTATTTTCTTGGTCCGTGCCATTTCCCGCCCTTGCTTAGCTTCCAGCGCTTTCGTCAGGACGATAGAAGAGAGAATGCGATTGCAGCGTGCGACAAATATTTGTAACTGCTCTTGTACTGGATGAATTCTATAAAATTTTTTTCGGTGTTGAATTCGTAAGGCAATATGCTCTTTGAGTGAATCCCTTTCAAGGTTACTTCAAAATGCGTTTCAGGCCGCTAAAATTATGGGCCGCTAAAAGTGAATAGAGAGCTTTAGATTTGGGAACCCAAATATTTGCACTGGCGTTTGTTGCCATTGAACATGCCTCATACGCTAATATCTTTGGTACACACGTCACATATATATATATATATATATATATATATATATATATATATATATATATATATATATATATATATATATATATATATATATATATATATATATATATATATATATATATATATATACGCAAGATACCAAACTTCTACGTACGCACTTATAAAACCCTCAGTACAAGGCAGATGCCACCTGCACGTTCTTGCCTCTTCTAGGTCGTTGCCTTCAATTATAACATTACCGACCCCTGATTCCTCAAATATTTGCGTCTACCAAGTGTTTAAGAGGCTTGTTCGCATGTTTCCCATAAGAAGGCAGTGTTGCGACTGCAT
Source organism: Rhipicephalus microplus (assembly GCF_013339725.1). Lineage (NCBI taxonomy): Eukaryota > Metazoa > Arthropoda > Arachnida > Ixodida > Ixodidae > Rhipicephalus > Rhipicephalus microplus. Next base: position 101,624,162 of record NC_051170.1, read on the forward strand.
CTCTAACTTATTTGAGGTTTTGCATAATGTGTGCCGGTAATGCTTGTAACTAACTGACTGCTCCGGCTACGGTGCTTACGCTTAATTTGCCGAAATACGTTCTGTTGCACAGTGAGAGGAGGAGCAGTACTGCCAACAGTATGCTCAACGCCCGCGGCATATTTATTTACCAAATAACCTCGCTGGTACACTGTCTGCTCGAATCCCAGCCTCTTGAAGACAAAATTCTAAAAGATATCATTGAAAAATATTTTAACTGGAAGCTTATCAACAGTATGCAATGATGGCTGTTGACTATTTGGCGTAGTAATAGAAGGAGCTACGAGGCTTTGTCGTTTTGTTGCTGCCTGGATGGAGGAGCTATACAAACATTTATAATCAGCCATGCTTACGTCGCTCTTGCAACCACAATGTGCTCTACAAAACGAAGGAGTTCAAATGAATACATCTGTGCCTAAGCAGTGAGGTATAGCTAATGAGCACTATATGCAGTACTTTAGTTTTGCAGCATGAACTAAGGAGCAATATTAACTGTGATGGAATAATGAGTTCAGTGGACGAGAGCAAAGCGGCATGATTTGCGTTACTCCTCTAAACTAAACTAATTTATGTTTGTGCAAGACTTTAAAAAAGCAAATAGCACAAGAAATCTTCTTCGCCGGACGCTCTTTCAGTAAAATAAGTACTTTTTTTTATAAAAAAAGCTGCAAAGCACGAAACTTTTCTCAAAGATACGGTCAGCTCCTTCATATATATGTATAAAACTACGAAAACACAACAAAAAGCAGTAAACAAGTAAACATAGAAAATGTATAATATATTGGGCATGTTAGTCAAAGCTCTAAACTTGCAGATAGTTATAAAGCCTTACCCCTGAGTGCAATGGGCCGCTGTAATGACATATCGATCACTGATCAAAGCACCTCCACAGAATTGGTCATCATCCGCCTTCCGCAGGAGAGCAGCCTGCGAAATGAAAGAGATTTATAAAACGTCCGTTTTGAGAAATGAGCACAGTGCACCAAAAAGAGCATGGAAGGTTTCTGAACGAGCTACTCATTAATTCATATTGACCAAAATGTTGGAGCTAAAGCGAGTACGTTCAAACTGTTCTTTAGTGGCATCTATACAATTTCGTTTACGAGCGACACTAGTCGAACCGGACACATACGAAATTTAATCAAAACTAAAACGACGTTTACTCGGGTGTGGCGAGATCGTGATTATTGCTAGTTTACTACGGAAAAAACATAGGACTTAGAGAAGCAAATGGCATATGCACCACTTCCAGCTGTACTTACAGCAAAGTGACGTGGCCAGAAGAAAGCCAGGAAGTGGACTAAGAAAAAATAAACCAGCCTGACATTCAGCCGTAATTTAGCATACATTACTGGCAAGAGGAAGAGCTTGTCATTTACACGTTATTAGGAATAGTTACGTATGCGGTTTCCTGCACAAGCGATACTCCGAATGCGCGGCAGTTGCTAAGACATAGTGGCTGCGGTGATGGTGGATATGATAATGCTATTTACGCTACTTTAACCTGGCATATCTGCAGCTCGTTTTGATATAAATGACAGGATGAATGAAAAATAAAAATTATGGTCGGGCTATTATTTTCTGTAGTACCAACACCATTAATTTTCAGCATCGTGTCATCAATAAAGTGACATGTGTCTATTACGTAATTACAAAAGTCACGGACTTTCTTGGTGTATGCTTTAGAAGAAAAAACTGTGGATCACTACAAGACAAATCGAAATAACCTGCGTCAGTGAAGCTTTTGCATGAGGCTGCATTCGGTGTAATAGGTAGCACGCTTTAAATCACGAGCACTTGCGAGCGGGAAAGGTTTTCACACTTGCTATGCACTCATTGTGTAGAAAAAGTTTAATTATTATATCCACAAAAAACAAAAATTTCATAACATTCAATTATTAAGGGGCACATAGACATTGACACATCTACGTGCCACGAGAAATATGGCTATGTTGTAGTGAACAAATCATTAGTCAAAATTACATGGCAAACGTGGCATGCATGTACAAAAGAACAGAATGGGATGTCATGACACAATAAATACAATAGTAGAACGGCACAATAGATGCAATGAAACACGATTTGTTGCAAACAAAGCATGTACTTATACTTGACAGGCACTGTTTAGCACCACGTCAGTGGAAAGAGAAATTGTACCCTTTCGTGTTCAACATTGACAAAAGGGCACGACCGATTCCGCAAGAACTCGTGCTTCCCTAAGAACAAAAGCTGCTCAGAGAAGAATTTTATGATCTCTCGTCTTATTCGCCCCATTATCGGCCACAAGACATGCCGGCTGCCATTCCCAGCCACAGCTTTGCATCGCTTTCATCAAAGGCTGAACATTCCAGTGACTATTAAAAAAGCTGAGAAGCGCCCACGTGGAAGTCGGCCGCCGGACACGAATGTTCACACTCCCTGTTTACGAAAACCAGAATGAACCGCACGCCTGAAAAGGTGGGCGACCACACATTCAGTCGTCGCATGTCGATTGGTCTTAACCTTGACGCAATTGAGGCAAGTGTATGAGCATACCACCTGTCATTGTTGCAACCAATCCCGAGTGGGGAGCAAGCTTCAGCCCAACCGCCAAAGTCATGGATATGGCCTGGCAACACAGCTGCAGTTATTCGTTTTCGCGGGCGGTTCATTGTAGATTGACGATGCTGGGGCACCAAGGGCCGCAGAAGAGTGGTCATTGTGGCCACCACTTTAGATTCGTTGACCTAGGTGCGTAGCCTCCAAGCGTCGGTGAAATGCCAGAAGAGCTTTATACAAAGAAGGCCATTCAGTTGATTGGGGACCACGGGTAATTTGGCTATCCGACAAGACACGTAAAGGCCCCAGATGGTAGTAAGCTAATGTCTGAGCGGGTGTATTAGTATTTGCAATAAAATGCGGAGGCACAAGATGAAAGCCGTGACGGAAACAACGGGGAATGCAAAACCACCTTAATTTCATGGCTGAGCCAATGCCGGACGAGATAACAATTCTGTGTCACCAGAACAGGAAAATGAACTGACACAGCCTTGACCACTTTTGGAGACGAGGAGGGGGGGGGGGGGCTTTACAGCATGACAAGTATACCGAAATTTCCTGAGGTAAAACAATTGAAATACGAACCGACGTTCGAAGAGGGAGAAATCCAAGTGCATGGCTGCTTTTACATCGCTTTGAAGAGTTTGTACAACGGATGACCAGATGCTGTCATGTACACCAAATATAGTGAAAGTGACATCCAGTATGGTAATGTTATGAGGCCACTTTAAAGCCGACGTGATGCTGATACGACTGCTGGGGTTGCCAATGAAAAAAAAAAAAAAAAAACATTGGCTTTTTGAAAAGTTCAACTTTCCACAGGAGATATTGCCAAAATGTTGGGAAGTATTAAGCGCATGCTCCAGCGACTGTTCATTAGAGACTTACGGAGTCACTACGCGGTCTTAAGTGAATGCGCGCAGTAACACTTGTGCCTTTTGGAATAGAACACCAGCTTTAAACGACGAAGTCTATATCATAATCTCACGTTCTTACTCCCGACGACATGCTTTGGGCACAAATAACACACACACAAAGTAAAGGAACACTCAACAACAAGCACAAGCGGCTTGTGCTTGTCATGGAGTATTCGTTTACTTTGTGTGTGTGTGTTATTTGTGGCCAAAGTATGTCATTAAGTAAGTGTATAGGCCAACAATCAATTTTGTGACTCCCGATGGCAATGTACGCTTGTTAGACGCAATACTACTGCGATGTTAGATGTTATACTGTGAAGTCTGTACACAAGAGGCGCGCCTCTATAAAGAAGGAGACTTGTTTTCACTGCAATTCTAACCAGATGAAGCTAAGTCAACTGTACTTCCAAGAAGAGGCGTCAATGTGTGACGGAACACCTGCTTGCCACGCAAACACTCTGGTTCGATCTTCCCTCGGACCCGGAATTATTTTATTATTTATTTTTTTGCATCTCTCTCAATTTTTTCGTTGCGGACAAGATGATTTTTTCGCTCAAAACGAACGTAGTCCACGTCGCCACTGACGCCGAAATTTCTGCAAAACGAGCTATTTAACGCATTCGCGTAATATGGATACGCTTTTCGTTTTCATCTCATCTCAGACACATTCATAGGCGTGCGGACGCCAACTTCCCCCCTGGTCACTCAAGAAGAGGGGGTGCGAAGTCAGCGCCATACATTAACACGATTGAGAGAGGCCGCTTCGACACACTTTCTCTCCCCCTCTCCTGCCACCGAAGCGAACCTTGGCGCATGCCTACGGACCCATTCTTAAAGTGCTAATGAATAAATTAGCAAAGGTGATGCTTTTGCGTACGTAAAGCAAAAAAAAGCATGAATATGACGATGACTACCATAATGAAGATAATGAGGAAAAGAACAAGTGCTAATGACGCTTGAGCTTTTCGAGGCTGCACAATATCATAGTTAGCGTGAAGTTTTTTCGGTATTCTCACAATTTTGCAAGCTAAGAATTATGTCTTTCATGAGTATTAAGTTCTTTGAGTATTAAGTTCTTATAGCCAAAATATTTTGTATCGTGCTTGTAACACTTATAGAGAAAGCCGATCCTCACTGTTTCCTCTTCCTCGCTGAGGCGACTGCTCAGCATTCGTTACCCAAGGACGCCATAGGCAGCAGTGATGCTGGTCCAACCACAACGAGCATCAATCCTGAGTGTTATTTCGAAGCAATACTAACGAGACTAAAGTTTTCTTATTTGGCTACGTAATGATATTTACCAAATCAGTGGAGTGGAAATCGATAAAAGACAAGCCCCCATGCACAAATTGATATTAGATGCCATTGAGGAAGCCGCAGAAAAACATATTCAGAAGGTGAAAGAAATTGTGCAAGATAGATATTACTCACGATCATGTATATAGTGTGACCCGACACCGCCAGTGACTCGGTGCTACTTATGCTCACTGTTGTTTTGTTCAATTTCAAAATAGAAACCCAAATGAATCAGTAATACAATAATGAAAAAGAAAACTTCTCACCATCCATGTCCAGTCATCCGGCTTGGCGATAGTGCCTCCCACAATTCTCGTCTTGAAGTTCAAGCCGCAAGCTATAAACATTGCACAAAGAAAGTCACCACATCATGCACAAACAAAACACCTTTTGTGACAGACACGAAAGGAATTAGGTTAAGCAATAAAGTGTAACTATTTCGTTTTTTCAACTGACATTCGCTTCTTCATCGCTGCACATTCTTCAACGACTGCCTTCATTATTATTTGTTCGCACCTACACTCAAACTACCGGACACCGTAAATATGAGCGAATCAAGCGACTGCCAGCGAAGTCAGTGGCGACTGCAATGATTTGCTGCTACGATTTATTTTTATCTCTACAGCTTTCCGCAATTAAACGTGACGGGTTATATGAGCCCTTATAGTAGCACGTAAGAGCAGGGCTTGCATGTAAACGCCATAATTGAAATCTCACTCCCATGTTTATTGCTTCTGCCCTGATCGTATTCACTTAAACAAAGTTAATGAAAATGTCCAACTATGATGCATCCTTACATATTATAGAAATATGAACTAAAATAAAGCCCAGCAGTACGTGCCCAGTCGTCAAAACAGTCGGCTATCAATGCACGCCTTCTATAATCAAGAACTGTCACTCACATGTCGTTAACTGAGCCAGTCCAGGAGGCATTGGAGGAAGCGGCTTCTGCCGTTTACTAGTCTGCCCACCGCTAGGCTGTGGTTGAGACGGAGGCCTCTGCGGATGCGCAGACGCATCATGCGCTTCCGCCTCTTCCTCATCGTCGTCTGGAAACTGGATGGGTGCATTGACTGTTGGTGAGTTGCTAGGGGGAGGTCTCGGAGGCTGCCCGATGGGTGGCCGCGATGGTGTAGGTAGTGCCGGTGGAGGTTGCACAGGTGGAGGTTGCACTGGTGGAGGCTGCACTGGTGGGGGTTGCACTGGAGGAGGTCTTGTCACTGGACTAGGTTGTGGCTGTGGCTGCGGCTGTGGCTGTGGCTGAGGTTCCACCGGTGGCTGAGGCTGGGGCTGCACGGGCTGGTTTTGGGGAGGTACACCTCCATGCCCGTCCACTGGCTCGTTGGGCGTTAGCGGCTGATCGACATTGGGAAATTGGGGCCCACCGGGGCCATCCTCGTAGTCGGGATTTTGTACGGGCGGCGGACTAGGCGGTTTCTTGCCGATGTTAAGAATGCCACTCAGAATGGGAAACAAAGGTTTGCGTGGACTCAGGAAACTGCCGAAGAACTCATCGGGACAGCACACACCGAGGTGACGATTGCTGACTACACATGAGTAACTGAGAAACAGGTCAAAGTTTTCCAGAAACGCGGGAAGCACACATTCCCTGACGTATCGGCATTTCCCAGGCGTTGTGAGTGGCGTGGTGCATATTTGAAACTGTCTGAGAGCATTGATAGCCGGCCCGAAGAAGGAAGAGCGCCTTCTCGGGACGTTGAAGTTGTACTTCGACCTCTGAAGATTCTCCAGGAACTGGTTCACGACATTCTTGTCCTGGATAGGCGCTCCATGAGGATGCTCGGTGCCCTGAGGTGGTTGTTGCTGCCGCTTTGGCCTACCAGCATCGAGAACAGGCTTGAACAGTGATCCTAAAATACCTGGTGTAAAGAGAGCGAGAATGTGAAAGTGTGTTTAGAAAAAAAATTATTTTACGACTTAGAGTATTTCGTATTCAACTAAGGGAGATCATGGTCGTTCCAGGAGGCAAATGACAAACCCTGTATAAAAAGTGTCGTCATAAATACAGTGGGAATAGTTGGATAAGTTCATCAAAAAAGAGTTAATGCAAGGGAGTTCCATTATTACAATATGATGACATGTTCATGCGAGAACATAGCGATTCAAACGACCTTATTTATATGCGAAACTAACTTTTTGGCAAATATTCTATCAAAGTCATTTCATGTATTCACTTCTTTTATTTTACTGCGTTTTCATCAAAGCATCGTAACTTTCCTCTTGAACTATTCATTCAAAGAACTGTCAGGCACCAAGTATTTTGAGGCTATGGAACGTTGTGCGGGAGGCACTACGCTTCGATAAGGAGAAAAGCTTGGTTATATAAAGCGTGACGAGTACCTGATAATAAATGTCGCATACTGAGACAAGCAATACGTGCGATTTGCGTTTGCGCTGTACGTGACAACGCAGTAGCTGAGCAGCGGCGTGTAACATGCAAGCCGCAGAGCATTGACATTCTCCGGAGATTCCGTCGCCGTGCATGGATTCCCAATGCATTTCTCTGGCGTATGTGGAGTGCTTGTATGTGTGAGGTCGCCTACCCGCCTTATACGGGCGCGTCTTCTATAAGCATATGCGCCAGGTTTTTCCCTGCTACGAAGGCCACGTTGAAAACACAAGCATAGAGGCTACCAGTGAATCATGGCGCGCATTTCCGATGTTTGCCACCGTCCTGGCGCCAGGTAGAAGGGAGAAGCAGCTTTCGTCGAGAAGCTGCACGTCGATCAACTTGTATGGCTCTCCCTCTCTCTCCCTCCCTCTCCCTCCCACCTCTCTCCCTTTGTGTGTGTGTGTGTGTGTTTTCATGCGTAAGCTGTACAGGACGTGCTCCCCGTAGAAAAAACATTGTGACTATTCCCTACGACCTTAACGCTGAGCCACCAGTCCCGGAGATAATGCAGGGCTGGGATGGTGAGGAGATCGCAACGCACGTCCCATGACAGATCTGTTTCAGGGACAGCACGTCTGCCCACTGCAGCTGCCTACTGAATCATGCAGTTGGGGGAAAAACGACACACTCTATACGTTACTATAATATTCTATACAACAAGCAACAACTTATAACCACAAATATCTATTAGATATCCGTAGCATACTATGCATACTTATAATCAAAGTAACAGTATATGAGCAACTAAAAATTGGTGGTTTACAAGAATTTCAGATGTTGGCTGATTATGCCCAATTTTCGTTAGTGTTGAACAAATTGTGAGTAATGCTAGCTGGCGTTCGGTAAATAATGGTAAATACCGGCTATTCGTGGGTAAAATTAACTAGTATGGACTAAATCATGATTGATATCTGGGGTTTAATGTCCCTAAACCACCATATGATTATGACAGGCCGTAGTGAAGGGCTCAGCAAATTTCGACCACCTGGGGTTTTTTAACGTGCACCTAAATCTGAGCACGCGGGCCTACAACATTTCTGCCTCCATCGGAAATGCAGCCGCTGCAGCCGGGATTCGATCCCGTGACCTGCGGGGCAGCATCCGAGTACCTTAGCCACTAGACCACCGCTGCGGGGCGTTGAATGAAATATGGCTGATGTCATTTACCGTTGACCTAATACTCCCAGATGAAACGTAATTTAAGGAGGGTATGTACGAAAAGTATATATGTGGTTTGCCACTGAATGTGCAGCTGCGCGGATACAGCAAAAATGTAAGCAGGGATACGTGCAGTAGTAGCGAGGGACAAAGAAAGGGGTTGTATGGATGCCTTGAGCAGGGTAGTGAGAGAACTGGATGCTGTTTTCTTTTTTAGGGGCAAAGCTCTTTAAGACCTAGTCCTGTCTTTCGTTAAGGTCATGGTATAGAACCGTTGCTATAGTCGAAACAGTTGTGAGACACACACATATAGATGTTTTAAAATAGACCTAGACGTAGGCATAGGGTAGTTTCAAGGTAAGAGATCACTGTTCCCGGGGAAAATAATTCCTCAAGAAGAGCATTGATGAACTGATCTCTCCTAAAACGTGCCTAAATATTGAGACTTTTTAACGAAACCTTTAACACAAAGGCACACGTCGAACACTATATGTCCGAACAAATTATCCATAATAAAATAGTATCTTGATCACAGGTTCTTGGATTCACTTTCGAGGCATATCCACTCCAGCAATTTTATAAATCCGCATTGAATTGCCTAAGACGATAAGAAGGTGAAATAAATTAACATTGCTATGTACACTTTATGTCACTTGTTTACATTATTCGGGGCAACGCTCGGGTGACGTACGGTCGCTCACATATATGGGATATCCACAGCTTAGCTCATTCGCCATGATTCACATCGTAGAGATGCGGAGATTTTTTTTTATTATTTGTGTGGCCCCCTTTATGCCCCACCTACGTATTTGCAATCGGTAGACACCACCTCGTGGGCGCCACCCGACCCGGAGATTTCCACCTTCAGAAGCGGCACTTCATACGTGAGTGCAATGAAGTTTGGGTTTGTCCCCGCGTTTTTCTTGCCGTACGGCAAGAAAAAGAGGTGATAAACCTAAACTTAGCGTACCGAAACCTTAGTGTTCCGAAAGGTAGCAAGTGACTGTGCATGTATAAGATTGTCCTTTCAAATTACCATATACAGCATTGCGTATACTAAAAGTACATTTCTTAGTGGACACTACGCCGTGATTCTTTCTCTTGCGAATCAGCTATATAAGGGCTCACTCGTTGCGCAATTCCCATGTTGTGACGTCTGGCGTGGTTATACGCTTCCGACACATAATATTACATTCAAGGTTACTGCTTCCACAACATGACCTTCACATAGTGCTTTTGTTTTCCGAACACATTCAAGCATTAAGCATGACTTTGTGGTAGAACACCTGTTGGCAACGCACGCTACCTGGGTTCGATTCTAAACTGTAGATTTTTTATTGTTTCATTTGCAGCTTTCTCGTTTCTTTTGGTAGCGGAAGAAACAACAACGTTTCTCTCACAACCGACGACGCTGACTCCGACGCTGTGGCCGACAATGGAATTTTCGCGAAACAAGATCTGCAAGGACATCACGTTAATATCCACTATTTTCAACAATCAGAACGCAGCAGGGTCGTTTGTGTTTTCTGGATGTATTGGCTGAAATTATTCAAAAATGGTCTTTCTCGGGAACGAATATTCGTGCTACCAGTCCATTGCGAAACCAAGGAGGTTAAGCCTTAATGGCTGAGCCGTAATGATCTTCCTTTTGCAAGATGCCGCAGCGTACCATTAGTGCATTTGCTCAACGCGCAAAGCTGAGTTTCAGTAAACGTAACATCGCTTTATTCGAGCCTCTATCATAAGCAGTTGACTGCATGGTATAGACGTCTGCGTGTATCTTCCTCGCTTACCTTGCCTCTTGGACCGCACGAGAATGGTCGAGTTGTCTCCAGTGACCGTTGCTGTGCTCGCAAGGGAGATCACTACCACTGCGCCCAGTAGCCCAGTGCGCATGCTCGTTGCTCTGGTACCTGCACATTGGGAATAGGGAACGTGTGATTGATGAGGCACATTGACTTCACCAAACAAAGCGCCTTGATTCTGTGTGGCACGCTGGGCGCTGCGTGGCAGCCTTCGAGGAAACGTACGTATGCTAATTTGGTTATTCGTTTTTTTCACTTACTTTCACACCTAGCTTTCGCCACCAGTGTTTCCATGTACGAAATGTGTGCGTCTTTCCTTCTATTGCTGCTCTCATTTCACAGTGTCGGCGCTTCGTGTATGATAGTCACACAATACAGCTGAACACTTCGCAGTGTATCTGTGGTGATTTATTGTTCGTTGTGCCTGGAATCATTGCCTTTACTTGAACAGGGAGCGCTATGGTACAAATAGTCGCCGTTGTATCCTAAATTTCCATTTGGAAAATTTCTCCTCGCCCCGCAAGCTACGCAGATTAAGCGTGAATGATCATGACACCCTTTGATTTCTGAACATCCAGAAAGACGCATATTGTATCACTGCACCGTGATGCTTTCACAGTTCACTCACTCACTCACTCACTCACTCACTCACTCACTCACTCACTCACTTTGTGTCTCTCCTTTCTAGGACAGTGCTCTTTTTTTCAATTGATTTATATATGTGGGGTTTAACGTCTTAAAACCACCATATGATTATGAGAGACGCCGTAGTGGAAGACTCCGGTAATTTCTACCACCGGGGGTTCTTTGACGTGCACCCGAATCCGAGCACACGGGCCCACAGCATTTTCGCTTCCATCGAAAATACAGCCAGCGCTGCCAGGATTCGATCCCCCGACCTGCGGGTCAGCAGCCGAGTACCTTAGCCACTAGACTACCACGGCGGGGTATCTTTTGTCCAAGCCTGCGGCAGCCAATCAAATGCTATCATCGGCAAATTCATCCAATTCCATCCTACACCACCCTGCCGTGGTGGTCTAGTGGCTAAGGTACTCGGCTGCTGACCCGCAGGTCGCGGGATCGAATCCCGGCTGCGACGGCTGCATTTGCGATGGAAGCGAAAATGCTGTAGGCCCGTGTGCTCAGATTTGGGTGCATGGTAAAGAACCCCAGGGGGGTAGAAGTTACCGGAGTCCTCCACTACGGCGTCTCTCATGATCATATGTTGGTTTTGGGACGTTAAATCCCACATATCATCATCATCCATCCTACATTTTTCTCTCTGTTTTGAAGCGAAGTCTCATTTTGCACATTTTGCATTGTTTGCTGTATTTTTTGGTTTTTGTAGGCCGTTTTCTTTCCTACTAAGTAAAGATCACGCACGCCGCTGCAACTCGCGTCTGCATAGCGCGGCGTAAAAAAGGAACCTACTCGCGAGCTGGTTTTCAAGGTGAAATCCTATGTGTTATTCTCAGCTTCTCCTTGGCCTACGGCCACCAGCGCGTCACGGCACAGGATAACAATCAACGCGCTCTCAAGGACTGTTCTCCTGCTGCCGCGTGTGTTCTTCGGTTGTTACGGCTGTGTTTAACGTATAAGCGAAGTTGCCGCCTCGTTTGCATACAACAGTGTAGTGTTTACAGGCAGCCCGTTTTGCGGCCGCTAAGGACGTTTGTTATGGTGGAGTCATGGAAGAGTGACAAAAGGCCGTTAACGACTGGAATGTCCGCATGGATTACAGGAAAATAGTTTTAACCTTTTAGATACTTGCATCATGTCGTCATGGAACAATGTCTGCTGACACTGTTGGTTGTAGCGCACTTGGCATCTTATTCACATACATGGGCATCGCCGATTGACTCTGTTGCTTGGAGATCACCCATGTACTTGATTATATGGGTCAGCCAGTTGAGGGCATAACAAATGAGAAAGTTGATGTGATGTTGGAACTGTTACAGTGGTTTCTTAAGTATTTTCTTATTGTATACGTACACGAAAGCTTTTCTTTGGCTTGGGTTTTATGTCGGAGGTAAAGCACTGCCGAAGATGCAATTTGGTTCTGCCAAGTTGCGCTATAAAGACTCAAGCTATGCGAGGGGTCTGACTGTGTTAATTTACCGGATTCGCTACAATTGAAGCGGTTTCAACAAAGTTTTACACGTCCTTTCCGTAGTTGAGGCGCTGTGTATGCATCAACAACGTCGACAACGGATTACAACTAGTTGTTGCGTCACTATGCATGCTGCTGCGACACTGCCTTCGCAGAGGTTGAAGGCCGACTGATACGGTGGAAAAGGACGTACTCCTTTAGATTGCGGACTACCCTGTCTCCTTCGAGATTACCCTCTCCTACTCCGCGGCTGCAAGTGGCTGCTGCGGCAGCTGTTGGTGCTGGCGTAAGTTCCTGTGGTATGGGTGGCATATGCTTTACGGAAACGAATTTGGCGGATGCCAGCTGGCAACCTGCCCAAATAGTGATTTCGCATTGATAGTCTGCGCGTGTTATTTTGCTAACGGAAAGGGGACTGCAAAAAAGAAAAAGAGAGACAGAGAGAGAAAGACAAAGCAGCCATGCTTCTTCGCGAAGGCAGAGATGCTAACGCTATACATCTATAAGCATAATGCAAATTTCAAGTTCTTTAGATGAACTTCACAGTCGCTGTTTATTGAGAAAACCAATACCCAGATACTGGCCCTAGCATTCCTGAGTGCTAACAGCATTAGGCGGGCGTTCTGGCACGTTTTGCAGGCAAGTGGATTTCAGGACAAACATTAAGGTGTCATGTGCGACACATTCATTCATATCCCGTACAGTTCTTCTCTCTCTCTCTCTCTCTCTCTCTCTGTGTGTGTGTGTGTGTGTGTGCATGTGTGTGTGTGTGTGTGTGTGTCGCCTTCTATAATGTCTTTTATTCATTTACTTCCTTTTCCCAGCGTATGGTAGCCGCCAGTTCACTCTACTGAACATGGCATCACTGTCTATCTATGTAGTACTTCACCTCCTCCGTACTCATTGACTGAACGTTATTACTCTAGAATTCTTGAAAGAGGCAAAGGATCCCTGCAAAAGACGAGGAAAGGACGTAACATAACCATAACAGATATTCTCGGATTTAGACACAGTAGTTCTGCCAGAATGAGTTATCTAAGCGGCAATGTCAGCACAATTTTCGCTAGGCATTAAGCGTACTTGTCGCTTGTCATGATGGTGACATTTTTTTTTATTTCACTTACCAATCTCAGCTCAAGTGTCTTGGCTCAGTCACATGAGGCCACACAAAAAATTTAATTACTAACAACGCTGGTAGGACTCATAAGTGCCAAGCATGCTTCGATAGTCGTTTGTCAGAGGCTGCCAGGAATATAGTTAAAGATCCACTAAGAAGAACAGTTAGAAAACAAATGAACATTAATAACGAAAGGAGGTGGGTTGTATGTGGTTTTGATTGCCATAATCTATTTGCAAGTCAAGTAAAATGAGCCAGCTGCAAAATAATGCTGTGAGAAACATTTGACGTCGTAGAGAAATCCATAAAATCTGACACAGACAGCGGGGTCTCACTTACTCGTGAGGGTGCTGGGTGGGAACGCGAAGAGAGACCTACTTGTTATTCACTACAGCTACAGTTGAAGCCAGAGTTCACGAATGGCTATTACACGGAAATTAGCATTCAGAAACAAGAAACATTCAAACGAACCATTGAGTGGGCTTTCTTTATTTTGATACCTACAGGCAGGCAAGTTTTCGAGAAGACAAAGGCAGCTTTCCAGCGAGAAATGCATGCTGGAGCACGAAGTATAAAAAAAATATCAAAATTGCTTGTAAGTTGCGTTTTTAACGGTGCCGAGCTACATTGATTCTATCATGCTCGGCAGTGCTCGTTTGACTGGCGTCTCAGGTAATCTAACACGCAGTTTTAAGGCTCAAGAGTGCATTGAGCTTTTCAACCTAAAGTGGAGATCCCACTCCGGTGGTACCCGCTCCACATTTTAGTCATTCTTTGATGACGCGCTACGCTTACTGTGCTCATCTAACATTACATTATAAATCTTACTTCGTTCACTTTCTAATGACAGCTAGTATTGTAGCCTGGCTGGCAGCCGTATACACAGCACTAAAAACAGTATGAACAAGAAATAGCGTTTTTTCTGTACAAGCCCTCGTTGTCAGTGCGGCAAAGATGTTCATCACCAAATAAAATTTGCCGAGGCTCCTAATGAACCGTTATGCAAGATTTCTGTGAAGAGATATTGCAGTAGAGCAATTTTAAAGTGATGTAGGCGCTAATAAAAGTGAGCAATACAATGTAAGTTTGTGAGTAAATTACTTTTTTGTTTTCTTTAGAAGAAGAGTAAAAAATTAGTTTGAATGTTACAACGTATACGTGATGTCTACGCGAAGTTGTTTTGCGTTCTAATGAATACTTCATGAATTATTAGTGCTGGAATTCGGCCATTGTTGGTTGCACTTCTTCAGGCATTACCGACGAAGGAAAAAATCTATCAAAGCTGAAGTTCTGAAATCTTCAATATTGAAGCAGCAAGTTTTTCTCTAAGTTTCTATAAAAAGAAAATTGTTGTAAGTTAATTGGAGCTTCTAACAGCGAATATCGATAATCGTTTCAAAATAGAAGGAAAATCAAACAATGCTAGAAAAAAGTCAGCAAGCTCAGTACTGTGCCTTCTTTGCACCACTTTGCATATAGGTTTCCGCAGTGTGTGGACAATAACAGCGCTTGGAAACCATCAACGCTGCAAGTAAATTATGTGAGGCCCTGCCTTGACACAGGCAAACATACTCGTCAAAACATTAGCTCAAGCGACGCCTCCTCTTCAAGGATTTTTCATCCTTTAAAACTATGACATGTGTATTTCTTGGAACCCTTTCTTTTCGCAAGGTATAGAAGCCTTAACCGTCGAAGGGTGCAGATTTGTCTACTACTTTCCAAAGCATGCTGCACAGATTCCTGATTGTACTAACACGCGAGGAGTGAAGTCAGAATCTGACGGAATCCCTTTGAAAGCTTATTTAATATATGTGAACATATTTTAAGGTTCGATCATTTGCTACGTCTGCCCCGGTGATCAGTAGCTAGGCTGCTCGGCTGCTGGTCATTGTTTCGATACCGGCCGTGGTGGTAACATTTTGGTGGAGGCTAAATCGTAACGATCTGCGTACTGTGCGATTCCAGTACAAATTAAATAACACCAGGTCGTCGATATTTCCGAATACCTCCACTACGGCGCGTGTCATATCCACGTTATGATTTACGGACGTAAAACCTCAGATATATTCAGCTTCAGCAACAAGGTAATCGAGTAATATACTCTAATATTAGCTGTGCTTGTAGAAGTTTCACTTTTATGCCGCAATGACAGTTCCAAGTTTATAAGGTCCTTTATCTTGCATTGCAGAGGGGAAATTAAATCGCAAAAGAAGGTGCTATTTTGATTTTCCCTGAAGAGTTTCAGAGAATTTTGGATAGTTATGACTCATTCACCTCTGTACAGTGCCTTAGTCGCCACATCTGCGGACCACTTTGCGAAAACAACCAGCGATGTACCCGGTGTAAGGAGAATAAAATGCGGCCATAGGTTAAAGACTTTCAGAGCTACTTGTTAAATCCACTCACGCGCCTAAGTTCGTGTCCTTGTAAACAAACCTGGTTACCGCGAAGGCCGCTGACGCTATTGGAATTTCTGTGCAAGCCGTACTTATCTATTCTTCGGGTTTCTAGATGTTGCAGAAAACAATTTCAGTCTTTAGCAACATCTTTAACCATTAAACACTTGAAGGATGAAAGAAAGCATGAATCGTATTCAAGAGAGTTCACTGGCGAGAATGAAATTTAAACTGGAAGTACTACATGACGCATGCAGTCTTAAAAATGTGTTCCAACGGCTAGAGTAACTCAATTTTATTTTACGTGTTACCTGCTAAAGTTTGTAATTTTAGAACGTCATAAAGGGACTATGCACACAATGACGTGAAAAATGACGAAACTGGACGTTCGCCGGTATAAATGAAGTTCACCATTTGTTGGTAATTTTTTCGGCACACAGCGCTAATTTAGAGCCTCGCGAGGTATTCGGTAATAGTGGAGAACTGAACGTATCATATAGGAATCAAGAATTTTGTCTAGATCACTGAGAACTAGAGATAAAACTCGTGCGAGGTGGCAGGAAGATATACCCGTCTATTTCAGAGGCACAGTGCTTTTGGTGCCCACGGCTGGTGATGCGAAAGTAACGGCTTCGGTCCCGGCCGTTTGTGTAGTATTTTGATGTAGGTGAAATGCTAGAGGTCTGACTACTGCGAGATGTTATCTTCATCGTTATTATCAATAGCATTTTAACTATACGCCCACTGCAGGGAGAAGACCTGCAGTGGGGCGTGTTCTACCAATCATGTTCCACCAATCAAACCGGTCCTGTTCCTTCCTGCTGCCACGCTATACCTGCAAACTTCTCGATTTCTCTTGCCCCACTAATTATCTGTCTCCCGTTCAAGCGTTTTAAATGTTAGTTTACGGTAAAGAACACCAGATTATCAGATTTCCTAAGCCCTCCATGTGCCTCATATTCATATCATGATTTTTCCATATAAAACTTCAGATAACATTACTGTTATCAGGTGTACTTTCATTTCTGTGTTTGATAGCCTAAGTTCTCTTTTTCTGCCTTGTTTTCCTCAGATACCAACTCTGAAATGCTTACTCAGTGAAACGAAACATCTAACTACTGGTGTTCCTTTTATAACAACCAGAGCAACGTTGGGTAGAATTACTCGAAACATCAGCCGAAAATCACTTCCATCACACTATTGCGAGTTTACTCACATCAAGAGCATCCTGGAACTTTTTCGCAGCACGCGTCAAACGTGCTGGTGTACGTGAATTCTGATGGCCACTTGTCTTCTGTTTTTTGCTTCTATGAAACAAAGCTTGCAGTACTCCTGTGCAGGATAGTCTATCCTTCAAGATATTACAGCTTCCACATGTTCGAAGCGAGGGAAACTAACAGGAGGTGTGTTCCAGCGAAGCAACGGGAGGCTTGTACGTTCACGTTTTCCTTCGAGTGGGTTGTGTAGAGGCACTTCGCAACAGCTTCCTCGTAAAACCCGGCACTAATATCACGCTATAGATACTCCATTGATTGTTCTCCCATACTCGTGGCAAACTTTGCACCTTCAGACCCGTCTGACATTAGCCCCACATTTATAGAACAGAGAGATGACAGTCCTAGAGTGAGAAAAAAAGCAAAAGAAAAGATTGGAGGTTAACCAGGCTGAACTCAGTTTGCTGCCCTACAAGAGGAAAAAGGTAAAGGGGAGAAAAATAATATATAAAGAAAGAGAGGTAAAGTATGCCGAGCATCGTTTAACGCGCATGCCCAGAAAGACATGAAACTGTGAACTGTTACCCAGTACGGGTTGATTTCAACTGTCTTAGATGAAGAACACTGCAATCCATGACGTTAAACAAGGCTTGGAAGGATTGGCTCCAAGATATCCAGAATTTGCAGTGTGCTTCGAGCTGAGTAAGGTGTGTGCGCATTGTGCTTGCCAACGACCTCATTGACTGATATGCGGGGTTTAACGTCCCAAAGCCACCGTATGATTATGATAGACGCCGTAGTGGAGCGCTCCGGAAATTTCGACCACCTGAGGTTCTTAGGCGTGCACCCAAATCTGAGCACAAGGGCCTACAGCATTTTCGCCTCCATCGAAAATGAAGCCACCGGAGCCGGGTATCGATCCCGCGACCTGCGGGTCAGCAACCGAGTGCCTTAGGCTTGCCAACAACCTCCACACAAAGATGACGAAGCCCCCAAGTGTGATGGACAGAAATGTTATCCGGAAGTGTTCAATGTTCGCCGAAAAAAGTAAGCTTCATCCCAAACGTAACATCTTGACAGTTTCCCGGGTCAAAATATTTGGTCACGGATAAGCCATCTGTTTATCAAACACTACCGATAATTTTATGTGTTCATCTTCCTGTGCATCAATAAACCAGACAGATGCATTCACATGGGCTATAGATACAAGAAAGGGTCAGAGCAAATGGAAATCAGTGATTTCTGTGACTATATAAGGAATGCCGAGGACGGTTCATGGGAGTCAGTCAGAACGTACATTTTTATGCCGAATGGACAAGCAAATTTTATGAGAAAAAGCTAAGAAGTGGCCAACCATAGTGAAAATAAAAGGTTAAACGTTACGATAAGGACAATGCAGGTGATCATAAAAACGGCGAAGAATACAGTCACGGAGGAGGAAGTACAAGAGCGCACGCTTTTCAATAACACTTGGGTCACACCGCATATACAGGCTGTCACTCACCTCTTCTCGGGAAAGTTAATCCTGCAGAATCACCGCTCTTCTTCACACCTTGTACATAAGCGAAGGTGTGCGACGCCTCGCGTCGGTTCAATTCGTCCACTCTGACTTCGAGACTCTTTAACGCGCGCGTGTGTGCGCCCTCTGGCACGGGGCGTTAAAAAATCGCGCGTACAGCGCTAGCGACCGGCGTTTTCCCCCCGGTGGGAGTTGCGAAATGTTGTCTAGCGATTTCTCGACGTCGACGTCGCCCTAGTCGTCGTCATCGTCAAGGGGGCAGCTTCTGCGAAGTCGCGACTCCTCCTCAGCCGGAAAAGAAAGGGTGAAAAAGCCCCGGCGGCTTCGCGAGGTGGCAGATTAACTCGCAAAACACGCGCTCACTTTTCCCATGGCGTAACGCGGTCTGCCTGACGATGCCACAGGGGGCGGACCGTCGGCGTTTTTTTTTTTTTGTATTTAGGAGCTTGCTCGGCAAGCTTTCTTGCTTTCCTGCCTCACCAAGACTACTCATTTCTTTCTGTGCCACGGCCATGCACCGACTTTCACTTGTTTACTCTTTGTTTGTTTCTTTTTTTCTCTCCGACGCCAAGGTGGCTCGGCTGCTACGTTGACGCATCTGTGCCCTTCGATACACCACTGCCATCGCGTGCGCGCGTTACCGGCCAGGGGTATATCATGGCGGCATTTCTGACGTCACGGAACTCGCTTACCACTTTACTGCACGCGCGGCAACACTGCGGCGGGGGCCACGATGGAGAATGCTTGTGTATACAGCCAACTGGCCGGCCCAGCGTTCGGGGTCACGATTTTGATTCCCGCCGCGTAACGGGTTATCCCCATCCGGACTGGTTTACAATCACGGTGAACACAGCGCTGCGAACGTGCCAATTATTTATTGCAGGCGTACGAAAGATAACGTATGAACACTGATAACGCCGTATAAATCTCTTGGCATTTTGACATACTTGAGCTTGTGTGGGCATTTGGGCTTTTTCTACAATTCTCGTTTGAGCTTTTTTGAGAGTTTCTGTCACTCTTCCTCGAGGTATGACGTATTTTTTTTTTCGACGTCACCAGATGACCGAATTCCTCGTGCTTGCCATCACTTCCGTAAATTACAAGGTACCGCGCAGAAAACAAAGTATGGCACCTCAACCGGTTGCTTGTTTATCGCTCAGGACGTTACCTTTATCAATTGGCCTGCACAACTAGCCTTAGCAATACGATTGATTGATTTATTGATTGATTTGTGGGGTTTAACGTCCCAAAACCACTATTTGATTATGAGAGACGCCGTAGTGGAGGGCTCCGGAAATTTTGACCACCTGGGGTTCTTTTACGTGCACCCAAATCTGAGTACACGGGCCTACAACATTTTCGCCTCCATCGGAAATGCAGACGCCACAGCCGGGATTTGATTCCGTGACCTGCGGGTCAGCAGCCGAGTACCTTAGCCACTAGACCACCGTGGCGGGGCAGCTTTAGCAACACGTTAAAGCAGCTAGCCATTGCATAGTTTTTTAAAAAAAAAAGCATTTATAAGGCGTAACACCATCAAAAGAAAATAGGTCAACTGCGCCTTAAAGCTCTAGTTCTCAGATATTCGTAAAATATGCCCATTTGCCTGAGACAGAAATATATACGCCAAGGACCAATGCACTTGAAGCAACTCAGCGTTATAACCATGTTATGCTCCTCTGCAGCCACATAACACTGGTTAACAAAACCGTACAGTTCCAATCTTATATATTTACTCAACTGGTATGTACTTTCATCTAGATGTCAGGGTAACAATGCGTGTGCTTGGCCAGGATAGCTCATAGGTCGCAACCTCCACCATCAATCGCCGCGGCGGTCGCATTTCAATAGGAGCGAAATGTTGGAGGCACCTTTACGGTGTCATGTCAGTGCACGTTCAGAAATACTAGATAGTTGAAATTTCCGCAGCACTCTCTACGACGTCCTTCTGAATCACATATACGAGGTTTCAGACGTTATACCCCTGATATTTTTAATAGCTTTCGCTCTAAAGGAGCACAGGGAAACAGTGGAAAGGCAGAAGGTTGTGAGGTTAACCAGAAACCGATTTTCTACCACAGGCTTTGGGAAGAGGAGAGAGAAGTAAAAGTATAAAAGAGAGAAAAAAGGAAGGAAGAAGGGAAAGGTGTGTTGCATATGCGCGGTCGTGCGAGACTGTAGCACCATCCCCGTCGCTCGTCGGGCAATGGTGGTTATTCTTCTTCAATTGTGTTTTTTTTTCTTCAGCATCTTGTGTAACGTTGCCCGTAATTTTAAGTGCAGCACACAGATTTTTGTCAAGGCAACTTCCAGCTAAATCGAACAATGAAGTTCACGTCTACCAACGTTTAAGCTCCTAGTTTATAAACTCTTTATAATTTCAGAATCTTCTGTCAAAATTCTAAAACTGTGCCGCACCAACTTCACTTCATTATGTGTGCACAAAAAGTTCGCGTATTTCCTTTGTCAAGCTCGCTCGTTCAGCCGAACGCATATAGTAAGTCGTCTGGACGCGCCCGCGTTGCATCTCGCATTGGCAGAGTGATGATGGTATTTCTGCAATGTTCGGGCACATGCGGTGTCCAACAGCTGCGATCTATCCTCTGTATCTGCGTCTCTATTTTTTCACGCTTGAGTTCGCGCCGCCGAACAAGGGGAGTTTGCGCAAGAATGCGTCGTCCCCATTTCCGTGGTCGTTCTTTTTTTTTTTTTTCATCTTTATGAAACCCTGACCAAATCCATTTCAGGTGGCCCTACAGAAAAGTCCAGGTGAGCAAGGGGTCGTAGTGGCGTTGCACGAATTTTGTCTTTACTTGTAATATTATAATCCCAGGTATATACTCTTTATTATTACCATGGCATGCGCTGTCGAGCGCACATTAAAAGGTTCAAGATAAAAAATAACTATGCACTCGCGTGCACTGTGCTGCTGCGTGGAAGACCGGTTTCCGAAAGTATGCCACTCCTGGCTGCTATATGTGTCAAGTCGTGTTTTATGTATTTATGTATTTATTTATGTTTATTGTAAAACATTCCAGTCAAATTTAGGACCTCTGCAGGAGAGTTGGGTACAGAAGTACAACAGTACTGAATTACAACAATATCACAACATGTTCCTTACGGTGCAAGTATCATCACCTCTTAAACACAGCCGGCTATAGAATGAGAGCGAAAATATTAACGCCACTCATATGACTATAAAACCTGATATATTCATTTTAC
Source organism: Rhipicephalus microplus (assembly GCF_013339725.1). Lineage (NCBI taxonomy): Eukaryota > Metazoa > Arthropoda > Arachnida > Ixodida > Ixodidae > Rhipicephalus > Rhipicephalus microplus. Next base: position 101,645,906 of record NC_051170.1, read on the forward strand.
GAACGGAACCAGGTGAATTGTTCCAGTAAACAATTGCCCTAGCAAAAAAAAAAAGAGCTGTCTTTGGAGATGTAAGTACGTGTAAAAAATGGCTTACTGTTAAGATTGTTACCGATTCTCATTGGAAGAGCACTAGCACACACGACGTAATTGTCATTAGATTACCAGCGTAATGAATGAACGAAGGAGCGCAATAGGTTCGATGAGTCGATATCACACCTAGTACACAATGGGGATAACTTTAAAAGTTTCATTGCAGATTACGTAGCAAAATCATAGTCATAGCGATGAGAAATGAAACGAACAGATTTCTTTGCACAGAAGCAACTTTATCTACATCACACACTTCATATAGATTCTATGCGCAAGAAGCGTTCTCTATTATGGGATGAATCAATGTTTTGTACATTACAATTTGGTGGATTTTGGAGATGTAGCTGACGTACGTCTCAAGTAACCTATATTTTTAAAGCTTTAGATGTAAGGTAGTCTATGTGGTGCGGCCCTTGCATGTTCTGTTTGAACATAACGCCAAGATATTTGTATGGCTGGCCCCGTGGAACGGCGATATTGAAGTGGTATCTATGATGGAAGTATGGCGGTTAGTGAATGACAAAACTATGTTTTTACGTTTATGTGCATCTGCCAATTCAAGCACCACTAAAAAAATTCGAGAAAAAATCTTGAAGTATCATATGATCATTAGGAGTAGTAATTACCAGATAAGGTACACAATCGTTGGCGCAGGGACAAACTACGGACCAAATATTGATGGGAAGATCATTTATAAAAATCAAACGTAACAAAGGACCCAAAATGAAGCCTTGTGGGACACTAGATGTGACTTTTACGGCTGAGAACGGCTTGGAACTGAATGAAACGAATTGAGAGCGTGACTTTATAGAGCTTGCTATCCAGTCCACGAATTGCGGATTATTTAAAATTAGCTTTATCTAAAAGATAGCTGTCAATAATGGTTCTGAACACCTTTGTCAAATATATATATATATATATATATATATATATATATATATATATATATATATATATATATATATATATATATATATATATATATAGGCATCAATCTGATAACCAATGTTTAAATTACTGATAATATGATAGACAATTTCACAAGCTGCGTTACTGTGCTGAAGCCGTGACGAAATCCATGTTGTATGCTGGTCAAATGGTTATTTGCTTCAAGAAACTTAGTTATGTCTTTATGAATGATATATTCGAGCAGCTTTCCGGTATTGAAAGAGAGTGATATAGGTGTATTTTTTTAGAGGAGCTACAATAAAGTTTTTTGTCTGAATAAAGTTCTTTGTCCGCGTGCCTGCCTGCCTGCCTGCCTGCCTGCCTGCCTGCCTGCCTGCCTGCCTGCCTGTCTGTCTGTCTGTCTGTCTGTCTGTCTGTCTGTCTGTCTGTCTGTCTGTCTGTTGCCTGACTTATGCAGAGGCAGGACCTTGGTCAACTTCCAAGGCTCAAGCACTGTATATGAGGACGAAGAATTGTGAAATTGTGGTAAAATAACGTGAGGACCAGAAAACGTACCACACCAGAAAGCTATTTGGAATATTATCTCGGCCAGTACACTTTTTCGTATCTATCTTAAGAATCAAGTTCAGGACACCATCTGTGTTAATTACGAGATCATCGACGGACAGCTCGGAATTAGAACTTCTTAACAAAGGGAGGGCATTATTGTCAAGCATGAACAATAATTGAAAACAGATATTGAACGCATTATCTATCTCAAACGGGTCTGAAACAGCCACGCCATCTATAATAAAGAAAAGTATCGGTTCTATTGGGGCTGACAGAGAACAAGAATTTTTTAGGGTTCGATTTCAGTAAAGCAGCAAGTGGAACCTGGTAATAACAATTTCCAGCCCATTTTTTTTTTACGCAGACCTATCAGAGAAGTGCCAAAGCGACTGATAACATCAGGACTATCTGTCTCGTTCAAGCGGCGCAGATGACGAACGTGACGTGAGGTTTGCAACAAGCTGAGATTCATCCTCGGAATCTGCGGGTTTCTTTTTTTTTTTTGGTTTTGAAAAAAAAAACGAATCAATCAAATAAGTTCACCATATGCTAAAATGCGCTGACTGAAGTGTCAATGTGACCGTGAATACTTAGTGCCTGAAATAAATCAAAGTGGGAAAAAAGTATATCTGTGATAGAAGTGTCGTCTGCAAGAGCACAATACCTTGCCTCCTTGCTCGTTAGGGCAAATTTTTCATATTCCGGAGAGCTTGCAGCGCTTGGAAGGAAGGTGTGATGCAGAGTGAAATAAATGATATACTTAGGCAACGCACCCCCATGTTTAAGCCAGGTCACTGCGAACGAACACCAGAAAAGAAGGAGATGAAAAGAAATACGAACAATGATGCTACGCATGTCACGTGGCTCTACCTCTTATATGCGTGTAATGAGGGTACACGAATGCGTGTTGGATGAATCTGTGAGACGTACAGGGTACGGCGACGAGTTCTTGTAAGGTTGCTTGCTTACCCATCCGGAAAGAGCTCACCCAGTGACTTCACGGCAAGGGTTCCTGAGCTGTTCATTCGAGGCTGACTCATCCATTTTTTAAGTATGTAGAATAAGTAAGTAAGCTTTTATGGTCACGGAATTTTCGCAAGAGAAGCGTGCACACGTCGCCTGAATTATATTCGCATGAGTGTGCATGCTCTGAAACATGCAGTGACTCGCTCCCTATAAAAGAAAGACACAATCTTAATTTTTTTGTGTTTGTGGATATCACTATGGGGTAATCAGGGCTTCTACATGGCTGCCTACGAACCTTAGGTCAAGAGCTTTAAGGTCCTGCTTTGTAGCGCGATATAAAAGAAAGAAAACGAGGAAATGGTATTCGGTGCAGTGCGTCGTCTGTTGTACTTGAGTTTGGCAATTTGTTTTCTTAAATGTCGTTTCACTGTGACCCAGTATTCTGCTTTCAGAGCACTTCCTAGATTTCGAGTACTCTATCACCTACCTAGCTGGATGGTTGAATGGCTGCGCACAGAAGCATGTGACCAAAATTTTACAGAAATTTCACTCGAGAAGAAGGTGTTTCATTGTAGTACATTTATTTTTGAAAGTACGGTGCGCATTAAGAAATTCTTGTGGCAGTTCTGTTGAACAGTTATCGAGTAAAAAATGGAAGTAGCATTAAACATTTACGATGTATTGAAAATACGCCGTTCAAAATGTGTTTCAATAAAGTATACCTGAGAGTACGCTACCTCAATATGTCACTAACACACTTGTTTAAGCAAATATTGTGTATACAAAATAGGAAAAACGAACCGGAAAATTAAAAAAAAATTGTGGGTCACACTCTAAAAGTGTAGCCCGAGCAGATGACACCTGGACCACGGCCTTCGATGGATGTTGCGGGTGTGAAGAAGAGAGAGACGCTGTTGTGACTGGGGGAATTTGTCGGGCCTTGAGCCATCCAAGGGTCAGGGCGAAGACGGGCCGAGGAGCCGGAGCTGATAACTTGAACGATTTATTTACACTATTTTACATGATGTTGAAGGTAGCGTGTTACATGGAGTAAGCATCATACTAGATGATGGAAGGAAGCTCTCTCCCCGAGCGTCCTGCGCTCGCGTTTTTTTGCCCCCGAAGAGAGAAAGTCCCACCGCCTCCTTCCCAACCTGGGAAGGGAGGAGAGGCCCGCCCAGTTCGCTGCCCGGCGAGGGTATAACACACACAATACACGACACCACTGGCACAGTGCGAGAACGGGGAGTCGGACGCGTCGAGATGACTCTTCGAGGAAACATCGCTCGGGAAAGGCGCCATGGAACGTGAGGAATGTCCCCGAAGATGAATACAAAGCGCTCGGCTCATTGTCCGCTGAATGTTGACGACCCAAGCAATGACCACTCCCTCTAGGCAGCCCAGACAGCGAACAGCCCCCCCCCCCCCGGTAATCTGTCGGTCGTGCGTGCCCAAAGGGCTTTTTGGCAAGACGAGCCGACGACTCCAAGGAATTCGCAGTACTACTGCTGTGTTGTTGCCGATTCTGGACGTCTCAGGACGCGCTGCGAAGCCGGAACCATTCCACGCGTCCAAGCGGCGCCCAGACATGGGGGCCGATCACAACAGCTCGTCCGCCGCCGGGAAAAAGGACTCGTAGATGGGCAGCCCAACGCTGCACCTTGAAGAGGCCTGGCAGCGCAGCAGCTCTGGAACGGCTGCGGCTCAGGTTTTCTCTCTCGCTCAAGTGGGGTCAGCAGGTCCGTAAGTAGTACTCTCCGTCGAAGGGGCCCCCGCAGGTCGAAGGCTGGGACTGACATTAGTGATCAAATCCGCACAGTACCCAAGCAGCGACAAGGCGGTACACCACCCCTCCCGAGATATGCCAGGCTACTGAACTCTTAGCCCGTTGTCGGCATAAAAGCAGCCACACTAGAACGTTGCCTGGAACGTCCCCAAACAAAGCAATATGGCAACGCTCCTAAAGTTTTGAAGAATTTACCTTAAATAAATTGCACTCAAGCCGCAAGTCGCATAGCCTTGAGGCAAATGGCGAGTGAGAAGTGAGAAGGTCGGGAAACTCAACTAACAAATTATATCCCTTTCTCAACGTCTGGCCGTGGCAGGCAGACTAAGTAACAGGTTCACCATGCAGTAAAGGTTAAAAAAAAAATCCAAAACGAAAAGATACACGGAATGACATAACAAAATAAAAAAACCCGGGCTGTCGTAACTCAATCGGAATGCGCTTGCTCCTTATCACAGGAAGCCTCGGCTGAGAGCATCAGCATTTCCATTATCCCGCCCCTTTTTGTAGCGGATCTCAAAATTATGTTCTTGCAGTGCCAAACTCCATCTCAGTAGGCGGCCATTTTTAGGCGACATATTCCGAAGCCATGACAAGGGACAGTGATCTGTCTCGACAAGAAAGGGCGAGCCGGCCAAGTAGCACCGAAGCTTGTAAATAGCCCACACTAAGCATGCACACTCTTTCTCTGAGGTGCTATAAGCCTCCTCACGTGTGGAAAGCTTACGACTAATGAAAAGCACGGGGTGCTCCTCTCTACTTTCATCTCGCTGACTCAGAACAGCCCCAAGACCCCTTTCACTAGCGTCGCACTGAAGTACAAAAGGTCGGTTATAATCCGGAGCTCGTAAAATCGGTTGAGACGTCAGTGCTGCTTTCAAAGCCTGGAACGAACTTTCCCTTAACTCGTCCCACTGGACTTTAACGGGCTCTCCCTTCCTTAAACTGTCGGTCAGAGGACTGGCGATCTGTGAATATCTGGGGATATAGTGTTGGTAATATCCAGTGAGGCCTAGAAAGGCCCTGATATCAGTTTTAGTGACAGGTCGGGGATAGTTCTCGATGGCGGCAAGTTTTACCTCGTGGGGCCGCCGGCATCCTCGCCCAACAATGTGCCCTAGATACTCTACTTCCGCCTGTCCCAATTGACACTTTTCTGCTTTAACAGTGAGGCCCGCGTTCCTTAAGCGCGTCAAGACGTCCCGCAAGTGGCTCAGGTGTTTTTCCCAGCTGTCCGAAAACACTGCAATATCATCTAGATAAGGAACAGCGTAGTTCTCTGCTCCCGCCAGCACACGATCCATGAGCCGTGAAAAGCAAAAGGGCGCGTTTTTGAGCCCAAAACTCATGACCAGGGGTCGGAAAGTGCCCAAGGGGGAGATAAACGCTGCGTATTTACTGGCTCGTTCGGTCATAGGCACCTGCCAGTAGCCGCGTGTGAGGTCTAGCGTGGAGACGTACTGAGCCCTGCTAACAGTTTCCACTCTCTCCTCTACGTTGGGAATAGGGTACAGCTGGTCTCGCGTGACGGCATTCAGTTTCCGATAATCGATGCAGGGTCTCGGTTCCTTCCCGGGTGCTTCCACCAGTATTAGAGGGGAGGTGTACTCACTCTCCGACGGGACGATGACACCAATTTCCAACATTCTTTGAATCTCGCGTGCGAGAATTTCCCTTTGCCTGGGTGACACGCGATAAGGCCGTGAAAGAATGGGTTCATTAGAAGTTAGTTCAATGTCGTGCTCAACTAAATCGGTTCTTCCTGGCCGGTCAACGAAAGCTCCCTCAAACTCGCGCAGTAGGTTCTCCAGTTCTCTTTTCTGTTCTGCATTCAAATTCGAGTTACTGGTGACCGTGTCTAGCAAGATGTCGAGGGACTGAGAATCAGAAGCCTGCCCGGGAAAAGGAAAATCTGTCTCTAATTCTTCCGGAACGTTAAGCGCGAGTTGAACTACTGCTGACCGCTGGTGGTAAGGTTTCATCAAGTTTGAATGGTAAATCTTTACCTCTTTCCGCCTTCCCGGTAGTTTGACCACATAATTGGTGTCCGACAACTTCTGCATAACCTTCGCAGGGCCCTCCCACTGAACCGCGAGCTTGTTCGCTTTAGATGATGCTAAAAGCATCACCTGATCTCCTTCTGAAAACGAACGTTGACGTGCGTTCTTATCGTACAGACGTTTTGCTTTAAGCTGCGCCATTGTCATGTTCGCCTCAACGAGTTCTCTGCAGGTCTGAAGTCGCCCGAGTAAGCCCAACACATACTCGATCACAGTGGGATCCTCACCCCTCCCTTCCCAAGATTCTCGCAGCATGCGAAGTGGGGTCCTTAGAGATCTCCCATACACTAGCTCAGCGGGACTAAAGCCGGTGGCCTCGTGCGGCACAGACCTCAGGGCAAACATGGTGGCTGGCAAGCATGCTTCCCAATCTTTCCGATTCTCGTAGCACAATGCCCGTAATACCCTGTTGAGAACCGAGTGCCATGCTTCTACTGAATTGCTCTGAGGATGTCTGACGGAACTGTGTATTATCCTAATGCCACACCTCTCCAAGAATGTGGTAGTTAGTGCGCTAGTAAACACACTGCCCTGGTCGCTCTGTAACTCTGACGGGAAGCCTACTCTCGAAAACACTGAAAGCAAAGCATCCACTATTTCTACAGATGACTGCTCCTTCAAGGGAACCGCCTCCGGGAATTTTGTGGCAGGACATATCAAGGTTAAGATGTAGCGGTACCCTGACTTTGTCACAGGCAGGGGGCCCACAACGTCCACGACAAGGCGGCGAAAAGGTTCACTAATGAGTGGCACCAACTTTAAGGGCGCTTTCTGCTGGTCGTGTGCTTTGCCTATTCTTTGGCACACATCGCAGGATTGCACATACCTCTCGGTATCCTTGAAACAATTGGGCCAATAAAACTCCCTAAGTAGACGAGTCTTCGTTTTCTTTTTGCCAAGATGGCCCGACCACCCGCCACCGTGACACAGCTCCAGTACTTTGGCTCGGTATTTCTGTGGAACCACTAATTGATCATAGTGCACCCCCTTCGAGTCTTTGTACTGACGGTACAAAATTCCGGCGCGGCGGTGCAAAAAGACGTTCTTCCGCGCCAACCCCTCCTCCACCATATCGCTCAACTTTTGCAGCGTTTTATCCTCGGCCTGTTCCGCAGCGATAACCTCCGGGCTTACTTTCGATAGCTCCAAGAACCCGCCCATGCAAGGTAGCACGGAAAGAAGGTTAACTTCCTCGCTGGCCTCACTGGAACTCTTAAAGCTGCTTTCGCCATCGCTCGGGACGTTCTCCTGATTCGCGTCTGCCCCTGTTTCGTCGGGGGCCTGTGCCTCTCTATTTTGGGAACTGCCGAGCTCCTTTGCGATCTCCTTTGCCTTAGACCGCGTTAGAGCATGTACAGTGTGTTCTCCAAAGCTCAGACCTTTCTTTCTTAACAGGTCCTCCGAGTGGTTAGAAAAAAGGTAACCGTACTGCTTCGGCAAACTTTGTGACACGGCAGCCTCTGTTTCCAGTTCTCCGAAGGGACCCTTGATGAGGACTTTGGCCACTGGCAGACACACACTGTCTTCCTGCGCTACCTGTCTGATCCACGCGCAGTCTCCGGTGAACCCATCCGCGGGCACGTAAGATGGGTGTATTACATCCATAGTGGCCGCAGAATCGCGTAGAACCCGGCAATTTTGCCCATTGACAGTCATCTCTCTTAAGTACGGTTCAAGTAACCTCATGTTCTCATCAGTATGGTTAAAAAGGGAGAAAACGAGTTTTTCCTTACGGCAACCCACTGCTAAGTGCCCCGGTTCATTACATCGATAGCACACAATGGGTTTCTTTGCCTCAAATGCTCTGTCGCGATTCTTATCCTGTTCTTTCTCTTTGCCAGCGCGTCCACTCATGGTCGATTCCCCGTGCGTGTCTTTTTCATTCGTCCCTCCTGGTGCAATAGGGGCATAACTGTTGCGCTCAGACTGCTTAGAATTCTCACGGTATGGTTTCTTTGCGGGTTTGTTGCGCTCTCTTATTTCCTCACGCCTCATGGTGTACTCTTCAGCCAGTTCTGCGGTACGCTCCAAATTCTTTTCCCCGGGCTGATCTAATACCCATAAGCGTGCTTCGTCACTTAGAACGTTCAGGAATTGCTCCGTGCAAATCAACTCGACTACCTTGTCATGGTCTCCAAAAGCTCCCTCGCCCTTAAGCCACTCGGTGAGATTGCACCTCAGACTGTATGCAAAATCGGCAAATGATTCACTGCTACGTTTGCTACTATTTCTGAAACGTCGTCGGAAAGCTTCAGCAGACAGCCGATACCTCTTTAGTAGCGCACGCTTTACAATATCGTAGTCATTCGCCTCATCTCGCGGCAAACGAGCCAGTACATCCGCTGCCTCGCATGGAAGCACGGTCAAGAGCATTTGTGCCCATAACTCACGCTCAAACTTGCCTTCGCAACTTCTCTCAAAATTGACCAAAAATAACCCGATATCCTCTCCCATCTTAAAAGGATTCAGGAGGTCTTTTATTTTTGGTGCCTTGCTTACTGGAGCATTGAGTGTTGCGCCTCCTGAGGTAGTTGCCCGAGCTATTTCTAAGTCTAGGCGCTTCTTATCCAGTTCGTGCTTGCGCTCGCGCTCGCGCACGCGTTCCTGCTCTTCTTTATGGCGCTCGCGCTCCTGATCTTCCCTTTTTTTTTTTATATCCTCCCACAACTCCACGATCTCCTCGTCATCTCTGCTTGCCTCCATAGCCCTGATGACTTCCGCCTTTTTAAGATGTTTCCCGCAATCAATCCCGAATTCCCCGCATATCACGTCTAGGTCCGATCTGTGCAACTTTCTCCAAGCCATGGCTGCTACTTTTCTGCCGACAAGTTTCTCAAGGGAAAGCGTTGAAGCAAGGTTCCCGTGAACAGGCTTCCAACACTCTTGTTACCAGGAAGAACTAATTTAAGCCTGGCAACTCTCAAGGAGAAAAGGTCGTGCACTCACCAAGCCGGAGTCGAATTCCTGCGCAGATCATCTCACCGCTGCCATCCACTGTTGTGACTGGGGGAATTTGTCGGGCCTTGAGCCATCCAAGGGTCAGGGCGAAGACGGGCCGAGGAGCCGGAGCTGATAACTTGAACGATTTATTTACACTATTTTACATGATGTTGAAGGTAGCGTGTTACATGGAGTAAGCATCATACTAGATGATGGAAGGAAGCTCTCTCCCCGAGCGTCCTGCGCTCGCGTTTTTTTGCCCCCGAAGAGAGAAAGTCCCACCGCCTCCTTCCCAACCTGGGAAGGGAGGAGAGGCCCGCCCAGTTCGCTGCCCGGCGAGGGTATAACACACACAATACACGACACCACTGGCACAGTGCGAGAACGGGGAGTCGGACGCGTCGAGATGACTCTTCGAGGAAACATCGCTCGGGAAAGGCGCCATGGAACGTGAGGAATGTCCCCGAAGATGAATACAAAGCGCTCGGCTCATTGTCCGCTGAATGTTGACGACCCAAGCAATGACCACTCCCTCTAGGCAGCCCAGACAGCGAACAGCCCCCCCCCCCCCCCGGTAATCTGTCGGTCGTGCGTGCCCAAAGGGCTTTTTGGCAAGACGAGCCGACGACTCCAAGGAATTCGCAGTACTACTGCTGTGTTGTTGCCGATTCTGGACGTCTCAGGACGCGCTGCGAAGCCGGAACCATTCCACGCGTCCAAGCGGCGCCCAGACATGGGGGCCGATCACAACAACGCCGAGAAAAATGAAAATCAAAACATGGAACCTGTTAAGGTGCCTGATAAACTTGGAAGTGAGAAAGACCACACAACGACAAAATTTTAGTGGACATACACACATACAAAGGTTCCCAGGAGAAACTGGTAGAATAAATTAGGCAGAGATATGGGGGGGGGGAGAGGTAAGTCTAAATAGCAGTTAAGTTCATACAAAGGTAAAGAAAACAATTCCTTAGATTGACCCATGAGAGATGCCGTGTTAAGATTGTAACTTTTGAAATTGAAGACATCATCCACCCCGGGCCCCGATGGGACTACGAATCAGACGCCCAGAAATTTAGATGACAAATTCATCAAAGCCCTCACGGAATATACAAACGAGTGTTAGGGAAAAGGTCAGATGTTTAGACAACGGAAAACGGCCACAATCATAATTATTTCTAAGCAAGGCAATGTCACACTCATGATGCTCTCGCGGCCGTTTCGCAAGCTTCACATACACCAAATTTGGTAATACGGGATGTGAATGAACGACGAAGGGATGTGAGTGGTGCAAACATGATAATCATGTGATGCGTGTCATGTAACAAAATGAGTACATGCTACGCTCATGATGTGCTCGTGGCCGTTTCACTAGCTTCACATGTACCAAACTCAGCATTACATGACGCAAAGGGACGACATATATAAATGACATGTCAAAACATGATAATCATGACATGCTTGTCATGCAACAACATGACTACATGCCGTACTCATGATGCGCTCGGGGCCGTTTCGCTAGATTCACATATGCCAAATTTGGTATTACGTCACGTGAATGAATGCGAAGGTATCTGACTGGTGCACACATAATATTTGTGGTATGCGTGTCATGTAAGAGCATGACTACCTGACATACTCCAGGCGCCAATACACTTCGACATGACCCAACGCGCGTGTGCTCTAGCGTTCGTTTCGTCGCGTCATGCCGACGATGCCACGCCTGGCACCGATCTGCCTGGCATATACTCGCAGGCCGGTGCCGCACTGCGTTACAGACGCGGTGCATTCTGGGTAACGTCGTTGGCGCGAAATGCAGCATGTCGCGTTTCGCGCCGGATGCCACCGGGCCACGCCGACAGACCCTGGTCGCGTCTGGCGTCAGACTATAGAGTGTTCGCGTTTTGCTAGCGCAGTGTCGCTGCGTCCAGCGTGCGCGCGTCAACGTTACGTCGCAGTATATTGGGCCCTTCATGATGCTCTCCCCGCCGTTTCACCAACTTCACATATACCAAGTTCGGTATTACGGGACGTGAATGGATGACGAAGGTATGTGACTGGTGCAAACATGATAATCATGAGATATGTGACGTGTAACATTACGACCACACGCAACGCTCATGCATGCGCTAGCGGTCATTTCTCTTGCTTCACATATACCAAATTTGGTATTGCATGACTTCAATAGATTACGAAGCTAAATGACACGTCTGAACATGATAATTATGATATCCGTGTCATGTAAAACGTGACTAGATGCTGCGCTCATGGCGTGCTCGCGGCCGTTTCACTGGTTCGCCATATACCAAATTTGGTATTACCTGACGTGAATGACTGATGAATGTAAAGAACACGTCCAAACATTATAATCATGACATGTGTGTCATGTAAAACTGGACTTCACGCTACACTTATAGCATGCTCGCGGCTGTTTCGATAGCTCCACATATATATCAAATTGGGTATCAGGTGGGGTGAATAGATTATGAGGGTAAATGACACGTCCAAACATGATAATTGTGACATGGAAGTCATGTACGGCATAATTTACCTCCGCCTCGCAACGTTGTGCCGATTTTAAACTGACATATAAACCTTTCTTATTCGTGCTTCGCGTATCATCGATTCCCACTGCCAATTTTTTTTATATTTCACGCTGAAAACACGGCTGCTATTTTGAAAATACTTTCACTGTCGGTAGGATGCACGTGATTTGGCTCTGCAGCCCACGCTCCAACGCTAATAAAGGTTGTCGCCACAGATTGACGGCGTTCACCTCCATTCGAATAAACCGCGTTCCAACGAGTACGCCGCGTCGCCCACTCATCAAACCACTGCTGACTGTGAGCACCTTGCCATGTGGGGATATCACCTGTACAAGAGCCTCGTTTGGAACGATGGCAGGAACAGTCAGGTGACGTTGGTCACTTGTAGGTCAACGGAGATTACTTGAACAATCTAGCCGCCAATGAGCAGGCAGCCAGCATTGACGATTACAAACATAGAAGCCATGATCTTCACGGTGACTTGGAAGTTTTGAGCTCCCTGATGCTGTACGCAGTATACCTCGAAAAAGCCGACTATTCAGGCCGTCGCAGTCTCGCCACTGGTCCCCATAGGGACAAAAACGTCGAACACAAGTGAAGACGGGACGAGCGCCATGACTTCAACTGAGGAAAGCCGTCACCAATGCGTGAAGTTGATTGTGTTGAAGATCTCGTTGACATCACATCGGCGGCTAAGAGTCTCTATTCTCCCACAAACTTCTGTTTAGCTCTTCACCACAATCAACTTGGCGTGTTGGTGACGTCCCTGCGCGTTCAACGTCAGGGGCGTCCATCAGTTGAAGTCATGGCAGTCATCCCGTCTTGGACGCCTTCGAATACATTTGTGTTCGACGTTGTTGTTCCTATGGGGATCAGTGCCAAAACCATCGTTGATGCGACGGCCTCAACTGTCGGCCTGCGTGTTTAGAAAAAAAAAGTGGTTAACGACTTAGGGTACTTGGTACACTCCTAAGGGAGAGCATAAAGCCATTCGGTGGGCCTTACACTTGATGAGGCCATGTCGAACTACGCCGTAAACGACGTGACACCAGTCAACGATGACACTTCTACATGTATTGTTGGCTTGTCCACGTATTAGCGACAATATGTGTTTAGATAAAGCGGTTAACGATTTGGAGTATACTTGGTGCTCTACTATTGAAAAGCATAAAGCTGTCCCGTGGGCCTCACACTTGATGAAAGCGCATCGACGAAAGTTTAAATGCAACCACCTTAAAGATAGTCGCAAGGTTAAAGAAAATGACGTGCCCGAACCTCAAATGTTTTAAGCAGGAACTTGTGTTTAGAAAAAGTTTTTAACGATTTAGAGAACACGGTACCTACTATGGGAGAGCATAGGGCCGTCCCATTCTGGCATTGTGTTTAGAAAAAATTTATTTACAGCATGTACAGAACACGAACGCTTCATACCATTCCAGTAACAAGGCACATACACTTCGGCACATCTATATTTCACGACTAACATCACTACGTTACAGTGAAGACATTGGCTCTAATATACATGACAATGTTGGCATATATGTACACAAGCACTCAATGCAATATCATGATACAATAGTATAACGATACAATAGATGCAATGAAACACGATATGTAACAAATGAAATCATATAAAACAACTCAACGGGCCCTGCTTAGCACCAAGTCGGTCGAAAAATGAATTGTATCCTTTTGTGTTCCACCTTGACGAAAGGGCACGACCAATAGCGCAGAAAATCTTTCTCCCCGAGGAAGAAAAGCTCCTCGGAGAGGAACGTGAGGATCTCTCGTCTCATTCTCCCCAGTATCGGCCACAAAGCACGCCGGCGGCAATTGGCAGCTACGGCCTCATGTCGGTTTCTCCAAAGGCTGAACAGCCCCGCAACTATTAACAGAGCGGAGAAGCGGCTACGCGGAAATCGGCCGTTGGACACGAAAGTTCGCACACCCTGTCCCCGAAAACCAGCATTAACGGCACGCCAAAAAAGGCGGGAAACCACACATTCAAACGTCGCATGTCGATTGGTCTCTACCATGACGCAGTTGGGGCAAGTGGAAGTGCGAACCACCTGCCATCGCTGCAACCGATCTCGCGTGGGGAGCAAGCCCCAGCCCAACCTCCAGACAAAGTCTCTGAGATGCCCTGGCAACACTGCGGCAGTTATTGGTTTCCAAGCGCGGTTCATTACAGATTGACGATGCTGGGGCACCAAGGGCCGTAGAAGGGCGGCCATTGTATCCACCACTTTAGAATCGGCCTTCTCTATCTCTGGGCACATAGCTTCCAAAGGTCGGTGAAATGCCAGAAGGGCTCGATACAAAGATGGTATTTCAGTTGATTGGGGACCTTCGTTCATTTGGCTATCCGGCAAGAAGGCACGTAGTGATGGCCCCAGATGGTAGCGAGCCAGTGTCTGAGCGGGCATGCCATCATTGCTTAGTATTCGCAATAGAGTGTGGAGGCACAATGTAGAAGCCGTGACGGAAACGTCGGGGAATGCAAAACCGCCTTGATTTCGCGGTTGAGCTAACGCTGGACGCGATAACAACTCTGTGCCACCAGACCAAAAAAAAAAATGAACTGATGCAGCTTTGCACTTTCCTGCAGACGTGGAGCGGTGGTTTAACAGAATGGCAAAGGTACCAAAATTTTCCTAGGTACACCGTTTGAGTTAAGTATCGGCGTTCCAAGAGGCGGAATTCGAAGTACCTGGCTGCTTTGATATCACTTAGAAGAGTTTGTACAACGGATGACCAGATGCTATCTTGTATACCAAATGTAGTGAAAGTAACTCCGAGTATTGAAATCTCAGGAGACCACTGTAAAGGCGACGTGATGTGGATACGACCGCTGAGGTTGCCAGTTTAGAAAAAAATTATTTACAGCATGTACAGAACACAAAGGCTTCATACTATTCCAGTAACAGGGCATATACACTTCGGCACATCTATATTTCGCGACTAACATCACTACGTTACAGTGAAGACATTTGCTCTAATATACATGACAATGTTGGCATATATGTACACAATAACTCAATACGATATCATGATACAATAGTATAACGATACAATAGATGCAATGAAACATGATATGTAACAAATGAAATCATATAAAACAACTCAACAGGCGCTGCTTAGCACCAAGTCATTGCATTGTGCTGCAGACCACTAATGTTTAGTAAACCAAATGCATGCGGGCACACTTTGCTTGATTCTCCCTCATAAAGCCTCCAAGTTCAATCTGGTTTTATTTCTCGGTTTTTCTGTGTATTCAAGTGAGTTCACTTCAAATTTACACAATAATGATATCACGAAAAAAAATCTAATCTAATTTATATCCTTTAGACAACCGTCTCTAAAACAATGTAACTGCTTCAAGCGGAATCGTTTAGGTTTCTGTGATGAACTTTTTACCAACTTAGAGGCAAATTCAACCAACTGAAGCACAGAGCGCCGTAGCATTGAATGAATGAGTGAGTGAATGAGTAAATGATCGAATGAAAAAAAAAGATGACAGCATATCCACGGAGTGAATGATGGATTGGATTGGACAAACTTTTATTTCGTCTTCCAAAACACAGATCACTGTGTTGCGGGCAGCTCCCACGTGGGGACTGAGATGCCAAGCTCCTCAGCCGCCTCGTGGGCTTGGTGGACAGCCCAGAGCTGGTCTGCCAAGGACGAGCTGTGGATTGCCGCCTCCCATCTAGCAGAGGTGATGTTCGATAAATGAGCGAATTTGGTGCACTGCCAGAGCATATGTTCTAATGAAGCTATTTCCCCACAATGTGGACAAAGATAACTTGGGTATATATAGGTCAGCGTACATGATATGTAACATTTTCAAAGTAGGGTACATCCGCGTTTGCAAAAGCCTTAATGTAAGTGCTTGGGGCCGAGTTAGAATTTTGTGAGTTGGAAGGAAAATCCGTCTAGACCGGTAGAAATGTTTAGTGAGCTCGTTATATGTTGTAAGAATTTCCCGGTTATCCCCTTGACCAGTAGAACGCATCCCAGGGGAGGCGCGGTTGGAGAAGTCTCGCGCCGCCTCGTGTGCTGCTTCATTGAGATTGGGAGGGGAATCGTTGATTTGTCCTAGGTGAGCTAAGAGCCAACTCAGAAGATGATGCGTTATGTTCTTGCCTTGCAGTATTCTCTGCGTTTGTTCAGAGACCGTCCCCTTGGCGAACGCCCGTAGTGCTGCCATGGAATCACTGTAGACGACTTCAATGTTATCCATCTTGAGTGCTAAGGCAATGGCCACCTGTTCCGCAATGATTGGCTCTTTCATCCTGACCGTCACTGAGTTGACGACATGGCCAGCCCCATCAACCACCACTGCCACAAACGCTTTCCCATTGGCGTAGGAAGCCGCGTCAACAAATACGACCCCTCGTTCCTCGTTTGAGACTTGACGAAGTATAGTCCTGGCCCTCGCTACTCTTCTTCCGATGTTGTGTTCTGGATGCATGTTTCTTGGTATAGGAGATACCGTGAATTTCTCCCTGATGTTGTCGGGGATATCATTGTAATTGCGTCTGAGTGCCATTGGGTGTTGGCCCAGCTCTTGCAGGATCATTCTCCCCAAACTTGTTGTAGGAAACTTCGCAAACTGTGCTCTCTCTTGGGCTTCTGCTATTTCTTCGAGCGTGTTGTGAATGCCAAGCTCAAGGAGACGCTCGGTGCTGGTATGTATGAGTAGACCCAGGACATTCTTGATAACTTTCATGAGGGGCACATTCAGTGTCTCGGACTCTGCTCTAAACCATTTGTGCATTTCTGCCTCGTACGTGAAGTGACTTAGAACAAACACATGCATCAACCTGATGAGGTTGTCTTCCTTGATCCCATTTCTTTTGTTGGCCACTCTGCGCATGAGGTGCACTGCACTGTCTGTTTTCCAAGTTATCTTGGCTATAGATTTGCTGTTAGCACCGGTAGACTCGATCAGCATGCCCAGGACTTTGATGGAGTCGACCCTCTGGATGTCATCCCCTTCATTTGTACGGAGGTGGATGTCTATCTTTTTTAACGGCTTCCATCCCCTGGGCTTCGGTCCCCGGTGTGCAGTCCGATAAGTAAAAGTTCTGACTTACTCGAGGAGCACTTGAGCCCAGATGGACGAAGGTACTCTTCTACGGTGTCAATCGCCTCTTGCAGAGCGCTCTCAATCTGCCCCTCGCTTCCACCTGTGTACCAGATGGTAATGTCGTCTGCGTAGATGCTGTGTTTCAATCCGTCAATGCTCGATAATTTCTTTGACAGTCCAATCATGGCAATGTTGAACAGCATTGGTGAAATCACTGCCCCTTGCGGCGTGCCCCTTGCTTGTAGTTTGATTGCTGCGGTCTTGATATCTGCAACCTTCATCCCGGCCTTCAGATCTGTAAGAAAGGACCATACGTAGTCATAGAAGGCTTTCCCCAGACTAAGCTTGGAAATTGCTTCGACGATGAATGAGTAGTGGATGTTGTAAAACACTTTTTCTAGATCTAGGCACAGAATTGCTCTCACGTCTCTGGTTTCATTGTCGATGACCTGGTGTTTGATAAGCTTCAATGCATCTTGTGTGGGTAGCCCTGCCCTGAATCCAACCATTTTGTTTGTATATATGTCGTTGTCTTTATCCTGTGCAGTATGGCATGTTCTGCAACCTTGCCGATACATGATGTCAAGGATATTTGCCTCATGTTGTCCAAGTTAGGGGCTTTCCTGACTTAGGAATAAGAATCGTGCTGGCCAGCTTCCACTGCTCTGGCACCCTGCCTTCTCTCCATGCTGCATTGATCATATATTTCAGGGTTTCAATTGAATCGTCATCAAGGTTACGAAAGGCCTTGTTTGATATACCGTCCGGGCCAGCAGCCGACCTGCCGTTGAGATCATGCAACGCTCTTCTGATCTCCTCGATGTTAAAGTCGCCTTTGAGACCTGGATTGGGCGTGCCGTGGTACTGTCTACTTGGTGGTGCCAATCCTCTTTTGATTGGGAGGTACTTATGCACGAGCCGCTGCACAACTTGCTGTTCTGTAGTGCGCCCTATCTCTTTATGCAAAATTCAAGCGATAACATGCTTTTGATTTGTTTTGGTGGTGTTTTCGTTGAGGAGATGTTTTAACATATTTCATGTCTTGCCATTGCACATCTGACCATCGACGAAGTTGCAGATTTCGCCCAATGCTGCTTGGATAGTGCGCGACAATGTTCCTCGACTGATCTGTTTACCTCAGCTATCTTCTTCCTCAGTCTTTTGTTCAGACGCTGACCCTTCCAATGGTTCAGTAGTGCCCCCGTGATTGGGTGCGGGCCTTGGGTCTAGAACCTTGTCTGGAACGCGGCCTCCCTCTGGAGTGGGGCCGCCTTTCCTGTTCTTGTGTAGTCTGGATTGTCTGGGTTCCGTAGGCTGGAATAAGCTGCTTGTCGTTGATGTCTAGATTCGATGTGATTGATGCGTCCCGGGTGTCAGAGAATCAACCGAACGACGCGAGTAGCGTCTCGTCAAATGAGGAACCAAGTAACGACGCGCGAGCGCTTAGCAACACGTCTCTCGATAACAAGAACGATCACGACGCGGTTCTGGCTCTTACTTGGACGGAGGACAGCTGGCACGCCTTCCTTTCACGCAGAAGAAAAAAAGAACCATAAACAAAGACAGAAAGAACCCGAGAAGGGACTAGACAGGCAGGCAGGCAGGCAAAGAACTTTATTAATATCCGGAGGCGGCGCGCAATCCCCCTTAAGGGGCAACACCGGTGGGCCACTCCCACGACGGGACGGGGAGGTTAAACTCCACGGCTATGTCGTGGGCTCTCTGGATGGCCCTAAGCTGGTCTCCTTTGTCGTGGCTTGTGAGGAGACAGGTCCAGTCCGCCTCCGTAGAGGGAGACTCGCTGCTCTCGCGCAACGCAGGTCATTGCCACAGCATGTGTTGGAGAGTACATTTGTTGGAGAGTACAGCATGTGTTGGAGAGTACATGTGTTGGAGAGTACATGGCATAGATCCGGGGTGCGCGGGCACCCCGGATCTATGCCATCTGTGTATTTAGAGCAAGTTAGAGGCGATGCATACGCCTCCGTCTGTAAGAGTCGTAGAGTTATGGACTGAGGTCTTGTTAAGTGTCGGTGCAGGAGTGGGTATTTCCGCCGCTCCAACTGGTAGTGTTTGCAAATTTCATTATAAGTTAGCAACGGGTTTTTGAAGAAACAAGTGACGTCCTCAGCCTTCGAGAGGTTCTCCCCGGCGTGGGACGTGAGACCTCGCGCCCGGGAGTGAGCCAACTCGTTGGCATTAAGGATGGTTCCGTGTACGTGTCGGCCAACGTGTGCCGGGAACCAGATTATGTGCTTTTTGCCTGACCAATTGGCAGCAGAGAGAACGCGCGTGGCTTCCCTACAAACTGAGCCCGTCATGAAGGCCCGTGCGGCTGCGCGCGAATCCGTGTAAATGGCGGTGCGATCGGTGGCAGCGAGAGCTAGTGCCACAGCGACCTGCTCGGCGCAATCAGCGTTTGAATTTAATACAGTTACAGACAACAAGTGTTCGCGTTTGAGTGTTGTAGCCACCGAGACAAATTGGTCCGTAGAGCTGTACTTTGCTGCGTCTACGAAGGCCACGTTATCCTCCATAGCGGCTGCAGTACTGAGTAGGGCTCGCGCCCGTGCCTGACGTCTCACAACGTTATAAGTGGGATGCATGTTATGGGGTATCGGGGACACTGTTAATTTTGCGCGCAGGTCTTCGGGGAGCTGCTGCGGACATTCTTGGGATACGGGAGATTTGAGCCCGAGGTGGGCTAGTAACCGTCGCCCAGCTGCAGTGGAAGACAGCCTTACAATTTCAGATACTTTTTGAGCTTCTACGATTTCGTTGAATGTGTTATGAATGCCTAGCTCATTGAGCTTGACCGTACGTGTGCTGCCAGGTAACCCTAGCACCGGTTTAACGGACCGGCGGATGATCACGTCGAGACGGCGTATGTCTCCTTTTTGCCACAGGTGGGCGGGAGCCACATTGTTGATGTGGCTCATGAGGAAAGCGTGAAACAGTCTGCGGAGATTCTCCTCAGATAGTCCACCATGCCTGTTAGCTACTCTGTTAATTAATTTAGCCATTGCTTCGGCCTTCCTGGAAATATTAGAAATACTGACGTCATTATGGCCGTTGGCCTGAATTACCATGCCTAGTATGCGAACTTCATCCACCGTGGGGATGGGTGTACCATCCGCCATAGAAGGGACTAGCCAAGAAAAACGAAAAGTCAGCAGGTCATCCGCTTGTCGACGCAGCACAGGACAGCCAAGTCAAACGTGATTTCCAGCGCAAAAACGCCGAGGACCGACGCCCCTTCCAAAGGAAGACATAAAAGTTATCCTGAAACCACACAAGGGCGTCACAGTGAAAAATCTATTTGGATCGGGGCTCTCTATGGCAGTGATAGAGGCCTGCCGGAACAGCTTTGGAAGAGAAAGTTTTTTGCTGCGGGTCCACCCCGGATCGAACATTATATTATTGTCCACGCCACACGAACAAGTGGCGGGCAGGCTGAGAGAGATCAACCAAATGGAAATCAGAGGACGGATTCATCCCTTCAATGCGTACGTGGCCGACCCAGAAGACGTGCTGCGAGGCATCGTTCACGGACTACCACCCGGAACCACTCAGGCCGACCTGATGGCTAACCTACGAATACGAACACAAGGGGTGAAGACAGAGAGAGCCAGGATGCTGGGCTCTTGGAAGTCAGCAATAATAACTTTTACGGGTGACGTACTTCCCAGGTGTGTCTATTTTATGGGTGCAGAGGCGATCTCTTATCCATACAAGCCTATTGTACAGGTTTGCAAGATTTGTCGATCAACTGGACACAGAACCGACGTGTGCCCGACTCCGAACGCCAACGTGTGCTCCAAGCGTGGGACGTATGATCCTACTCAAGGACACGAATGTGCCCTGAACTCCGCTATATGCGATGAAGAGCACGCTACAGAAGACAAAGCATGCAAAAAGAAACTGAAAAATGTGGTTCCCCGAATATCGCGAGTGGAGACGACTCGAAGACAGACAGAGTGTACCTACGCCGATAAGGATTTCCCGCAACTTGAGCAACACCAGCAGAAACCTCCTCGTTGGTTCAGCTCAGACAGAGAGGAAGCGACGCTCCAGATGCGGCAGACATCTAGATCTAGCTCCAGATCACGATCAAGATCGAGATCAACATCAAAGACCCCGCAACAGCGAAACATTAGCAAGCCTGCGGAGGCCCCTGGCAAGCTAAACTTGAAGAAAACACCGAGAAGCAGCTGGGAAACAAGCTCTGCCGATGCCAGGAAAGAAGAAGCAGTAGCAGCAACCACTGGCT
Source organism: Rhipicephalus microplus (assembly GCF_013339725.1). Classification (NCBI taxonomy): domain Eukaryota; kingdom Metazoa; phylum Arthropoda; class Arachnida; order Ixodida; family Ixodidae; genus Rhipicephalus; species Rhipicephalus microplus. Next base: position 101,667,117 of record NC_051170.1, read on the forward strand.
TTAGTACGCAGGACATACAAAACAACCAACCAAACAAGGTGAGCTGGGCGAGTCCAGTGTCTCCTAATGTTCCGGCAACTTATAGCCTACAGTATAGAAAAATTTTAGAGGAGAACAAAAGATTAACACAAGAAATTAAATAGCTTAGAAATAAAATGGCTGCGGAGCGGAAAGAGTATAAAATAACCATCTCATCAATGGAAATCAAATTAGAAAATGCAATTAAGAAAATACAAAACCCAGGGTCGGTATGCAACCCCACCGAGGGTGATAAAGAGGCGTGAGAGCGTCTAGCCCACATGAAGGATAGTGCAGAAACGAGCATGGAAACGATAGACGAAGACTCATTAGCTACTCAATCAGAAAGCAGTGAACTAGTAAAGCAAGTGCAGATGCAGGTTCAAGCAAACAGGGAAAGCATAGCTACTTTAAATAAACTTCTAGGTGATTTCATGGCGGAAATGAAAACGTTTGTCGGGAAGAACTGAAAATTCAGAGGTAGTATGTTAACTATGCTGTAGGAGGCTTGCAGAGGGCACTAAACAAACGCTCCATGTCCGCCCCAGTTATTGACAAACCATCCAAAGCGGGCCGCGACAGCATGGATACGACCATGCAGCATGGCCAAAAATAATATAAAAATTGTAGAACATTTAGAGATTTGGCAGTGGAACTGTCGCACTTTTCACAAGCGCGCCGCAGCACTCCAAAATTACATGAACTCGGTACCAATTCAGCCAGACGTAATGTGCCTGCAGGAGGTTGGATCCAAGATGGTCCAACTTCAGGGATATTATTGTTGACAAGATCCAAATTATCCCCTCGTAGCCTCGCTGGTTAGCAAAAGTATTGCAGCAAAGGTTGAGCACACAGAAACTTGGCGGACAAATCATCGGATAATCACCCTCCTTCCTCTGAAGAGAGGCAAAGTGAAAACCGTAATATTAAATATATACAGCACTCCCAAAGACAAACAAGATGACTTTGGTGCACTGCTTAAAAAATGCCGTCGGTATTGCAGGGGCCAAAGATCGACTTGTGGTATTGGGCGACTTTAAGGCATCCAGCACCACATGGGGTTATTCGAGAGATTCCGCTAAGGGAACGCGTCTCGAACACACCGTATCCAAACTAGGATTGAGCTTAATTACTCTACCCACAACACCTACAAGGCTGAGTAACATCGTAAGTCGAGACACGTTCCCAGATCTGACATTCACACGTAATGTTAACGACGCTAACTGGACAAGTTGTTAAGGACAATTTGTTAGCACTCGTAGATAAGTATATACCTGCGAAACAAGCCGGAAAGCTTCGTAAACGCAAGAAGCCATGGATGACGTCCGGTATTTTGAGATTAATCCGGAAAAGGCGACGGGTTTTTGGTAAATTAAACAAATCTGGAAGCAGTGACCACGTGAAAGAATTACAAGCATTAACGGAGCAGTATAAATCATGTGCGGAAAGCGCAAAAACGAAATATTTCGAGGGGCTCAGCAATAAAATGAAAAAAAGTGCCGCCATATCCACGGAGTGAATGATGATGAGTGGGCGAAGCTCCGGAGGTAAACCTGGTAAACCATGAATCCTCCGTACATTTTGCCCACTCGATTTCATTACAACGCTCCTCCTAGCGTACGTCGCCGCACTAAATCGAACGATTGCCTTCCACCAATGACCCGCGAAATATGTGACATCATTTATATATTTTATAACATCTCGCATCTTTCATCATAAACTACAAGTACTGCCGTTTATAGTTTATAACATTTTGCGTCTTTTCATCATCAGCTACAAGTACCGCCATCTAGTGAGCACTGCAAGAACTAAACGAGAGGTGGCTACATACAGGGGACGCACAGCCCACGCCTTAAGGAGCTACGCCCCTAAAAAACTAATTCAAAGTGTTTCTGGCATTATATCAAAGAGTGTGGGTCTGATCATGTTGGAGTGGCTGAACTAAACTTTAATAATATGGTTGTAGTTGATGAGGAAGCAAAAGCTAACTGTTTAAACAAATATTTCCAGTCTGTGTTCTTGCCCAAGCTTGACGTTCCTTCAAAACCACACCCAACCATGATTCCGCCGATGCCACCGGTAGAACTGAGTGTCCGTGGCATATGTTCTCTTCTAGAAAACCAAGATGAATCCAAAGCAGTTGGTCCTGATGGCATCTCTCCTCGTATTCTAAAGCGATGTGCAGTGCCAATTTTCCTTTACCTTTATATAATTTATTCAAAATCCCTTTCAACGGGAACTCTACCCGAAGATTGAAAAATTTCTCATGTTGTTCCGGTTCATAAGGGTGGCTCAAAAAAAGATGTAACAAATTACCGACCCATTTCATTGACGTCAGTGGCATGCAAAATTTTCGAGCACATTTTATCTAAGCAGATATTGACTCATCTTACTGCTAATAATGTATTAATAAATGAGCAGCACGGTTTTCGTAAAGGTTTTTCTTGTACGACGCAACTTGTAGAGTTCTTTCACGAGCTGGCTTCCAACGTTGATGAAGGTGGGCAAACAGATTGTGTGTTTTTAGATTTTCGAAAGGCCTTTGACACCGTGTCACACTCCCTTCTCTTGGCTAAATTACAGACTCTAAATTTCGACCCAAATGTGTTCATCTGGATAACCAATTACTTGCTGAACAGGCGTCAATGCGTTCTTTTAAATGGGAAGTGTTCATCCTATGTTAACGTTACATCAGGCGTGCCCCAAGGCTTTGTCCTTGGGCCTCTCTTATTTCTTATTTTTGTAAATGATATTTCTGTGGGTATTTCGTCGCGCGTGCGTTTATTTGCCGACGATTGTGTGTTATATCGACAGGTTCAGAATGAAAGTGACTGTGCTTATTTGCAGAACGATTTGGATTGTATTGTACAGTGGTGCCAGAAGTGGCAAATGACGCGAAACCCCAAAAAGTGCGTTCATATGCGTGTTTCCAAAAAAAAAGAAACCAATAGTAATGGCGTACATCATAGATACGCATACTGTTATTACCGAACCAACATGCAAATATCTTGGCGTTGTTTTGTCGCATGACTGCTCATGGAATGCCAATGTTGATCACGTTGCTGGCAAAGCGGCAAGGGCTCTAAACTTCATTCAGAGGAACCTAAGATTGGCACCCCGAACATTAAAAAATACAGCCTATCTCACATGTATTAGACCGATTTTGGAATACGCATGTCCTGTGTGGGACCCGATGCAGGCGAACTTGATTGATAAGTTTGAAAAAATACAAAACAGAGCTGCGCGGTTTGTTTTAGGGTGGTACGAGCGGAGAGACAGCTGCCGTGCTATGAAAGCTGAATTGGGTTGGGAATTGCTTTCTTTACGCAGGAAAAAACTGCGTTTGAAGTTTTTCTTTTCTGTTTTTTATGGGTGGACTGGGATTGACCGTCATAACTATTTTAGTGAACCCAGTTACATATCTAGTCGACATGGCCACCGACTCAAAGTGAAAGAGTATCGTGCAAGAACGACCATGTTTTATAATTCATTTTTTGTGATGACCATTAGAGATAGGAACCGGCTGCAAGACAAGCAAATGTGCTGTATAAACGAAGAATTGTTTTATTCCAGTCTGTAACCCCCCTGCTGTAACGCCTTTTTGAGCAAAGCGGGGCACTCACCGAATAAAAGAATAAAGAATAAACCTGGAAGAGAATCTCGGCAGCGATCACTACATAATCAGTACTTCCCTCTCAACTCCAAAACTATGCTGGGTCATAGAAGACGTGGTGATCACTGACTGGGAAAAGTACAGACGACGTGATCCCCCACCCGACTCTGTACCGGAGTCGATTGGGGAATGCTCAGAGTACATAATCTCAGTTCACAAACAAACATCTAAACGTATCGCAAGAACAGCAGAGACTCCTGCAGTCGACAGGCACCTGCTCCACCTATGGGAGAGCAGGCACCGTATGCTGAAAAGGTGGAAAAACCAGCGACTCAACCGGAACCTTCTCCGCAGAATCGCTGCTTTAGGAGAGGAGGCAAATCAATACGCTAACAAAATTGCACCTGAGGGATGGATCCAGTTCTGTAGTTCACAACAGGATACTCTGAGCACTGCAAAAACTTGGGCCATCCTAAGAAACATGCTTGACCCAGAAAAATCAAAATCGGCCACAAACAGAACACTACAAAGAATAATGCATGATTTTCTGGGCACAGAGGAGGAGTTAATACAAGCACTTAAGGACAGATACATAGGAGAGTATACCGATAGTTGCAGTATTGAAATGCAGTACACTGGTGCGAAAAACGAGAGACTCAACGCCCCAATCGCCAAGGAAGAGGTTTTTGCGGCTATCGAAGCAGCCAAGAGAAATTCTACCCCTGGTTCAGATCAAATCACAAATGCAATGAAAAGGAACCTCAGCGATAAGGTTATAGAGGCACTGACAAACCATTTTAATGACAACTATTGGCTCAAAAAGAAGATACCTGAGGAAAGGAAAGTAGCCAAAATTATTACGATGCCGAAACCTGGGAAGAAGCCATCCCTGCAGGCACTCAGGCCCATATCTTTGACGTCATGCATGGGAAAGCTTTTCGAAAGGGTTATTCATTATCGGCTCCAAAACTTTCTAGAGGACAACGGCCTTTTTCCAGCCAATATGCTGGGTTTTCGCAATGGCCTCTCCACTCAGGACGCATTTCTCCTATTACAAGAGAAAGTTTTTAGCTATATACCTACAGGAGGGAAGCATGTAATACTAGCCCTTGATTTAAAAGGAGCATTCGACAATATCTCACATAAGGACATCCTAACAGAATTAAACAACATCGGATGTGGGACAAACACCTACAATTACATCAAGGCATTCCTCACAAAAAGGCGGGCTTCGATAAGCATAGCACAAGTCACGTCAGACAATTTTGAGATGCCAAACAAAGGTACCCCTCAAGGATCCATTCTCTCTCCCCTGCTCTTTAATATCGCCACGTTAGGACTCACGCGATCTCTGGATGAAGTTCCGCAGTTAGGATACACTCTCTATGCGGATGATATCACCCTATGGGCAATGCGTGGATCTCTGGCTAACAAAGAGCAGACACTTCAAGAGGCTGCAACAGCAGTTGAAAACTTTGCGAAGAGAAGTGGGCTCAGCTGTGCCCCAGAAAAATCTGAAATTATCAGGGTACATGGAAAAAGATACCAAAGTAACGGAAGCATCGACATACACATTGAAGGTGTCAAAGTACGTGAGGTAACCGTCGCACGTATTCTGGGTTACTGGGTTGAAAGTAATGGACGAGCGAACCATACAATAAACATATTAAAATCGGCCACGAAACAAGTTGCACGAATGATCCATAGAATAACATACCACAAACAGGGAATGAAGGAAAAAGACATAATTAGATTAGTACAGGCACTAGTAATGTGTAAGGTTACGTATAGTCTACCTTTTCACATGTTAAACAAATCAGAAGAAGAAACCATCGAGTCTATAATTAGGGGCGCCTAAAAAGTGGCCATACGGCTACCGGTAACCACACCAACCCAAAAGCTTTTGTTCCTCGGTATATATAATACATACCCTGAGATAAAGACAGCGGTACTGACTGCGCAGAGAAATCGTCTAAGTCAACCGAAAGCGGGGAGAGAGATACTTGCTAGTGTGGGCTTTCCGACATACCCTCAGAACCTGCACGAGGTTCTTGTAGAAATCCCGGATCCCGTCCACAGCAAGATCTCGATCTCACCGCTGCCCAAGAATATGGACGTAAAAACAAACAGAAAGCGCAGAGAGGAGAGAGTGCGATGGCTCCGAAAAACATTAAAAAAAACAAATCAAATGTTTTTTATGTGGACGCTTCGAGGTACAATTTTAAACGGTTTGTTGCATCAGTACTTAGCAACGACAACTGCATAATGGCATGTGCATCGCAGTACACGTCCTTGATCGCCAAGGCGGAATGCTTTGCCATTGCCCTTGCAATCAAAGCGCAGGAACAAAGAGATGAACCGCAGAGAACTATCATTTCCGACTCGCAGGAAGCGTGTCGTTTCTTTTTAAGAGGCCACCTTCCGATAAAAATAAGCAAATTCTTAGGCGGGAGATTGACGAACAAATACAGGCTGATCTGGTGTCCAGGACACGCAGGCCTGGAGGGGAACGAAAGTGCTGACGCTTGTGCTCGAGGGCTCACGAACCGAGCAGAGCTTCGACAGCTCATTTATTCCTTTGAAACACTCCAGGAGGAAGCTATCGAGGAGGATAATGGATTATCCAGAATGGCCTCTCACGAAATTCTTGCTAACCAGCGAGGCATGCGACAAAAATACAGCGCCCCCCACAAATCATTAGAATGGCAGGACGCGATTGACCTCCGCCGAATTCAAACAGGAGTCTTTCCCAATCTTCAAAGATTACACAAAATTTTTCCAACGCTGTATGAGCATGCGTGACCGTGGTGTGGCGGTCGCCATGCCTAAAATGACCACCGAATTTAGATACCTTTTTAGGTCAGTACAAGCTCTGTAATACTTTCGAGCAATGGAAGGCACAGCTCGCCAGCTCTGACCCAGAAGTGCAGCTTGCACTTCTGCGTCACGTCAGACAGGCGGCGGCAGCCAGTGGAGCCCTGGACTTGGGGCCCCGCCCATCAAGCTCATGACCCCTGTCCCAAACCCTTGCAAGTGATGTTTTTCCTTCCTTCCTTCCCTTTCTCTTTTACAAGTATCGTGGGGTGCCGTGGCGTACGCGCTAACTTCGAAAACTTTGCCTCCAATGTCACTTTGCTTCACCTTGAGGTATCTTGAAGCTCTGTCTTGGTCCAGAGTGCTTGCCATCATAATGTTCTGCTGCAAGTTGGAACAGATGATGTCCTGCATGGCGTCCTTCTCTTTGACGCCGGCCGCCAGTACTATCGCGTCTGCCATGGCTCCAGTGCCAATTCTCGAAATATGTAATCCTCCACATGGTCGTAGCACAATTTTGCTGAAGTCCTTGGGTAGTGGTGGCATGCGTCGAGCCCGCACGATTGTATGGTTGGTGTCATACCTACTACGACTGGCTCGAGCGTCTCCCGCAACGCCAGCCTTAATCGAATCCTTGTCAGCAGGAACGCTGACCGTGGCTAGCTTATTCCTTGAGCGTCTCGTTTCAGCTTCCTTCCAACCCATGTCTTCTGTGCAATCCTCTGGAGAGATGTCCTCTCCATCTACTTGGTATTCCATTCTCAGTTGCAGGTCCTGGAACGTGCAGAGCGTTGAGTCAAGTTGGCGCTGGGTCGGCGCACCGGCGACAATGGCCTTCTTGGTTAGGCTTAAATCCCCCGGTGGCGTTGCCGCGTAAAAATGTCCCAAAAATAGTTAAAAGTCCACTCACCAGCACAAAGGTGGTATCTGCTGATTTCTTGAGAACTTAGGCACACGATGGGACTGAAAACTCGGCGACAAATTCGTGGATACCACAGGAAAGCATTCTTGAAAGCAGGAGCCGATCTTCGCACGTCCGCACTGGTCGGCACCTAGAGTGTCACCCCTGAATGAGGGAGAGTGGGGCGAAGCATCCGTCCGTTCATGCGTCCTTATGTGAGACCGTCCGTGCATCCATTAGCCCGTCCTTGCGTGCGTCTGTTCGTGCGTCCGCACGTCCATCTGTGCGTCCGTCCCTGCGTTCGTTCATGCACCCGCCCCTACGTCAGTCCTTGCGTCCATCCGTCGGTGCAGCCATCCGTGAGTCAGTCCATGCATCTGTCTGTGTGTCCGTTCGTCCATCTATTCAACATTCCAAGTAGCACCATCTCGCATCTTTTCATCATATATTCCTAGGGAGCCTACATGAACGGCTGTTTTTAGGGTGATGTCAGCCTTTGACCCACTACATGCCGCCAACGCACCGCCGCCCGCCAAAACACAATGTTGCCAGACAGAAACGCCGCGCTGTCGCCCCATCTTGGTGCCCGGACTGTGTCTACGCCCGGTTGCGTTTAGTTCTCAATAATACGGCGTCGAACGTTGCGGTATCGTGTTAAACGCTGCCGGTGAAGCCTTAGAATGCCTGGATGCTGCGTACCGCTCTGCACTAACCACAACTGAAAGAGGGTGCGAATGTTCCGCTTCCCAGCGAGCCCTGGCCGACGACAACTATGGCTGGCTCAAGTGAAGCGAGACGGCTGGGAGCCCACCAGTGCGTCTCGTATTTGCTCTGTGAGTACTGCGTATTTCGTTCACTGTTTTTTCCTGCGGCACACGTATATGTGTTTCGCGGTGTTCGCGAATGAGTAGATAACCGAAGTTGTCGTTGCTGCGTCCACGCATTGCGAGTAGGAAGCCCACAAACGGGACGCGTCCGTGCGTTCGTACGGAGACGCGCTCGCTAGTCTGAGCTGTTGCCACGCTTGCGTTCGTGTCAGCGTAACTTCAGTATTATGTCGCAACTGTTTGTGTGTGGGCTGCGAATTTCTTCGTGCGCTCACTTTGAGAACTGGGTCGCTTACACGACCCTGAGAACCGCCGCTGTCACTCGGTCGGCTCCTTTTTGTTGCGCCGTACTTCGCGTAGCTGGAGGGAGCGGCGGCTGGCTCCAAAATGGCGGCGCACAGAAAACTATGCTGAATTTGGTAAAAGCTGGCAACAGCGTGCCCCGTTGCCCGCTAGTTTTGGCTGAGTTTCTTGAAGGCACTTATTAAGATGTCTCCACCCTAAAAAAGGCCGTTCATGTAGGCTCCCTATATATTCCGCATATGCACCGCCATCCAGCGGACATTCCAAGGACTAAAGGAGAGACTGCACACGCACATTTTCTTACGGCTTGCGCTTCGTGTCTACTTCCCACCTTTAACCACCTCGAATTCATGGTATATACTAGTTCACTGTATTCATGACACAGCGGCCCAACGCTCGCTAAACCTTTCTAAAACCAAGGAGGTTATGCCCAGCGAGTATGACGTAGCAACCCTTTCTTGTCAGATAGTGCTCAATGTACATGCCAATGGCTGGTAAGGGGGAATGAGAGACAGGAGAATTCGGCTTTTTGTTAACGCGCACGCTGCAAATTTTGTAGGGGCGAAGCTTATTATAGCGACACCCGTTCGTCCCTTGTAGCCGTTGTAGTATGTAACAAATATAACATTTTGACCTTCAAGGTGGTGCCGGTGAGAGATTTCTTCTCGATTTCTTCTGTGCGTTTTTGAGTAATAAAAAAATAGTGCTCAATGTACATGCCAATTGCTGCTAATGAGGAATGAGAGACCGGAGCATTCGGCTTTTAATTAACCCGCACGCTGCGATCCCCATTAGCAGCCATTGGCATGTACATTGAGCACTATCTGACAAGAAAGGGTTGCTACGTTATACTCGCTAGGTGTAACCTCCTTAGTTTTAGAAAGGTTTATCGAGCGTTGAGCCGCAGTGCCATGAATACAATGAACTAGTATATACCATGAATGAACTCGACGTGGTTAAAGATGGGAAGTAGATTCGAAGCGCAAGCCGTAAGAAAGTAAAAGCCGAATTCTACTGTCTCTCATTTCCCATTAGCAGCCATTGGCATGTACATCGAGCACTATCTGACAGAAAAAAGTTGCGTTATACTCGCTGGGCCTAACCCTCTTGGTTTTAGAAAGGTTCAGCGAGCGTTGGGCCGCAGTGCCATGAATACAATGTTGTATATACCATGAACTCCAGGTGCTTAAAGGTGGGAAGTAGACCCGAAGCGCAAGCCGCAAGAAAGTGTGCGTGTGCCACCTCTCGTTTAGTCCTTGGAATGTCCGCTGGATGGCGGTGCTTCTATATGGGGAATATATGATGAAAAGATGCGAGATAGTGGTACTTGGAATGTTGAATAGATGGACGAATGGACACACAGACAGATGCATGGATGGGCGCATGAACTAATGCTGGGGCGGATGCATGGACGAACGCAGGGACGGACACATGAACAGACGTACGCACGGATGGGCGGATGGACGTTTGGATGGTCACACAGACGGACGCATGGACGGACGGAATCAAGAACGAATGGACGGACGAATGCTTCGCCCCACTCTCCATCATTCACTCCGTGGATATGCTGCTGATTTTTTATTGTTCAACAACGCACAGAAGAAATCTCTCACCGGCACCACCTTGGAGGTCAAAATGTAAGACTGGTTACACACTACGATTACTACCACGACTACGAGGAACAAACGGGTGCCGCTTTAAGGAGCTTCACCCCTAAAATGTGCGGAATAGCCTAAGTAACACGTAACAATAAAATTTATTTGTAGGTTCAGGGCTATTCTATATTGCCGTTTTTTCGGTGCAACAGCCTTTCATCTTATTTCCAACGCTCGTCTGTGAGCGAAAAAGCTAGCAATCGCATCCTTCTATCTCTTAAATGCGAGTTTAGCATTCAATGGTAGCGAACTGTAACTTTTTCTTAGGCATATAGCATATTATGTCGTTTTTAAACCATGTCCAGTAGGGGGCTTTCAAGTACGTTAGCTTTTCTATGCCAATTTATCTAGAAAACATGGTTGATCTCTCCGTCATGGCAGTCGATATATCGCGAAAGGGGAACTTGTTTCTACAGAATGTGTTCAATGTTTACTGTATATTAGTATATAAGAGCCTGATCAAAGTTTTTTTTGTGTTTTAGGAGCAAAGCTCCTCTTATTCTTACCTTTTCATGCGTCACGCGTAACCGAGAGAAGAAGAGACAAGAAAGAAAAGAACGCAGCATCTCCCGGATAATATAATAGACGGTACTGTCTTATAGAAGTACATACAAACTGCAGTTTAGTGAGGATATTCTAGATGGCGCTGTGGTACTACTCTCTGATTGGCTGCTGCACGGGCTGTGCCTGGGTACGCGGAGAACGATCAACTCTCGGTCTCCTAGATAGTCGATGACGGGGCGAATCGTTGGTGGGGCATGTACGAATTAGAGCGGCGGGCTCGTTGAAGACACTTGCGCTTGGCCTCCTTGGATCACATCTCGTCGGTGTTACCCGCACGTTCTCGAACGCGATCGGACGCATAGACGCATGCAAGGACAGACGGACACACGGACGGATGAACAAACGGACGCTTCGCCCCACTCATCATCATTCACTACGGGGATATGCTGTAGCTATAGCAACGTTTAACGTGAATGCACCCACGTTGACGCTTAGTGATGCATCTCTATTCTGACGACTAACGTCTATTATCAAGTATTGAACATACCCTTGTGGCCATAGATGCATGTGGTAACTGTAGTAGTTAACCGTAAGAGCACTATCAGAGAACGTGGTGTGACAGCCAGGAGAGCCGTTACTGAAGGGACACTGAACTTGGGTTAAGGTCGCGAACTCGCGGCATGTTAGAGTATTGAACGCCCTTGCTGGACTATAAAGAAACCCAACGCGTGTCATGTATACGCCGTTGGTCGGCCGCGATTTTTCGCGGGGCCGAGTGTTAGTGGAGAAAGTGCTGTAGCAGTCAGGCGACACGGAGCTATTTTTGGTATGAATGAATGCTATGAGCGAGGCGGGAAGCTAGGGTAATTTCGCCACCTGACGTTGTGTTAATGAATCTAAAAAAATTACGGCATATTCACGGGGTGAATGATGATGAATGGGCGAAGCTCCGGAGGGATTCATCGGTAAACTGTGAATCTTCCGTGTAATTCGCCCAGTCGATCATCATGTAAAGACGTGAGAAACGCTGTGTGTGTATATACACAAATCAACTTTTATTTGTTCTTAGACGATGGATGGCTTGCGATGTCCCTTGCCTCGCGCGCTCGCACATCGGGATTCTGTCTGCGAGCGCGCGCTGATGCCGCCTTGCGCTCTCTCCGCTGTGCAGCCTTATCCATCCGGCGACTCCGAGCGCGCGCCAACAGCGAACGGATTTTATTACAACGCTCCCCCTAGCGTACGTCGCCGCACTAAATCGAACGATTGCCTTCAACCAATGACACGCGCCATATGTGACATCATTCCTATTTTATAAGATCTCGCGTCTTTCATCAACTACAAGTACCGCTTTCTAGTTTATAACATCTTGCATCTTTTCATCATCAGCTACAAGTACCACCATATAGTAAACACTACAAGAACTAAACGAGAGGTGGCTACATACAGGAGACGGTACCGCCATCTAGTGAACACTGCAAGAACTAAACTAGAGGTGGCTACATACAGGGGACGGTACCGCCATCTAGTGAACACTGCAAGAACTAAACTAAAGGTGGCTACATACAGGCTACAGGGGATGCACAGCCCACGCCCTAAGGAGCTTCGCCCCTAAAACTGCAGTTATCCTGCTGGAAACGCTCCGAATAGGACGGATGCATAGAAACGGCACGTTGGAGAAATAATCGTGGATATCACGGTTTTAATGCCTATGTTATCGCGCATTGAAAGGTCGCGGGCTCGACTGCCATTGGCGAAACTTTTTTTTTGCTTTCTGATCAAGCGTGTTTTACGACGTCATTTTCGTGACGGAAATGCTTCAGTGAAGTCTTGGTGATGAACCACGACATAAAACACTTTTCTGTTAAATCTGCAACTCACCGTTTGTTTCAAGCTTGTGGTATCCAACTGACCTCGGTAGTGGACCACAGTCGTGACAATAATTCATTCTTTAAGAACCCGAACAGTGAATTATGGATGCGCTGAAGTGGGGGGGGGGAGGCCAGGGGGGCTGAAGTTGAGTGAGATCATTCTAATATAGGAATCGGTAGAAGACACGAGAGTCAGACGTGTCTTCACAGAAGCGGTTCGATGTTTATTACTCGTAGATATAATGTCTTTTGGTGTTTAGTGGCTACAACACCCTTATATGCGGTGTTGGCGGTAAAACTTATAAGTAACGCCGTTATGATTGGTTGATTCATTGATTGATTTATTGATTGATTCATTGATATGAAATTTTCATATGTGGGTATTAACGTCCCAAGACTACCGTATGATCGTGAGAGACGCCGTAGTGAAGGGCTCCGGAAATTTAGAGCACCTAGAATGATTTAACGTGTACCCAAATCTGAGCACACGGGCCTAGGTGGTGGTACCACCACCACCACTACCACCACCACACGGGCCTACAACATTTTCGCCTCCATCTAAAGTGCAGCCGCCGCAGCCGGGATTCGATCCAGCGACCTTGGGGCCAGCTAACGCGGTTGCCGTTAACGCGTTACATTTTTTCAGGAAGTTATTAACATACTAATTACAATTTTGTAGTGACAACGGGTAACGTATTTAAGTTATCATTTTTTCGGCAACGTGTGTTGTCACGTTACTCGTTACTTTTTCATGTTGTATACAGGTGCCACTTTCCCAGGGCTCACCCCAACGAATTCTTTTGATGCGGCGTCTGACATCTGCTGGTCGGCCAGGCATGGACAAAGAATCCATGGTTTTGTTTTAGGAAATCACGGGTAGAAATTTCCTGGTGGCGAATTTCACTCGTCGAGCGGGAGCAAGTTTTCTCGCTCCACCACTGCATCCCGATGGTATTGCATTCCGCTGGTAGATTCGGAGCAAGTTCGCGTGTTCCACAGACAGATTCGGAGCAACCCACTCCCTGACGGAGCAATCTGTGTGCTCCGTCTTCCAGAGACGGATTTCACCGCAACTCCGAGAATGCGTTGTCGTCATTTCTGGTACAATCGGGCAGCTAGGTTGTCTTCAGCATTTTTCTGTGGCGGTGTCGGTGTAGCCACCCTGTGCACTTGTTTACATTCCTAAAATGGCATCGTTTGACTCTGCTGGACGTGCTGCTGCTGATTTGCTTCTCGCTTAAAGTGACAGTGAGAGAACTAGTTATGCTAGCAGTGGCAGCAGCGACGACGACGAGCGGTACGTGCTATACGAAGTGATGCATAAATAAATGTTTTCGGGCCCAGCATGTGCACGGCCGAAGATAATAATTGGCTACGACGAGAATGTTTCCGGTACCAGTTTAGTGACATATGCGTAAACAACTTCTGGGGCGCTATTCTGGACATTGTCGAATTCCACCATATTGTCAGATTTCGCCATTGATCGATGCTAATTAGCCAAGTGAGCTGCTACGACCTCTTTGATTGACTTAAAATTCCATTACAAAATTTGACAATATGGCGGAATTCAACAATGTCCAGAATAGCGCCTCCAGAGTCACCTCACGCGGTGCATTCACGCGCTCCTCTTGCAAATCTGGCTTGGCGCAATCCAAGTGCTCGCTTCAGGATTTCGGCAGCCGCTCCAGATATACCAGTGGAAACCGCCATAATCCAAGTGGACTCCCTGTAGGGAAGGTGGGACCATCGCCACAAAAAGCTTTACGAAGGGAAACCACCAAGAAAAAAGGGATGGATATGCTTTTCGTGGATATAGATTGTGGCAGGTGGATTGCTGGCACATGGTCTTTCTGGGCCCGAAAGACAGGCTGCACGAAGGGAAACCACAGGAACCGGTTTACTCTACGGCACGTGTTCCTATTCTAGTGGAGCATACGCACTAACGTGTATGCACCTTCCAAAGAGAACGAAAAACCCCGTGCTCTGATTGCACAAGAACCTGGGCCGCCTTTTCCAGACTTGTCGTATGGCCATTTTTTGTTGCGACTTCGTTGAGACTTCTCTGGTTCAATAAACGTCATCACATTTGGTGGAGGTGCTGAGATCCCCAAGCAGACCTGGAGCTCCGCTCTCGCAAGTTGCCCGAGAGACCACCGCGAAACATGACTGACGCAGTCGCCAACCAGCCCATCCCAGCCCAGCCAGCACCATCGGCTGTCCCGTCTACCTGCCCCGGCGCTACTCGCCAACGGGACCCACCAATCTTCAGCGGCAGTGGTGAGCAAGACGTAGAAGACTGGCTCTCCCTGTACGAACGCGTAAGCGCCAGCAACAAGTAGGACGATGACTCTAAGCTCGCGTACGTTATCTTTTACTTGGAAGGCGTAGCTAAGCTATGGTTTACCAACCGCGAAACCGCCATCGTCAACTGGTCCTCCTTTAAGACCCTCGTGACTGAAGCGTTCGGCCGACCAGAGGTCCGCAAGCTCCGCGCTGACCAGCGCCTGCGCCACCGAGCCCAGCAGCCTGGCGAGACGTTTACTAGTTACATAGAGGACGTGCTCGACCTCTGCAGGCGTGTTAATCCATTTATGCCTGAAGAAGAGAAAATTCGGTAGATTCTCAAGGGCATCGAGGATGGCGCATTCCAGATGTTGCTAGCAGTGAAAAGCCCGACCACGGTGGCAATCTTCGTAAGCCTCTGCCAGAGCTTCGATGAATTGCGCCGTCAGCGTTCCATGGCCTGACAGAGTGTCCCACCACCGGATTCGATCTCGGCCATCGCACTCGCAAATGCAAGTGTTCGCCAAGAAAGTCTGTCCAACTAGATCAAAGACTTCATCAGGGAGGAAGTCGCCCGACAGCTCTCTCTGCTGCCGCATAGCGACGCGCCCATCACAAGCCTGCCTTCGACACTGCAGCAGGCCATACGCACTGGAATTTGCGATGTCCTCCCTACAGTGCAGGCCCCTTACCCATGCACTTCAGTAGCACCTAATCTATCAGCTGTCGGCTACGCACCACCTGCGCCATCTTCACCTCTCAGCTACGCAGCCGTGGTTACGCGGCCCCCACCGCATCCAGTCGCTTTATCGGCTCCACCTCCTCCGGCCTCGCTTCCAGTTTACAGTCCCCCACCTCGCTTTTTCCGTCGATCTAATGAGTGGCGCACCCAAGATAATCGTCCTATGTGCTTCGCCTGTGGCATCGCTGGCCACATTGCACGCTTCTGCCACCGTCGTCCCCCACCTGTCAAACGCATACTTTGGAACTCCTACCTACGCGGCGCAGCAGGCCACCACGTCTGCATATGAACAGAGGCACTCAGACTCGGATCACCGCCCATCGACTGCTTGTTTCCCATCCCCTCGTCGGCGATCGCCATCGCCTATGCGTCGTCGACCACCTCCTGAGGAGAAAAACTAATCAGTGCAGTTCCGGAGGCAAGAACTTCAACTTGTGCGCAATCCCCAAGGTCTCCATTTTCGCCGCAAAATGTTGTTGATGTCGATGTTGAGGGAGTCGCCACATTAGCGTTAATTGATACCGGGGCCGCCGTCTCTGTGAGGAACGCAAAATTTTGTCGGAAACTGAAGAAAGTGACCATATCTCGCTGTGGCATGGTTCTGTTCACGGCTAGCGCGCAACGCATTCATCCCTCGGCTGTGTGTACGGCGCGCGTCGTCATCCAAGACATCTTGTACGTCGTACAGTTTTTTGTTCTACCATCTTGTTCTCATGACCTTACCCTCGGTTGGGATTTCTTATCACGTCATGAAGCTATCATCGATTGGTTCTGTGCCATAGTGTCCCTTGTGCCAACATGTGAATTTCCGCTACCCGACCGGTCTCCTCGGCTCTGCAAACTCATCGCTGACGACATCACCTTGCCTCCGGAAGCTTCGGTCCCCATAAGCCTTTCATGTGTGGCACAACCTGACGCCACGGTGGTGTTCATGTCATCTCCGGTTTTTACTGAACGCAAGGGCATCGTTCTCCCATTTGCCGTTCTTACAATTGTGTCTGGTTTAATCGTAATGCTGGTTACCAATCACTGCAACTACCTTATTGGTTTACTTCGTGGTGAAACGTTGGGATATGTGCAACCTGTCGACCATATCGACGATATTATTCTTGCCGACGAAACGCCATGTCACATTGCCGCAATCACTAATGCGTCTGAGCCATCAAGTTTGTCAGCCTTCGACAATGCTATTGACGCAGACCTTCCCCTCTCGCATCGCCGCCAACTTGTTGCTCTCCTTAACAAGTTTCGCTCTTCTTTCGACTTTCAAGAACCTGCTTCGGGCTGCACCACAACTATCACTCATACTGTTGACACCGGCTCACATTCACCTCTGCGACAGCGTCCTTACCGCGTTCTTTCCACCGAAGAGCGCCGCGTCATTATGGAGCAAGTAGATGACATGCTTAAACGTGGAGTCATACAGCCTTCTCAAAGCGCTTGGTCATCACCTGTGGTTCTGGTAAAAAAAAAGATGGACCGTTCGATTTTGCGTGGACTATCGCCACTTAAACAAAATTACGAAAAAAGATGCCTACGCGCTACCACGAATAGACGATGCTCTTGACTGTTTACAAGGCGCCGAGTACTTTACATCCTTGGATCTGCGTTTTGGGTATTGGCAGGTGCTAATAGCTGAATGTGATCACCCTAAAACAGCCTTTGTAACGCCGGATGGCCTATATGAGTTCAAAGTCATGCCATTTGGGCTCTGCAACGCACCTGCCACATTTGAGCGCATGATCGATACCATCTTGCGTGCCCATAAGTGGAAAACTTGCTTGTGTTACCTGGACGACATCGTAGTCTTTTCATCTGATTTCCCGACACATCTTGTTCGCCTCCACGAGATTCTGACGTGTCTAACTTCTGCAGGCCTACAACTTAACTCCAAGAAGTGCCACTTTGCAGCACGAAAACTAACCATCTTGGGACATAAGAGACGGTGTTCTTCCGGATCCCGATAAGCTTCGAGCTGTCACTGACTTCCCGTTGCCCACATCACTGAAAGCCCAAAGAAGTTTCGTTGGTCTCTGCTCCTACTTTCGTCGCTTCATGCGCAACTTCGCGTCCATCATCGCACCTCTCACGAGTCTGCTTTCCAACAGCAAAGGTATATCTACAAGGTCACCTGCATGTGACGACGCATTTCGCCAGCTACGCCACCTGCTCACCTCACCACCTATTCTTCGTCACTACGATTCCGCTGCTGCCACAGAAATTCACACCGATGCAAGTGGCGTCGGTCTTGGTGCAGTTTTGGCACAGCGGAAAGGCGCCCAAGCCGAATACGTACTCGCCTATGCAAGTAGCGCTCTCAAGAAGGCTGAATTGAATTACTCCGTGACAGAGAAGGAGTGTTTGGCCATGATCTGGTCCTTGACGAAGTTTCGCCCGTACCTTTACGGCCGTCCTTCCGACGTGGTCACAGACCACCACGCTCTATGTTGGCTGTCCACATTTAAAGACCCGTCCGGACGCCTGGAACGTTGGGCACCTCGATTGCAAGAATACGACATCCGTGCAGTATATCGTTCCGGTCGCAAGCATGCGGATGCCGATGCACTTTCGCGATCGCTATTAACACCGGATGTGGCTTCTCTGTCACCCCCTTTTACCACCTTGTAACCAATAGACACCACTGGCATGCTTTCGGAGCAGCGTAAAGACCCATACCTTGCATTGTTACTTGACTACCTTACCGATCCGTCTGCTGTCCCTTCCACGAGAGCGCTACGCCGACAAGCAGCCCACTTTTCCGTGCGAGGCAGGATTCTGTGCTGCCGCAACTACATGCCTGGTGGTCGGAAGTGGCTCCTTGCTGTCCCAACTCATATGCACTCTGACATCTGCATGAATTTTCATGCAGACTCCCAAAGTGCTCACGCAGGTGTCCTAAAAACCTACGAAAGGCGGCGCCAACAATATTACTGGCGAGGGATGTATCGCTTTGTGCAGAAATACGTTCAGTCTTGCACCACTTGCCAACAGAACAAGACACCTCCGCGGCACCTTACTGGCATGTTACAGCCGCTCCCATGCCTGGCTCGCCCATTCGACCGCGTGGGTATCGATCTCTATGGCCCCCTCCCATATAGTCGCTCTGGAAACCGGTAGATTATTGTCGACGTCGATCATCTGACACGCTACGCTGAGACTGCAGCTCTACCGGTAGCGACCGCCCACGAAGTTGCACTCTTCATTTTGCGCAGCTTCATTCTCCGCCACGGGGCTCCACTGGAATTGCTCAGTGATAGGGGTTGAGTGTTCCTGTCGGAGGTCATCCAAGCTATTCTCGCTGAATGCAACATCATCCACCGGAAATCTGCCGCATACCATCCAAAGACAAATGGTCTCACTGAATGGTTCAACCGCACACTTGGCAACATGCTGAGGATGTACACCTCCTCCGACCACACCAACTGGGACGCTGTATTACCTTTTGATACCTTCGCTTACAACACCGCGACGCAAGCGACTACCGGTTTTCCCCCGTTCTTTCTGTTGTACGGCCGCGAACCATCCCACCCACTCGACACTATACTCGCGTACCGCCCTGATGTATCGGAGTGTTCCCCGCTTTCGGATCTCGCCAGATACGCTGAAGACTGCCGTCAGTTGGCTTGGTCCCTGACAAGTGAGGCTCGAGGTCTACAAAAGACTCGACATGACGACGTTCACCACATGGCTACTACGTTTCGTGCTGGCTCCCTTGTGTGGCTTTGGGTGCCCCCGCACGTTCCTGGCCTGTCTTCTAAACTTCTGGCCCGGTGCCATGGTCCATACCGTGTCATTGACGTAACCTCGCCGGTGAATTACATTATCGAGCCCCTAACGCAGTCGCCAGATTCGCGCCGTCGAGGACGCGAGACCGTACACGTCAACCGTCTCAAGTCCTACTCATTGTGCCCTATACTCAAGCCCTACTCAAGCCCCCTCATTGTGCCTACTTCCTGAGACACCAGGATGGCTACTCTTCACCCCGGGGGTATTGTAGTGGAGCACACGCACTAACGCGTATGCGCCTTGCAAAGAGAACAAAAAACCCCGTGCTCTGATTGCACGAGAATCTGGGGAAGCAACAAGAGGTGTCGTGCGCGGCTTCGCTGGAGAAGGTGCTCGTTTTTTTTTTCTCTTCCGCTTATCTCGTGTTCGCGTTGCTGGCCCTTTTTCGAGTTCCTGTTCAGCTGTCTTTGGCGTCTGGGTGCACCCTTCCGGGGTGTGTGGCCATTGCGCGCGGTGCTGACTTGAGCTCAGCTGACTGATATCTGTCGCGTCTCCCGGCCACGCAAACTCTGCCTGGTCGGCATCCCTCACTAATGATAATTTACCCATTGATCTTTTCTTGTTCAGCGGTCTCAGCAGCATTCTGATGGCTCTGGTCCCAAAAAATGGGGCTTCAATTCACATGAAAAACCCCAAAAACATCCAGGAAAAGCTACGAAAGGTGACCGAACACTTCCAACTCATCACCGAGGTGCGACAACTTGGTCGTGGAGGCATTTTGTGCTGTTCCCCGGATCAGGCCTGCGTATCAGATCTGCTAAAATGCACATCGTTTGCCTCTTTCCCGGTGAGCCCTATTGTTCCTCCTCACTTGGCCTGTGTGAAAGGTTCGGTTCGTGGGGTAGACTTGAGCCTGTCTCCGTCTGAAATTCCAGAGATGTTTTCTGCTGCAGGCGCGGTGGCAGTTTTTCGCTGTTCACGTACCGCTGACAAAAATAAGATCTCGACAGAGTCGGTGATAGTTACCTTTGCTGGAACTACTATACCAACAGAGATCAAAGCGTGGCCACTGATATATAGTGTCGAAATGCTAACTCCGCGTCCACTGCAGTGCCATAGATGCTGGCGTTTTGGGCATAGCATAAAGGGTTGCCGATCAGTAGAGCGGTGTCAAATGTGTGCAGGATAACACAACTCTAAAGAATGCACAACTCAGGAAAGGTCTTGCTGTCTCTGCGGTGGCCCTCACCCATCTGATGATAACACATGCCCTGCGAGAGCTCAGGAGATTCAAATTACGGAAATAATTGAGCAAAAACGTTGTTCAAGACGACGCGAAGCTCGAATCGCCATCGCAGAGCGCCATCATAGGTACGCAGTAGCTGCGATCCGTAATAACCATGTCATGGACTCGTCACTCTCAGACGTGATAGCCTCGACCGTTGAAAAAACAATGACGAAGCTATTGGAGAACCTTTTTGTGACACTGACGGAGTCATTCGCTCAAATAGTAAATGCACAAATCGCTCAAGTCCTCATGAATGTTAATCATCCACATGCAGCCTCTACGCTTTCTTCAGCTAAACAGGTGAATGCAGAATCTGTAGAAACAGGGCCTTCTAAACCCAGCCAACCGATAACAACATCTGTTGAAGAGCTATATTCATGAAGAGCTGGTCCATCGAACTGCGGCCGTAAAAGAATTCCTATTGAACATCTGGATTGGAGCTCTGATTCAGGTTCGCAGGACTCACAAATGGAATTCGACACAAAGAAAATGAAACGGCGGGCGCCCACATGAAAAAATGAATCTCCAGTGAGTCCTAAAGGGAAAAGTAAAAAGTATCAGAAATAAATGGCATCAAAAGAAGATTTTTTGAACGACAACTTATTGCAGAAGGCAGTGAATGCTACCGGCATATCCTCAAAATAGGTGGATTAAGAATCTTGCAGTGAAATTGCCGGTCAATTTTTTCCGCAACTACAGATTTATTTTGCCTCTGTAATCAGCATTCCCCAGATTTAGTGTTGCAAGCAACTTGGCTTTCTAAAGAAAAAAACCTTTCATCTTAAAAACTACCGGACATTTCGCTTACGCCGCCCCTCTCGAGGAGGTGGTTTATCAGTGTTCATCTCTTCAAAAATTGCACATCGGGCAAAAGTTACAGTGGAAATAATGAATTTAGAAAGTGAAATTTTAACATTAGATATCGCTCTTCCAGGACACATTCCCTTTTCGTTAGTAAACGCTTATTTTCCGTCAGGTGTTCAAAATTCTAGTGTTTTAGATACCGTAATCTCATCTTGCAGAAAAGACATATTAATGGTAGGAGACTTCAATTCTCATCCCACTTCGTGGG
This sequence comes from Rhipicephalus microplus, assembly GCF_013339725.1. Lineage (NCBI taxonomy): Eukaryota > Metazoa > Arthropoda > Arachnida > Ixodida > Ixodidae > Rhipicephalus > Rhipicephalus microplus. The sequence continues at coordinate 101,688,734 of NC_051170.1, forward strand.
GATTCAGAACAGATGTAAGTGGAAAGCGCTTGTGGGATATTGTTGCTAAAAATAATTTAGCATGCATTAACCAGCGAACCTCCACGTTTCTATGCAATCAGTCTCATTCTGGGATTGATCTGACTTTCTGTAGTCCTAGCCTGTGTATTTCTACTTGGTCTACTTTAAACTCGGGTACAAATAGCGATAATTTTCCTATATTGTTTGAACTCGTTATGTCCCGTGACTTCAATCATCAGGCAGCCCACTTCTCACATCAATTTTAAAACATTTCAACATACACTACGTGTGGCTTTGTCAAAACGAACCGAGCTAAATAAAGAGCGAAATGTTATCAACTTTAAGGAATTAAGTTATAAAACAATCTTTAAATAAAGCTAAATTCACAGTTCAGGTCTCCAAACAACGCCCTTTGAATCATTGGTGGAACTCTGATTGTTCACGTCATTACAAGCTAAGAAAAGCAGCGTGGCGAAAACTGCTCTATAATCAGTGCCCTAGAAACTGGAGCGATTACAAATACGCGGCTGCAATTTTTAAGCGAACAGTTGCCGCTGCGAAGGATAACTATGATAGCCAACGTTCTGAGTTCCTTTCAAAGCCTGGCCACAGAAAATCACTTTTCAGCTTCTTTAAAGCTAGAAAAGTAATCCCGCCATCAACAAACCTCGAATCGATAGTTTCAACGCTACGTGAGTTGCCTACTTTTCTGGAAAATATTGCTCAAGGGCTAGAAAGCCGCTTCACGGCTGCTAACTTTTAGCACTCGCCGTGCCCTGTTAACAGCGATGACTTTGAAGAGGTTACAGCGTCAGAAATAGCACAAGTAGTGATATTATTACCCGATTTCGCTCCAGGTCCCGATGGAATAACTCCATCGGTAATAAAAATAATCCATAAAGTATTACCTCAAGATTTACTTGCAATAGTTAACCACTCCATTAGACATTCGTGGATTCCGCCTGAGTGGAGAATCGCGAAAATAATTCCTTTATTAAAGAAACATGGAGCTGGGTTGACTTTGGATAACATTAGGCCTATATCACTCACATCTAATCTGGTAAAACTAATTGAAAGACTTCTACACAATAGAATAGACAACTGGTTGGACGAAAATGCAATTTTAAGCCCATGCCAAATTGGATTCAGGAGTGGCTGCTTCATTTGGTGCGCCCATGTTGATCTGGAAAGCAGGATACAACTAGCTCGTTCCAAGAAACAGGTTTCCGCCTTAGTAACTTTAGATATTGCAAAGGCTTATGACAGTGTGGAACACCTTAAACTAATAAATTTGCTAACGCACATCGGGTTACCAAATTACTTCGTGGCATGAGTTTACTCCTTTCTAAAAAATAGAGAATTCTATTGCTCTCAATCTGGCATGTCGTCTTCAAATTATAAATAAACTAGAGGTCTCCCCCAAGGATCGGTTCTTTCACCACTATTATTTAATATGTTATTGCGCACAATTCCAGTACAACAGGATATACAGGTGTATGTATACGCTGACGACATAGCATTTTTTGCCTCAGCTACAGATATACATACATTATATCAGATGCTACAGTTTTATATGAACGCTCTGGACACATGGTTAGACGACATTAATCTATCATTAAACATCAGGAAAAGTGCAGTCGTAGTTTTTCCTATAAGTGTTCCAGTGCAGATTTCCGTACTTTACAGACAGGACTTTATCCCGCACGTGACATCGATTAAATACTTAGGAGTGACTTATACTGAAAACCTAAATTGGAGTCCACACATAGAAAATATGGCAGCTAAAAGAGCACAGGCGCTTAGAATGCTTCGTAGAGTCAGCAATAAACGTTGTGGTTTACGTCGTGATGTGCTAGTAATGATATATTGTATGTATATTCGCCCAATATTGGAGTTTGGGTGTGTCTTGTTTTCTGGAGCACCCGCCTACAAAATTAGACCACTGGTACTACTAGAAAGCGAAGCGCTACGGTTATGTCTTGGGCTCCCAAAATTTGTCGCAATTAATATTTTATATAAGGAAGCGCGCCTGCCTTCTCTTCGTGCTAGGTTCCAAATACTAGCAGGTCGTACCTTCCTAAAAATATACGCATCCCGACATAGGATATCACAATATATTTTCATTAATGAGCCGACGTTCTTTTTTAACCATCAGTGGTCTAGATTAAAATGTCCACAAGTCATCGTCGTACAGAAGCTCCTGGAAACATTAAAAGTTAACCTTCGTGAGGTACGGGTACTAAAAACACCTATTCAAACAATGAAAATAGAATTTGACAATATTTTCCCTAATAATTACAAAACTCTTCCCAGTAGATATCTAGATGCCATTTTGAAAGACCACCTGGCAAGATTAGACATAAAGATTGTAATAGCAACGGATGCTTCAGTTCGCGAAGAGAAGGCAGGAGTCGGAATTGCATCTTCAGTGTTGGATTGGTCCGTGTCGATTCGTTTACCCGATTTTACACCTATTTATCAAGCGGAATTACTGGCGATTCTCTTAGCGTTACGAAAATTACCTCGAGCAATAACAGATACTATTATTCTTTCAGACTGCTTTTCTGTGTGTAGTTCATTAGCTGCGCCTAATATGTCCAATGCTTTAAAAGTATTTTACGACCTTGCCCCAAGACATTTACGACTCATTCGCTTAGTGTGGATACGAGGGCATAAAGGTTTAACCCTCAATGAATATGCTGATGCACTCGCAGTGGCCTCACATAATTATCCCATAATTTCTGTATTATCAACGCGAGCATTTATCGCCGTGGCACGCTTTGAAAAAGTTGTCATGTCAGATCACTTTGAAAATTCTCGATTGGCAACATCGGATTTTTCTCATCTTAAGTACCCTTGGAAAAATCGTTGGTGCTCCTCTAGAACGGCGGAGATATCAATTACGAGACTAAGATGCCGAGTCCCCCCTCCCCCCCCCCCCCCTGAACTTTTATCTACACAGGTCTGGTCTGGCACAGTCTCGCATATGCCTTCACTGCAACGAGAGTGAATCCCTTCACCATTTCCTCTTAACATGCAGGTTATACACAAACCAACAGAGGAGACTATTAGAAGAACCTCCCCGTAGGTTGGCTCTAAATTTATCCCTTCCGGTGGTCCTCTCCTTTGGTGAAACTGAAAAGAGATTTAGCCGCAGGAATGTTTGCGAGGCTGTATGCGACTTTCTAAAGGCAACAAAACGATTAGAATGTTAAGCTGAGGCATAAATTCACTTTATTTCAAATTATATTAGCCTGTTCATTCTTTTTATTACCTCTATTTTATTTCTAATCTATCGTTTTCCAATTGGTTCTTTGTTTAAATATCGTTATCTAAATAATCAGGGTGGTAAAAAAACACCTCACAATTGAGGCACCGTCCGTTTCATGGCCGATCCCCCGTGGTGGGTTGCGCCAGGACTCTGAGGAACAACAACAACAACAACCTGGGTCGCCTTTGCCAGACTTGTCGTACGGCCATTTTTCGTTGCGACTTCGTTGAGACTTCTCTGGTTCAATAAACGTCATCACACTGGTTATGCCTCGTTCGTTAAAGAGAGAGTGGGATGCAAAGAGCTGCCCCAACAGGAACATTAAGTACGTCCACAATTTTCAGTGAAAAAGAAGCGCAGTCACTGAGAACAGAGGGCTGAACGACCGCAGCATCGAATTTGACAAGTCCCGCGTCTACGACTTGCAGATCAATTACTATAAAAGGCTTTTTGTGGAAATCTGGCTCATTGAGGAAAAAGCTTCCAACTTCAGCTGGTCTACATGTGCTCTGCTGATCGAGTCTGGCTCAACGGAATTTCACGCATAATGGAAAATAAGGTGACGCCAAGGCAGGAAGAAGATCCTTCACCACAAAGAGTGTGAGTGGGACGCGAGACGTAGCATTTTTTTTTTCTTGCTACGAAAAAGTTTTCTCGCTGCCTTAAGTGGCATCCCTCTGTTTCAACTGAAGCCTATTATTACCACTGGTTGACGAATACTATGGTTAACGACGGTTACAGATAGCTACATGGCATACATAACCGCAGTTAGCCTCCTAACTGTAGTTATCGCAAATGGGCGATGCTTTGAGAGGTCGACACGGGTTCGAAAATGAATATTTTAGATTTGATTCCTTATAATATTGTTACGCAAGGCAAGGTAACTCAAGGGGGTTTTTAATGGGCCCTGAGTCCGCGATCACAGTATAATGATGATGATCTCTACCACCATGGCTCGTACCCACTCAGAGGGATTGCAGTGGAGGCAACGTCGTCTTCATTCTCTACCCGCGCTTCCCTTGTTTTTCCTGGTAGTGATACCTCTTATCAATATATTTTATGCAGATACCACCCAGTAGCCCGAAAAGGAACCTATTATTCTTAGAGCCTAATTTAGGAGGCAGGCATTATGGCACATAAGCAACACAAAGGAACAAATTTCATTTCCCACCATTCCTGAAAGTTAACGACGATGTAACACATAAATATTATCATTACTAAAGAAGACATTTCGCGTACGAAATGTTTACGCAACAAAAAAAAGTAAGCCAATATTGTTTGAAGCTTGTAGATTGAAGAAAAATACTTTTCAAAAATGTGTAAAAATGCGAGATTTCATGATGGTTTGTGCCCAACAGTTGCTACGATGTTAATAAAACTTATCAACTGTGTTTTTAAAACAAGTTTTGTTTTTGTCTTTCCGCAACAGCAGGTACGTTCTGGTTATTCAAATCGTGAGCGACCGAAGCTGATCTTGAAAACCCTGACAAAAACGCTCGCAAATTTTTGCGGTAATAATACGGGTTAGAGTGGAAAAAAAATATATTTATGCTGAGATATATTTTTCCGTCATTAGGCAACAAACCAATTTTTTACTACTACATATTTTTGCATTTATTTTCTCAGTAGGAGCCCGCTGCTAAATAATTCTTCTTCGTGTAGGGAGTCCGCGCATACGCATGATTTTTGGTGACCAAGACGCAGGTGCTGATCAAGGGACATTTGAAGTCACAAACATGCAGACTGCGCCCCCCCCCCCCCCCAAAGAAAATTGGCGCTAATGCATACAGAACGCTTCCGTCAGCTCCTTCAAGCCGACCTTCGCTACAGTGACACAACAAGTTACAACCACTAGATACATGACAACACATTCCACAAGAGGCTACTTCACTTCATACTCAACACTGGCCTAACGGCACACAATTAACCAATATACTCGCAAAAATATTATGCCTCACAGGCAAGTGTTTGTCACAATTAAAAAAATAATGCAGGCCTCTGGCTTTGCCTACTGGAGCATGTGAAGTTTCGAACGTCAACGATGATCAGTTTGGATCTCAACGATTTCTATCGGAGGTGCTGTTTGGATCCGGAAAAGGTCAATTGCTGTAACTTTCCTGACAGCTCGGTGATGCTTTCTTGCAGATGGCGTGGATGATCTCATCTTGTGTATGATGTAACATTGATAAAAATGACTTTACCATATTCCACAGAATTATAAGCCATCGCATTTGACTCTACAGACATTTTTAAGCTTCTATAACATTGATAAGTTCTGGAACATTGAAATTTACATAATGAAGTGTCATACACTGAAAATATTGGGAATATTCCTTTTTTGGATAAGACGTTTTAGGTCAAGCATAACTTGGAGAATAAATTAGTGTTATCGTGGCTTCATGCAACAAAAAACATCGATTAAACTTATCCTTGTGGAGTAACGGCAGGGGTAACGTCCATTACTGTTTTTTTTCGGTAACGGTAACGGTAATTCGTTACCTTTTTCTTTTGAGCTAACGTAGAGCGGCAACGCGTTCATATTTTGCTAGAGTAATGAGCAACTTACCTAGGTGGCTTTTTTCAGTAACGTGTAAAACACTGCTGAGATGTTGATGTACCCACATCGATACCTCGTGGCACATCTACACTCAACCAATGACTCGCGGCCGGTATACACTTTCCGGAGACACTGCAGCTTTGGAACAATACGCAAATCACGCTTGAACCACAGCATTTGAAAACCGTGCAAGCAAAGCCGAACGAGTTTTCACTCAAACTTTCATGAACTCGCGGTCTGCTGCCGCGAAGGAGAGTAATTTGTGGGTCGGCGACCGTCCTGTGCATGGGCGTTCGGCAAGTGCTTGAACTTAGCCCGAGTGGCTGAATCGTGTTGTAGACAGACAGAGAGAGAGACAGACCAAAATATTCCCGTTCAAGTATGCTTCGATTAGGATCGCTGAAAAGAGTTGAAGTAGAAGAGAGTGAAGCACCAGAGACTCGGTATACCCCAAGCGTATGCAAATGTGCGTGTACACAGACGACATTGCATAGTTTGCTTCTTCTAGTGATATGCATTCGCTGTACTACGTTATACAGGCATAATTGGATGAGATTCAAATATGGCTCAATGATCTGAATTTGTCTCTGAATGTTAGCCAAAGTGCCGTTGCTTTCCTACTGACTTTTCTTGTGTGGATTTTACTAACGCATGGACAGGTATTTGTTACTCAGGTAGATTAATTAAAATATCCACGCATAGTATAAATAGCTAAGACTAATTGGAGCTCGCACATTAAGTATGTTGCAGCTAAAGGTTCACAAGCAGTCGGTTTATTAAGACGATCAGCAGCAGTCGGTTTGGAACGCGTAGGGGAAATATAATTGATGATCTGTTGTATGTATGTCTGCCCATTATTAGGGTTTCGGTGTGTATTGTTCTCTGTGAGAGCCGCTTATGAGTTACTCCCTCTTTTAACTTTGGAACGTGAGTCACTACGTTTATGTCTCAGCCTTCTGAAATTTGTAGCCAACAATATACTTTACAACAAAGCATACCTACCATTCCTTAAAACTAGGTTTAGAATGTTGACAGTTAAAACACATCTAAACATCTACGCCTCCCCACGCAGAAGTTCTGAATATGTGCTCCTTGGTGCACCGTCCACATTTTTTTTAAAATGCGAGTGGTCTAGGCTACATAGATCTCAAATAACTTTTGCGGGTAATCTTCTGGAACCATTACAAGTGTCACTTCGTTATTCAATTTACCCTACCGTACTTAATCTCACCCAGGTAAAGAAATTTATTGATATATCTACAAAGAACGCTAAACTATTACTCACCAGATATTTAAAAGGGTTATTGAAAGACCACCTCAAGAGCGTGCGGATAAATCCAGCAGTATAGCCACAGATGCTTCTGTAACTGATGTGAAGGCCGGAATGGGAATCTATTCAACGGATCCTAGTTGATTCTTTTCTCTTCGCTTGCCAGGCTTCACACTCATATTCTAGGCTAAATAAAGGGCAAAAATTTTTGTAATGTGTAAACTCGCAACACATTACTTTAGTAGTGGTGCTAACAGACTATTTGTCTGTGTGCATCACTCCAGCAGCATCCCACTCATCGAACTGCCTCGCAGAACTTTATTTTTATATGCCCAATTATGTGCGGAATGTCCGTCTGGTTTGAGTTCCAGGCCACACTGAATCAGAACTGAATGAAGTGGTGGACACCAAAGTAACATGATCCGTTAAAGGACCTGTCTTAATTATTTTAAAACTATCCAGCAATACCACGTTTGCTCCATTCAGAAACATTTGTCTGCACGATGAACATACCAAATCTTCTGTGCTAAGCGACGCAAGTTTCCAGCATCTTAGGTATCCGTGGAATAGCTCATAGTGCAGCACAAGGCTTTTGGAAGTTACGTTAACAAAATTTCAATGCAGACTACCGTCAATAAACTTTTACTTACACAAGTCTGGATTCATTCCTTCACTCATAAGAACTTTATTAATGAAGCAGACCCAATGGAGCACTCCTTTATCGAATGTAGAAGATATAAAAAGATAAGACAAAGATTTGTGAGATCACCTTTTCAAACGAGTGCCCTTAAGCAACACATCATCATTGCTCTTCCTTGGGGCGTCGCTACTAGGGCTATGCAACAGGATCATTTACGATGCTCCATTATTTAAAATAATCAAATAGAATGCCATGTTAATACTATCAGTGCATCTAAAAGATTATCTTTCATTTATTTATTTACCTTAATCATATATTAGTTAGTTTATATGTTTAACATTAGGTAGCATACATTAAAAATACCAAAATTACCCGAAATAATTTTTTCTCTTTTGTTTATCTTTTTCGCACTATATTTATCCCATTAATATTTCCTTATTTCTGTTTAATAAATGCTGCTGCACGCCTAGTGGCCAATGCTTAGTGGTGGGTTGTGGCATTCATATGGAAAACATTATCATCAGTATCGCACTTTTGCAAAGCCACAGGTTCTCGGTTGGCGCCATCCACCTCGACGTGTTCGACGTCTTCCATGCCTTCAAGCTTGCCCGTGCGAAACTTGCTGGGGCGATCTTGGCTGAGGATTGAGTGGTTTTAGCTTTGCAGTTTTAGTGTTCGAATCTCTGGGTTATCTGTTTTTGAGCCTAACCCTATCTCTGGTGCTCATGTCAACTACTTCTCCAGGCCAGGCCTGGTCAGCGTCCCTGCCGTCTAATGAATTGCCGCTAGACTCCTTTTTTCGCAGTGGTATCAACAGCATTCCCGTGGCACTGGTACCTACAAATGAAGGCTTCATCTGACTTACAAACCTTCAGGTGGTCCAAAAGGAACCTAAAACAACTTAAAACCATTTCCAGACCATCAAAGATGTGCGCCTATTTGCGCGAGGAGGTATCGTGTGTAGTTCACCGGATCAGACCTGCGTGCAGGATTTTCTCAAATGCACCTCGTTTGCTGCTACCCCGGTGAGTGCTTTCATTCCGCCTCACCTTGCATGGACCAAAGGCCTTGTACGGGAAGACGACTTTAAGATGAGTCCAGCTGAGATTCTAGACAGGCTCTCTGGAGCAGGCGTAATTTCGCTTTATCGATGTAATCACCTAGTCAACAAAGAGAGGGTACCAACCAGAACGTGCCCGTCAGAAATATAATTATGACCATTGATCTTTCAAGTACAGCCCTTTGCTTCTCGTCCGATTCAGTACAAAAACTGCTGGAGATTCAGCCACACTACGGGAGGATGTATATCAAACGTTGATTGATTGATTTATATGTGATGTTTAACGTCCCAAAACCACCATATGATTATGAGAGACGCGTAAATCTATCGTTCATTGTAGCACCTGCAGAGAGAGCTATTCTTCAAGCGAGTGTACTGCAACAGCGGAAACGTGCTGTCGCTGTGGGGGGAGTCACTGCGCCGACAACTCTGGCTGTTCTACTCAATCTCAGGAGGGTCTAGAAGTTATTGAACACCACCGCTGTTCTCGAAGGGAAGCCATTGACATAGTTAGAGACAAGGCTTTTGCACACTCTGACATTACAGCGCGCTACACTTCCAGTATAAACTCAAACCTATCGCAGGCTATTGAAACTGCTGTGGAAAAGGCAGTGAGTAAGGCAATGAATAAACTCATATCTAACCTTTCCGACTCTTCAGTGCAAAGTTTTTTAGATCAGATTGTGCAAGTAGTACAGACTAGTACAGAACCTTAAGGATCGGACATTACCAGCGATGCCGCTCAGCTAGCAACGTAATGTTGGACGACCTTTCTGCTGCATCTGCAGAAAAGGCTAAGTAGTCAGAAACACAGGTGCACATGGACCGACATACGCCTCAGCCGAGCACAAGTGCTGCAACGGATATGGAACTTGATATGCGAACTAATAAACGTATCAGGTCCCCTATCTCCACCGATCTCAAGTCCAAACCTAAACAGAATGAGTCGGCTGTTTCGCGTAAAGATGCTAAAAAGGGCGCAGCATGCGTCTCTGCGGTGCGGTCAACACCATAGGTCAGGTCAGTTGAGGGTACTACAATGGAACTGCCGTTTCATATTTTGAGCCTCAACCGACTTACATTACTTTTTCAATCATTTTAATGTTGATATTATAATTCTCCAAGAAACTTGGCTTACACCAGATAAAAATTTCCATCTTGCATGTTTTTGTTCTTTTGGATTAGATCGCCCAACACGTGTTAGTGGTTTAATGATCCTTGTATCGAGTAAATTATGCCATAGGGCGAAAATTTTTCTCAAAAAGTTAAGACTCGTATTGTGAAATTGTAGTGTTAGAGTTTTGTCTCCCCGGATGCCACCCTTTTTCAATTATAAATTCTTACGTCCCCTTCGGTGGGCAAAGTACGTGTTACTTTGACAGTGTTTTGGTAGCATGTAGGAAGGAAATTGTACTCACAGGAGACTTCAATTCACGTCATTTGTCTTAGGGCCTAAGGACAGATTCTTGTGGTAGATGACTGTGGGAATGAACTTTCACCGCAACCTCTCGTGTGCGAATAAGTACCATGTAACATTTGTCCGAGGTCAGACTTGCTCAGTGTTAGATTTAACGTTTTGCTCTAATGCAGTCAAGGTTTTGTCATGAGCTGTTCAGAATTCGGAAACTAACAGCGACCATCTTCCTGTAATTGTGGATATTACTTCTCCAACAATAACTTTAGATCTGCCAAAACGCACATACATCAACCATAGCAAATTTCAAGCCTGCCTCCGTTCTGTCATTTCCAAACTTGGAAATCCCAGTACTAAGGAGATTGCATCTACGATTGGTTCAATGCTGGAGGGATCTAGGAAAAATTCCGAATTCGCTATTCCATTGAATAAACGATTTTCCTCTCGTTGGTGGAACGATGAGTGTACGCGTGATTATAGGAGTGTCACGAGGTGGTGATACACGCAGCACTTGAGAGGAAGCACGCAGGAGTCAGGGCGGTGTCAGGCGAACTGTTTATTGGGCGAACTTGTGCCCAGCAAAACAGGGCCAAACACAACTCACAGCAACAGCGGCGTGAACAGTCGTCGGCCGACGGAAAAAAAAGACCCCCCAGTGGCGCACTGCGCCGGCTTTTATACACGCGTCGTAACGCGTTCCAGAGTGGCATACAAGATAAACGCGGCCTGCGTTGCGCTTAACAGAAAGTGATAGCGGCTTCCTTCGTAAACCAAAAGAACCGCACGTGTCAGTCTTTTTATACACGCGTCATAACGCGTTCCAGAGTGGCATACAAGATAAACGCGGCCTGCGTTGCGCTTAACAGAAAGTGATAGCGGCTTTCTTCGTAAACCAAAAGAACCGCACGTGTCACTACCCCCCTCTCAAAAAGCATCGTCCCGATGCTAAAGACAGAACATAAGAGAGAGTACATGCAATAAATTACATTAACAATGCGTCACAGCTAATCAGCGCGCGTAATAAGGTTTAAGTCGCACCACGTGTACGACTTCGGGTCGTGGACGGCGTCGTTGGGATGACGTTAAGCCATCGGGCACGACCTCATAGTCCAGTTCACCACGACGTCGGACTACCTTGTAGGGTCCAAAGTAGCGTCGCAGGAGCTTCTCAGACAATCCCCGTCGTCGTATCGGCGTCCAGACCCAGACAAGGTCGCCGGGTTGGTATTCGGTGTGGTGTCGTCGAAGGTCGTAGTGGCGCCTGTCGACCGTCTGTTGGCTCTTGATACGCAGGCGGGCTAGCTGTCGAGCTTCTTCAGCGCGATCCAGGTAGCTGGCGACGTCGAGGTCTTCTTCGTCGGTGCCGACCGGTAGCATGGCGTCAAGCGTCGTTGTTGGGCTCCGTCCGTAGACGAGCTTGTATGGAGCAAACTGCGTCGTTTCCTGCACGGCCGTGTTGTACGCGAAGGTTACATACGGGAGTATGGCATCCCACGCCTTGTGGTCGACGTCCACGTACATGGCCAGCATGTCGGCGATGGTCTTATTTAGACGCTCGGTGAGGCCATTCGTCTGTGGGTGGTACGCGGTGGTTCGGCGGTGGCTTGTCTGACTGTACCTCAAGATCGCTTGCGTTAGGTCAGCCGTAAAGGCCGTACCTCTGTCGGTGATGAGGACCTCGGGGGCTCCGGGGCGGAGGACGATGTTCTCAATGAAGAACTTGGCGAACCCGGCGGCAGTGCCCTTGGGCAAGGCCCTTGTTTCGGCATAGCGGGTGAGGTAGTCAGTCGCTACGACAATCCATTTGTTGCCAGAAGTTGACGTCGGGAACGGCCCCAGTAAGTCCATGCCAATTTGTTGGAATGGCCGTTGAGGTGGTTCGACGGGTCGCAGAAGTCCGGCTGGCCTAGTTGTCGGCGTCTTGCGTCGCTGACAGTCTCTGCATGTTTTTACGTAGTACGCGACGTCGGCAGTGAGGCGAGGCCAATAGTACTTCTCTTGTATTCGTGACAGCGTGCGGGAAACACCAAGATGTCCGGCTGTCGGGTCGTCGTGTAATGCTTCCAGAACCTCTGGACGTAACGCTGAAGGCACCACGAGGAGGTGGTCAACGCGGAGCGGCGAGAAGTTCTTCTTCAGGAGGACGTTGTTTCGCAGGAAAAACGAAGCCAGTCCTCGGCGGAATACTTTCGGCACGTCGGCGGTCTTGCCTTGCAGGTAGTCCATGAGGATCTTGAGCTCTGGGTCAGCTCGTTGGCGTTCCGCGAAGTCGTCGGTACTTATGGGTCCCAGGAAAGAGTCGTCGTCCTAGTCATCCTGGGGCGGCGGATCGACAGGGGCGCGAAACAAGCAGTCGGCGTCGGAGTGCTTTCGTCCGCTCTTGTAGACGACGGTGATGTCAAATTCTTGTAGTCTGAGACTCCACCGTGCGAGGCGCCCTGACAGATCCTTCAAGTTAGCTAGCCAACACAAGGCGTGGTGGTCACTCATGACTTTGAAAGGCCTGCCGTACAGGTAGGGGCGGAACTTTGATGTAGCCCAGATGATGGCAAGGCATTCCTTTTCTGTCGTGGAATAATTGGCTTCTGCCTTCGAAAGTGACCGGCTAGCGTAACTGATGCCCCTTTGAAGTCCGTCGGTCCTCTGCACGATCACGGCGCCGAGCCCTGTGCTGCTTGCGTCCGTGTGAATTTCGGTGTCAGCTTCTTCGCCAGCGGTGTCAGCTTCTTCGGTGTCAGCCAGTATTGGCGGCGTTTGCAGGCGTCGCTTTAATTCTTGAAATGCCTCGACTTGCGGCGTTTCCCATTTGAAGTCGACGTCGGCCTTCGTGAGGTACGTCAGTGGCACGGCGATCCGCGAAAAGTTCTTTACGAAGCGCCTGTAATAAGCGCAGAGGCCAAGAAATCGGCGTACTGCTTTCTTGTCGGTGGGTGCAGGAAAGTCGGCGATCGCAGCTGTTTTCTGTGGATCAGGGAGCACTCCCGACTTGCTGATAACGTGGCCAAGGAACAATAGTTCCTCGTAGGCGAAGCGGCACTTTTCTTGCTTCAGGGTAAGTCCCGAGGCTTTGATTACCCGAAGAACAGCTTCAAGGCGCCGGAGGTGCTCGTCGAAGTTGGAAGAAAATACGACTACGTCGTCCAAGTAGACGAGGCAAGTCTGCCACTTCAAGCCTGCGAGTACTGTGTCCATAACCCGTTGGAACGTCGCAGGCGCCGGCAAAGACCAAAGGGCATGACCTTAAACTCGAATAGGCCGTCTGGTGTTATGAAGGCAGTCTTCTCTCGGTCTCTTTCGTCTACTTCGATTTGCCAGTAGCCGGTTTTGAGATCCATCGACGAAAAATACTTGGCGTTGTAGAGTCTGTCCAGAGCATCTTCTATCCGTGGGAGGGGATACACGTCTTTCTTCGTGATCTTGTTCAGGCGACGATATTCGACGCAAAAACGTAGGGTTCCGTCCTTCTTCACCAACACCACGGTGATGCCCACGGACTCGTAGACGGCTGAATGATGTCGTCACACAGCATTTCGTCGACTTGTTGCTTGATGGCCTCGCGTTCCCGTGCAGAAACTCGGTAGGGGCTCTGACGGAGCGGACGGGCATATTCGTCGGTTATGATGCGATGTTTCGCGAGAGGGGTCTGACGAAGCCTCGATGACGACGAGAAGCAGTCCTTGTATTGGTGGAGTAAGGCTTTGAGCTCCTTTTGTTGCTGCCTGGAAAGGCTTTGATTGACGTCGAAGGCGGACGCGGACACTGCTGTCGACGTTGCGGCTCCCTGAGAATCGGTGAGGACGAAGGCATTGCTCGCTTCCACAAATTCGCTTAGATGTGCTACCGTCGTGCCCCTATTCAAGTGCCTATATTCGTTGCTGAAGTTCGTCACCATTACCTTGGCTTCGCCGTTATGAAGCTTGGCTATGCCTCTTGCGACGCACATCTGACGGTTTAGGAGCAGGTGCTGGTCGCCTTCGATGACACCTTGTGAGTTGGTAGACGCTTTGGTGCCAACGGAAATGATGACGCTCGACAGTGGCGGGATGGTTACCTGCTCTTCTGTCACATTCAAGGCATTGTGAGCGACGTTGCAGTCTGACGCCGTTGCATTATCCGTGGACAGCGTGATTGACCTGGATCTTAGGTCGATGACTGCGCCTTGCTGGTCCAGGAAATCCATGCCTAAAATGACGTCTCGCGAGCATTGCTGCAGGACCACAACATTCACAGAATACGTCTGGCTGTGAATCGTGACTCTTGCCGTGCAGGTTCCAGTCGGTGTTATAAGGTGGCCCCCTGCTGTTCGGATATCCGGTCCTTCCCATGCAGTCTTTACCTTCTTGAGCTTAGCGGCGAAGAGACCACTGATGATAGAGTAGTCGGCGCCGGTATCGACTAGGGCGGTGACGCTGTGGCCGTCGATGATCACGTCGAGGTCGGTGGTTCGTCGTCTGGCGTTCCGGTTAGGTCGGGGCGTCGGATCACGGCTGCGTCGGCTTGGTCCGGTGCTGCTATGTCGCGTCGGCGGCGAGGCTTTGTCGTAAAGACTCTGCTCAGGCGGCGTACTGCGACTACGTCGGGAAAGTTCGTGCGTCGTGGTCGTCGTCATCGGCAGCGGCGGCGGCGGCGGAGGTGGATCTTCGGCAATGCGTCGTGCAGCAACCACACCTTCATCGGTTGCTGCCTTTAGTTTCCCGGGTAGGGGCTTGGGGATCGGCCCCGGTTAGGGCCGGTGTACTGGCGGCGATCCGGGGAGACGTAGCGGCCAGGCGAAGGTGAACGGGATGGTCGTCGTTGTTGCCACTGCGATCCGGCGATGTAGTCGGCGATGTCGCGAGGTCGCTCACCTGGGCGCGGACGCGGCGCGTTCACGTGGAAGCCACGCAGTCCCATCTCACGGTACTGGCAGTAGCGATAGGTGTGCCCGGCTTCGCCGCAGTGGTAGCATAGTGGGCGGTGGTTCGGGGTGCGCCAAACGTCACCTCGGCGAGCGCTGGATTACTGGCGAGCGGGAAGGCGTCGGGGGTGGCAGCGGTGGCTGGCGACGAAACTGCGGAGACGTTGGGTCCTGGTGTTGGCGAGGAGCGGCGACAGGTCGTCGTGCAGTAGCGGCGTAGGTCATCGCCTCCGGTTGGGGCTGTGGCCGTTCAGGAACGCTCAGTGAGCGCTGTAGTTCCTCGCGGACTACGTCTTCGAGAGAGGCGACTTGGGGCTGAGATGATGGCAACATGCGGCGCAGTTCTTCACGAACAATAGCGCGTATGGTCTCGCGCAGGTCGTCAGGGCAGAGTCCTCGGACTTCTGCGACGTCTGGCGACATGCGCCGATCGTATTGGCTGGTCCGCATTTCAAGAGTCTTCTCGATGGTGGTAGCCTCGGAGAGGAACTCTTGTACCGTCTTTGGCGGGTTTCTGATCAGTCCGGCGAAGAGCTCCTGCTTCACTCCTCGCATAAGCAGGCGAACCTTCTTGTCCTCAGACATGTCGGCGTCGGCGTGGCGGAAAAGTCGCGTCATCTCCTCCATGAAGATCGTTACGTTTTCGTTGGGGAGCTGCACCCGAGTTTCAAGCAGTGATGCGGCTCTTTCCTTCCGCACGACGCTTGCAAAGGTGCGCAGGAAAGCAACGCGGAAGTCGTCCCAGGTTCGAAGCGTTGACTCGCGGTTCTCGAACCAAGTCCTTGCGGCGTCTTCCAGGTAAAAATACACATGACGCAGCTTGTCGTCCGGGTCCCACTTATTGAGGGCTGCGACGCGGTCGTAAATATCAAGCCAGTTTTCCGGGTCTTCGTAGGTCGATCCGCGGAAGGTAGGCTGCTCTTTGGGCTGGTTTACGACTACGGTTGCCGAAGACCTTGCTTCCGTCATCGTGGATGCCGGCTTCGTAGCAGCCTTTGCTTTCTTGTCCTTGTCGGGGAGCGGCAGGTATTCGGGCGGTAGTCCTTGTTGTCTTCGGCTCACTCGAACGACCGGGTCGGCGTCGTCCTCTTGGCGGCTTGGGCTTGGCTCACGGCTGGACGGGGGCGTACGGTACATGGACCGAGAAGCACCTCCACCAGATGTCACGAGGTGGTGATACACGCAGCACTTGAGAGGAAGCACGCAGGAGTCAGGGCGGTGTCAGGCGAACTGTTTATTGGGCGAACTTGTGCCCAGCAAAACAGGGCCAAACACAACTCACAGCAACAGCGGCGTGAACAGTCGTCGGCCGACGGAAAAAAAAGACCCCCCAGTGGCGCACTGCGCCGGCTTTTATACACGCGTCGTAACGCGTTCCAGAGTGGCATACAAGATAAACGCGGCCTGCGTTGCGCTTAACAGAAAGTGATAGCGGCTTCCTTCGTAAACCAAAAGAACCGCACGTGTCAGTCTTTTATACACGCGTCATAACGCGTTCCAGAGTGGCATACAAGATAAACGCGGCCTGCGTTGCGCTTAACAGAAAGTGATAGCGGCTTTTTTTCTTAAACCAAAAGAACCGCACGTGTCAAGCAGAGAGACAAAAAGCCACTTGGAAAAAAATTCTTCATAATCAACGCCCAACCAACTGGAAGGACTAATTTACACAATAAAAATACCACGAAAAAAGAAATCTACTCTAATTTAGATCCTTTAGACGACCGTCTCTAAAACAGTGTAACGGCTTCGAGTGGCATCGTTTAAGTTTCTGTGTTGAATTTATTACCAATTGAGAGGCAAATTCAACCAAACGAAGCACAGAGCACCGTAGCATTAAATAAATGGGTGAGAGAATGAATGAATGAATGAATGAATGAATGAATGAACGAATGATCGAATGAAAAATCCTCAGTTAGCGTGTTTCACTAGCGTCACATATACCAAGTTTGGTATTACGGGGCGTGAATGGATGACGATTGTATGTGACTGGTGCAAACATGATAATAACCAGTGTACGTAGGTGTCATGTAACAACATGCCTACATTCTACGCTAGTCATGCGCTCGCGGCCGTTTCGCTAGTTTCACATATACATAATCCGGTATTAGGTGACGTCAATGAATGGCGAAGGTATGTGACTTCTGCAAACATGATAATCATGAGATGCGTGTCATGTGAGAAGATGACTACATGCCACAGTCAAAATGCCACTGCACTTCGACGTGACCTGGCGCGCGTGTTCGTGGCGTTCATTTCGTCGCGTCACGCCGGAGTGTCCACGCCAGGTGCCGGTCCTTCCATTTACTCGTAGGCGCACGCCACGCTGCTTTGCTTTGACGCATACGCGTTTCAGTGCGTCCGGCGTCCCTCCGTCACGAAAAGAGTGAGACGCAGTGTTGTCTGGGTAACGCATCTGCGCGAAATGCAGCAGGTCGCATTTCGCGCCGGTTGCAGTCGAGCCGCGACGACGGACGCTGGTTGCGGCTGGCTTCAGACTATAGAGTGCTCGCGTTTTGCAACGTAGCATCGCTGTGCCGAGTGTGCACGCACGTCAACGTTAAGTTGGAGTATATTGGGCCCTTCATGATGCGCTCCGACCGTTTTGCTAGCTCCACATATACGACATTGTGCGTTACGTGACGACAATGGGTGACGAAAGTATATGACTGGTGGAAACATGATAATTATCAGACGCGTGTCATGTAAGAACCTGACAACATACCACGCTCGTAGCGTGCTCGTGGCCATTTCGCAAGCTCCACATATCACATGACGTAAACAGATCACGAAGGTAAACGACACATCCAAACATGATAGTCATGACACGGAAGTCGTGTACGGCATTATTTACCTCCACCTCTTAACTTTGTGGTGACTAGAAAGTGGCTTATCACCTTTCTTCATTCGTGCTTCGCATACCATCGATTCCCACTGTACGTGGGATCTGCCAATATTTTTTCTTGTTCAACGTAATATAACGAATATCATAAAACAGACTTCATTGAAGTGAAACTTACAACGGATTAACCAACTGTAGCTTATGGAGCCCATTTGCGCGACGCTTTTAATAACTATCATTTCGAAAAAAAAACATCCGTCCTTGCTCAGGTTATTGTGCAGGTATAGCGTGCGTAACAAAGCTATAGTATGTGAAACGCAGCAGAGAACGAAGCCCATTGTTCAACTTTAAAAGGCTTTTCTTGTAACTTTAAAGCTATTTTGCTTTTGTCTAGTAAAGTTGATCAAAAATAATAGAAGATACCACCATTCGTAACCTTGATCTCACCCTATATTTTTCCGTGAGCCTCACGAAAGCTGCGATTTCCATCTCTGTATCGACAAAATCAAAATTATTCCCAATACTCTTATACGGTTGGCGACTATCGCTAAAAAATGTAGTATACAAAATCTATTTTGCGCGCGTTACTGCACTTGGAATCCAGACACCCACGCTATGAAGGCAAGTGTCTTAATACTACTTGATCGGCGCACTTTCAAACAGCAGAGGATAGCGGGTAAAGTTTTTTTAGGGGCGAAATTCGTTAAAGCGGCACCCGTTCACCTCTCGTCGTAGTACGTAACAAGTCTTACGCTTCGACCTGCAAGGTGGTGCCGGTGGGAGATTTCTCCTGTGCGTTGTTGAACAATAAAGAATTCGCAGTTTGCACGTTACCTAAAAGCCGAATTCTCCTGTCTCCCATTTCCAAATAGCAGCCATTGGCATGTACATTGAGCACTATCTGACAAGAGAAGGTTGATACGTTATACTCGCTGGGCGTAAGCTTCTTGGTTTTAGAAAGGTTTAGCAAGCGTTGGGCCCCAGTGCCAAGGATAAGGTGAACTAGTATATACCATGAACTCGAGGTGATTAAAGGTGGGACGTAGACAAGGGTTGGGGGGGAGATGAACAACAAGAGAGAAGGCAGGGAGATTAACGAGGCATGTGCCCGGTTTGCTACCCTACGCTGGGGAAATGGGAAGGGGGCAAAAGATGAGAGAGAGAGAGAGAGAGCAAAGAGAAGAGAAAAAAAGAAAAATAGGATTGTCAGTCAGTGGGCTGGCACGTATGCAGCGGTGGCACTACACAAAAGTTAAAGGTGGTCTTCAGTCTTCAAAAGTCTTCAAAAGTCTTCAAAAAGAACAAGACAGCTTTGACTGCTTTTTGAGCCCATTGATTGATTGATATATGGGGTTTAACGTCCCAAAACCACCATATGTCTATGAGAGACGCCGTAGTGGAGGGCTCCGGAAATTTCGACCAGCTGGGGTTCTTTACCATGCACCCAAATCTGGTTTTTTTGTTTTGCTGTTTTCGAGCCCCCGAAAGGCGAGGACGGTGTTGCAGTAGCATCTGCATAGAGTGTGGCCGATCGTGCAATCGTTGCAATGCGTCCCAAAGCTTCTGTCTTTCAGAGGCAAATCGATGGCAATGGCATATCAGATGGTCGATGTCTTCTTTGGTGCAGCAGACGTCGCATTCCGCATTGTCGGTCAATCCGATGAGGGTTGTATATGCTTTTGTGAAGGCAACCCCCAACCAAAGGCGACAAAGAAGCGAAACTTCACGACGACGAAGTCCGGATGGAGGTCGAAGTTCCAGTCGAGGGTTTATTTGGTAGAGTCTCGTATGTCTTATGCTTGGGGTGTTCCACTCCAGCAGACACAGACTACGTGCCAGGTGACGAAGTTGCTTTGCAGTGTCAGTCCTTGACAAAGGAATCGGAAGGGTGTGCTCTTCTTGGTGTGATGTCCTCACCGCGTTGACTGCGGAAACATTGCCACTGAGCCCACAATGGCCAGGAAGCCACTGAAACTTGACCTCGTAGCCTGTTTCTGTGACGTGGTGGAGAAGCTTGACAACCTCGTAAGTTAACTGTTCATGGCAACCTCGTCGAAAGACTGGCTGCATGCTCTGTAGGGCCAGTTTCGAGCCGGAAACACAGCCGATTTACTCGGTCTCTGGGATTTGATGTACTCTAGGGCACCACGCAAAGCCGCAAGTTCTGCCGCCGTAGACGTAGTGACATGTGACAGCTTGATTCGCAGCGTAAGTGAAGTCACAGAGATTTTAATGTATAGCGCTGAGTAATGGTTGTACGAAGATCCCAGACAGTTCTCCAGATTAGTGACAGAGGCTTTCTGGGATCATAAGGCTCGCAAAAAGATACCCATCGTTGCTTGTCCAACTTGTCCATGTGACGCTGCATTTTCTTTTGTGTGCGTCTGGCCACTCTCAGATCATCAAGTGACTTCGTGCGCCTATTACGAATCGCTCGGAGTTTCTCGAGATCAATGTCCATATCAGTGCGAGATGATCTCACCGGAAGCGAATGCATGGTTGACTGTAGGGCACCCTCTAAGTTGAAGGGTGAGCCGCCAACATAGTATTCTATGATTAACTTGGTACTTTTGCCAATCAGTGCACTGCACAGCTCTGGAGGACTTGAGACTTGGAAGGCCGTCACTCTTTAGGTATGTTGAGATGTGGTCACTCCCCCTTGTTTTCAAATCCGAAAACCAGTGCAGTCTGCTGGCGAACGAGCGTGGGACGAAAGTGAGGTCCAGGCAACTGCTATAGGCCAATCCGCGCAGATAAGTAGGGCTGCCGTCATTCACGAGGATAAGTTCACAATCAGAAGCGAAAGACACTAACTGTCTACCTCTAGTGTTGACCCTGGAGCTTCCCCATAAGTAGTGGTGGGCATTGATGTCGCCAGTTATCATCCATAATGGACAGTTGAATTCAAAATTCCGTGCAAGCACTCACGGTCTAGACGACTTGATGGAGGTAAGTAGGCTCCGATGATTGCGAATGTGGGCTTGTTTTTTTTTACTGTTAGGCGAAATGGTTTTCTTCGTCAGGGGGTACAGGGTGATGAACATAAGTCGCGCCGTATGAACACAATGACCTTGCTGCGCTCTCCGTGGGTAGAAGACATAAAGCACTCATATCCAGACAGTCTCATGTGAGCTGGCAGGTTCGGTTCAAAAATCACAATTATGGAGAATCGGTTCCTGAATACATATTGCCGGAACTCGGACATACGCGCCCTAAGTCATCTGGCATTCCACTGAATGACAGATGCATTCTTGACCTCCTCTCGAGAGGATAACATGTTGCGGGCCATCGTTTTACCTTAGAACTGCAAGCACCGGACTGAAAGTGTCCAGCACCTGGAGTGCGCTCTGTGCTGATGGGGTGTTCATGTTGCTTAGGAGCATGCGCATTGCGCCCATAATTGTCTGCAACATGTTAATGACCTGGCGATCCTCAGTTGTCTTTTCATCAGCGGTTCGTGATGGCATTGAAGTTGGCGAAATTCAACGCACCTCTGAAACAGGCTGTGTTCGTGGAAGTGATGGGCACTCTTCACGAGGTGGGAGTCCTGACCCTGAATCTGTTTTCGGTGTATTCGTCTTCGCAGAGCTTGATGATGGGCGGGCCAGTTGTTCTTGCTTGAGATGACGTGTCTATATCGCCAGATGTCACGTTTCGTGATGATCTTATGTGTTGAGACTGACGTCGCCTGACACTAGCAGCGGCTTCTCTGTGCGTTGAATTGTTGCGCATCATGCGTTTCAGCACCGCGCGTTCCTTTCGCACTCGCGGACAATCTTTAGACGACGCTTTATGAGCGCCATGGCAGTTGGAGCATTTGAACGCAGTTGCGGGGCAGGTGTCTTCTGAATGAGGTTCGACACACCGTGGGCACACGACATTGCTGGTACATACTCCTTTTACATGTCCCATCTTTAAACATCTGAAGCATTTTAGGGCCTTCGGTATGTATCGACGGACCTGGTGGCGAACGTGGCCAACTTTGACGTGTGGAGGAAGACTGTATACCTCAAAAACAATCTTTAGGCAACGTGACGGACCAAACCTTGTGATGTGCTTGATGAGGATGTCGTCTGTAGTTGGCTATATCAAGATTGAAAAATCGTCAGCAGGAATGGAAATGTCCACGTCACAAATGACGCCAAGACTGCCGTTGCAGTCAGTGGGGATCACTGATTTAACTGTGACTCTGTCGATTTCCGAGATGTTCTGTAGGCTTTGCAGCGCACTACGGTGTAAAATATCAACTGCCAGAACATTCTTCCGTGAGCTGATCCTGACGTCTTTAATCTCATTTGGAGCGAGTTCTTCGAGGTATGCAGAGAGCACTTGCCTGTGAAGCCGCCGTAGGTTGGCTGAAGGGTCCACAGCCATGAAGAGTATAGTGCGTGGCCAACGCTGCGCGGTAGCCAGCACGGTGGATAAGCTCGCCGTCGACGATGTTTGTAGCAGTCTCGTTTTTGCGTTGGGGCTCATAACAACTGTGTAGACATCATCCGATGACTCGAAGCCGTCGGAGTAGAGCTCCGTTGCCTCGCCGTCTGTGCCACTTGAGGTGGTCCCACGTTTCTTAGCCGGTGCCAGACGTAG
Organism: Rhipicephalus microplus; assembly: GCF_013339725.1. NCBI lineage: Eukaryota > Metazoa > Arthropoda > Arachnida > Ixodida > Ixodidae > Rhipicephalus > Rhipicephalus microplus. The sequence continues at coordinate 101,711,272 of NC_051170.1, forward strand.
CGGTTGTCCACCTAGAAAATCCTGAGAGGCTTCTTTATCAATTCTCGCAAGGAGGGAGCGGTAGCTCCCAGAATTTGCGGAATAACAGATAGAAAGTTTGAGACAAGGGTACAAGCGTTCTATGAAATGGACACTATGTCGTCGTCCTCCACAAGAAGCGCAAGCCGTAAGAAAGTGTGCGTTGGACACCTCTTGTTTAGTCCTTGGAATGTCCGCTGGATGGCGGTGCTTCTATAGGCGCAATATATGATAAAAAGATGCGAGATGGTGGAGTATTGACTTGGAGTGTTGACTAGATGGATGAACGGACCCACAGACAGATACATGGATGGACGCGTGGATGGCTGCACGGACGGATGGACGCATGGATGGACGCAGGGGTGGATGCATGGACGAACGCAGGGACGAACGCAAGGACGGGTGGATGGAGGCATGGACAGTCACACAGACGGACGCCTATATGATAAAAAGATGGAAGATGGTGGTACTTGGATTGTTGACCAAATGGACGAACGAACACACAGACAGATGCATGAACCGATGCACGGATGTCTGCACGGACGCACCGATGGACGCGTGGACGCATGAACAGACGCACGCATGAACGGGCGGATGGACGCACGGACGGTCACACAGACGGACGCATGCACAGACGGAAGCAAGAGCGAATGGACGGACGGTTGCCTCGCCCCACCTTCAATCATTCACCCCATGAATATGCTGCAATTTTTTTTAAATGTGAAGCTTTTCTTAGCAAACTTCGGCGACATTGAGCGTATCTTCTCTCTATCTAGCCTCCTACGATTTTCAGCTCTCCTGGCCGTTTCGATCATGGTATCGATACCAAACTTGGTATGGCATAACATGACTGCATGAAGAACATATTCGAATAGTCATAACATTTCCATTCCTGCTGACGATTTTTCAATCTTGATATAGCCAACTACAGACGACATCCTCATCAAGCACATCACAAGGTTTGGTCCGTCACGTTGCCTAAAGATTGTTTTTGAGGTATACAGTCTTCCTCCACACGTCAAAGTTGGCCACGTTCGCCACCAGGTCCGTCGATACATACCGAAGGCCCTAAAATGCTTCAGATGTTTAAAGATGGGACATGTAAAAGGAGTATGTACCAGCAATGTCGTGTGCCCACGGTGTGTCGAACCTCATTCAGAAGACACCTGCCCCGCAACTGCGTTCAAATGCTCCAACTGCCATGGCGCTCATAAAGCGTCGTCTAAAGATTGTCCGCGAGTGCGAAAGGAACGCGCGGTGCTGAAACGCATGATGCGCAACAATTCAACGCACAGAGAAGCCGCTGCTAGTGTCAGGCGACGTCAGTCTCAACACATGTTATGGTATAAGGCGTCGCTACCGACTACAGCGCTGTGCGGTGGCACGCGCTCGGTGGCCGCCACGGGGGAGAAGGAAGAAGATGAAATAAACAAGATGTCTCCGTTTATGCTGTGCTATTCATTATGCACGATGTAACATATTTTGGCGACGAGGATTCACCAGCCCATGTGCTACCGGCCTGAACCTCATCTGTGCCCTCGTTTATTGCCTACCATCTTCTACGATGAGTATTTCGGGGCTACAGCCGCCACCTCCGTTCCTGTCGTCACCTGGACACCCGGACATTCCATGGGAGCAATGGATCCAGGCTTTCAAGAATTACATGGTTGCTTCGGGCGCCTTCGACCTACCTGCCATTCGTCGGAAGGCGATCCTGCTCAACTGCTTGGGCTTGGAAGGACAACGTATCTTCCAGACTCTGACGACTACTGACGACCCGTGCCTCGTGCCTGCGAGCGCTGCGGCAGGTACACTAACGTCCCCTAGTACTGATGTGTTCGACCGCGCCATCGCGACGCTGGAAGGTCACTTCAAAACCACGTTGAACGTCACTGCAGCACGTCACCGTTTCCGTCAACGTACGCAGGCCCCAGGTGAGACTGCGGCTGATTACGTCACCGCGCTGAGAAGTCTTGTAGGAGCATGCAATTTCGGTGATCTAACGGACGACATGATACGCGACCAGCTCATAGAGAAAACCACAAGTGGATACTTACGTGAACGCCTTCTGCTGGAAGAGTCTCTCACGCTTTCTAAGGCTCTTACCATTGCCAAACAGCATGATCAAGCGACTAATGAAGCAAGAGAACTTGCACAAAATGACTTGCAAGTTCATCGTGTAAAAGATACTTCAAATCACAGAGAACGGCATTGTAGCACATGTACTTGCTATAACATGCACGGTCAAAGTCGCATATCTCCGAAAGAGCAAGTATGTTATCGTTGTGGTTCTACGGCACACCTTGCAAATAGCTCTCTGTGCAAGGCCAAAGCACATAGGTGTCGACAATGTGAGAAAATTGGCCATCTTGAAAAGGTGTGCAAGTCATTGCGGAAGTTTGAGAAGAATGTTCAGCATGTAGCGGAAGGTAACGATACAGCTGATCCAGACGACCATTTAAATGTTTGTCAGATCTGGAGCCGTAAGAAGGGAATTTACGCAGCGTTGGAAATAGAAGGAATTTCTGTACCATTTTTGATCGATACAGGATCATCGGTTTCGATCCTGGCCGAAGAACTTTACCAACGCTATTTTTCTAAAGCGTATCCACTGAAGGCTACATCCGTCCAGCTTCTCGATTATTCAAAGGCAGCAATTCCTATACAAGGATGCTTCATTGCTACTGCCTCATTTCACGGCCGATGCACTTCTGTTCTACTATACGTTGTGCCTGGGGGAACGACCATTCTGGGATTAGACGGCATCGCTGCTCTGGATATGAAGATCCAAGGGTCACCGCTCAGGTGTCTTCTAATGACGCAAGAAACTCCGGTGCTACCTCCAGAATTACGTTCTGAGTTTGAGCACCTATTTGCAAAAGAGCTGGGAACTGTGAGAGGTTTCACTCACAAGGTCAGAGTTCGCGCGTCTGTACAACCGGTGGCCAGCAAACTGAGACGACTGCCACTTGTCATTCGCGAGCAAGTCTCGGCAGAAGTTCAGAAATTAGAAGCTCAGGGCATCATTGAGCGTGTTGACTCTTCTGAGTGGGTCTCCCCTATTGTCGTAGCCAGAAAAAAAGACGGCTCGATTCGCATGTGTGTTGACTTACGGGAGCCAAACAAAGCTGTGGTAGTAGACAGTTTTCCTTTGCCACAAACTGAGGAGCTCCTGAACAGCCTGGCTGGGGCACAGCGTTTCTCGAAGCTAGACTTAGCTTCTGCATATCACCAGTTACCGCTCAGTTTAGAGAGCCGTGACCTTACCACGTTCATCACTCACGATGGACTATTTCGCTTCAAGAGGGTTTGCTTCGGACTGGCGTCGGCGCCATCAGCGTTCCAGAAAATGATGCACATGATCTTGAAAGGGTGCAAATGTGTCCTATTTTACATTGATGACATCATCGTGTATGGGCGATCCCGAGAGGACCATTTGGGAAACTTGCGCGCTGTATTGCAACGTCTTTCTGATGCTGGCCTCCGGCTCAACAACAAGTGTGTCTTTGACGTGGCAGAGTTGACTTTTCTAGGTCACGTTGTGAGCGCCAAAGGATTATTTCCGTTGATGTCATCCATTGAGGCGATAACAAAGGCACCATCACCTACAAATATTAACGAACTCCGCTCGCTACTGGGGCTTGCAGGCTTCTATTCCAAGTTCATTCCTCATTTTTCGGATGTTGTCGAGCCAATGCGCGCCTTGCTACGAGGACAAGCCTCTTTCGTTTGGAGTGCGGCAGCACAGAGCAGTTTGGAGCGCCTGAAATCTCTGCTCACATCTTGCGAAGTGCTTCATCTTTTCGATCCTCACTTGCCTGTGTTCGTTACAACTGATGCTTCAGGATATGGATTAGGTGCAGTACTTCAGCAAGACAACGGGACCTCACTGCAAACTGTCGCATTCGCCTCCCGCACACTTCAACCGCATGAGCGGAAATACTCAGTCGGCGAACGTGAGGCCCTTGCCTGTGTTTGGGCTTGCGAACACTGGCACGTTTATCTATGGGGACGACCTTTCATCTTACGAACGGATCACGCAGCGCTGGTTACGCTTCTTTCGACGAAAGGCACCGGTCACCGACCATTAAGGATTGCGCGCTGGTCCTCACGGTTGCTCTGCTACAACTATACCGTCGAATACAGGAAAGGTAGCGAAAACGTCGTGGCTGACGCTCTCTCCAGGCTACCCGTCCAGAGTTTAATCCGCGATGCACCAGAAGAGGAATTTATCTGTTTGTTGTCTCCCGTAGTTACCATGCCAGAACTTCAAGAAGCAAGTGCCAATGATCAGATTATCTGTGAAGTTAAGCACTTCACGACTACTTCTTGGCCTGACAAGAAATCACTGTCAAAAGAATTGCTACCTTACTTTTACGTGAAGGCTGAACTCTCTGTTGTAAGTGATATCCTATGCCGGGGTGACAGGATTGTCGTGCCTGCAACGTTGACACGCCGCCTTATGGATCTGGCCCACGAGTCACATCCAGGCATTAGTCGTACCAAAGCTCGCCTGAGAGAGTCCTATTGGTGGCCATGCATGGATAGTCACATTGAAGAACTGGTGCGCACATGCGTGATTTGCCAGTCTTGTGACAAGTCCGCACGTACCTTTCCAGCGCCACTGCAACCTGTTCCTCTTCCTGACGCGGCGTGGGAAAAAATTGCCATCGACATTGTGGGACCCTTCACGCAAGCTTCGGCCGACTGCCGTTTTGCGATTACTGTTATTGACTATTATAGCAAGTGGCCTGAAGTGGCGTTCGTGCGAGATGCGACCACGTCTACAGTGAAGAAGTTTTTACTTGAACTTTTTGCGCGAGAAGGCTACCCACGTAGTATTGTATCCGATCATGGACCACAGTTCTCTTCAGCAAGCTTTGACGAGTTTCTCACGGAGCGTGGAATAACGCACTACAACTCTTCCGTGTATTACCCACAAGCTAACGGCTTGGTGGAGAGATTCAATAGGGTGCTGAAGTCGTACATTCAACTAGCCCTGCTTGAACGTCGTGACGTACGAACAGCCATGCTTGATTACCTGCAAGTATATCGCTGTACGCCTCACGCGACTACTGGTGCGACACCCGCTGTTCTTCTTCATCGACGCCAACCTCGCACCAGACTTGACATATTGGGATTGCCCGACAGATGCTTCAGCACGGACCCGTCAAGGGCGATTGAACAGCTACGAGAGCATGTCAAAAAGAAGCAAATGATCTCGAAGAGCTACACCAATGAAAAACGTGGAGCCAAGGAACCCAGTTTCGTCGTTGGTGATTACGTGCGCGTTAAGACAACTGCAGCTCACGGTAAGCTGTCTTCACAATTTTCCGCGCCCAAGAAGATCATTGGAAAACGGGGACCGGCCTCGTACCTTTTGGACGATGGGCGTGTGTGGAACGCATCTAAGTTAATCGCAGTTCACTCCGGAGCGGTCAACAAAATGAAATCGGGCACCCCTGCTGTTATGAACTGGACACCTGCATTTAATCGGTCTTCTCATGCATTACAGCCTGAAACCGCTGCCCTTATGAACTGGTCCCCTGCATCTGATCGGTCATCTAGTGCGCCCCAATGGGACACATCAAGAGCGGATGGTCATGAAAGGGCAGACCCCGTATCATCTCCACCAGACGGCACGCAAGCTTTGACCAGTCCAGGATTTAATGCGCCTGCAAGGAAAAGCAAGCGTAAAAAGAAGACCCCAAAGAAATTGAAGGACTTCGTTAGGAAGTAGACAAAAACAGTTTTGTGTGTTTCTACCATTTATTTTTATTTTATTTTATTTTTTTTTTGCAAGAGGGGATATGTGGTATAAGGCGTCGCTACCGACTACAGCGCTGTGCGGTGGCACGCGCTCGGTGGCCGCCACGGGGGAGAAGGAAGAAGATGAAATAAACAAGATGTCTCCGTTTATGCTGTGCTATTCATTATGCACGATGTAACACTTGGATTGTTGACCAAATGGACGAACGAACACACAGACAGATGCATGAACCGATGCACGGATGTCTGCACGGACGCACCGATGGACGCGTGGACGCATGAACAGACGCACGCATGAACGGGCGGATGGACGCACGGACGGTCACACAGACGGACGCATGCACAGACGGAAGCAAGAGCGAATGGACGGACGGTTGCCTCGCCCCACCTTCAATCATTCACCCCATGAATATGCTGCAATTTTTTTTAAATGTGAAGCTTTTCTTAGCAAACTTCGGCGACATTGAGCGTATCTTCTCTCTATCTAGCCTCCTACGATTTTCAGCTCTCCTGGCCGTTTCGATCATGGTATCGATACCAAACTTGGTATGGCATAACATGACTGCATGAAGAACATATTCGAATAGTCATAACATGAAAATCATGATATGTCATGAATGTCACGATATACATTTCATAATCCTGCAGCTATTGCGGTGGTTCCGTTCACATGGCATGTTGCAAAACTGGCATGGTATGGCATTATTGCATGGCGAACATAAGCGATAGACGCTAACATGAAAATCATGACATGCGTGTCATGTAACGATCTGACTACATGCCACGCTCATGACGCGCTCGTGCCCGTTTCGCTAGCGTCACATATACCAAATTCGGTAATAAATCAACTGAATGGATGACGAAGATATGTGACTGGTGCAAACATGATAATCACGAGATGCGTGTCATGTAACATGACTACATGCCTCGCTCATGATACGCTCGTGGCCGTTTCGCTAGCTTCACATATGCCAAATTTTGTATTACGTGACGCCAATGGATGACGAAGGTATGTGGCTAGTGCAAACATGATAATAATGAGATGTGTGTCATCCGAGAACAACACTACATGCCACATTTAAGGCGCCAATACATTACGACGTGACGCGGTGCGCGTGTTCGCCGGCGCTCATTTCGTCGCGTCACGCCGGCGTTGCTACGCCAGGCGCCAGTCCTGCCGTATACTCGCAGGCACGCGCCACACTGCTTTGCTTTGACGCATGCGCGTTTCAGCGCGTCCAGCGTCCCTCCGTCACGAAAATAGGGAGACCCAGTTTTGTCGGGGTAATGCATCGGCGCGAAATGCAGCATGCCACATTTCACACCGGTTGCCTTCGGGCCGCGCCGATGGGCGCTGGTCGCCTGGCATCAGACTACATGAGTGCTCGCGTTTTGCTAACGTAGCGTAGCTGTGCCCAGCGTGGGCGCGCGTCAACACTACATTGGCGTATATTCGGCCCTTCATGATGCGCTCGAGGCCGTTTTGCAAGCTCCACATATACTAAATTCGGTGTTACGTGACGCCAATGGTTGACGAAATATATGACTGGTGCAAAAATGATAATCCTGACACGAGTGTCATGTAAGAACAAGACAACTTACCTTGCTTACAGCATGCTCGCGGCCATTTTGCTAGCTCCAAATATACCAAATTTGGTATCTAATGGCGAGAATAGATGACGAAGGTAAACCTAACATCCAAATAATCATGCCACGGAAGTCATGTAACATCATTTACCTTCACCTCGTAAAGTTGGGCTGATTTTAAAGTGACATATCATCATTTCCCATTCATGCTTCGCACATCATCAATTCCCACTGTACGTGGGATCTGCCAATTTTTCTGCAGTGATTTCTGCCCTTTTTTTCTTTATTTATTTCTGGGTTTTTTGTTTTGCTTCTTAATTTTTTATTTCTTTGCCTCATTTTGAAATGCTCGCCTGCTTTCTCTTTTATCTATCTCGAAATGTGATTGTACTTGCGTTACACCAAAGTGACGACAGCAAACGACAGCCCGGCCCCTTGAAGTGCTTCATCATCATCAAGGCACTCGAAAAACAAAAGGAAGATTTTTCCTTAGCCCGAGTGAGAACGTTCCTAATATGTTATAGCTGCCTGCGCTAGGCGTTGTTTTGCCTGCTAGTGTTGTAACAAGTGATGACACCATACAACAGCGTACGAGAGCCCAATGCTCTAAAGCGGTGCGGCACTTTTAGACACCCCCCACCCCCCATTTGGAAGTCGCGTCCTTCAATAAAAATGTTCTCGCTGGATTGAAACTACTAATAACTTGTATTTGAAGGTAAAAGATTCAAAGTGACTGCTTAGTGCACCTGTTATGTCAGTTATTGTCATTAAAGATCATTGACGCCATGATTGAAAATGCTCAACTTGCGCAAACACACTCGTAATTCCACTCATTCAGACTCAGATAAACTCGTCAATGTGAGTCTGAGTACGTCCGGGTAAACCTATGGTGAGTCTGAGTCCGAATAAGCCTTGGACACCCAATATATTTCCTGAGTCAGTCTGTGCGAGCTCCGCTTCTCTCTATCTCTCTCTCTTTCTGCTGCCCTACGACCGCACATAGTCTTGTGTGGGTTTAAGGACAATGAGGTGCACTGTTTAAAACGACGGCATAAGGCTGTTGCCAGGGCAATCCTAAGTTCACTCGAACGTTTGGGTAGCTGAATTTCTTGTTATTGCCCGAGATGAATCGTAAAAGACGACTCAATATACATTTTGGGCAGCAAACGTGATTAGTATTATTTTCCTTTCAAGTCAACGTAAGATTCACGCCAGTTCGAATAAGTGGAATATTTTTGCCTAGAGCGCTAAATAATATCAATGTGCGAGATGAGCGAGATGTACTGCCGTAAAGTCCACCTAATTGACACCATGCATCCCGTTACAAAATCTAAACCATGTGCACGTGTTGACTTTATTGCTATATCCTTTTTTTCCATCGTTTAATTGATATTGCGGGGTTTAAGCTGCAACTTCAGGCGAACTGAATGAACTACACAACATTCATGGAGGGTGGCTAAACATGAGTCGACCAGACATACACATGATTCTCTGCGACGTGCCGACCTCCACGACGTTTACTATACCATATCGGCTTCCGGAAAATCTGAGACAGACTTCCGTTGTGATGACGCAGAGCTTCCGCCCTTCTTCCGCTTGCTCGGCTCGCGTCTGGCGGACACGACAACCTGGGTGTGGGCTGACACGTCGAAGTTTTGTGTTTCATAGGTTCTTCTTAGAACATCCTCTTATGCACATGTGCGTTCTCTTGATAATGTGCACTTGTGTCGCTCACTTTTTACTTCTTACCACCAAAGCAACCAGCAAATTACAATACTAATTATTCAGCAAGCTAAATACTAATTGTTAGGACTTGACGTCTCACAACTCGATATGATTATGAGACGAACCACACTGAAGGACTGCGAAAGTGTGGACCTCTAGGAGACCTCAACACAGGCCTTTACCATTCAGCCTTCGTGTCGAAATGCGAGCCCCAAGGGCCGGATATTATACCATGACCTTCGAATCAGTAGTCGGACACCGCAGCCACCTGCCAACCGCACGGGTATTACCTAACCTGACGCGTGCGCCCTGAGCCAAACAAGTTCCCATAACTGCTTTAGGCAGTATCCTTAAGAAGCACACCAGCCTTCAACAGAGATTCTTTTGGCTGTTTCAGAGGCGGAGTTTCTTGAGACGTAGGTCATGCTTCCTCGATTTATGTAGTAGGTGGCCACCTCTCGTTTAGTCCTTGGAATGTCCGCTGGACGGCGGTACTTCTATAGGATGAAAAGATACGAGATGTCAGTATTTGGAGTGTTCACTAGATGGACGGACGGATGCAAGAACGAACGAACGAACGTACGAATGGATGGATGGACGGTTGGACGGACGGATGGACGGACAGGCAGACAGACAGACAGACAGGCGGACAGACGGATGGACAGATGGATGGACGGATAGATAGATAGATAGAGAGATATAGATAGATAGATAGATAGATAGATAGATAGATAGATAGATAGATAGATAGATAGATAGATAGATAGATAGATAGATAGATAGATAGATAGATAGATAGATAGATAGATAGATAGATAGATAGATAGATAGATAGATAGATAGATAGATAGATATGCTCAAGGTCACCGAAGTTCGATAAGAAATGCTTCGCATTTAAAAAGGCCATTAAAGAAAACTGGCAGATCCCACATACAGTGGGAATCGAGGATATGCGAAGCACGAATGAGAAATGTTAATATGTCACTTTAAAATCAGCACAACGTTAAGAGGTGGAGGTAAATGATGCCTTACATGACTTCCTTGTCATGATTATCATGTTTGGATGTGTCGTTTACCTTTGTCATCTATTCACATCCCGTGATACCAAATTTAGTATACGTGAAGCTAGCCAAAGAGCCACAAGCACGCTATCAGCATAGTATGTTGTCATGTTTTTACATGACACGCGTGTCAGGATTGTCATATTTCCACCAGTCATATATTTCGTCATCCATTAACCTCACGTAACACCGAATTTGGTATATGTGGAGCTGGGAAAATGGTTGGAGCGCATCATGAAGGGCCCAATATACTTTAAGGTAGCGTTGACGCACGCGCACGCTGGTCATAGCGTCACTACATTAGCAAAACGCGAGCTCTGTATAGTCTGACGCCTGGCGTAATCAGCGTCCGTTGGTGCGGCCCGACGGCCACTGGCGTGAAATGCTACATGCTGCATTTCGCACCGATTCGTTACCCAGACAACACTACGTCTTCCCATTTTTCGTGACAGAGGGACGCCGGACGCGCTGCAACGCGCATGCGTCAAAGCAACGCAGCGCGGCGCGCGCCTTCGAGTATATGGCAGGACCGGCGCCTGGCGTGGCAACGCCAGCGTGACGTGACAAAATAAACGCCGGCGAGCACACGCACCGCGTCATGTCGAATTGTATTGGCGCCTTGACTGTGGCGTGTAGTCATGTTAAATGACAGGCATCTTATGATTATCATGTCACATACCTTCGTCATTCATTCACGCACTATAATACCGAATTTGGTATATGTGACGCCAGCGAAACTGCCGTGAGCGCATCAAGAGCGTGGCATGTAGTCATGTTGTTACATGATACGCATGTCATAATCTTCGTGTTAGGGTCTGTCGCTCGTGTTCGCCATGTAATCATGCCATACCATACCAGTTTTGCACCTTTTCGAGTGAACAAAACCACCGCAACAGCTGCAGGACCTTGAATTGTAAATCATGACATTCATGACATACATATCATAATTTTCATGTCATGACTAGTCAGATATGTGCTTCATACAGTCATGGTATGCCATACCAAGTTTGGTATTGATACCACTATCGAAACGGTCTGGAGAGCTAAAAGTCGTAGATAGATAGATAGATAGATAGATAGATAGATAGATAGATAGATAGATAGATAGATAGATAGATAGATAGATAGATAGATAGATAGATAGATAGATAGATAGATAGATAGATAGATAGATAGATAGATAGATAGATAGATAGATAGATAGATAGATAGGTAGATAGATAGATAGATAGATAGATAGATAGATAGATAGATAGATAGATTGAAAGTTGCCGAAGTCCGCCAAGAAATGCTTCGCATTTAAAACGCTAAATTAGAATGCTTCTTCTCTCTATTCGCCTTCTGTGGTGCGTATGGAGGTGGTGGTGGGAGTGGTACGGTTTGCCCCAGCCAGAGATTTTCCTAATATACACTAGAGGGAACTCTGGCGCTAGTGTCTATGGAAGCTGCAACGCACGGCGCTTCAGTGAGCATGGGAATGATGGGAAGTACATACATTTGTCTAACTTTCGTACTTGTGGCCTGCTTCTGGCTCCGTGTGTGTTCGTGCGGCTTGAAGCTGTTTTTTTTCCATAGAAAAAAAAGTAAAAGAAAATGTTCAGCGTTTTTGCTTCACAACCTGCTTCTTTTAGGCTTACCATTTCCAATCGGGTCATAAAGTTCAAAAGGATTCGTTCTTTCCTTCAAAAGCAAACCGTAACCAGCAATAAACGAAGCCGCACGTACGAAGCCTAGGCAAATGTGTGTACTATCCATCATTCCCATGCTCACTGAACGATCGAAGCGCCAGAGTCCCCTCTAGTTAATTTTAGGAAACTCAATGGCCCCAGTGACTACGGCCGCGGGCGGTTGTTTTCAGGTACACCGCTGCGTACGCAAACCACACGTGCAGCCCTCTCGGAGCATTGGTTCACTTGCCTTTCGTGATTGGCACGCCGGTCTGCATGTGGGCAGCGTGCACAACGCGTGAAATGAGGGAATCAGGAGCCTGTGGACAGCACCGAGTAAGCAAAAGATATGTAGTAAACATGTTACTCTATGGTCTTTTCCTAATTTCGCTTTGTATGCGGCTCTCGAAGAACAACTACGGGCAGTTCAACGGGTCCACGACGCAGCAGAAAGACGTGGTTTTCTGCTCCGACATGGGAGCAGCCCCCGATGTGCTGGAGTGTGTACCGAGGAACGATAATAGGCTTTACCGTTTCATCAATTCATCCAACTCATTGTGATGCAATTCCGACCAGGGTAACGTTCGAACTGCTTGAGCTGACAGTTCCGAGCGGGAACTGACAAGGTTACCCTCCTGATGCAGATTGGGCGAGTTCAACATATCAGCAGACCAACTGGCTGTACTTTTAGATTTTCGAAAAAGGGTTTTATGAGGGCATGCTTTAACGTGGAATACCCAGTTTTCTTCGAATTCAGTGTTATGCGCACTGATGCAGTATCCACCAGATTATTTTTTCAATATTCGAATCAAATAAAATATACGCTTAAATGTTTTGTGGGGACACAGATATTCACACCAATCCATAATAAGAGGCAGTAATACCGTGGTTATGTCAACTATCATCACACAAAGCGGATCTGGTTCATTTCTACTCACTACCTCAACAGTGTGGATAGTTGACGTACTTGATGAGCTTCTTTTAAAAGTGAACAAAACTAAAAATAGAATGCAGTGCAGTAACATGGAAACTGTGCGTTTCGTATTCTGATCACAAAAAAAACGAGGAACAAAATTAAAAATAGCAGAGCGCTTGTGGGAGATCGTATAAGATTATAAAATGGTTTTCGCGTCAAAGTGTTGTCTAACTACACAGAAATGGCATGAATTCACAGAGCGCCAAAGCGTACTTAAGGTTCTGAAGACATAATAACGAGTGTGGTCACCGTGTAACCACTTTGAAACCATAGCACTTTAACTCGTCTAACGAAAGCGTCTTTTATCGCTTGTAACGTACCGAGAATCAAACCAGAAAACCTAGAAAAGAAGCCGAGCGAACAAGGGTAGAAATACAATAACGAAGAAAAAAGGAGTTTTCAAGACGAAGGGTTGGCGATTGCTTGTGTCGCACCCTGATAACTTTACCTTGCCAAGGTTACCTGACAAATGATATGCCTTAGCAGAGCTTAATTTTCACATTCATTATGTCAAAGTGAATGGAAGGGGAGCTCGATACAAACGAAAGGCAGCCGATGGAGGCGGAAATGTTGTAGGCCCGTGTGCTCAGATTTGGGTGCACGTTAAAGAACCCCAGGTGGTCTAAATTTCCGGAGCCCTCCACTACGGCGTCTCTCATAATCATATAGTGGTTTTGGGACGTTAAACCCCACATATCAATCAAACGAAAGGCAGGAAGCTAGTTTCCAAATAAATTGAAACTTGTGCTTGCTGCGGCATGCTTACTGGATTTATATTCTGAAAGTTTTTTTTCAGTTACTTAGACAAACACGAAAAACTTTTAGTGAAGGTTGAAAGTTTCCAGAAATAAAAATATAGAGAGGAAAAATAACATGACAATTTCATATACACGCTGCTTACATTGAAAACTTTTTTTACAGTGCGTAATGTCAGAATATTTTAAAAGACTACAGCCAAATAAGAATGACAAACTTCACAAAACGTGGGCTCTGTTTTTATTTTCATTTGTGATAGGAATCTTACAGAATAATCGTAACTAAAGATGATAGGACGTCACGCCATCAGTTTCTAATGGTTCTATGTATCCACGTCATGACGAGAATGTATAGACGTGTGAATTTACTTGTCTAAAAGTGCAGATGCTCACTATTTTACTGTTAACATGATACTGCCACGTTTGAACAACACCGTTACATTCAGTCCAGTTTTCGGGAAAAAGACGAACGATACGTGAACTGAGTAAGCTAGCACGCATGCGTGTGGGTTGGTTGAAAACGTCAGACTCAGGAGTTCCGCAACACGTGTAGCGCCACCTGTCGAAACGAGAAGCAAGGAATGTAGCAGTGCGAAGTACGACTCCTATTCAGAGTTTGCTTTGGAACCAAGAGCGAGACAACGCGATCGAGTGTGCGCGAAGCAACAAGTTAGCCTAATATTGCGCGTGTTGTGCGCATTTAATGCTGTGAAAGAGCGAAAATAATTTTTCTTCACTGCAGCAGAACAGACCGTCGAAATGCCGTTAACCACAACAACCACGAATAATAAAGCAAACGCAATAGTTCAACGCACTACGAAGCAACGCTGCAGTCTACGCTACTGTCGCGCTCTGAACAGCCATCGAAGTAAAGAACAAAATAGGAATGTTCCATTTCACCGAGTTACATAGTTTTGCTGCAGAGCAGGAACGTGATATGGCTGAATGCGGGCGGTTGAAGCTCTTGCGCAAGCGAATCTCTCGCACTCTCCACAGCATGTTGCAAAATAACGTAAGATAATAATATGACTGTGTTGTGGTTCTTTTGCGCAACCCTGACGGAGAACCACGCCATTATTGACAATGAACTTCAGCAGAGTGTCTGACCGTGGTGTGTGCCGTGTAATGCGGAATGAGCAGCTAGATACAGACTCAAAAGACGCACGATGAACAGCACGCACAGCATGACTACCCCTAATCTGTAGTATTCACCACACAGCATCGCACACATACCCTTGGAAGGCGCGATGTTCCGCTATTAAACTAGAAACTGGTTTCGTTGTTATCATCACTGTCTGGATTGACTTATTGTACAATGTACTCCTCTGCGAATACCTATTGACTCACTCCCTGTAATGGCTTGCGAAAGGCCTACAGTATTTGACAAATAAAACAAAAAGTAATAAAATAAAATTCTAACACGTGCATAGCAAGTAAATCGCAAAATGTTTGTCGTCACCACATGCAGGCTTGTTCTGCCTTCCCTTGTACCGCGCGATAGCGGATACGGCCATATTTTTAATTGCAGTATATACAAAGAAAACATAATCGTACACGGAACTTTCGAGGATGTGCAATAAAACAGCCCAACGCACAGGAAGCGAGAGCTGAAGGGAGAATACAAGTGGAAAGCCGATAATGGCCGTGTCATTGATAAGGCGAATTAGTGCCACTTATGATATGATATAGAGCTAAGTAATTTGATCGTGCATGTACTTCATCGCTTTCTCATCATGTATATATTTGGGAGCTGCATGAAGTAGACGAGTTCCAGGGCGTGCCTCGAACCTGCTGTCATGCGATGCTCGCTTGTACTTGCGAGTTACAGCGTGCATAGAGAACTGAAACTTATTTTTCAGTGTACCTGCAGTGTAAATTAATTGGCTTTTCTGAAGCATACATGGGCGGAAGATGTGTCCGAGGTTCTTCATTTTTATGAAACAACATCTCGACACACACGAGAGAGCGTGGTCTATTGTGGTCTGCACACGTTCATTTGCGGACGGCTCTGTTTGCACTACCCAGTTAGCGTCAAGACGGCGATGAGGCGCTGCCATTGGTTCTTTTGGCAGCGCCACCTAGGCAGAGTCTATAATCAATATATGGCTACCTCGTGAAGACGAAGCTTCGTTTGACGAAGTATATTCGGTGATGTGCAAGTGACGCACTTACGTCAACATCCGTGACGTGACAGCATCCGAGACATATAGTACTGCAATCTCGTTTTCTAGTAAAATGAAAGAAATACGTCCGTTGTAATGACACAGCGCTTCCGCCGTTTCTTTCGCTCGCGCGTCCGGGTGGCACGACAAACTGGGTGTGAGCTGACACGTAGATACTTGTATTTGTAAGCTCTTTTATCACGTCCTTGTTTAATTATCACCCCTTTTTGTCTGTTTATTACAATGAATATTAACCGGAAGCTTTGCCTAACGCATGTGCCCAAAGATAACATATTAAATGTAGCATTTTATCTAGCAATTTCAAAAAATACGGCAAGCATTGCTTCGGTTATTTATCGGTACACAATGACTGCAAGTAAAATGAGAGAAAAAATAGCTGCACACTCTGTACATCGTCCTGGCGCTGTATGTGCTGTGGCCAACAAAAATCAATCCCAATTTTCAACACTTTTGCAATCAATTTTCCGCAATTAACAGACAAAACACGGACTCTACCTTCGCAGCTTCGTCTCATGCATTGCTAATGCAGTTTTCTGCACTGTAGTGGCCGTGTCCGCTCATATCCAACCACACCTGTGCATGTTATCCATAACTACATGCCTGCCTACAAACAAGAACATGTCTATCAAATCGCACGCTTAATAAAAAATTACTTTTGAGCATACAAAAGTAGTTGTAAAGACGAAAGCTTTAGACGCCTCATGAAGATGTCTCATCAAGATGTTTCATGAAGTTCAGACTATCCCCACACTCCTCCCACCACCCATACGGAAAAAACTTTTTGGCTACAACCCTGGTAGGTTCTATCATGTGTCACACGCAGCCACTTGCATTCCTACACTAAGAGCTCCTGTAGGAAATCCCGTGCTCATTCAAATAAAAAGCTAACGAAGTACCTTACGCATTAACCTGAGACAACTCGAAGGCCTTGTGCAACTCACCTGGTTTTTCCGTGCCTCCAGGATCAGCTCACCATTCACCGCGACGTCACATCATGACGTCATCACGCGATGATTGTTCGCATCTGTTGTGTGCTTGCGCGTATCTACAGTGCAAACTGCAATGAGTCTCAGAGTGTTGGGGAACACCCCAAATCACGCACCCTTCAGGCTATGCCACAGGTCCCTACGTAACGAAGTATGTGTTCCCATTTAAACTAACGAGCCCAGTGGCCTTGTCGTAATTACTAAAATTAAAACCAGGCAATTTTAAAGCCAGTGCTACCATTTATTGGATATGCGAAAATGAAATCAGTCATGAAACTACCACCCGCAGCTGCCTACCTCCCTGATCTCATCGCATCTTTCTCTTTAATAGAAGAGAAAGAAAAAAGCACCTCTCCAACATGAATTTATTTCTTTTATTTTGATTTGTTTATTTCGTCATCATGAATTACAGATGAAGTTGAAGAAATATTACATTAAAACGTTAACCTGATTACTGGACGACACTGTGATCAGCACTATTTTTGGACAGTCTGTGAAGAATGTTTATAAATATCTTATATTGATAAGAACAGTAAGATTCACACGACAAAGTAATCTTTTCGCTTTAAGGAGCAACTACTTGATTTTGATGAGCTATATTCTTAATTCAAAGAAATGTTAAGATTTGCAATCGGCGTCAAAACTAGTCAAGTTCTCTTTGCCGTCCTTGTCGATGAAGCGCGTCTTGCCGAGCTTGCTGAGAGGCGGCCACGGACTTTGGTTGGGCAGTGGAGGCACAGTGCTTAATGACGCAGCCAGAAAAGAGAGGTCATAATCAGTGGTGCAAAGGCACATTCCACTATCAGTGTTCATGTCATATCACTCAAGATGGCCGCGTTATGGTTTGTGGCACGTATCCGCAAAGGCAGAGGGGATGTCGGGCACTTTAAGACGACCCCCCCCCCCCCCCCTTACCATTCCAAGTAGCGGTGATGGGATCTTTTATTGCAATAACAACTATGCAGACACTCGAGGCACTTCATACAGAACCTTGCGATGACGTCATGTCTCGTATAAAGTCCAAATTGTCAAGATTGGCTCTCGGGCATCGTGCCTTCTATAGGTGATGGAAAGCGAGTGAGGGCAACCGACGATCGCGGCTGACGTGGAGGGGAAACTCGAAAACTCGTCCACCGTCTTCGCCGTCATAAAGGCCTACCGGAGCACAGCCTCCTAGATTTCCCCTGGGTCTGCCGGATTATCGGCGGTCACTTGAGAAACGGCCGTCGTCGGAACTGCGGTGGGGGCGCCACTTAAGTAGGGTTGTCTTCAAAAAAGTTTTTACGTTTCTAGAGCCAATATGCAACAAAAAGAACGTAAAAGTTTTAAAAAGGCGTAAACGTAATTAAAATTAATTATAATTAACCCCACGTAACTGACGGTGCCATAAATGACGGGCGTTTTGCGCTCATTCAGCAGGCAACCCTTTCAATACAAGGCATAGCCTCTGAAATTAGCAAATGCCAAAGTTGCTGCTCTTAAAGGCTAAGTACCCTACGCAGGTGGCGCCGCCATAGATGACGGGCGTTTAGCGCTCATCCGGCAGGCAAGAAAAATATAGGAGACTATGACCGGAGAGAGGAGGCAAGTGGGAAGCATGGTTTTTGAAAATGAAGAGCACGTCGCATTTAACGCAAATTACATGTACATTTAGTCAGCGTGTATGCGGTGCACGCATCTTCGAGCTCACCATAAAAATAGTGAGATTGAGGTTAGTGTGCCGTAGTTGGAAATAGAGGAAGAGTGAGGAAAAGGACAATGTGCGTTAAGTGTGCGTATTCTGCTCTAGTCAGTATGGTGGGAGGGTCCTTATGTAGGAAACGAGAGTACCACGAAGCGACGCTCTGAAACATTAGCGGTGTGTGCAATATCTGAACGATGTTGAAACGGTTGATCGCTTCTTGTGAGCCGGCACCGAACGTTGTGAGTCCCTGTAATTAAAAGAGGGAAGAGGTGACAACGGCACACGCTCATTACACTGCCGGTGCACCCGAAATTCAGGCCTATGCTTCAAAAGCCGTCGGACAACGCTGGCTACACACGCTTCGCGTGCACGTGCTCCGGGTTTTCAAACGAGCGAGAATCGCTTCACTCAAACTTACCCGTTGCTCGCAAACTGAGCCACCTGCTGGATACCCAACGGTGGCTGTAAAGACCCGCTGGAGACGTTCGAATCGATGAGGTAGTGGTAGCCCTCGACGGCGGCTGTGGCAACTCGAAGTGTCGCACACGTGGAGACAACCAGCGGAAATTTGCGCGCCAAATCTTCCACGCTGTTGACGTTGAGTCGCCCCCGGAGGAAGGACTTCACAAAGGAGGGTATGTTGAACACGTTCAGCGTGTAGTCTACAAGCGCCTCCGTTGTTGAAGCGTTGCCATGGCGCTACGCGTTACGAAAGGAAGATAGAAAAAAAGTGTTACTGCTGTATCCATTTCATGAGACACTACAAGAAGAACAATGCACGTTGTTGTTTCAGTAAGAAGCACTGACAAGTACTAAAAGGGGTTTTGAGGGCTCATTCTTTTTGTTCAACACAACATTATTGATAGCTAGCAGACAACAATATCAAGGAATTCACAGAGTATGGCATTTGCAGTAATTATATATAAATGTCAAGAATGCAAAATGAACGGAAATTTAACTTGCCTACAGCAGCAACCTAACCTGCACGCTTCGAATTTCGGGAGTGATGCTTTACCATTTCGGCTACAGTGGCAGTCATTTCCCCGTCTTGTTCACTGGGTAGATGTGTGTATTTAAATTTGAGAGTGTTATCATTGATCGCCGCCATGACGGTGAGCGTGGAACGCTTTTATTGCGATAGCAATTATACACGCACGTTCGGCTGGATTTTGCCGCTGGCGTCAGCGTCACTCACCATATATGTATACGTATACATGTATATGAACACGCAAGAAAGAAAAAAATTCAGAAAAAGACTCTAGCACGCGGAATCCAATGATGGATTTCTGAATTGTTAGAGCGAGGCGTTGGCCACTGCGCCAGAAAGGAGCACTTTTTTTCTTTATTGGAGCCAGGAAGGAGCACCTCCTTCAATGCTCAAACGGCAAGGTATTTATATCTACCACTTACCACTGGTGACTTGCATCTCGGCGGGAGGGGGAAGGAACTATCGTGTTTTCTACATTACCAGAAAGATGGCGCAAAGAGCGCACGTTGCCACATCGTCGCGACGCGGCGGTGCGCGCTCTCATCTACCACGCGTACTTTGCCCCGAAGAGAGGGAGCAAGGTGGACGCTAATGTTGAATTACAATGACAGATCATGAATGCAGGGCCGCATTGCGAATGGAGCGCGCGGATTCGAGCGGAATTGCTCTCACCAAATCTACGATTGGAACGCGCGCGTTTTGACGGGAGCTCTTGGTTAGTGGAAATCAAGCGAGGGAGCAGGAGAGGGTGCGAGAAGGTGCAAAGCGTTTTCCGGACAACCATCGGTGATTGGATGAAAAGCGCGCGCACAGAATAAGTCACTTGAACTTCCGGTCAAATCTGCCGATTTCAATGAAGTGAGAATTCCTGCTCCACAGAGCAATCCGCGATCTGCGATTGGCTCTCAATCTGCCATTGGACCACACAATTCACGCTACCAATCCGCCATTGGAATGTGATTGCTCCGCTCAGAGCAGAAAAACTTGATCTGGATCTGCCGTTGGAATTTAACATAAGCGTGAGCACCCGCTGCTTCGCATCCAAGAATATTTTAAAAAATTGGCAGATCCAACGTACAGTGGGAATTGATGATATGCGAAGCACGAATGAGAAATGTTGATATGTTCCTTTAAGATAAGCGCAACGTTACGAGGTGGAAGTGAATGATGCTGTACATGACTTTCGTGTCATGATGTTTGGCAGTGTCGTTTAACTTCGTCATTCATTGACGTCACGTAACACCAAATTTGGTATGTGTGGAGCTAGCAAAACGGCCGCGAGCGCATCGTGAAAGCCCCAAAATACTCTAATGTAGCGTTGGCGCGCACGCACGCTAGGCCCAGCGACACTGCGTTAGCAAACGCGAGCACGTTAGCAAAACGCGAGCGCCAGCGCGAAATGCTGCATGCTGCATTTCGCGCCGATGCGTTACCCAGACAACACTGCATCTCCCTCTTTTCCCGATGGAAGGACGCCGGACGCGCTGAAACGCGCATGCGTCAATGCAACGCAGTGCGGCACCTAGCTGCGAGTATATGGCAGGACCAGCGCCTGGCGTGGCAACGACAGCGTGACGCGACGAAATGAACGAAGGCGAGCACGCGCTCCGCATCACGGCGAAATTTATTGCCGCCTTGACTGTGGCATGTAGTGATGTTCTCACATGGCACGCACATCATGATTATCGTGTTTGCAACTGTCACATACCTTCGTCATTAATTGGCGTCGCGTAATACCGAGCTTGGTACGTGTGAAGCTAGCGAAACGGCCGCTCGTGCATCACGAGCGTGGCATGTAGTAATGTTGGTACATGAAAGTCATCTCGTGTTTATCATGTTTGCACCAGTATCATACCTTTATCATCCATTCACGTCTCGTAATACGAAATTTGGTGTAGGTGAAGTTAGCGAAACGGCAGCTAGTGCATCATCAGCGTCGCATGTAGTCACGTTATTACATGACACGCATCTCATGATTATAAGTTTGCACCATTTACATACCTTCTTAATCTATTGATGTACCGTAGTACCGAATTTAGTATATGTGACGGTAGCGACACGGCCGTGAGCACATCATGAGCGTGGAACGTAGTTATGTTGTTACATGACACGCATGTTATAATTTTAATGTTAGAGTCTGTCGCTTGTGTTCACCATGCAATCATGTAATACCATACCAGTTTTGCACCTTTCTGAGTGAACAAAACCACCGCAAAAGCTGCAGGACCTTGAATTGTAAATCATGACATTCATGACATCCATTGCCAAATTGTGTAGGCGTGATTTCTAGCTATGATGAGACGCAGGGGGTAGAAATGTCACCGGCTGTATCACACTGAATACCGTGAAGGAAGGTTGCTTGACATTCGCTGTGGGATCCAGTCCACTAGGTGGCAGAGGGGTGATTCTAGCCTCCACAGCGATGAGTCGCTGTTGTAGGTGTTCGTTTTGTTGCTGGGTAATTTTATCTATAGTCTCTACTCGGTCAGTAAGGGCTGAGATCAGTCGGGATGCGTTGCTCATCCACTCATTTAATTCTTTGACTGATTGCTGAACTTCCTTCAGGACTTTATTCTCGGGCGTCACGTGTGCGGGTTTACCTTCATTGGCCTGGGTTTCGGCTCTGCGCTTGGGAGGTGGTGGTGTTGTACCTTCCTCCATTTTTTCACTGGGTGCAACAGCTGATAGCGGTGGTACTGCTGGCGGATCATGTTTTGTTTTTTTATAGTGGTGTAACTCCTCCTTGAGTGTCCTGTTTTCCTCTCCTAAAGCTGTCATTTTCTGGTTACATTGTGCTAGCATCTGCTTTAGCTGTGCTATTTCAGCCTCTAATTTATCAAGTTTGCCTTGAGAAGGGGCCTCCTCAGACCCCAAGCGCGCCCCGTTGACTACGTCTACCCAGCCCACCTTGAAGGTTGCGCCAGGTCCAGGTGTACGGCTCCGAGATGTTGACTGCGACCGGGAGTGGCGCCGGGAGCGGGGCCGGGAGCGGGGCTGGGAGCGGGGCCGGGGGCGAGACCGCGATCGAGACCGTGACTGAGATCTCGACCAGGCTTTCTTTCCGGGCTTCCGGGTAGGGGTAGTGTCCCGCTGCTCGAGGCTGTTGTCGAAAGGCGTTGGCTTCGTCGGGTAGACTTCATATTGTTGTTGTCGCTCCCATCACCGGCGTTTCACCAGGTACGGCGTCTTGTAACGTGCTCTGCACGCCTTGTCGGTCGTCTGGTGGTCGCCGCCGCATAGTTGACAAGTGGGCTGGCATTGGTGATCTTGCGGGGGGTTGGTCGTACCACAGCCATGGCACACGTGGTCTTTCGGGTTTGGGCATACATCTGCGCGGTGCCCCAGGCGACCGCATTGGTAACACGTCTCTATCTGTTTGCGGTAAAGGGAGCACTTCAACATTGCCTCACCGTATCGAACGTATGTTGGCACGCGAAGACCAGCGAACAGTACGATCACCGTCGTTGTGTTGCTGAGGCGTTTTGCAGCGATGGCTGTAGGGTTCTTTGTTGGAATCACATTAGCTGTAATATCTCGGGCAGTATCTTCCAACGGGATATCACGTATCACGCCTTTTGACGTACCGTCTGGTGCTGCTTCATATGCGCTGGTATCGTCCATAATGCGGCCGACCATAATGCGAGAGATTTTCTGGTATCTATCAGCATGCGCCTCGATGGGTGTGCTCACAACGATGATGTTTTGCTGGAAATTTGGACATATTGTGTCCTCATCTTGGGCGAGGTAAAGGCTAGTCGCCAGTCGGGCGGCTCCATGATCGGTGAGTCGAAGGCCGCCTCTAGGTCGGATGATGATCTTGTAGTCACCTCGGGGCAGTGGAGGCATCCGGCTTAATCTTGTTATTTGACTCAGGCATTGCTCACGCCGTTTTCTGCTGTTATTCCTTCGTTGAGAATCCGCACCGGGTTCTAGTGATTGCCCGCGGGTCGACTTCTTTGATCCCACGGTGCTCCAACCTGTACTTTCTTTGAATTCTTCACGGGAAATGGGTTCTCCCTCCACAGTGACCTCCATTTCTTCTCAGAAAGTCAGACGCGTCAAACGCGCCGCCCGGCGTTTCTTGGTGCCCGCAGAGTTATAGGCCGGCCTAGGTGGTGGTGGTGGTGGTAAAAAACATTTATTTCAGAAAAATTTTACTAGAGAGTGCCGACGTGGCCCATCGGCGTGCTAGAGTGGCAAGACCCTATTCCGGGACGCCAGTGGAGCTGGAAGCTGCCCGTGCGCGCTCCACCAAGGAGCGTTGTGCAGCCAAGGTAGAGCAGCCGAGCAGGTGCTCCTCCCAAGCCTCTCTAGTTGGGATAGGAAAAGGGGATGAGAAAGGGACGGGATTAACTGGGCACGATGCTACGACGTGATATGTGTCGGCGAGCACATGACAGGTCGAGCAGGTGCCATTGATTTCCGGCAAAAAGTGCCTGGCCGACCTAGGCAGCAGCGTCTCTGGCAGCTGCGCTGCCGTTGGCTTGGCAGGCGTTAGGCCTATCTCTCTCGCCAGCGTGGTTGACAAAAATGCGTCGGTAAAGGTGTCAAAATTCAAGTCCCCACCTGGAACTTGGTGCCGGGCGATTCCGGATGACAAGCTGACTACGCGGGTACAAAAGTCTTGTAGGCTTCTAGGTGACTTCCACTGAAAAACATTCGTTGAAACCGGAACCGACACGACGCGCGTCTACTCACTCCGACGAGAGCCAAATTCTCTCCTTCCGTTGGTAAACGCGAAGGAGTTCTTGCCGAACTTCGGCGACTTTGAGCGTATCTATCTATCTAGCCGCCTAACGACTTTTAGCTCTCCTAGCCGTTTCAAAAATGGTATCGATACCAAACTTGGTATGGCAAAACATTACTGTATGAAGAACATACTTAACTAGTCATGACATGAAAAGCATTATATGTATGTCATGAACTTCATGATTTACATTTCATGGTCCTGCAGCTCTTGCGGTGGTTTCGTTCACATGGCATGTTGCCGAATTGGTATGGTATCACATGACTACATGGAAAACACAAGCGACAGACCCTAGCATGAAAATCATGACATGCGTGTCATGTAACAACATGACTACATGCCACGCTCATGATGCGCTGATGGCCGTTTAGTTAGCTTCACATATACCAAATTTGGTATTGTGGGACGTGAATGGATGACGAAGGCATGATACTGGTGCAAACATGATAAACCTGAGATGCGTGTCACGTAACAACATGACTACATGCTACGCTCCTGATGCGCTCGCAGCCGTTTCGCTAGCTTCACATGTACAGACTTGGTATAATGTGACGCAAATGGATGACATAGGTAAATCCAAACATCATAATTATGACATGCGTGTCATGTAACAACATGACTACATGTCACACTCATGATGCGCTCGCGGGCCTTTCACTATCTTCACATATGCCGAATTTTGTATGACGTGACGCCAATGGTTGACAAAGGTATGTGACTGATGCAAACATGATATTCATGAGATGCGTGTCATGTGAGAACAGGACTACATGCCACAGTCAAGGTGCCAATACATTTTGACGTGAGGTGGTGCTCGTGCTCGCCGGCGTTCACTTCGTCGCGTCACGCCGGCGTTGCGACGCCAGGCGCCGGTTTCGCCATATACTCGTAGGAGTGCGCCGCCCTGCGTTGCTTTGATGCATGTGCGTTCCAGCGCGTCTGGCGTCCCTCCGTCAAGAATTCTAAAACGGGCTCTCACTGATCCAGCCCCGAAACGCATCGTATGGGCTCCTGGCCATCAGGGCCTACGAGGTAATGAGGCCGCTGACGCGGCCGCCCGAGCGCTTACCCACCGGGCTCCCCACCTTGGCTCTTATGACTCGGAGGCCAATACACCGCTGCTGCGGTTCAAAGAAATTCTCACCTATTATCGTGACACTCACCGCCTTTACCCGGCTCCTGCAAAGGGGCTGAGTAAGGCGGAAGAGCGAACTCTAAGGCGCCTGCAGACAGGTACTCTACTCTGTCCTGCAATCCTAAAGCATTTCGATGCGAACACAGATGGGCGGTGCCCACACTGTGGGGAGACGTGTGATATCTTCCACATGGTATGGGCATGTCCGAAAAATCCCCACCTACCCCCTTCCCCTACCCCTTCCCGAGAGGCATGGGAGACTGCCCTCCTCGACAGCTCATCACTAGAGTCTCAACGGGCTCTGGTGAGACGGGCGCGAGTAGGGGCCTCGTCATGCAGTGTCCCGGACTAAGGACGCCGACCATGTAGCAGGGTCATGCTTTGGCGCCGTACCTCTCTCTTTTATAATAAATGTTTTTCATCATCATCATCCGTCAAGAAAAGAGGGAGACGCAGTGCTGTCTGAGTAACGCATCGGCGCGAATTTCACGCCGGTTGCCATCGGGCTGCGCCGACAGGAGCTGATCGCGCCGGTCGCACCTGGCGTCTGAATATAGAGTGCTCGCTTTTTGCTAACGTAGCGTCGCTGTGCCCAGCGTGCGCGTGAGTCAACGCTACATTGGAGTATAGTGGACCCTCCATGATGGGTTCGCGGACATTTCGCTAGCTCGACGCATACCAAATTTCGTGTTGACGTCAATGGATGACAAAAGTATATGACTGGTGGAAACATGCATGAAACATACCACTCTAATAGCGTGCTCGCGACCGTTTCGCTAGCTCCACATATACTAAACTTTTTATCACGTGGCGTGATTAGATGACGAAGGTAAACGACACATCTGAACATCATAATCATGAAACGGAAGTCATCTACGGCATTAATTTCTACCTCGCAACGTTGTGCTGATTTCAAAGTGAAGTATCGAAATTTCTTCTTCGTGCTTTGCATATCATCGATTCCCACTGTACGTGGGATCTGGCAATTCTAGGGGCGAAGCTGCTTAAAGTGGCACCCGTTCGTATTTCGTAGTCGTAGTTGTAGTGTGTATCAAGTGTTACATGTTGACCTGCAAGGTGATGTCGGTGAGAGATTTCTCCTGTGCTTTGTTGAACAATAAAAAAGTTCGTGGCGTGCGCGTTCAGTAAAAGCCGAATGCTCCTGTCTCTCATTCCCCATTAGCAGCCATCGGCATGTACATTGACCACTATCTGAACAAAAAAGGGCTGCTACGTTACACTCGCTGGTTGTAACCTCCTTAGTTTTAAGGTTTAGCGAGTGTTGAGCCGCAGTGCCATGAATACAATGAAGTAGCATATACTGTGAACTTGAGGTGGTTAAAGGTGGGAAGTAGATACGAAGCGCAAGCCGTAAGTAAGTAAAAGCCGAATCCTGCTGTCTCTCATTTCCATTAGCAGCCATTGGCATGTACATTTAGCACTATCTGACTGAAAAAGGTTGCTACGTTATACTCTCTGGGCGTAACCTCCTTGGTTTTAGAAAGGTTTAGCAAGCGTTGGGCCGCAGTGCCATGAATACAGTGAACTAGTATATACCATGAACTCGAGGTGGTTAAAGGTGGGAAGTAGATCCGAAGCGCAAGCCGTAAGAAAGTATGCGTGTGCCACCTCTAGTTTAGTCCTTGGAATGTCCGCTGGATGGCAGTGCTTCTATATGGGGAATATATGCTGAAAAGATGCGAGATGGTGGTACTTGGAGTGTTGAATAGATTGCCGAACGGACACACAGACAGATGCATGGATGAACGCATGAACGGACGCAGGGGAGGATGCATGGACGAACGCAGGGACGGACGCACGAACAGACGCACGCACGGACGGGCGGATGGACGCATGGACGGTCACACAGACGGACGCATGGACGGACGGAAGCATGAACGAATGGATGGACGAATGCTTCGCCCCACTCTCCATCATTCACTCCGTGGATTTTCTGCCATTTTTTTCTTTCCTCCCGGTAACCACATTTAGCCGAGCCACCCACTATTTACAAACTCTGTAGCATTGTATCATTGTCTAATTGTGTTAGTAAAGTATCAATACAGCAGTTAGTTTATTATATTAGGATTAGAAGGACCAGTCACTCAAGGACTATCTGTGTTGCTGAGTTGAAAATTAGGTTTTATTTAGTGCATTCAAGAAATATCTCCATAAAAGTTGAACAGGCTGCTTGTGCATCGGACAAGGTTCTTATATAGGTAGATTAGGAGAAGTAGTACAGTTATCTCCGGAGACGCGAAGCAGTGCTGAGCTTTCGCATTTGCTGCGCAAGAACTTCACATACCTTACAGTGTCACCGGATGGCTTTATGTGCTCCCATAGTAAAGTTCCCTGTACTCTAAATCGATAACTACTCTTCCTAAACACACAATTTTTCGGTTATCATTGAGTTTATACCGGGACAGCTTATAGCTCCCCATAGCACACTGCATATGGTGCTCTAATGCGTTCACAATTCATGCTAAGCGCTTCATTGGGGAACATACCGTGTACGACATCTCAGATTCTCATACGACGTGAATTTTGTCAACACAACCTCATGAAGTGCGTTGCCCACGAGACGGCTTGCGAGGTCTCTAAAGCGGGTACGTGCCACAGAGGTTGCGAGATGGGAGATAGCGGTACTTGGATTGTTTACTAGATTAATACACGGACGGACGCAGGGACGGACGGACAGACAGACTAGCAGACGGACGGACGAATGAATGGAAGCGTGGATGTACAGACGGATGGACGCACGAACAGACGGACAGACGTGTGGACGGACTCACGGACGGACGCATGGATTGACGCACGAATGGTCGCGCGGATGGACGGAAACAAGAACGAACGGACGGGCGGCAGCACGGACGCTTTGCCCCACTTATCTTTCACTCCGTGGACAAGCTGTGATTTTTTTTCAGGCTGCTGACGTCCCAACGCAAGTTGTTTTTTTATTTTTTACCGTTCGGTCGCTCACCAATAATCTGTCGCATAATACCTGAAGGCATCGTCTGCCAGAACAAAACTCTCGAGTGTCTTATTGCAAAGAAGTGGGCTTTCAGGTGGCATCCGTTAACTACTGACCACGTTAATGCGCTTAAACCACGGGCAATCAATTCTATGAAATATCCACCTAATGTCTGCTGAAAAAAAATTACTTGATTAGTAAGCGAGTCGTGAGGAACGTAACAGCACACTGCAATTTCTAAGTGCCAGGCAGTTGTCACGTTTCAGCCCGAATAAATTGCGCAAATTATTTTGTTATCGGAATAAATTAGTGCCACAAACATATGCCACCAGGAACTCAAGACCTTCCATGAAACAAGCCCATGTATGTCTGATTTTTCAAAAGTAGTGTGTGTGTGTGTTGTTGTTGTTGTGTGTGTGTGTGTGTGTGTGTGTGTGTGTGTGTGTGTGTGTGTGTGTGTGTGTGTGTGTGTGTGTGTGTGTGTGTGTGTGTGTGTGTGTGTGTGTGTGTTTTGCAGGATCTCGCGCTATACTCCTAAACTTTATGAATCTTCGTTAGGTGGTCCATTCTGTCATGATTTCCTTCTAACAGCACGCACTAAGGTTCTCAAGACCTTGGCGTGCCCCTCTTTACAATCACATGCGGTACCTTTGCGAGTGGTAAAATTCGCTGCATGAAGAGATCCCGGGCTTCGGCCGTGTCGGATCCCGCGATGACTGTGTGCGTGCGGCCGGCAGGGGTCGCCTGCAGTGAGCTGATGTCTACGCGGGGTGCGAATCGCAGCGGGAAATCGGAAAATTCCCGCGCCGCGCGCACCATGTCGTCGGCAGACGCGGCGCGGAAGCAAGGCAGCCACGTCGACGCATTCGCCCCTTCGTCCGCGGTTACGTTGCATTGCAGAGCCGACGCCAGGCTATGATACGGCTCTTTCCTGTCTGCCTGCGTTTGTACGTGGAACGTTTGTAGACTTGTGAGCACGCTTACAGTGTGAACGCAACCATCACTAACATGCAAGCGTTTCCGCGAAACATTGGCTAACGTTGTACGAACAGGAAAATGATTTGTTACTTTCTTGTAGCGGTAGCATGCTTACTTCCTTTCTCTCTTGTATTAATCACACTATTTAGTATAATTTGGAGGGACATCATTTTATCGCAATAACTGAACTTTTTTGTTCTTTACACTTCATTTATTGCAACCACCACCCTCTTCAATTACATTTAGTCCTGAGGGTATTAGCACTAAAGTAAAGTAATATGAAACTTTCCTTTCAATTATGCGGCAAAAATTGCAGGTTGTACACATATAACTGTGCCTGCTTTTCTTAACTTCACTAAACTAGGCCTCCTGTTCTGAGAACACAATCGAATTTGGTCTGTTTTTGCTTGTCTTCAATTTTCTGTTTTGCCTAGCACACCTACAGCCTTGCGCTACCGACAAGTCTAAGGGCGCCCGAGGTATGCGCCTAGCGGATGTCCTTATGCAATATCCAAGCCTATATGAAAGAAGGGGAAATTTAAGGGCTCGTTTTTTTCTTAAACGCAATCTTTGTGATAACTAAAAAATAGTCAAGCCAAGGAAAGTACAGGAGACGAAGATGTGTGTCTTGCTGGCAAAATTGCCTTGATTTGGTTGGCGGATAGCTCTCATTCAACCCGAAAAAAATTCCTTGTTGCTCGCTACAGCAATAATCAATTGGCATTATAGTGACATTTAACGACGCACTGTCTTTGCGTATAGATTTTTTCGCTTAATTAGGACAAAAGCAACAAGGAACAACTCCGTATTGGTTTTACGTATAGAGAGGATTAATCCTCCAGGTGTCTTATTCAAACGGCGCTATTTCTTTACGTCGGCTGTTGGCCAATGGGCCGCTATCAGTTATTCGACGTCAATGAGTGGCACCGGCAGCTCCAAAGGGAGTAAGCACGGGCACTTCATCTAGCGGCAGTGACACAGGTGTTTGTATGAAACGTGGGAGCTTGAGGAAACTGCAACTTGGCGCGTTGCGTCTGAACTTTCTTTGCCGCACAAGACTTCGAGATGTGGCTGAGCTTTGCATTGCAGTGTCAGCAGGATGAGTTATTTCAACAGGATTTAGAGGGGTGGTTCATGATCCACTTAAGAAAGACACGTTAATCATGCTTCAACACATGACGCGTTTGATTCGACCGGCAGCGATGAGCAACGCTGACATCTTCTCGAAGCTTTGGGAAGAAGCGCGTCGTGTAAATTAGGCGATGGCGGCGCACTTAAACCCATGCGTAAAGTATCTCGGCGGATGGCGCTACATCTTACTCAGTAAAACACTGTGCAAGAAATAAAATGGGCTAGAAAGATGGACCACTAATAATTGGTGTGAATATTAAAGGAGCGAACGGGTTAGAGCGAAGCTCGACGCGAGAAATATCTTGCTATTGAACACATTCAAAATCGAGCTGGTAGATAATATGGCTCACCAACAAGCCAATGGGAAGGTATTGAGACTGGCGAACAGACACCACGAGCATTGAGCCTTCCCTGGGTTTTACAGCGACGTTTAACTTCTTCTCAACACATACAATGTGTTTTAGTATACAATTGGTAACCTTACAGTTTTTTCTTTAGCTGCCACACTTTTTCTCAGTTTTGAGGTCTTTCGAGGTCACCATTATGCATACATCTTGCGTCACCTTTGGTTCAAAAGCTCATATATTTACTAAAATATAGTAAGTATTCAACAATCCTTGAAACTTCACAGCGAAATATGCAAAAAAAAATAGATTCAATTTTACAGATTGCCACAGTATGCATTGCTGTTAGAAAGGCGGTATTGCATGGGCGATGCGCGAGATACCGGATCGAGTGGGAGCAGTGATCCGTAGACAATGCCATGGTAGAATGCCCGCGACGCCGTGTCGTTAGGCAAGCTATTGGAAGCCATGGACAGCAGGTAGGCACCCGACCCGCGTCCTACGAGCACCAGCTGCTTCGGATCGGCGCCGAAGGTATCGGCATTGTCGCGCGCCCACAGTACGGCAGCAACGACGTCGTCAACGGCGGGGTCTTGAACCATGCCGGGCACCGGAGGCGGGTGCAGGAAACCCAGCATGCCGTGCCGATGGTTGGGCGCCATCACGACCACGTCTCCTGCACGCATGGAGCACCACGCGAGCTATTCGGGAAGTGCGACGTTGTGAACACGGCGAAGAGACGCGACACGCGGGACTCGTTCGTCTGCTCTTGGCACTATTTCTTGCTCGAGATTACAGGGATACGAGGCGAAAATGGGAAAAACCGACGAAAATCCGTTCCGATGGAGGCGCAAATGTTGTAGGCCCGTGTGCTCAGATTAGGGTGCACGTTAAAGAACCCCGGGTGGTCGAAGTCTCCGAAGCCCTCCACAACGGCGTCTCTCATAATCATATCATGGTTTTGGGACGTCAAACCCCACAAATCAATCAGTGACGAAACTTCTGAATGTGAGTCGAAACATGCCAGTGTTCTGATAAAGGGAGTTATTTTCCCGTATTTTCGAACAGTTGATCGTATTTTTGTAGGATTGTCAGCCCGCGCCGGCTGCTCGCAAGCGCGAGTCGTGACGTCACAGTCACCGAGCAGCATGCAGGATGCACGTGTTTTTGTACTCCTCTTGCTTTTCTCCACCTCTCCTTTCATGCCACTCTTTCCACAAATGCGCTGGTTCTTTGCCCCAGCCGAAAGCATCGTTCACTGCTGTTGCTGTTTTGGGCCTTATGAACGGCCTTTGGGAACCTCAGTGCGAGTTGAGCGGGTCGAGAGACGCGGGCGACGGCTGGCATTGTAGACTTGCCCGTTTCGGCTCTGTGTGTGACGTAACCAAATGTCACTTTCTATAGTTGACGGCGTGGCCGCCAGACGTGGCAATTTGGAAAAAACAAATTTATTTTATTATCTTCTCGTAGTTTTTGCCTGGAATGAAGGTAGTCTTTATCGATTTTAGGGCCTAATTTTTCAATTTGGCTGAAAGTGAAGGCGGCCGAAATTTCGTTCAGTATCACTTTAAACTACTCTGTCCCCTCACTGGTAAGCTACATCGTATTAGGTATGGGATATAGACTGCCGTCATATACGTAACGCAGACCAGAAGCCGGCAAACTCAAACCACTGGGACAGTATCACGACATCAGACCAAAAACCACTACCACTGTTACTTTCTCTTTCGAGGCCGAAATGGGAGTTTCGACCTCAAGCGGGGTTAGACTAGAACAAAGAAAAGTCGCTTCCTGTTGGCCTTACAGCTTATGTTTGTACGTTGCAACCTTGTGACACGCGTGCTGCGAATGACACTCGCACCCACCCTTCGCGGCCAGCATTGGCCAGTCGGGATGGTCGTTGGAGCCTGTCTCGAACCAGCTTCCCGAAACAGCCACCACCACGGCTCTGCGTCGACCACTGTCGTTACTTGCGGATGCGGGCATCCACACGTTCACGTGCAGACAGTCCTCGGAGCCGAGCACGCTGCCATTGTGCCACTGGGAGCACGGCGGCCGTGGCTCAAGACACTCCCGCACCTTGCAAGGGTCTTGATGAGCGCCCATGGGAAGCGGCACCAAGAAGCGCCGAACGCCCGACGTGCTCTGAGCGAACGGGACGCCGAGGAAACGGTACAGCAACACGCCGTTTGCGCTCACGATGCGGCCGAGCAGACGGCCTTTCTTGCTCGCCACCTGCACCCAAAACAGTGACGTCATGATGGAGGTTAATAAGAATAAAATTAGGTACGTTGGCCTGCTGGAGGGTCACTTTTAAAGATTTAGTAACGCAGCTACAGTGACACAAACATTTGTAAGTCACGATCCAAAAGGCATTGCTATAGGAGCGCTAAGCACAGCCCAGTCATGGTCCCTCAGGACTCTGGCGCAGCACACACGTCGTGCTGTCTGACGTACCTAGCGCTTGCGTGAACACTTCCCAGACATGCACAGCGCTTGCGCATCTGAGAAGCGAGAAGAAATGTGCACCTTGTGGTTAACGCCAACTTTGCCTTGGTGCTTCATCTATACTCGATCCATGAGAGCGGGTGACATGCAGAAGTTATACTTCAGTGCAGCACAAATAAATTCACGAACGAATGGAAGCCGAAGGCGCAAATTTTCAATTAAATTGTGTGCTCTGAGGTGCTGTCAATGCCCTCGTAGTGCGACCCTGATCTGACGGAGTTCTGGTCACGTGCATGCTTTCGCCAGCTTCCATTGTCGGCCTGATAGTGAAGGCTGTAGTTCTTCGGTGCCTGCACGCATTTTTTTTAAGCAAAAATCACATCGAAGTACTTTCTTTAGTGGTTTTACGTACCAACGCGATAGGGTTCCAGAACTCGTTTAGCAGATATATCGATGCAGGTATCGGCGTCGGTGTCGGCAACGCTAGTTTCGAGCAAAACATAAGCGTTGGCCGTCAGCGAAAAATCGATAAATAAGCAAATGACTAATAAAAATCTCCGCTACGAGTGTGGATCGAATCATATCCATTCTGCATGGCAAGGAGACGTTTTACCACAAATATGGTGTGTTAATGCGGGCTTATTCAAGAAAGATCTGCTCAAGGATGAACATAATTTTCTCGACTACTGAATGCGATTTCGGCGCATGCTAGCAAGTGAGGTGTCCCCATATCGTTTTCCTCTTTTTTCAAGAATATATATTCCACCGCAGAGAAAGAAAGCTTGTTGTCAGTAAGTGCCTGGCCCTGCCCCTTCTCTGTTCGTCTTGTGGTAGCGCTGCTAATTTGAAGTTTTGCCACATATCTACGCCGTTGCTTGAAATTGCGTCGACACACACACACACACACACACACACACACACACACACACACACACACACACACACACGCACGCACACACGCGCGCACACACGCAAACACGCGCACAGACTATACGGATGTCATGTATTATTATTCCCGAGAAGGTGGGGTAGCAACGCCTGGCGGGATGTCTGGATGACGTCAAGGCAAGGACGCTTCGACGCCTGCATGGCGCGCCTACATAACGTACGCTCGCATCGTACGCTGTTCTGCTGTTTGCAATCGCATTGACGACGATAGCATAAATATTGCTCCTACTAAAACAGCAAACAACTTTTGTTAGTACAATCGCCAACGATTACCGCACGCCACTGTACGAACTTTGATCAGGCTTGTGTTGTCGCGCTACTAAACTCGATGATGGGTTTAATTCTGGAACGTGGCAGCAACACTCCGACGTGAGTGAAGAGCAAGAACATGTTTGTTTTGAATACAAAATTACAATACAGCGTGTGCTGTAATAAAGTCGTGGTATTTACACATACCGCAGCGTGTTTACGTATAATAGTTTTCTTCACGAGTGCTTCAAAGATATGATGTTTTCACTTCCACAAATTTTATTTCTATCGGACACATGAGCGTAGCTGGCCACGGACAGTTACTTTTTCATTTTATTAAATTTTTTTCCTTGTGTACCAAGCCCTACGCACAGTTGCAAAAACTCACGATACACTGGTGGAGCAGGTGGGCCCCCTATGGCCCTCTCACATTCAGTATCGAGGCTCGCAAAGTCTTTGCAAAGCGCTTGGCCAGAATACCTTCGCAACTGTTGTATTTGTTTTTCTCGTGTACTCGCTCACTCCTCATGTTGGTTCACGCTTTTCTCGCAACAATTTTGGAGCTTCATCTCACTAAAAAGAAGTTAAGGTGAATTTCGGAATGTTCATGCGGCATCACAGCGACGGCGCTGTTACACCGGTAAGTACCGATATAGAAAGTCCACTCGTAAGTTAATTTTTTTTGCATTTGATTAAACCTGAGCTTCAGCAAGTTGTCTGTGAATATGACGTGCGAGACGAGACAATTACTCCCTGAGGCGAAGACCATTTAATTATAACTTGGGAAACGTGACCGAGAGCGCCTTCGAAGCCGTTTACAACACTTATATCGATTTACAACGATCATATCGGCAATCAATTGTGCTCCCACTTGAATTGAACATTACCCCTTGAGACGGAGCGCTTGATACGCCCAGAAGTTCATGCACATCGGAATATATGGCCACATCATTCCAGCTGACTCACTGTTTACAAGAAATATTTACGTATTTACGTATTTCAAGTACACTAACATTTCATCTCGAGTGCCAGGGATGCCATAGTCGAAATGAAGAAGAAGAAATGGTCATTGGCAGGGCACCTAGAGCGGAGGCAAGATAACCGCTGGTCATTAAGTGTAAATAATTGGATTCCCAGAGAAGGCAAGCGTGGGAGGGGGAGACAAAAAGTTAAATGGGCAGATGAGATTAGGAAGTGTGTGGGTATAAAGTGGTAGCAGCAAGGACAGGACCGAGTTGACTGTCGGACGATGGGAGAGGCCTTTGTCTTGCAGTGGGCGTAGTTAGGCTGGTGATGATGAACATCTTCGCATTTCCCTGAACGTGTAGTGTGTGACCAGCTCGTTTCGCTCAACATACTGGACATACTGAAAAAAATTGCAGATTCATCTAACGTCTCTTTAAACAAAGATCGAAGCTTAATCAGGTGAAATTATTTTTGCCAAATTACTTGAGTAATCTGCATAAAAGCCGCCATGTACTTCAAAAATCTGAAAACATTGTAATCCAATTTGTAATTAATCGAGACAAATGGTCTACACCCTGAGTGTACGCCAAGTTGTAATGAAGTCAGAACCATCTGCGTAAAGCCTTTTAGCACCGATTTTCTGGCGTAAGCAGTGAAAACAACGACTCCCTTGCTGTAATGCATCACTATTTTCACAGGGGATCTCCCGTTCATACGAAAGTTTGTCCATCAGACTATCGCAAATGTGTGCCGCTGAGTCAACTTTCGCTACCAGTGTAAACAGCCGCCTTCTACCATGGCAGATTTGCATCGTAACAATGAGCGGTTGTCAACACCACAGCGCGTAAGAGTGGGCACATGGCGGGCGCAGATAAAGGCGATACTCGACCGGAGAGCAAGTGAGTCTTTAACGTGATGCCACTTCACCCCGAATGCGGCGCCACCACTGTTTCTTCTCGGGACTAATAGGAGGAGACCCCTTAGCCCATGTAATAATGTATGGCAGAAGCGTTAAATTGCCTCAGACATCATACTGTGCCATTGGCGCAACGAGCAACGTTTTTGAAGGTACATCTATTACAAAGCGTTCAGACATATTTGATCATCATCAGCAGCAAAAGCACCAATAAATTAAGTAGCTTCGTAGGTTCACGTGCTCCGCTACGAAAGTGTAGTGGGCCCTTGGCAACTGTATACTCCAATTTTGTGTGCTTGTATCAATAATGAGTAGTGGCTAAACTATTCGTTTTTGAACGTATTCTTTCAGCAACATATATGACTTGTAAACGAAGATAATGTCTGATTCGTGGCTGATCCACCAGGCATTCTAGGATGCTTTAAAGCTACCAATGTTACACGCACAGACGTTCGTTTATTTCGGCATGGTTGTGGTGTTAGAACCAAATCAAGTCTAGCAATCGAACCGATTGCCCGGTCGCGTTCAACTCTTGAAAGTGAAGCCCGAGCGTTCTGCAAGCCCCCCCCCCCCCCCCCCACCTTTTTTTTCTTTCTTTCTTTTTGCAAGAAATGATTCGGCGAGTAGCTACCAAGAAATGATTCGGCGAGAGCTACCAATGTTGTTTGGGGGGGGGGGGGGCTCTCGATGAAACGTGGCCTCCACATTATCATAATAATAATAATAATATTAATAATAATAATAATAATAATATATGTGGAATTTAACATCCCAAAACAAAAATTGAATTAGAAGGTACGCCTTACACTCTTATTCAAGTCTTAGTTAAATGGAGGCTATTGTAATTAAACTGAATAAAAGATACAAGATGAAGGTAGTACAGGCTTACGCGCCTACATCCAGCCATGAAACAGTTGAAAGTTGAAAGCTACATCCAGTTGAAAGCTTCTATGAAGACGTGGAATCGGCAGTGAGTAAGGTAAAAACACAGTATACTATAGTGATGGGCGACTTTAATGCAAAGGTAGGGAAAAAGCAGGCTGGAGACCAGGCAGTAGGAGATTATGGCATCGGCACTAGAAGCGCCAAAGGAGAGCTACTAGTAGAATTCGCAGAACGCAATAATTTACGGATTTTGAATACCTTCTACCGAAAACGAGAAAACCGCAAGTGTACATGGAGGAGCTCTAATGGCGAAAATAAGAACGAAATAGACTTTATAATGGCTGCACACCCAGGAATCGTGCAGGATGTGGAAGTGGTTGGCAAGGTACGATGCAGTGACCATAGAAGGGTACGGTCTCGAATTCGCCTAGACTTGAAGAAGGAACGACAGAAACTGATACGCAAGAAGCCAATCAATGAGCTAGCACTGCGAGGGTAAGTACAGGAATTCAGAGTGTCGCTGCAGAACAGGTACTCGGCCCTTAGTGAGGAAACCAACCTTAGCGTAGATACAATGAATGATAATCTGACGAGTATCATTACGGAGTGTGCAGTGGAAGTTGGAGGCAGGGTAGTTAGACAGGACACTGGCAAGCTTTCCCAGGAAACGAAGAACCTAATTAAGAAGCGTCAAATCATGAAAGTGTCAAGTACAACAGACGAAATAGAACTGCCAGAGCTTTCGAAGTTGATTAATAGACGTAAAGTATGCGATGTAAGAAGGTATAACATGGAGAGAATTGAACACGCTCTGAAAAACGGAGGAAGCTTCAAAGCAGTGAAGAAGAAACTTGGGATAGGCAAAAGTCGGATGTATGCACTAAGGGACAAAGAAGGCAAAATAACTACCAATATGGATAGGATAGTCAAAATAGCGGAGGAGTTTTACAGAAATCTGTACAGTAGCCGAGACAACCACGACCTTAATACGATAAGAACTAGCAGTAACCCAGATGAAACCCCACCAGTAATAATAGAAGAAGTCAGAAAAGCTTTGGAGAGCATGCAAAGAAGCAAAGCTGCTGGTGAGGATCAGGTAACATCAGATCTGCTGAAAGGTGGAGGACAGATTGTGTTAGAAAAACTAGCCACCCTGTTTACGAGGTGTCTCCTGACGGGAAGGGTACCAGAGTCTTGGAAGAACGCTAACATCATCTTAATACATAAGAAAGGAGATGACAAGGACTTGAAGAATTACAGGCCGATCAGCTTGCTCTCTGTAGTGTACAAGCTATTTACAAAGGTAATTGCTAACAGAGTAAAGAAAACATTAGAATTCAATCAACCAAAGAAACAAGCAGGATTTCGAACAGGCTACTCAACAATTGACCACATTCATACTATCAATCAGGTAATAGAGAAATGCTCAGAGTATAACCAACTACTATACATAGCCTTCATAGATTACGAGAAGGCGTTTGATTCAGTAGAAATATCAGCCGTCATGCAGACCCTGCGGAATCAGGGCGTAGATGAAGTATAAATAAATATTCTGGAAGAAATCTACAGGGGATCAATTGCTACCATAGTGCTTCATAAAGAAAGCAATAGAATACCAATCAAGAAGGGTGTAAGGCAGGGGAACACAATCTCCCCAATGCTATTTATCGCATGCTTACAGGAGGTTTTCAGAAGCCTACAATGGGAACAGTTAGGGATAAGAGTTAATAGAGAATACCTTAGTAACCTGCGCTTTGCCGATGACATTGCATTGCTGAGTAACTCAGGGGACGAATTGCAACTCATGATTACGGAGTTACACAAGGAGAGCAGAAAGGTGGGTCTTAAAATTAATCTGTAGAAAACGAAGGCAATGTACAACAACCTCGGTAGAGAGCAGCGCTTCGAGATAGGTAATAGTGTACTTCAAGTTGTAAAAGACTATGTCTACTTAGGGCAGGTAATAACCGCAGAGCCGAACCACGAGATTGAAGTAACTAGAAGAATAAGAATGGGGTGGAGCACGTTCGGCAAGCACTCTCAAATTATGACAGGAAGATTACCACTATCCCTCAAGAGGAAGGTATATAACAGCTGTATCTTGCCGGTACTTAGCTACGGAGCAGAAACCTGGAGACTCACAAAGAGGGTTCAGCTTAAATTGAGGACGACGCAGCGAGCAATGGAAAGAAAAATGGTAGGTGTAACCTTGAGAGACAAGAAGCGAGCGGAGTGGATTAGGGGACAAACGGGGGTTAAGGATATCATAGTTGAAATAAAGAAGAGGAAATGGACTTGGGCCGGGCATGTAGCACGTAGACAGGATAACCGCTGGTCATTAGGAGTAACTAACTGGATTCCTAGAGAAGGAAAGCGGGTTAGGGGGAGACAGAAGGTTAGGTGGGCAGATGAAATTAAGAAGTTTGCGGGTATAAATTGGCAGCAGCAAGCACAGGACCGGGTTAACTGGCGGAGCATGGGAGAGGCCTTTGTCCTGCAGTGAACTTGGCCAGGCTGATGATGATGATGATGATGATGATGATGATGATGATGATGATGATATCTAGGACATCAGAGGAATAAAATCCTGGTTTCCTGGCCGTATGTGGTACTTCAGTTGGGACCTGGTTAACGGTGTAGTGAAAGGCTACGGAGATTTGGACCACCTGGTGTTCTTTAACGTGCACTGACGTCGCTCAGTATACACGAGCCTCTGGCACTTCGCCTTCATTGAGATTCGACCACCACGGCCAGGGCGGAACCTGAGACCTTCGGGACAACCGCCGGGCGCCGTAACCTCTGCACTAGCACGGTGGTCCTGTCGCAGGCTTGGAACACGATAGAAACACGCCGAAATTTGCCGTAAGAGAAGGCGTATGGTTTAGGTCAAAATCTTAAATACCTCATCAAACGCAAGAAGAGAACGTTGGTGGCGTGAGCATGACTGTTTCAAGTAATAAAGGTGGTGTTTTATAGCAGAAGGACGGACCAGTAGACGGACGCGTGAAGTGGCTATGTGCTAAAGGGTATGTGAGATGGAGGTATTTGGAGTGTTCACTAGGTGGACGCGCGGACGGATGCATGGACGGACAGACGGGTGCCAAGCTGAAAGAAAGTTCCAAGCTCGGCAGTCCTTCTTCCTCGTTGGTTCCAGTCCTTTTGCTGATGAAGATAAAGGATCGTCTTCAATGCGTTCGAAGACCAAGAGAAAGAAGGCTTCTCCTTGGCGCGAGCATGCGCTCATTATGCTACGCATAAAGCATTGCTCCAAGCCCGGTTACAGCCCACTACAGCATGCTACGAAACGCTGCAGCACACTACAGCGCGCGACAGCATGCAACAGCATGGTTCTTTAAAGTGCTCCGTACCTAAACTCACAATGCGATGACGTCGTAACTTTACATCATCACTCGGTTACCGGAAGGCTGATTCCAGAGACCCACTGAAAGTGCGTGTGATCCAGAAAGCTGGTAGTGTCTTCACTACAGAAAGCTGCTCAAAGCCTCGTTGGAGGCAAGGAACTTTCGTGGGAGAGGGGGTTGCGTCAATACAATTCACTGAGAAGAAAACACCAGGCCTGCGCGGAAGGCGCAGCGCAGTCACAGCGAAAGCTAGAAGAGCGGCCTTTCAGAGCCTTTCCTAAAGACTCATTAGGTAAGTGCTGCAAGCACACTTGCTTGATAACCACTACGGCACTATAATAATAAAAAAGTAGCTAATAGGCCGGCATTCGCTATGCTATTTTTCGTCATTCTTCTGACAAGCGTGGTATCCGCTGAACACTTGCAAGGAATTTTGTGTTGATTGTTCATGCAGCGGCTGATGACGATGAGGAATCATGCCTGAAGTGGGTATGTGCCACAGTTTACAGGTAAACAAGAACAAACTTTCATAATATGTTGGAGCATTGGACGCCCCACTCGTTATGCTATTAGCATTGTATGACAACTGGTTGTTTTTTCTTTGTTTTAAAACGCCTTATAAGTCGTATTAACGCGATTGCTTTACCGACATCAAGCCTGCTTAAGACAAGTTTTCTAACAAGTGCCATGTACTGGCGTAGCTCCGTGATGGAATACTGGGCTGGCACCTATCGGACCTCGGTTCGGGTCCCACTGTGTTATTAGTACTAGGTTTTTTTTTTTCTCATTTCGTGTGATGTGGTTGCGGACACCGGCGGCGGTGGCGGTGGTGGACAGCTACGGCGCCAAGCGTGACCCGAATTTCGATCTCTTGATCTCATAACAGCTTTCGCTGTAAAAACCAAAATGACGGATCTTGTCCCAGAGTAGTCTTCAGTGAGTGGAAGATACCATGTGACTTTTAACGAACCATGACGGTGCCCTCTGGCAGCGGCTTGTCGAGCGGTCGGCAGACGACTGCGACGTCTTGTGGTGGGGCACTGATCACGATTCCCACCAATGCTGCGACGAGGCCCAGAAATATAACGGCCACGGTCACCGCCGCCCCCAGGCAGGCTCTGCATATAAAAAGATTGGGCAGATCCTAGGTACCCGTGGGAAGACGTTATGCGAAGCATGTCTAGGGAAGAAGACTGTGCTGTAATATTTTGTTAATGCGGGACACGTCATGAAATGACGCTAAATATATCTACAAACATTCTACCTAGAGACATACGTTAAACAGCCGCATACTTTTTATCTAACCAGTTGTTAACTGCTCAGTAACCATGCCAACAGCAGCACGGGTATGAGCAACAGTAGAAGTGGTGAGCTGATACAAAACGCTTGTGCTCGCGAGTATGGTAGCTCTGGACACAATAATTAATTTCTGTGGATGCTTAACGGCAGTTGACGTTACCCCGACGAGACGGCTGTATCATAGGAATACTTATGTAATGTTTATACAAATCGTTAGTGAGCATCGCAATACAAGTTCACCACCATTACGACTTAATAGTGCATTTTTGCGAAGCAGTATCGAGACCTGACGTGACTCTGTGGTAGAATACTTGATTTTCACGCGTATTTGTTGGGTTAGATTCCGGCCTGCTGGGGCCCGGATATTTATTATTTCCAATCATCGGGTGAACGCTGCCGATATAAGTTTTTTAAAGCTAACGCGTTAAAATTATTCATGTCTGTTCACGCCATTCCGGCGTAGACAAACTGTCAGTCACCTGTGGCGCATGGCCGTATTCCTGTGGCTCATACACACCCGTTATACACGGGTATGTGCCACACGTGTCTGGCGGAAAGGGTTTGACGACCTACGTGACGGGATTGTCACATTCTTCATGTCACGAGCAGCGTGTCATATTCGTCGAACCATCCTACCCACCCATACTAACTTTGGTTCACCTCAATTTCAGGGGTTGATCATGAAAGCACCCAGACGTAGGCGACTAGATAGACAAATAAATAGATGCCAAAAGTGTTTTGGCATCTATTTATCTGTCTATCTAGTCGCCTACGTCTGGGTGCTTTCATGATCAACCCCTCAAATTGGGGTGTACTAAAGTTAGTATATATATATATATATATATATATATATAAGGAAGGATTACGATGTCGTGATGGGAAGGGTTTCCTCCTTTACGCATTGAAATTGCGTAGCAGCCGCATACAATCCATCACACCAGCCGTCAAAACACGTCAGCCCTTAATGACGCGTAGCAGGCCCTTCGCTGATTTAAACATTTAAAATGGTGGCGTAGCGTGTATTTAACACTGATAAATTGCATTGGAATTGATCACAATTCCAAAGGTGTAACGTTTCGAAGCCCCGATAACGTTTTGAGAGACGCCATAGCGGAGAGCTACAGAAATTTCGACAACCCTGTGTTCTTTAACGTGCACCTAATGAATTTAGGTACACAGGCCTCAAGCATTTTCGCCTGCATTGCCAATGCGGCTGCCACGGCCGGGATTCAAACCCGTGACCTGCATGTCATCAGTACCATATCCTGCAGGCCACCGTGGCGTGGTTGTGCATTGGCATTCTAGGATAGTTTCAAACGGGAAATGTTACGCGTACATACTTCGTTTTAAATTCGGAACATTTCTTAGGGAACTTCGGTGACATTGAGCGTATTTATCTATCTATCTGTCTATCCATTGTTACGACCGCCATCGGTAGGCGCCATGCTGTCGCTGAGAAGCGTAGCCGGGCCGCGTTCCCACGCCTGGAACCCAGATTTTCTTGGAACCAGCGTCGAGAGCTGACGGGGGAGCGGCG
Organism: Rhipicephalus microplus; assembly: GCF_013339725.1. Taxonomy (NCBI): domain Eukaryota; kingdom Metazoa; phylum Arthropoda; class Arachnida; order Ixodida; family Ixodidae; genus Rhipicephalus; species Rhipicephalus microplus. The sequence continues at coordinate 101,754,587 of NC_051170.1, forward strand.
CCCTTTTAATCCTCAAACAAGTAGCCGTCTCGCCGAATGCCTATGCCCGCCAGGTATTGTCCCTGCTAGCCGGCGGATGAGACGTCACGTCACCACGAAGCGGTAAGCCGTTCCAGAGGGGACAACAAAGACAGCGTATTCCTTTGAAGAAACGGCGACCGCCGCCACAAAGTGCCCTGCTAATTGAGCGGACAGATTGGCGGACCGTTTGATGTCTGCTGTCCGAAGCTTGGAACCCCTCGACCAGCGACATACACGACGAGCAAGAGCCTCTCTGGCGCCACCTTTAAGTGCAGTGATCTTGACTCGAAATTGGATGTTCACGTGCGCCGTGCATGCTCGTACCCCTCACCTGTTGTGTGTGTGTGTGATTGGTGTTCCACTGAAGAAGGAGGAGCCCGACAGGGCTTATAACGGCGCCGCAGAGTGCAGGACGTCGCTCTGAACCAAGAAAAGGTTTAACCACCACGCTCGTGGTTTGTGAACTCTTAACCTCATGCTGTAAATATTTGTAAATAGTGCCATAAACCTTGTTTGTTTTTCGTATCCCCATTTTGTAAGCGCTCGTTTCCTCAATCCGAAGCTACACCACGCTACCACAGCACCCCGGGATCACAACAACTGGTGATCAGCGGTGGGATCACGACAACTGGTGGCAGCGGTGGGATCGCGACACCATGTAGTCGCCTACGACTTTTAGCTCTCCGGTCGTTTCGATAATAGTATCGATACCAAACTCGGTATGGCATAACATGACTGTATGAAGAACAAATTTGACTAGTCATAACATGAAAGTCATGATATGTATGTCATGAATGTCATCAATTACAATTCATGGTCATGCAGCTCTTGCGGTGGTTTCGTTCACATGACATGTTTTAAAACTGCTATGGTATGACATGTTCACATGCCGAATAGAAGCGACTGACCCTAACATGAAAATCATGACTTGCGTGTCATGTCACAACATGACTACATGCTACGCTCATGATGTGCTGGCGGCCGTTTTGTTAGCGTCACAAATACCAAATTCGGTATTACCTCACGTGAATGAATGACTAAGCTATGATACTGGTGCAAACATGATAAACACGACATGCGTGTCATGTAAGAACATGACTACATGTAACGCTCATGACGCGCTCGTGGTCATTTCGCTAGCTTGACATGTACAAAACATGGTATTACGCGACGCGAACAGACGACATGGGTAAATGACACATCCAAACATAATTATCGTGACATGCGTGTCATTAACAACATGACTGCATGCCACACTCATGATGCGCCCGCGGCCGTTTCGCTAGCTTCACATATGCCAAATTTTGTATTACGTGACGTCAATAGACGAAGGTATGTGACTGGTGCAAACATGATAATCATGAGATGCGTGTCATGTGAGAACATGACAACGTACCACAGTCAAAGCGCCAATACATTTTGACGTGACCTGGTGCACGTGCTCACCGGCGTTCATATCGTCGCGTCATGCCAGCGTTGCCATGCCAGGCGCCGGTCTTTCTATATACACGCAGGCGCGCGCCGCGCTGCGTTGCTTTGACGCATGCTCGTTTCAGCGCGTCCGACGTCCCTCCGGCACGTAAAGAAGGAGACGCAGTGCTATCTGGGTAACACATCGGCGCGAAATGCAGCATGTCGCATTTCGTGCCGCTTGCCGTCGGGCCGCGCCGACGGACGCTGGTAGCACCGGTTGCGCCTGGCGTCAGACTATAGAGTGCTCGCGTTTCGCTAACGAAGCATCACAGTGCCCAACGTGCGCACGTGTCAACGCTACTTTGGAGTCTTATTCGACCCTTCATGATGCGCTCGCGGCCGTTTTGCTTACTCCACATATACCAAATTTGGTATTACGTGACGTCAATGGATGATAAAAGTATATGACGGGTGCAAACATTACGATGCTGACAAGCGTGTCATTTGGAAAAATGACAACCTGCCACGCTCATAGCATGCTCGCGGCCGTTTCGCTAGTTCCACATATACTAAATTCGGTATCACGTGACGTGAATAGATGACGAAGGTAAACGACGCATCTAAACATGATAACAATAAAACGTAAGTCATGTACGGCATCATTTATCTCCACCTCGTTGCATTGTGCTGATTTTCAAGTGACACGTCGACCAGCCGAATTCGTTCTTCGCACATCATCGATTCCCACTGTACGTGGGATCTGCCAATTTTTCTCTCGGCACGATTGACGCATGCGCTGAAAACCTAAGCGTGGCTAACAGATGAGAAGGCTATGAGAACCGGGCCCCATTACACCATCGAGAGCTCATCTCGAAGTCGAATTTTCAACATCCCCCTAATTTTGGACAGCTTCGCCACCCATCCCCTTTCACAGGGTGAAATGGAGCCGGATACGTTTTCGCGACTCGGCACAATCCGAGAAGCTCTTCTACACATTTTCCTTCGCGGATGCCCTATGGCGAATTTTTGGGGACGGCTTTAAGCTCTCCCATAGTAGAGTACCTGGTACTCTAAGTCGTTACCCACTTTTCCAATTCTCCCCCCCCCCCCCCACTACGGGGATCTTTGCGTAATGAGGACGGCTCAGTGCTCTCCCAAAGTTGAGTACGAAGTACTCGAAATTGTTAAACATGTTTGTCTAAACACGGGGATTTATTTGTATCGTTATATCATTGCATCATGATATCGCATTGAGGTCTTGTGTACATGTATGCCAACATCGTCATGTATATTAGAGCAATGATGTCTTCACTGTAACTTAGTGGTGCTTGTCGTGATACATAGATGTGCCGAAGTGTATGTGCCCTATCACTGGAATGTTATGAATGAAGCCTTTGTGTTCTGTACATACCGTAAATAGTTTTTTTTTTTTTTAATGCGAAGCATTTCTTAGCGAACTTCGGCGACATTGAGCGTATCTATCTATATATCTAACCACCAACGACTTTTAGCTCTCCTGGCTGTTTGGATAATGGTATCGATACCAAACTTGATATGGCACAACATGACTATATTACGAGCATATTTATCTAGTCATAACATGTAAATCATGACATATGTCATGAATGTCATGATTTACATGTCCTGTTTTTGCTTTTGCTGTAGTTTCATTCACACGACATGTTGCAAAACTGGTATGGTAGGCCATGATTGCATGGTGAACTCAAGTGAATGACTCTAACATGAAAACCATGACATGCTTGTCACGTAACCACATGACTACATGCCACGCTCATGATGCGCTTTCAGCCATTTCGTTAGCGTCACATATACCAAATTTAGTATTACGATACGTGAACGGATCACGAAGGTATTTGACTGGTGCAAACAAGATAAACATGAGGTGCGTGTCATGTAACAACATGACTACATGCTGCACTCATGATGCGCTCGCGGCCGTTTCGCTAGCTTCACATTTACCAAATTCGGTGTTACGTGACGCGAACAGACGACACAGTTAAATGACACATCCAAACATAATAATTATGACATGCATGTCATGTAACAACATGACTACATGCCACACTCATGATGCGCTCGCGGCTGTTTCGCTAGCTTCACATATGCCAAATTTCGTATTACAGGATGTAAATGGATGACGAAGGTAAGTGACTGGTGCAAATATGATAATCGTGAGATGCGTGTCATGTGAGAACATGACTACATGCCACAGTCAAGGTGCCAATGCACTCTACGTGAACCGACGTTCGTTTCGTCACGCACGCCGGCGTTGCCACGCCAGGCGCCGGTCCTGCCATATACTCGCAGGCGCGCGCGCTGCGTTGCTTTGACGCATGGGCGTTTCAGCGCGTCCGGCGTCCCTCCATCTCGAAACGAGGCAGACGCAGTGTTGTCTGGCTAAAGCATTGACGCCAAATGCAGCATGTCGCATTTATTTATTTATTTATTTTCAAATACTGCAGCCCAATACAGGGCTATTGCAGGAGTGGGGTACATTTTTATCAACAAAATTCACTGATTTCAAGGTTGACATAAAAAAAAGATATATTATAACAGTGCGTCTACCAATTCCGACAACAATAATTCACGAATACTACCGGGTAAGTCATTCCACATTTAAATAACTCTAGGAAAAAACTGTTCTTGAAAATGTTCGTGTGTGTAAAGAAAGGCGCGTCCGACGTCCCTCCGTCACGAAAGGAGGAGACGTGGTGCTATCTGGGTAACGGCGCAGCCGGTGCAGCCTGGCGGCGCAGCCTGGTGGCAACCCTCGCCGTAGCGAGGGTTGCCGCCAGGCTGCACCGTCGGACGCTGGTCGCGCTTGGCGTCAAACTAAGGGCCAAACCTCATAATCACGAAAACGCACGCGACAGCGACGAGCGACGCGACGTAGATTGTCTTCGCGCGATCAGTCGCTAGCGCAGGCAAACCTCATTCACGCGGCGGCTTCGGCGAGCGAATTCCACTGTTGCTGGCATGAGGCCGTCTACTCGCACCAAGAAAACCGCTCAGCGAGCGGTATGCAATTTAAAAATAAGATATATTCTTGTGTAACGGAACGGAAAGCGTTTATGAGTGCCTTGCAACACTTTTTTTTATGTGCACATGCGTAAACATTCCGTTATTTTTTGTTGCGCATACGTGACTCGGGCCGGGTCACGTGCACCTATGTAGTCTTTGTCTTTTCCGGTTTTTCGCTATTCGCTGCTTGAGCCCAGCACTTCCGGGCCATGAGCGACGGTTTACAAATCTGGAGAACCGAGCGATCGCACGAAAACGAGCACGCGACACGTCGCGCGAACGCCCTGTTTCGTCGCCCATAGCATCGCTCATCGCTGTCGCGTGCATTTTCGCGCTTATGAGGTTTGCTCTTAAAGAGTGCTCGAGTTTCGCTAACACAGCGTCACTGTGCCCAGTGTGCGCGTGCGTCAACCTTTTGTTGGAGAATTTTGGGACCTTCATGATGCATTCGAGGTCGTTTCGCTAGCTCGACATATACCAATCTCGGTGTTACGTGGCGTCATTGGATGACCAAGGTATATGGTTGGTGCAAACATGATAATCATGAGACGCGTGTCATGTAAGAACATGATAACATGCCACGCTCATAGCGTGCTCGCGGCCGTATTGCTAGCTCCACATATATTAAATTTGGCATCAGGTTACATGAATAGATGACGAAGGTAAACAACACATCCAACCCTAATAATCATGACACGGAAGTGGTGTATGGCGTAGTTTACCTCCACCCCGTAACGTTGGGGTGATTTGAAAGTGGCATATCAACCTTCCTCATTCGTGCTTCGCATATCATTGATTCTCACTGTATGTGGGATCTGCCAACTTTTTTTTTCTAAAAACGGGGACTAGTGCCGAGACCTTCGTTAATGCGATGGCCTCAATAGTCGGCCTCTCAGAGGTATACTGCGTGCAGCATCATGGAGCTCGAAAATTCCGTCACCTTGAAGAGCATGGCCTCCATGTCTCTAATCGTCAATGCTGGCTGCCTGGTGATTGGCGGCGAGCGCGTTCAAGTCATTCCCATTGGCCCACAAGAGACCAACGTCGCCTGCCTGTTCCTGCCTGTTCCTGCCATCGTTCGTCTCAAACGAAGCTCTCGTCCAAGCGTTATCCCCATATGGCAAGGTGCCCACTGTCCCCAGTGGTTTGATGAGCGGGTGGCGCGGCGTACTCACTGGAACACGGTATGTTCAAATGGAGATGAACGCCGCTAATCCTGTGCTGAACTACCTGTGAAAATCCAGTCACCATGCTATGTTTGACTATACCGTGGTCTCCAGCGTGTATGTTGAAGATGCGGCTCAGGGGACCATCTACGAGCCCAGTGCACGACACCGTACTGTGGTCGCTGGGGTGTGCACGGTCACGTTGGTGAAGCATGTGACCACCCGCGCCGACGCTGCAGGGATGGCCACCCATCTTTGGTTTGCCCTGTCCGCCACTCTTACTCAAACGCTACCGCTGGTGCCTTTCCACCACTGACACCGGCAGCGGAACCAACAACCGACTCGAGGGACGTGGAGGAAGTCACGGACGCTGTGCTGGCCTCACCCCTTCAAGTTCCTTCGGACGGAGTGCACAATGAAAGCTCAATTGTCGATGCTACGCTATGCGCGCCGGCCTTCCCGCTGGTGCAGGACCCGTGCGCTTTAAAAGACGCAGCGCACTGCCCTGCAAAAGGCGTCGGCATCTCTTCTTTGACACCACTTGATGTTCAGTGCACAAGTTACCCCATTTCTCAGGCTGCGGTATTTGGAGTTGAACCTACGGCCCCTGTTATACCGGAAAACAGTGCCGAAAATACCACAGTCTCTTCTGTTGCTGCCACTCCGACCACTTCGAGATCGCGTCGTACACGTAAAAATCGCCCACTCAAAGGGTGCCTACACCAGCCTGCTGAGACGTGGACAGTGCTGCCAGCATCAAGGACGTGGATCGAAGCTTTCTGGCGGCTCAGTCCCTACCTCCACAGGACACGTCTTCGGAAGACGACTTCAGCTTGGGACTGGATGGTAGCATCGGACTGTCTAGCTTAGGCGAACTCGACGTTGGAACGAGAGCTCCACGTGAAAGCAAGTGAAGGCACACTTTCAGCTCTTGCTCTGATGAATGCATTGATGGCTGTGGGAAATCCCAGCGGTCCGAAATACTTCAAACCCCTTCCAGAGGGTCGAGCAATGCGTCGTGATTTGGTTGAGAAAGTGTCTCCTAGACACTTTCCAGGACACCGTCTAGAACGACGCGCTCAGGTTAGTCTTTATCTTTAATTATGGCTCCTACTATGCATATTATTTCATGGAAAGTTCAAGGTTGTTGCAATCCGACAAAGAAGGCCAAAGTGATTAGTGTTGCCCATGGTGCGAAGCGTGATGTTTTGTGCCTGCAGGGAACAAATTTTTTCTCGTTATGAGACCTGCTTCCTTTTAAACAAAATTTCAACCTAGAATGTTTTTTTTTCTCTTTAGCTACATCTCGTTTTACGAGAGTAGGCAATAATATTTTTAATTAGGCTTCATTACGGGATCATCATGCTTTTTTACAATGGTGTGGGTAGGGTATGGGCTTTAGACTGCAGCTATTTTTCTTTCAGATTAAGGATGCTGTGTGTGTATGGGCCATCACAAGCTGGACAGTCTAATGTCTTTTTTAGATATCTGGATATGTTTCCTCTTGACGGTCATAGTGTGATTCTAATTGGCGACTTCAACTGCGTTCTAAATACGTCAACCGATTTACAAGGTCCTGGCTGGGGCCGGTCTGCTTGGAATTCACGCGAGCTTTGACGCCTCGTAGGACGCGCACAATATAGTGCACGGAAACGCCTTTGTTTGGACATAGCGACACAGACGATCCTCCTGCAGGCTCGATCGGGATTATGTTCGACGGCCATAGAGGTTGCCGAAGCGCACGGACTTTCGGCCACCTAGAGCGGCCTGAGGCAACACCACCTTGACTCTAGGTGCTGTTGCCTGCAGGCTCATCGTCTTCTTCTCTGACCCAATCCCCCACTGTCATGTGACCCATGTATTTTTGGCGTCATTAAAGTTGTTTCCTCCTTCTCCTCCTCCACGTGCGTCAGAGGCAATTGTCTCCGATTTATGCATTCTATTTTTCCCACTTTCTCCTGTGTACGTATTTGAGCATCGGCCTCTTGTCTTAACGCTCGAAGTTTCATTTTCTTTTTCAGAAGAGCCATGGCGTATTGATGTTCGCGTCCTGCAAGACGCGCGCTCAAGATCAGATTTCTCACGTGCAATACGTGTGTCATTCTCGGCATCCGGCCCTGATGATTGGGATGCACTTCAAACGCACTGGCGCCTGTGTTGTTCAGTAGAGGAACGCTCGCTTCGTCGACGCGTTTCTGAAGAGCTTGCTGATACTGCAGCGAAGTAATGCGTTGCTTTCCGTGCCGAAACCCCTTCTCCTCTGATGCGAGCTTGGAAGCATGAACTGCGTGAACGCTTTCAGCGCTTGACTGCTACTTCGTCCCTGGTGGCAGCCGCATGGCACTGTAGACACAGCGCATGTATACGGAGCCTTCATGTTCACGTACATTCATCATCATCATCATCATCATCATCAGCCTGACTACGTTCACTGCAGGACAAACGCATCTCCCATGTTCCGCCAGTTAACTCGGTCCTGTGCTTGCTGCTGCCAATTTATACCCGCAAACTTCTTAATCTCATCTGTCCACCTAACCTTCTGTCTCCCCCTAACCCACATGCCTTCTCTGGGAATCCAGTTAGTTACCCTTAATGACCAGCAGTTATCCTGTCTACGCACTACATGCCCGGCCCATGTCTATTTCCTCTTTTAGGGGCGAAGCTCCTTATAGCGGCACCCGTTCGTCCCTCGTAGTATGCAACAAGTATAACATTTTGACCTCCAAGGTGGTGCCGGTGAGAGACTTCTTCTGTGCGTTGTTGAACAATAAAAAATAGAGCTCACTGTACATGTCAATGGAGGCTAATGGGGAATGAGAGACAGAAGCATTCGGCTTTTAGTTAATGCGCAGGCTGCAATCACCATTAGCAGCCATTGGCATGTACATTGAGCACTATCGGACAAGAAAGGGTTGCTACATTATAGTCGCTGGGTGTAACCTTCTTAGTTTTAGAAAGGTTTAGCGAGCGTTGAGCCGCAGGGCCATGAATACAATGAACTAATATATACCATGAATGAATTCGAGGTGGTTAAATGGGGGAAGCAGATACGAAGCGCAAGCCTTAAGAAATTAAAAGCTGAATCCTCCTGTCTCTCATTTCACTTTAGCAGCCACTGGCATGTACATTGAGCACTATCTGACAGGAAAAGGTTGCTACGTTATACTCGCTGAGCGTAACCTCCTTGGTTTTAGAAAGGTTTAGCGACCATTGGGCCGCAGTGCCATGAATACAGTGAACTAGTATATACCATGAACTCAAGGTGGTTGAAGGTGGGAAGTAGACCCGAAGCGCAAGCCGTAAGAAAGTGTGCGTGTGCCACCTCTCGTTTAGTCCTTGGAATGTCCACTGAATGGCGGTGCTTCTATATGGGGAATAAATATATGATAAAAAGATGCGAGATGGTGGGACTTGGAGTGTTGAATAGATGGATGAACGGACACACAGACAGATGCATGGATGGACGCATGAACGGACGCAGGGGCGGATGCATGAACGAACGCAGGGACGGGCGCATGAACAGACGCATTGACGGTCACACAGACGGACGCATGGACGGACGAATGCTTCGCCCCACTCTCCATCATTCACTCCGTGGATATGCTGCCATTTTTTTCAAAGAGTATTGGAGTAGTGGTAGGGCAGCGGACTTCTTATTTCATTTCATTTCATTTATTTATACTGTTAGCCCAGAAGTGGGCCGTTACAGGGTGGAAGTACAAACAATTATTTGCAAAAAAGAAGTACCGTACAGGTCTCGAGATAATTTCTCGGTATTATTGTGACCAGCAACTCGAAGTTATACATAACATACATAAATGGAACACACATGCGATGCAATACATACGCGCAGAACAGCACATGACGCATTTGAGGCGGCACTTGCATGTTCGTCTTGGCTGGCGTTGGTTTTCACTAGTGCGTTTCTGTTGTAGTTACTGGATGCACAAAGGTCACTGCAGTCGTTGCACAGTCTTCGCTTGCGAAAAGGGTGCGTTTTTTAGACACAGCGAAGTAACAACTGAGACGCTTATCCGCGTTCATCTGTACCTGTGAGTACGTTTCGTGCCTCATTCTGCGTGAAAAACGCGGGGCACGTTTTGATCTGCTTGCCATTCGGCACTGACCTTCCGATTTGTTGCTATCGCGTTCATTACTTCGCCTTTGCAGCGAAGCTGTGACGCTTTTCAAAAATGCGTCAAAAATATCGGCTACAGACCTTCATGCTACAACAATTGATGTCTTCGTAATTCAGGACTTCTTCGAGGCATCGTATCCGAGTTTCTGAAGCGTCTAAGTCGTGCATAATATGCGACTGCAAAAAGAGTAAAGCCATCGCAAAGCAAGCCACAAAAATAGTCCAGGCCGCATGTGTGCTAAGCGACTCCGACCTTCACCGATACTCTCTGTGGGCGCCATATTGATCAACCCTGTGCGCCCCCTACAGGCGATGAAACTTGCGAATAGGCTGAAGAGGTAAAGGCAGCACTGAAACCAATGAGACATGAAACGGCCCCATGGGCCAGACGGTTTTGCTGTTCAGTTTTATTTGACATTTTTGAATGATATTGGTGCTACCTTTACCGTGGTTATCCGGCGATGTTACGAGGACGGTGTCTTTACATCCAGTTTTCGAGATCGATGCATTGTTCTTATACCAAAAGGTGATGCTTTCTCTGTTAATCTTGATGATTGGGGACCTATCACACTTCTCAACGTTTACTATAAGATATTTGCGACGGAAATCATTCAAAGCTTGAGGGGTCTGTTGAACGCCCTGGTGGGTCATCACCAGGCTTCATCAGTGCCCGGACGACAAATACACAGCTTGTCGTTTACCACACGTGATATGATAGCCTATACTTTGTCGCGGTCTGCGCGTGGTATCCTTGTGTCTTCAAACCAGGAAAATGCATTTGACCGACTAGAGCACACGTATATCTTTAATGTGCTCACAACCTTTGGCTTTCCTCATCTGTTTGTGGAAATAATCAGAAAGACCTACACTGGTCTGAAAAGCACACTAGTTCTGGATTGCTGGGAAAGTGGCGCCTTTTCCATTACACGTGGGGTCCGTCAGGGATGCCCATTGCCTCCTGTGCTGTTTGTCCTCAGCCTTAAGCCATATTTCCGTGCTCTTGACGTGGGTTCACGTGTCCGGGGTCTTTCGCTTCCTAGTAACAGTGTCGTGAAAGTCACTGCTTTCGCTGACGACATAACCCTGTACCTTTCAGATAAAAGTAACCTTTCACGCAGCCTATGTGTATTTTTTTCCAGTATGGTGACTTCAGGTGCAGCATTGAACACCTCCAAATCCTGGTATTTCATCATTGGCTCTCCGAACTCTAGGATTGGCATCGTTTTCCCTATTCAGCCGGCCGCATCCTTTCGTATTTTGGGTATTTTAAACAACCACTACGGCATTTGCGAATCTGCTTGATTAAACGTTCTCGAAGAAGTAAGAATAAAAGTTTAAGACACACGGTATTTTGAGTTTCTGTTTCTTGAGCGAAGGTACCTTGCGCAGAGTGTATTTTGCGGTCGCATTTCGTACCTTTTTTTAAGTCGTGCAACCGTCTTTACGTATCTATCGTGCGATCACTGCAGTCAGCTCTGTGTTCCTTTTTTGGTCAGGCGGCACTGAGTTGGTCTATCGTGCGGCACTGGGACAGCAGCGTTCTCAGGAAGGCTTTGCTTTCCCTTCAGTATCCATACGCTGTTGGCTGCTGGCACTGCGGTTCCTTTTGCGCCTAGTTCAAGAAAGGGAATCTCCCGCACGAACGCTTGCATATTACTTTCTGGGTACTCACCTTCGGCATTTGAAGCCTAATGTTCACCTTAACAGAGGGACACAGTCAATAACACTTCCTGCGTTTTATGCAACAACTGTTGCATTTTTTCGCCATGTCAAGTCGAGCTGTCCTGGCATAGATGTTTTGAAGAACCACATAGTTGAGACAACTGCTGCTTTGTTGCTTCTGTTGGTTCCCCCAGCCCGCCGTGCTCGTTCTAGTCGCGTGTCTTTGAGCACGTTTACGGCTTCTTTTCTGCATGGACACCTCCGGGATTTCACGTCGGGCCTGGGATGAGGTGTGCTTCCCACCCTCGACCGCCTCGAAAGGGGAAGAATGGTCCAGTCAGCAACATGCCCGAACTGCTCTCATAAACAAATCATCATTTTCTGAGACATTGTGTCATTGCTCGTGTGTTTTCGAGAGCCGTACATGCTGGATTTCGCTGCCTAAGAGTAATTTCCTTCGTTTCTTTTGGGCGTTGTTCTCGAGGCCACTTCGCTTGTCTTCTCATTGTTGCTGGTTCTTTCTGCCTCTGGCACAACCGCTGCGAGGCGATTTCAGCGGGGCACCACCACCTCGCGCTGTTTCTGATCCTAGAGCAACTGCACTCGGAGCTGCTGTCTGTTTTGTCGGAGGAGCTCTTCTTCCACGGTGAACATGAATTCCTTCGGCACTGGTCTTGCCCTTTTCTGTCGGTCTAAGACGGACGAGTTAAACTTGTCTTTCGGCCGGCCTGGTATTGGTAGGCCGATGTGTCGATGCGATGGCAGAAACAACATGCCAACATGTAAATATGCGAAAGGTACATATTCATGTTTTATTTGTTCCTCTTGTTTACCTTGCAATATTGATATTTGTATCTGTCATTTTCGGACACATTTTTGTGTGGCTGTGTTTGTGTGAACCCTCGAATGTACATGTCCTATCCACATAATCTCATATTTATTTTCATGTAATTGAAGTGTGTTTTGTCATCATCAATATTGTAAGTCTAGGAAGAAAATTTTCTGGTGAAATGCTATTGACTTCTTTGACAATAAATTTTTCTAAACACCTGCTATGTTGTCCATGGTTATAAAGGCTGCTGCTCGTCAAATGGAAGGCCCACGGGATGGTTTTCAGCTCTCCTTTAGTAGAGTTGGAGTACTCTAGATCGTTAACCACTTTCTCTAAACACGCTTCTTGTAATCATTAAGCACTTTTTTTCTGAACACGTACGCTGCCTGCAGCTTACGCTTTGTGAGGGCTATAAATCCCTCATGCGCGTAAATGTATTCTCCATATTCCACCCAAAATATTTTTGGGGGATGACAGAAAGAAAAGGGCTCGGAGATTTCGTTATAAAACCAATTATATCTAGATCCATGCGCGCTTTCGCCGTTACCATCAGCCTTCATGAGGTTCTGTACATAAAGTCAAAATCGGCATCATCCTCTCGCGTGGCGTGTGTTCATGTACGAGAGAAAACGTTCGAGAAAACCTGATGATCGCAGCTACTAAAAGAGGCGAAACGTTCCGGTCGGCACTCCCACTGAAAGACGCGCACGGAGGGGTCTCCGCGGGAAGGCAGTGGCCTCGTGGTTGTGGCAGCAACAGCGTACTTTGACCGCCCAGTAGTGATTGGCCGTGGTCGCGCGTGCCATAACTTGACAGGGATTAGCAGAGTGCTCATAGCCTTATATGTGCTGTGTTCTTACCACTGATTTTACATTGAAGCCATAAACATACGCCAGGGCTTTGTCTAGTTACAACAGGTCGAATGAGCTACCAGCCTTTCTTCGCATAGCATTCCAGCTTGTTGCTGACGAATTTAATGTCTCGTCCTTGTGGTGGTTATGACTTTTCTTTAGCGCACCTTGCAAAACAAGACGGGTCGTGGTAGGTCTCATCAGTTACAAAGGGCTTCGCATCTCTCCCCAAACTACTCTTAATCAATGCCTTACGATCTGATCCCAGTGCGAAGCGTATGCACTGGTACAGGCATCGTCTGACCGGCGGCACGCATGTACTCCATGGGTTACTGCTCATCGCCTTCGTGCACCAGATGTGGCGAAAAAGACAGACTGGAGCAAATCACTCTCTCTTGCCTTGCTCTGGCTGCCGAACGACGCGTGATGGCGAGCCACTGTTGCCTACTCGGTCTCTCTCTCTCTCTGACAACAGCCTAAGGCTTCAATTTTCCCGCATGATAGAAGATACAGGCCCTGCGAGCTTTCCTCGAGTTTGCGGTTCCTGCAGACCTCACCGTTTCATAGCCGCACGATTGGCCTTCGTGCCCCTGTCTGCACTGACAAACACTACCTTAACATGCATCTCGCTCTTATTAATCTTCTCTTCTTCTACTTCCCATTCTTCAACCCCAGAGACGCTGAGCCGTGCGCCCACGACGGGAGGCAGAAACAGCGTTCTTTTTCTAACTCCCTCTTAACTCAAACCACTTTCACCTTCTCTCATACACTGGAAAGGTGGTGTGGGGGGTCAACTTGGCCCGCTGTGCGCATGCCTATGCTTTTAGCTGGCTCACCTGCCTGGTTTTCTTTCGTTGACGACCGGTGCAGCACCGCCATATTGTGCCGCAGAAGGGCCTCCTCGCGCTGGCGTAGGATGCTGCATGTTGAAGGCCGAGACTTTTATTGGGTTAGGATTAAACGAAGGCAGTGTCGTTCTTAGCAATCATTCAGCCAATAATACTCTACGCCATTATCTATAATTAACCAGCATTAACAAGTCCCGGTAGTAGGAAAATAGGTACACCCTAGCAATTTTGAACAATATCACCCGAGCGCTGAGTGCGGGATAGAATAACTGTTAATGTTTTCATAAAGTGACAAGGGGAGGAAGAGGCTTGAAAAGGTAAAGGGCTATCGCTTACTATATGTTGTGTACGAGAAATTCTCAAAAACAATAGCTAATAGAATGAAGACAACATTATACATCAGTCAACCAAAGGACCAAGCAGGATTGCTTACAGGTTACTCAAGAATCAGCCATATACAAACTATCAATCAGGTGATAGAGAAATGCATGAAATACAACCAATCAATATACATACACTTCATAGATTACGAGAAGGCACTTTATTCGGCCGAGATATGAGCAGTCAGGCAGGCACTGTGAAATCGGGGCATAGACGAAGCCTATATAAACATACTGGAAGAAGTCTACAGTATATTCATAGCTACCATAGTAATCCATGAAAAAAGTTAAAGAATCCCAATATTGAAGGGTGTAAAGCATGGAGACACGGTCTCCTAAATGCTATTCTCCTCATGTTCACGGGAGGTTTTCTGGTCCCTAGATAGGTCAGAGTTAGGGATAAGATATATGGAGACCATCTCAGTAACCTGCGACTCACTGATGAGATTGATTGATGGCATTGATACCTGAAAAGCCGAAGGGTACGCCTGAAAATTAATGTGCATAAAACTCAAGTAATATGCAACAGTCCCAGCAGAGAACAGCGCTTTGCAATAGGTGGCGAGACATTGTAAGTTGAAAGGAAACATGTCTGCTTCTAAGAACAGAAGCAACCGTGGAGCCGAACTACGAGAGTTAAGTAAACAATAGATTAAGGATCGTATGGCGCGCATTTGGGAATATCCCAAATCATGAACGCTAGTCTACTACTATCGCTTAACAGAAGGTTTGTAACAGCTGAATATTACCAATGCTTACCTGTATACCTATGGAGCTTGGAGGCTTACGGAGAGAGTTGAGGACGATGCAGTAAGTGATGAAAAGAAAAAATGGTAAAATGGTAGGCCAAACCCAAAGAGACAGGGGAGAGCACAGTGAGTCAAATGCAAGCGGGTTAAGGATGCCAGGATGTCACGAAGATGTTAGCCAATGGAATTATTGAACCCTCTTCGAGCCCTTGGGCGTCCCCCGTTGTGCTCGTTAAAAAGAAAGATGGCACATGGCGCTTCTGCGCACGTGGGTTACCGTCATCTGAATAGAATCACGAAAAACGACGTTTACCCTTTGCCCCGCATTGATGACGCTCTCGATTGTCTCCACGGCGCCCGATACTTTTCTACCATAGTCCTACGTTCCGGCTACTGGAAGAATACTGTCGACGAAAAAGACCAAGAGAAGACTGCATTTGTAACTCCAGATGGCCTATATTAGTTCAAGGTTATGCTGTTTGTGCTATGCAACGCCCCAGCCACGTTCGAGCGCATGATGGACTCTCTCATACAAGGGTTGAAATGGTCAACATGTCTTTGTTTTCTTGACGATGTCGTTGTAAGTTCCCCAACATTTGAGACCAACCTTCGGCGTTTGTCAGCTATTCTCGACATATTCCGCACTGCAGGCCTTCAATTGAACTCGTCGAAGTGCCGCTTCGGACGCCGGCTAATTACAGTGTTGGGCCACCTTGTCGACGCCTCTGGTGTGCAGCCGGACCCCGAGAAAATTTGTGCAGTTACCAGTTTTCCTGTACCCCAGTCAGCCAAAGACGTCCGGAGTTTTGTAAGACCTTGCTCCTATTTTAGAAGGTTTGTGAAAGATTTCGGAACCATCGCTCGACCCCTCACAGAGCTTCCGAAGAAATACGTCTCATTTACGTGGGGTACCGACCAAGCTGCTGCTTTTTCTCACCTAATCACGCTACTGACGACTCCCCCCACTTTGACCCATTCGCTCCAACGGAAGTTCGAACCGATGCTAGTGGTCACAAAATCGGAGCCGTGTTAGCCCAACGCCAACGGGGACACGACCGAGTTGTCACCTACGCTAGCCGCCTCCTCACAGCTGCTGAGCACAACTATTCTATTACGGAGCATGAATGTCTTGCTCTTGTTTGGGCAGTCTCAAAGTTCCGCCCATATTTATATGGCACTAATTTCTCTGTGATAACTGACCATCATGCGCTATGTTAGCTTACGTCACTGAAGAATCCTACTGGCCGGCTCGGGCGCTGGGCTGTGCGACTCCAAGAGTATACCTACTCGGTGACGTACAAGTCTGGATGCCTACATTAGGACGCAGACTGTCTGTCCCGCTACCCGGTCGCTGAGTCGAGCACTATGCCTGACACCGAGCCTTGCGTCTTTTCCCTTTCGCAAATGACATGCTTCGATGACGAGCAACGCCATGATGCGTACTTGCGTGCTATCATTGAGCGCCTCGAATCACCATCTTCCAGTCAGTCCCATCGCTCATTCGTGCTCCACGATGGTGTATTACACCGCCAAAGTGTTGAGCCGGATGGAGTGGCTCTGCTGCTTGTCATTCCGAAACACCTTCGCTCAAAAGTTCTACATGAACTTCATGACCTTCCGACTGCTGGTCACCTTGGTGTGTTACGCACTTATGACCGAATACGCTGACGCTTCTTTTGGCCAGGGCTTGAACACTCAATCAGAAGATACGTTGCGGCTTGTGAGAAATGTCAGAGCCGCAATACACCATCAACACTTCCCGCCGGACGCCTTCAACCACTTGATATTCCGACAGAACCGTTCTTCTACGTTGGCTTGAACCTACTGCGTTAGCTTGGACCTACCGCGAGTCCGTGACGTACACTTTCCGCCCGGTTCTTTAGTCCTGCTCTGGTCTTCGACCGTCAAGTTGGCTTGTCAGAAAAACTGCTTACTCGCTACACAGATCCATACCGAGTCCTTCGTGTGGTTACTCCTGTGACATATGAAATTGGCCCTGTCGCCCCATCGCCTTCATGTGCCCAACAGGCTACCGATATTGTACATGTTGCGCGATTGAAGCCCTACAACTCTCCTAGTGACGTTGACATTTAGATTCACCGAGACGGCGCTTGTGCCACCGGGGGTTATGCTACATGCATGTATATTGATATTCTAGAGGGTGACGCGCGTGTGTGCCTGACGAGGAAGACGAAGAGTTGTCTACGCTCGATCGCTGGTGAACCAGTCACGCCATTACCGCTGGTTTTAAATATATCTATTCCCCAGCTTCGTCGTTACGGCGTCTCTTCTTTTCCGTAACAATATCATAGTTGAAATTTTAAAAAATTGACATGGACTGGGTACGTAGCATATAGGCAGGAAGTCCGCTGGTCATTAAGACGTAACTTAGTGGATACCAAGACAAGGTGAACGCGTGAGAGGGTGACAAATATTTAGGTGGGCAGATTGAATTAAGAAGTTTGCAGGTATAGCGTGGAACCAGCAAGCACAAGACTGTGTTGATTTGTGGAAGATGAGAGAGGTCTTTGCCCCGCGGTGGGTGTAGTTAGGTTCATGATGGTGGTGGTGATAGTACCAATATCTGTCAGCGATGTGCAAGTGCACACAATACCCTGTACTGCGAAGGCAGTCTGATACGCTGTTTCCTGGAACTGAGATTTCGAAGTAATCTTAAAGTAAACAGTGCCCTATAACGTAGCAGATCAGAGAAATATTGAAGCGTATGTGACGGCCACATACGCAGCAAAATGCAAGTGTCCTCAGTTGTGCTGTACTGCTAGGCAAGTTTGGTTGCGCTACTTTGTGGTCCTTTATCCGTACCTTCTTTTTCCATTATTGACAAGCACAGGCACATGCAAAGCATCAGCTTCGAGGAGCCGAGACACGCTTTTTTATGGCGCCCTTTTTGACGCACATTTTCAGGCTTATCTAAACTAGATAAGAAATTAACTGCATTGCGCGCACGTCTGAAATTAAACAAGAACATTGTTGCTAGAGTAAAACAAGTTATGGATATTCTACATCAATTAGGTTCTCAAAGAGTGCCAATGGTAACAGACGGTGTGTCATTTCATTTTGCATTATTTAAGTAAGGGCAGAAGTAGCTCTATTTTGTCGCAAAGGCTGCGAAACAGAAATGCCATAATTCATCCTTACGTCGGCAGCAGCAGATTTCTGCGCCTGCTGCTCAGTAAGTGTGGAGGATGGAGGCAGCGCCGCTGGGGCAACAGCGGTTGCTTCTGGGGGCTTTCCAACTTCTTGCACACCTTTGTCAATGCTTTTCCGTGACTTCTTCCGCGTATCATTGGAGCTTTGCGTATCTTGATTGCTGCGGAAGAGTGAACGCAAGCGCCGTCATCTGTCTGACTGCGTCGCCTGTTAAGAACAGTGTACTTTACAATAAATGCTATAGCTAATGCCCAAGCCATGTATGACCTGCAGGAAAAAAAATAGCGGTTCATGAGCCCGTGAATTCGCAGTATTACGAACCACTTCAATCGTCTACTACGTCATAGATTATCTGCACTTGCATTTTTTTTCTTTTGGTTTCACGTTCTTATACATACTGGTGATACTCGCGGCATGAATGTCTGCCCATAAAATCACTTAGGTGTTTCTAATAGCACTTAGGCTAACGCTACCAAACGCGAAGTTTGAGGCAGACACCCATCAAATGGCGTCGTAGCGAAATGAAAAGCTCCAAAAGGAAACACTTCGATTATTCCCTACTGCTGACAGAGACCCGTGCCCCACGTTAATACAGAGTGCTTGGGCTAATACAGAGTGCTTGGGTGGCAATAATAAACCAAGGGATTTTTACCGACCTAGTCGAGCGAGTTTCACTGCGTATATTTTCCCGCAACACACTTGTGATGCAGTTGGGAACCCTGGCTCTTCTCACATTCTATCTCCGCATGGCCTTAAAGTGAGGAAAGTATACTCCGTCACAAGCTGCGCGAAATTTCGTTGTGGCGTTGCACTTGTGCATGGTCTTACAGGGAAAGCTTTTGTCGGCCCGTATGTTCACCTCTCCGAATGCCTATCCTCAATTTTCGAGATTAAATCTAAATAGTAGTCAACCGATGAAAACGCGTAGATGGATAATCTAAGCTAACAGGAAAAAAAGTGCCACAGATTAGCTGGCTGATGTTTCGATTGGAGTATCTATTTTTGGCGCGACCCTTTGACAATTAAAACTAGGTTTTCCTATATTTGTCGCAGCCGGAGGGAGGCATCTTCTCCTTTTTTTTTCAACCTATCATCCACATTTCGATTATGAAAGCCCACCCAAGCAACGAAGTAATTTGAGACATCGGAAACAAAAAATCTCCGTGACAAAAAAAGTAGAAAAATGCTAGTTCTGCAGAGATGTGTGACTTATCTCTCGTCTTTGCGCTGTGCTGGTGGCATGCGAACTGAAACAGTTCCAATTCCATTCAAAGAAACTTTTACTTTTTAGGTCTATTAAGGAATGGCACATTAAGAGATTTCGCATCAATCGTCTGCACTTTTTAATGATTAATGATGAGCGAAGATTGTGGATCTCCTCCGCGAAGGAAACTATAATGGGGTGCAAAGCAGCAGTGGTGCACACGACATTGACTTGGCTGAAACGGGCGTCGACGCGGGAGCTGAAAGAATCGATATATATATATATATATATATATATATATATATATATATATATATATATATATATATATATATATATATATATATATATATATATATATATATATATATATATATATATATATAATGAAGTCTTGGTAGTCTTGGCTGCGTCAGCGTTTATTTGAGGAAAGACCTCGCAAAACGAACGGGCAGAGCCAGTACACAGACGATGACGATGATGATGACCCAGAGAGGCAATGAGGACAAAGAGACAAGCTTATGATGGTAATTGTGATCATGCAGGGATGATGACGATGTAAGTAACAAATGCCCACACTAATTCCCCCCACTTGGAAGCGGACACCCTGGCCGCCGTAAGTCAAAGTGACGGGGAATGTCGCGTGAAAGGTTTCATGCGACAAATGTGGACAATCTCTGTGCTGTGGTAGCGGCGGTCTGTTGGGGCAACGAGTGGTGTGACACGGCAATTAACTGGCAAAGCCTGTTATAAAACAATGTATGGCCCAATGAAGCGTGGTTGGAATTTGTCACAAAGACCAGGAGTGCGAATAGGTGTAAAAAAAAACACCTCGTCACCAGGTTGGAAAGACACAAACAACGTGGTGGGATTCATCATAGATGATCTTTCACTCGTGCTGTCTCGCTTCAGTATTGATGCGAGCCTGATGGCGAGACTGGGCCAGGTGGGAAATGCATTCTTCGCTAGAAGACTGACATGAATTCCCATGGCTGTTAAAGAAGGAGACGTGGAGAAAGGTAGTCGGGGTGCGTCCGCACACGAGGTAAAACGGTGAGTAGCAAGTTGTTCGCTGAACGGCGGTGTTGTAAGCGAATGTCAGGAATGGTAAAAGAGATCCCAGTTTTTGTGGTTGGGTTGGACGTAAACGGCTATCAAGTCTGCAAGGGTTCGGTGAAATCTTTCTGTGAGACCATTTGTCTGAGGGTGGTAGCTTGAAGCTGTCTCGTGAGTAGTTCCAGAAGCGCGCAGTACTTCATTTACCATTTGTGACAAGAACACTTTGCCGCGATCACTAAGCAGTACACGAGGATCCGCATGACGCAGAATTATGTCGTGAAGAATAAAGTCTTCAACTTCAGCTGAGCCTGTAATAACAGAGGAAGTCTCAGCGTAGCGTGTCAGGTTGTCAACGGCGGTCACTATCCATCGTTTGCCAGCAGATGTGACGGGGAGAGGCCCGTAAAGGTCAACACCTACAACCTCGAACGGCATTGAAGGGCACGGAAGTTGCTGTAGAGGTCCAGAAGGTGCAGACGTGGGGAGTTTACGACGCTGGCATGGGTAGCAGAAGCCGACGTACC
This sequence comes from Rhipicephalus microplus, assembly GCF_013339725.1. Taxonomy (NCBI): domain Eukaryota; kingdom Metazoa; phylum Arthropoda; class Arachnida; order Ixodida; family Ixodidae; genus Rhipicephalus; species Rhipicephalus microplus. The sequence goes on from NC_051170.1 coordinate 101,775,647, forward strand.
GCGCTACACTAGAAGAAAAGCCGGGCCAGTAATAACGACATCGAATGCTGTCAAGAGTTTTTTTTTAAACCAAGATGACCAGCAGTCAAGTCGTCCTTCGAGCACCTGAAGTTGAAGTTGGCAGTACAGGAACCCAGCGCTGACCGTCAGGGTGATTGACGTGGCGGTAGAGAACCCCATTGTCCATCTTAAAGTGCAGGAGTTGACGACGGAGTCGCGCGTTGGGTGGATGAGAAACTCCCGAAAGGTGGTCCATCATGCGTCTGAAGTATGAATCGAATCGCTGGTGGGAGATAAATGTTGGCTCGTCGTCCGAAGAGGGTTGCCTTATTGATGCGAGCGTATGAACTTTGGTAGATGTTGCGGTTGAGTTCTCACCAACGCTGATATGGGTAGTTGGAAGCGGGCAACGAGATAAAGCGTCGGCATCTTGATGTTTTCTGCCTGACTTGTAAGTTATGTCAAAGTCGTACTCCTGCAAGCGTAGTATCCACTGACCCAAGCATCCGGACAAGTTCTTCAGTGTAGAAAGCCAGCATAAGGCATGGTGGTCCGTAACGATTGTGAAGTGACGGCCGTGAAGATAGGGACGGAACTTCTGGACCAACCAAACCACAGCCAAACTCTCTTGCTCAGTTATAGTGTAGTTCTTTTCGACAGGGGTGAGTACGCGACTGGCATATGTAACAACTTTCTCTAGGGAAGACTTGTCGCGTTGTCGAAGAACGGCTCCTATACCAAGGCCGATAGCGTCGGTATGGAGGATAGTCGGTGCGGCTTCGTCAAAGTGGCAGAGCAGAGGTTCAGACGTGAGTGCCCGCTTCAACAGGTCGAATGCCGTTTGACATTCTTGAGACCACACAAAGGGGACGTTGGAAGCAAGTAGTTGGTGTAATGTAGCAGCAACAGAAGTGAACTTCTGGATAAACTGGCGAAAATAGGAGGCGAGGCCAAGAAAACTGCGAAGCTCCTTTGGTTTTTCGGGACGCGGAAAGTGAAGGACTGCAGAAATCTTGTCAGGGTCGGGCCGGATGCCATCTTTGCTAACGACGTGTCCTAAGACCTTGATAGATTTGCTAGCGAAAGAGCATTTCTTAGTGTTTATTTGAAGTCCAGCGCCGGCAAGGCACGTCAAAACTTGATCCGATCGTTCTAGGTGCTTAGGAAACGTTGACGAAAAGATAATAATGTCGTCCGGGTAGCAAAGGCAACTTTTCCATTTCAGGCCGCGCAGCACGGTATCTATCATGCGCTCAAAAGTCGCGGGTGCGTTGCAGAGCCCGAAAGGCATCACGTTGAATTTATATAGCCCGTCGGGGGTTGCGAATGCCGTTTTCTCCTTATCGTCTTCATGCATGGGGATCTGCCAGTACTCAGAATGCAAGTCGAGAATTCCACGCCTTGTAGGGAATCAAGGGCGTCGTCAATGCGTGGCATAAAGTACACGTCCTTGCGTGTGATCTTATTGAGCGCCCGGTAGTCCACGCAAAACGGCACAGAGCCATCCTTTGTATGGACCAAAACAATAGGAGACGACCAAGGGCTAGATGAGGAATGGATGACTTCCCGTTTAGGCATGTGCGCAACGTTTTCTTCTATAATTTTTTTTGCAGTTAAAGACATGCGGTAGGGTCGGCGGTGTACGATAGATGTCCCAACAGCTTTAATTCGATGTGCTGTAGTATTAGTGCGGCCCAACTTAGACGAGCAAATATCAAAAGAATTTGCATGTTTCTGTAACAATGCGAGCAGCTGCTGCCTCTGTGAATATGTCAATTCGCTGCTGATAGCGGTGGTAAAGACGGAGGAAGAAACATGCTCACCGAGGCAAGGTTCTTTGGATGCGATGGCCTGAAGTGGCGTGACAAATACAGGCTCGAAGTCAGCAACACGGGCCAGAGTAGTGCCTTGTGGCAGTAAGTTCTTCTCCGGTGTAGAGTTGACAGCAGTGACAAGTGCCGAGCCATTGCAAAAACGAACGACACCGGACGGAAGAACTACACCTTTGCGAATGCAAAGTGGTGACGGTGAGACCAATACATCCCCGTGATAGATGTAGTTGGACGTAATGCTGACAATTTGCTCTTGTAGTGGTGGCAGTTCGATCTCTTTCGCAGTGACCAGACGAAGTGGCTTCTGATTGTCGTCGTCAAGCATGTAGTCGGTGTCAGCGAGGTGAACGACGCGTTGTCCACAACAAATCACCGCGGAAGCAGATGATAGAACATCCCACCCTAAAATTAGTTGGTGAGAGCAGCGGGACAGAACAGCAAACTGGACATGATGGCAGATGCTGTCGATGAAAACACGCACAGTACAAAACGCGGAAGGGCGAATGACGTTCCCCTGGGCAGCAACTAACCTGGGGCCATCGTAAGGCGTCATTACTTTCCTTAAATGTTCACACAAATCAGCACGTATCACATACAATGTCGCACCTGTGTCCACCAAAGCATCAACTCGCACTCCTTCCACTTCCACATAAACCATGTTACACGGGCCTGATGGAGGAATTTCAGTTCTAATTACGAATGCAGTTTTTCCTCCACAAACTGCATCACTTAGTTTTCCGAATGAATATCAGAGGTGAATGAGACCAGCCGAAGTAGAGAAGTGGAACGGCGGAAGCGGCCTCTCGTGTTCCGGCTCTTTCGTGGTGTAGTCAATGCAGGGGGAAATGGAGACCGGTGCGGAGGAGACGAATAACGCCGACCTTGATAAGACGCCCTAGTGTACAAATCCCGTTCACGCACGTCGTTCCGACGCTCATCTTGCTGGCGCTTTTAGCAGAAACGAGATATGTGGCCGCGATAGCCACAGTAGTAGCATACAGGGCGAGACGAGCGCCACGGTGGGGAATAGAAGGCATTCGGGGCACCTGGAGATAGCACGGTCAGGTGGGCCGAAGGGTCAGGGAGCACGGAATGGTAGTTCACCGGGGGAGCGGCAGCAACTGACGCGTAGGATGGACGCGGCAATGTCACGTGGGCGTCGCTGGGAGGCACTGCAGCAACTTGAGGTACGTGGATATAGGGTGAGAAGCAGGTGGCTGTACGGGCGCAGAGCCAGTCAGGGATATAAGTTCCTCCCTGATGATGTCACGTAAGGGCATTTCTGAAGGCTGTGTAGGTCGCGGTGTAGGAGGTGTGAAGCCCATGGGCCGCAATTCGTCGCGTATAATGTCCCGGATGAGGTCACGCAGATGGCCATCTGACGTGGAGTGGTGGTCGCTAATGTCCGGTTGAAGGCGAACGGAGTCCAGCGCATCAAGGCGCTGGCATGTCGTCACGACATCAGCGATGGTAGCTGGGTTTTGCACAGGGAGGGCATTAAAGGCAATAGGCCCAATGCCTTTCAATATATGGCGCACTTTGTCCGATTCCGGCATGGATTGATTGACACGTCAGCAGAGTGCGAGGACATCCTCGATGTATGAAGTGTATGATTCACCGGGATGTTGTCGGCAAGTATCGAGTGTCCTCTTCGCGACGGCGGATCGAATGTCTGGTGTCCCAAAGACGTGTCGCAGCTGCTGCTGGAAGGTAGCCCAGTCGGGTAAGTCAACGACATGGTTAAAATACCATGTCATCGCGACTCCGATCAGATAAAAAGTCACGTAACGCAGTTTGGCGGCCTCGTCCCACCTATTAGCGGCACTTACGCGGTTGTAGTCATCAAGCCAGTCTTCTACGTCTTCTCCCCGAAGACCAGGGTTCCCGCTGATGTCCGTGTATGTAAGTAGGAGGGGCAGCTTGCGGCGGTGCGTGGTTGATGACATCAGTGCCGGCAGGCTCGGGCTGGGACATGCTACCTGACTGTGGGCGCAAGCGGCGGCCTGAACGAAGCTCCAGAGGGTATAGAGGGTTGCGGGAGGTCAGAGGACCGAAAATCCACCTCCACCACGTATGAAGTCTTGGTAGTCTTGGCTGCGTCAGCGTTTATTTGAGGAAAGACCTCGCAACACGAACGGGCAGAGCCAGTACACAGACGATGACGATGATGATGACCCAGAGTGGCAATGAGGACAGAGAGAGACAAGCTGATGATGGTGATTGTGATCATGCAGGGATGATGACGATGTAACAAATGCCCACAATATATATATATATATATATATATATGTGTGTGTGTGTGTGTGTGTGTGTGTGTGTGTGTGTGTGTGTGTGTGTGTGTGTGTGTGTGTGTGTGTGTGTGTGTGTGTGTGTGTGTGTGTGTGTGTGTGTGTGTGTGTGTGTGTGTGTGTGTGTGTGTGTGTGTGTGTGTGTGTGTGTGTGTGTGTGTGTGTGTGTGTGTGTGTGTGTGTGTGTGTGTGTGTGTGTGTGTGGTGTGTGTGTGTGTGTGTGTGTGTGTGTGTGTGTGTGTGTGTGTGTGTGTGTGTGTGTGTGTGTGTGTGTGTGTGTGTGTGTGTGTGTGTGTGTCATTAACTCTTATCCCTAACTCTTCCCCGGTCCGGTAAACACGTCGTCTATAGCATTGGAGAGATCGTGTCTCACTGCCTTACACCCTTCAATATTGGGATTACGTCGTTTTCTTTATGTGAAACTATGGTGGCTGTGAATCCGCCGTAGATTTCTTTCATCATATTTATGTAGGGTTCATTGATGGCCCGATTCCGTACTGCCTGCATCATCGATGATGTCTCGGCTGAGTCAAACGCCTTCTTGGAATACATGAGGACTATGTATAGGGGTTGGTAGTATTCCGCACATTTGTCCATCACCTGATTGACAGTATCAATATGGTCTAACCTCGAGTAGCCTGTACGAAATCCTGCTTGGTCCTTTGGTTAATTGAACCTATGTGTCGCTTTATTTTCATTAGCTTTTATTTTTCTAAATTGTTTGTAGGGATTGAACAGTAAGCTGGTCGGTTGGTAATTTTTCTAGTCACATACATCTGGTTTCTTATAAATTAGGACAATGTTGGCGTTCTTCCGAGATTTTGGTAACCTTCCCGTGAAGAGACACCTTGTATATAACGTGGCCAGTTTTTGGTAGACAACTTCTCCGCCATCTTTTGGTAGGTTCTTTCTTACCTTACTCTCACCGGCGGCCTTGCCTGTTTGCATTCCTTCTATAGCTTTCCTTACTTCCCCTGCCGTTGCTATTATCATGCTAAAGTTCCTTTCCGCTGTCGTTGCTTGTAACGATATCATCCTAGTTGTTCCGGCTTCAGTACAGCTCTCTAAAGAACTCATCTACCACCTCAACTATCCTATCTATATTGGTTATGACATTGCCTTCCTTGACCCTAATGCCTATATCCGATTTTGCCTGTGCATAAGTTTGCCTTCACTGCTTCTAGGCGTCTGCCATTTACAGCCTGCTAGATTCTCTCTATGTTATACCTTTTCATGCCGGCTACCTTGGGCCTATTGGTTAACTTAGAAAGCTCCACTAGCTCAATTTTTTCGAATGAATTTAGGGCTTTTATGATTTGTCGGCTCTTGATGAGATTTTCGTCCATTGATATAGCTTGCCAGTGTCCTGTCTATTGAATGCACCTCAAACTTTCATTTCAAACTCTTTGATCATGCTATAGATTATCGTCCATTGTGTCAATGCTAACGTCAGTTACCTCGTTTCGAGCCTCGAATCTATTCTGAAGCAAAACTCCAAATTTCTCTATTTTCTCTCTCGCCCCTAGCTTACTAATTTGTTTCTTGCATATCAGTTTATGCCTGTGCTTTTTTTTAATCAATGGGAATACATGCTCTTACCATTCTATGGTCGCTACATTGGATCTTGCCAAATACTTCTTCATCTTGCAGAATACCTGGATGTGCCTGCTTAATGAATTCTCTTTCATTTTTAGTTTCACCATTAGAACTTCACCACGTCCACTTGCGGTTATCCCGTCTTCTGAAGAAGGTATTTAAGATCTGTAAATTATTACGTTCTGCGAACTCTACTATAGCTCCCCTCTGGCATCTCTAGAATCAATGCCATATTCCCCCACTGCATGGTCTCTGGCCTGTTTCTCACCTACAGTAAAACTCACCCTTCTACCCGCTCCCTCTGTTCCCTTGAGCAGAGCTCTCTCAGCTGCGTAGGGGCTGTTGGTATAGAAGGGAGTGGAAGGTTGGTTGCTTCTCGGTGTCCGTCTTGTCTTGTTGTGGCTACTGCTGCTGGTTCGGGGATCGAGGCCAGCACATTTCGAACGTTACAACAACTCGACTTTATATACAGTAACTTATGCACATATTTACAAGACTTCCCCGTTGGAACCATCGCATGTTGCCTCGGCAGAGCCGATAGTGCAGAGCTTTCTTTGTTGCGACCAGAACCACCGCGAGGACTCGGGAGCCAGGTTTTAATCCCTCGGTTGCCCATCCCGATTCTCCTCACGCCCAACCAAAGCAATCCAGTCCGTTTATTGGACTGACTAAACATTTGTTGCCGTCCTCTGCTCTCGCTCTCCTATTCAAGCACTCGACCACTCGGTCGTTGAGCGAGAGACGAAAGGACCGGCCTGCAAACGTTCCACGAACTGTGTAAACGCACACAATGGTGGCGCCGTTCGGCTGCGGGCCTCCTGCATTACCGCGAGATGACTACGCAGGGCCAGCATGACAGCCGTCCCGCGGACTCTAATCCTGTCGACTGCGCCAGTAAAACTGAACCTTCTACCCACTCCCTCTGTTCCCTTGAGCAGAGCTCTTCCATCTGCGTAGTGGCTGTAAGGTTGAGTTTTACTCCTACTTTGGCATTCAAGTTACTTATCACACTAGTATACTGTGTCTTTATTGTTGGCTGACTCTACGTCTACACAGAAGCGTTCTATCAAATAATCATCATGTCTCGTTGTAGGCGCATAGCCCTGTACCATCTTCATCTTGTACATTTTCTTATACTTAATTACGCCTCTCACTGATTCTATAGTATTCATGTGCGTTGCTAGCAATATTCTTGTGTATAAGAAACCCCACGCCTAGTTCTTTTCTGACAAGTAATCCAACATAGTGCAGGACGTGTTCGTTCTTATGCACTGTATAAGCTTCACGTATCTTCCTAACCTCGCTCAGCCCTATTACATTCCATTTCACACCATCTAATTGTAGACTAGCCTCACTAGATAGCGTTCTGTAGCGTTGAGCGTATCCAAGCTCATATTCCAATGGCAGCCTGTCAGGATGCCGAGATTCTCAGCACCCCGGACCGCCGCCTTAGACAGTTGCGTCGCAGCCAAAATATACGATTGCGAATGGTCCGACATGTGCACTCGGCGCCGCTTTTTATAATTTTATGCTAAGCTGCTGCGCTCTCTCTGAGTAGAGGGTTCTGGCGCACTTTCTTAGCACTGTCGAATACCACTTGGCCACCTATCAGTTCTCAACTTCACATGACTAGTACAGCTCACCCTACCTTTTCTTAACTGTTTGAAACTTCATGCCTACATTAGAAAAAAAAACAGCGCGGCTTCGAACTTCTGACCTTGTGAGCTTAGGCCGGCTTAGGGCTCTGGATCACCGCCCTTCACGTGTTTAATCTCTTCTTATTTCTTCCTGTTTTGCTCAATTTCGACATTGTTGGTTTTAAAGTATCCGCAATGTCAAAGTTTTACTAATATGGAGGGCTAGCACTAATACAATGGCATTTCCTGTCATCTGATGAGTTGCGTGCTCTTGTTTTGGGAACTAATAGGCTACTTTTATATGATTGTTACGTTTAGTGTATACGTCGCGGGTAATTTGAGTGCATGAAAAGTAAACGCGAAAAATTTCCAACTGCTAAAGAATAGACTGACACTGCCCTTAAGGCTGCATCGTATTCTTTTGGCGTTTTGTAGTAGCAGTAAAAACCCAGGTAAATAGATAATAATAGACAGTGATCCTCAGTCAGGAGTTAGATGTACGTACTAGTGATTACATCTACGGTTAGCTTAATAACGTAGAACAGGATATGAAAAACTAGAAAATTATTTCTAGTCTTAGAGAGTGACGAAAGGCAAGTAACTTCGTACGCGAAAAACCTGGAGGCTTGACGCTTACAAAGAAGGTTCAGCTTGAATTGAGGATGACGCAGGGAGTGTTGAAAAGTAAAATTGATAGGTGTAACCTTAAGAGACAAGAAGAGAGCAGAGTGGGTGAGAAAACAACAACCCGGTGTTAATGATATCATAGTTGAAATCAAGAAGAAGACATTGGCATGGGTTGCGCACGCAGCACGCAGGCAGGATAACCGCTGGTCAATAAGGGTAGCTGACTGGATTCCTAGAGAAGGCAAACGCACGAAGGGGACCCAGAAAGGTAGATGGGCCGATGAGATTAGTAAGTTCTCAGGTATAACGCAGCAGCAGAAAGCACAAGACCGGGTCATTCGGCGGATCATAGGAGAGGCCTTTGCTCTGCAGTAGGCGTAGTCAGGCTGATTATCATGAGTATGATGATGATAACATAGCAGAGCAAATCTCACAAGACCAAGTTGATTGGCAGATCATGAGAGAGGGATTTTTTCTGCAAAGGGTTGATGATGCCGGCATTCTATCATTGAGCATGATTCTACTACGCCAAATGTTTTTGTTAAGAGCTGTCGAGAGTCGAATCCACCACCTCCATGTTAATTAACAATGTTAGAAGATTTTGAGTACGAGGTACTCTACTGTGGGAGAGCTTGTCCCAGTCATGTAACTTCAAAGAACTAAGCTGTGTTTAGATAAATTAGTTAACAATTTAGAGTACTCGGTACTTTACTAAGGGACAGCTGAAAGCCTTCCCTTAGGCCTCACACTTGACAAGGCCACATCGACAAAAATACGCTCGAGTCAGGCCCGGGCTCTCGGGTATTATTGTTGACAAAAAGTTAACCATTTAGGTTACTAGGTACTCTACTATGGAAGAACATAAAGCCGTCCCGAGGGCCTCGCACTTGATGAGGCCCTGTTGTCAAAAATTATGGATATGGGCAAACGCCCGTACCGCTAATGGAGAACGAGAAAGACGTTGACACAGAGGAACGCTTGTGATCTGTATTTAGAAAAAGTGTCTAACGACTTAGAGTACTTGGTACCTACTATGAGAGAGCCTTACTCCATTCTGTTAGCCTCACAGTTGATTAGGCCGTACTACTTGTGATGTGTTTAGAAAAATTTATTGTCACAGACGTCAATAACATTTCAACAAAACATTTTCTTTTTAGATATACAATAACGATGATGACAAAACAGACTTCATTCACATGAACATGAATATGAGATGACGTGGAAAGAACACGTGTTTAGCAAAAACTGGTGAACACTTCAGAGTACTTGGTACTCTACTATGAAAGAGCACTAGGCCATCCCGTGGGCATCTAATACACAAAGGACACATAGAGATACCCTGCCCTACGTGTTTAGAAAAAGTACGGTTTAGAGCACTAGGTGCTCTACTATGGGAGAGCTGTGTGCCATCCCTGCTGAAACATGGCTTTTTTAAAACAAATGACTGGTATTCGTGTGTTCAGAAAAAGTGGGTAACGATTTAGAGTACTAGAGGTACTCTACTGTGGGAGAGCATAGAGCCATCCCGTGGGCACCTCACTTGATGAGGCTCATTTGACGTACGTAGCCGACGTCCAAGCGTAGCCTTCAACACCCAGGCAGAACAACGTCGTTTAGCCATATTTTAGCTTGCGTGCAATGGCTGCAAAGCAAATGGACCACCTATGCCGCACAAGTTACACGCCACACTCGACCACATTTTTTTTCAATAACGGCACGAAATTTAGCGTTCACCGTTAAATCATCATACGGATGACTCATTAGATGTTACATTGTTTGTTTGTATAAATTCAGCGCACTAAAAATAAATCCCAACAGCGACATTTTCTTTGTAAAGCTGTGTACCCCAAGGTAACCTACGCATGTTGTTATCTATAGACAAACATTGAGAAAGATACTCTACAAGCTCTATTGTTGGCTGTCCTTAGCGAAGATACTTATTAGGGGCGAAGCTCCTTATAGCGGCACCCGTTCATCCCTCGTATTCGTAGTAGTAGAGTGTAAACAGTCTTACATTTTGACCTCGAAGGTGGTGCCGGGGAGAGATTTCTTCTGTGCGTTGTTGAACAATAAAAAATTCGCAGCGTGTGCGTTAACTAAAAACCGAATTCTCCTGTCTCTCATTCCTCCTTAGCAGCCATTGGCATGTACATTGAGCACTATCTGACAATAAAGGGTTGCTACGTTATACTCGCTGGGCGTAACCTCCTTGGTTTCAGAAAGGTTTAGCGCTCGTTGGGCCGCAGCGCCATGAATATACAATGAACTAGTACATACCATGAGCTCGAGGTGGTTAAAGGTGGGAAGTAAACACGAAGCGCAAGCCGTAAGAAAGTAAAAGCCGAATTCTCCTGTCTATAATATCCCATTAGTAGCCATTGGTATGTACATTGAGCACTATCTGACAGGAAAAGGTTGCTACGTTATACTCGCTGAGCGTGACCTCCTTGGTTTTAGAAAGGTTTAGCGAGCATTGGGCCGCAGTGCCATGAATACAGTGAACTAGTATATACCATGAACTCGAGGTGGTTAAAGGTGGGAAGTAGACCCAAAGCGCAAGCCGTAAAAAGTGCGCGTGTGCCTCCTCTTGTTCAGTCCTTGGAATGTCCGCTGGATGACGGTGCTTCTATATGAGGAATATAGGATGAAAATATGCGAGATGGTGGTACATGGAGTGTTGAATAGGTGGACGAACGGACACACAGACAGATGCATGGACGGACGCGCTGATGGCTGCACAGACGGATGGACGCATGGACGGACGCAGGAGCAGATGAATGGACGAAAGCAGAGACGGACGCAAGAACAGACGCACGCACGGGCGGGCGTATGAACGCATGGATGGTTGCACAGACGGACGCATGGACGGACGGAAGCAAGAACGAATGGACGGACGAATGCTTCACCCCATTCTCCATCATTCACTCCGTGGATAGGCTGTCATTTTTTTTCCACGAGCGCGTCTTGCCTAAGCTCGTTTCAAATCAACTGCAAAGCGATGACGAAGCAAAATAGACGCACTGTCACGCTCCGCTATATGGACGCCCGCGCATGTGGGGTTGAGTGGGAATGAGGCGGCTCATACCTGTGCTCAGGGAATGACCGGCCGAGCACAGGCCTCTGATGGCGCCTTAGACCACGCGGCCTTTTTCAGCGCGAGAGATTGTCTTTTGACCTTCCATGATATAACAAATCACTACCGCCTACAGTGCACTATATACCCCCCCTTACATCATGGAGTTTCGCGCTACCATGAAATACTATGGCGCCAGTTACAGACCCGTACGTTTCCTACCACATCTTTTCGCCATCTTATATACCCTGTGATATACCCCTCCCGTTTGTGCATTTTCTGTCAACAAAGAGCTAACCTAGACCATATTATGTGGGGGTGTACTCAAAACCCACCCCCTAATTCTCTACACATTAATAGTAAGGAGCAGTGGGAGGCTGTTATGTGCAGCTCGGCGCCCGAGGTCCAGGACCTGATCTTTGATTGGGCCAAGACGGTAGCGGAGACCTACGCTGGGTAGGCTTCTCTGACACTCCACCACCGCATTTTTCCCTCTTGGGATGAATAAAGTTTTTCTCCTCCTCCTCCGCTGACTCGACTTCACTACAAAACCAGAGGTGCGCTGGGGGGGGGGGGGGGGGCAGAGCACTGCGACAGACGCATCTATAGCGTCGCAGAAGACGAAACAATAAGTGTTTCTGACCTAATACTGTACTCTTATTTGCATAAATAGATAATGCGTACTTTTGAGATAAAAACAAGCACGTTTCTTTTCAAGTGTTGAAAAACATAATTATATCTTGATGCCAAATTTGGAACGGAATGGCAGAGTGATGAGTACCCTGGTGGTTAAACTTGTCCATGTTCAACTTCTACGCCACGGTCACATAACCTTTTTGCAATAAAGTTTGCATACAAAAGAATGTAGCAAGTTTTATTTTAATATAACTTTATATAATTTTGTTTTACACTCGGAAAAGAAGCGTCGCGAATCTCAAGAACGTTATCCATCCGAAGCAGATCCGAAGCCTCTACTTCCCATCATTCCCATGCGGGTACAAGCGCCGCTGAAGGAGCCCGCGTAGACACTAGCGCCAGATTCCACTGAAGGTCTTATTGTATAAAACTCTAGCTGTAGGCTTAGTGGGGCGCTCCTCGAATCTCAGAGGACCTACATTTTGTGATTGTGAGGGTTGCTTATCTTCCATAGCTCGCGCCACTTGACCATGCAGTAGTGCCGGTTTACATGTTAGTCGGCACCACGCTACGCCTTCGCGCTTTGTGTTTCCGAACAGAGTAAAAATGTGATTTTGTACTCTGGTTGCACATTCTAGCGAGCAGGAGTTTCTTCTTTTTTTTTTCACCGGTAGTTGACACGCCTGGCATGTCTACAGGTGATCGGTGACAGGCTTAAGCAAATCGCCTGCAAAAACAGAGTGCGGCTTTTCCGCGCAACTATGGTTGCTAACCAGGCAAGAAGGCAGAAACATGCACTACTCTGCTCCCGTAGGGAGCATATTCAGTGACTCTAGCTCCAGCATTGGGCTAGCGACGGCCCCTGGTTACAGGACGCAGAGACGTGCTCAAGCGTCTCTCTTCTGTGCACCTATCCAACCAAAGCTCCTGGGACCCCACACTGATCTTCTCTGGGCAGTTCTAATACGCGTCACCTACCCCCACCCCACCCAAACATGCAATGCCTGACCCAGTTTGGAAACTCCTATGGTGGGTGCCCATCGTGACTCACTTTACAAGACCGTCGTCGGTGCTCGATGCTCGTCGAGACTTGCCATCACGCGACTTGCTCCTCTTGCGGCTCTTGCTCCCTGACGGCCCCTGTGAATTCGCGTGGGTCGTGGTTGTTTCGCCATCAGTTTTGTTCGCGGCCTCCATGGCTTAGGTGTAAAACCGTCGTAACCACTCGCAGTACTGAGCAAAATAATGTCACTGGCGATGGCAGTGTGGTACGGACCCGCTGTGGGCGATGACGAAGAAGATTATGACGGAGGTTCAACATGGTTCAATTCATCTACCAAGTTTAAAAACTACGAAATATTGACCAATACCCCCGACAGGGTATGTGCTTTATTGTTTTAAAACTCAAACAAACAAACGAACAAAGGTGAGGACTTTAGAAAAATGACGTCAACAATCCTCTCAAATGTAGTGGACGATCATCACAGGAATGGAAACACACGTTTGGATAAGGTGGTGACTTAAATCAAATTCCAATTGATGGCTTCTGTTTCCCGATAACCTTCTTCCTATTCTTGATGAATCGTTCTGAAGAAACACCTCTTAAAAAATCGGGCGGGCGCACTGATGTGCGCCCGCCCGCAAGACTGAAAAGAGCGGCACTCGTCGCCTTGCCCTCCTCCTTTACCTCCTCCTCCGTTTCTCACCCCCTTGTTATTCCATGGCTACGCTATACTTTGTTTCTCGCTCTTCAAATTTTTTTGTATTTTTCTTTCCTTCTCTTTCTTTCCATCTTTTTCTTCTTCTTTGTCTTCCATTATTTCTGTTCCTTTCTCTTCCACTACCTCTCGCTAATATCAACGCAATCATATGGTTCGCGTAAATGCTCGTTCTGCTGTCATGTCTGGGAAGTCGAGTGATTACGACGCTCGCGTTCAAACCGTGGGCAGCACGGTTCAAATATTGCCCCAGCAAAAATTTTATTTCGTTTCGTTCATTCCTTATCTTTCTACTCTCCACTTCTCGTTTTCTCTTCTACTTCTCCTCATCTACCCTTGCCCGAACAGAGAGCCTCCCTCCTCTTCATTAGCTCCTTGACTCAGCACTCCTAGATTCACTAAGCTCTATACTCTCAGCCATCCAAGACTCCAACCTCCTTCCCAAGGAATCGAGTCGTGCTAAGAAAAAATAGTATAAAAACAAGAATACGAGAAACAGGACTCAAAACAAAAGTAAATGCATTCTTACTCCATAGTTATTATTGAATGAATAGTAAAATAAATCATAAACTATATGATACAACTAAACCAAGCGATCAAAAAAATTATTAGGGATATGTATTGTTTAGCAGTGACAAAAACTTATATGGTGAATATTTATGCGTAGTGACTTCTTAGGAATTAAGAAAGATGGCGACAGATGACGCATTTATTGTCTGACGATATTACCCCTCTGCCAATTCCGCGGAGAACTGGAAAATATTGGACATTACTTTTTGTCATGTCCAAGATATTCTCGTATTAAAACTCGACGTCTCATTAGTCCTCTTTTAAAAATAGGCTTAACCTTATCGGCGGAAAATGTTTTAAGCTTCGATGCCTCAGGCTTGGCTAACTGCCACAGGGATGCCTTTGATGCCGTGTGTCATTTCATTTTAACTACCCAACAAGTACCATGTTGTTCTTTTATTTAAAATTCTTCGTCATTTCAACGCGGTAAAACCTAAGTTTTCAAAATTGTTCCCATCAGGTTTATACAGCAGTCCGGAATACAAGCTCGAAAGCATAATACTTGTAGTTTACATTACACGTATTATGTATTATTGCCACTTTATTTCTGTGTTTTTTTTCATTGACATATCATTTCTAAAATAACAAAGTCTCAACGTCGCATTCTTGGCTAATCCCTCAAAGTGGGTCAGAGCCATATAATAAGAAAAACAAACAAATGAGCCAAGAAATTAACAAACGTTTTTTTTTTATATTTGGCGAAAAACTTAAGGTAAGCTACATTAGAGCCGGTTCTCCCAACATCATGGCAGTAATGTACAAGGTGAACACAAAAAGAAAAAAAATAGGAATAAAAAAGAAGAAAAAAACCTAATTAGAGGGACTATGTATGTACATAATATGAACACTATAGGGCTTGTATTTCATGAATGAGCACAGTATTTATGAACATGGTCCAATTCATATATCACTATCGCATTGCGGATAGAGTCCGTACAAATAGTGGCAAGGCGTAATATGAGCTAAAGAAAGTTAATTAAATTCGTGTTTCGTAAAAAATCACAGAGGGCGCTCACTGCGCGCCTTTGATGATAGGAATGTGGCCACGGTCCAAGTGTTATTCCAATCGTAAATGGTCGTCAGTCAAGTCACTTAAAGCGATCACTCAGTTCAGCGCGTTGTTCATCATATTGCGGATATTCTAGAAGGATATGCTTCTCTGACGCATCGACATAATCTCAGTGGTCGTAGTGCGGGGACGTTCTTCTCTTTATGCGGCGCAATAAGTGAGGTGTGTAGCAGCACCTAATCGTAGACGGTGCAGTAGTGCGGTATGTGGTCTATCAACCTTTTGATTAGGTGAAAATCAAAGAGACTGTTCTGTTTGATATAAGAGCGATGACTGTATTTTTGTCGAACCAAGCGTCCTTGCATAATTTGTGGCACAGTTCAGAAAGAACCAACTTGCTTTCTGAGAAATAAACGGGCGCCGGTGTCAAGTGATCTTTTTTGGGTGCTGCAGTGGCTCATTTGTCACAAATTTGATTTCCTATCTCTCCTGTGTGACTTGTAAGCCACTGAAAACAAATAACCAATGGTAATTATTTTAAAGATTTCATATATTATGCTAACATCTATATGAAAACAAAATCATTTAGAGTCAGAACGTATTACCTAGTTTTGCCTTTTTCTGGTTCTCAAGAATGAATTTCGAAGCTTTTAATATTGCAACAAGCGCCGCTACTGTAGACGATGTCTTTCGAGAACGTTTGAAGTCTTTTTTTTCTAATTTATATGCGTGTATATGAAAAGCCGCAGCGGAGCTTTCGTTCATTGTAGAGCCATCCGTGGAACCAAATGTGAAACGTTCTCGATAATTTCGCATTTGTTGAAGCGCTAGAAATTTTGCTTCAAAGTAGTGTACGAGAATTTTTTTTTTATCCCTTTGATTTCCGATGTAACTGGAGGCGATGGAAGCTGCCAAGGAGAAAAATTGATATGTGGACGCAACAAATACTTTGTTTTATTTAGGTGCCGCCTCATAAGCTCGCTATGTGTCACCAGTTCATCCGTTTTTTTAACAAGTTTTTTATGAAGCGGATGGTCATAATGCCTGATAAGCGGAGAAAGTGACG
Source organism: Rhipicephalus microplus (assembly GCF_013339725.1). Classification (NCBI taxonomy): domain Eukaryota; kingdom Metazoa; phylum Arthropoda; class Arachnida; order Ixodida; family Ixodidae; genus Rhipicephalus; species Rhipicephalus microplus. Next base: position 101,791,699 of record NC_051170.1, read on the forward strand.
GCAGAGTTCTTGAGTGGGAAGAACTTGAATCGGCGGTTCTATTGCTTCTGCGATTATGAAGCCACTGTGAGCTGAGCGTGGTAAGCCCAGACAAAGACGAACACTGCGGGCTACGATGTTGTTTAGTTTGCGTTCATTTGTCTGAGGCATACTTTGCATCGCTGGTAATGCATATGCGATGGCTTGTCCAACAAGAACTCTATGAACCTTCTGAAGGTATTCTGATGTGCCACTGTTGAGATCGGCCTCCCTGGCATGGCGCCGCTTAGATGTGAGACGGTTGCTGGACAGCGCTCCCAGAGGTGAACCAAAAGCGACAACGACACGCTAACCGTACTTAGAATTTTGCGGGGCGGACGTCTTCCCTCGTAGAATTCTTTAAACTTACCCGCCCGACTGATAACCTATGAATTGCTGTTTACAATCAAAGCGGCTTAAAAAGGGTGGCTATCTTTGTACGTCTTTGCTCGTCGGAGTGCCGCGGACAATGGGCCAAGTGACTGAGCTCCATGTTCGAGTGCGTTGTCAAGTTCCCTATGCTGCCACCATGCCACTGTTTTTAGAAACCACGGCTTGCCTGGCGCCATTAACTCCTCACTGCAACGAATTGCGGATTTGATTTCTACATAGAACCCAACATCTTCTCGCTGTGCTGTGTCGTGCGCCTGGTGCAGTGTTTGTGCAGTGTTTTCTCCCTCACCACGGTACGAACCGGGCGTGCCTCTCCCCTCTTTTCCTGAGTTGGGAAGGAGGTGGTGTTTCACCTTCTCCTATTGATGGCGGTGGTGAAGAAGACAATTTTATTGGACCATCCTTGGTCTCATTGTTTCCCCTGCAAGAGATCCTAGGAAGACATGTGCTTAAAAAAATGGTTCAAATCTGCATTTTACACCGCAAATATAGTCGAAAGATGACAGTCTCGCGTCTGGAGAGAGTGAACAAGACGTTTATTTAATGTTCTGCGCAAGAAAATTGGTGAAGGATATTCTGGAGGCGCTGCGTTAGAGTGCCTCGAGCATGTAGCGGAGGCGAACGAGCACATTGAGACACGTTAGACACAAGCGCCATCTGGCAGTTATCATCGAAAACGAACGCGTGCTGCCCGCAGATAAAGATGCGCGTCAGTCTTGGAGGTGATAAGGTGAAGAACGCAAAACGAAGTGCAGGTGCCACCACCATGACGCCGTAGCAAAGCGTTGGAAACACCTTTTTGAGCATCGCGTTGCACTGCCAGCGCAGCGCGATAAACGCTACATTCCTTATAGTTACTTGTGTGTGCCTCTTCTAGTATAAAGGCAGACATAGAAAACTTCGAAGTGTTGTTATGGCGCCTCAGATATGCGCAATAATTCATTTTTAATTTTACAATCGCACAACAATGAACGCTAAACCTTGAGCAATATTTGTGAGCGCTGCGAATGGGGTTGGCCGTTTGGTGCCGTTTGAGGTACCGTTAGGGCAGAGAAACAACAGACAGACAGACAGACAGACAGACAGACAGACAAACCAAAATTCTTCCGTCGAAGGTCCCCGATAAAGACTATCGTCTTTAATACACGTGCGAAGAGACGCTCGAGGCATGCTACCAAAAACATCATAGTATCACGCTACCTTGAACCTGTATGTAATGTAAATAAACGCTCCTGTTAACCGCACCGGCTCTCTCCTCGGCATCTCCCCGGGACTTTGGCTGGCTCCGGTCTTATGCGCAGACCCCAGACTACATCATCACCCCGTTTGGTTCCTGTAATAGATCGATCAGGGAACATTCAGCGTGTGGTTGACCCGCTCTTCAATGTTGGAGATATGAGGTCCCCAGGTTAGCATGCTGTCCAATGTTATGCCAAGAAAACGATGCTTGGGCGAAACAGGTGCTACACAGTCTAGTTGACCGAGATGCTGAGCTGGTCTTGACGCCTCCTGGTAAAAAGTAACACTGCAGATTTCCCCGCCGAAACGTTCATGTGGCATTCTGTCAGAAAGCGCACCATTATCTTTATGCCTTCCCGAAGCAGATACTGTACTTCCCGGCATTCATGCCCTGATGACCAGAGGCAGATATCATTTGCGTACATTTAAGTATGTACTGATGATGGTAACAGAGTCGGCAGTTGACTGATTACCATGTTAAATGGTATGGGGCTTAATACACTTCCTTTGGGTACCCCTGCTTTGAGGCCAGTGCTTGTCGCCATGAATGCAGTTCGACCAGTCAGAAAATCATAAATCTGACAAAGTGGGCGTCCCTTCATTCCTAGACTATATACATTTATAGTCTAAACTCTACGCCTATAGGGATGAGTGCACTTCCGTAAGTGTGCTCTTATTAGTCACTTCAAAGCATGCTCTTTTGAACTGAATAGGTTTGTGGACAGTGATTCTGCTGATAGTGTTAATAAAGGGCTAAATTCGTCAGCCATGATCTCTTCCGTCAAATTTTTTGCCAATATTATCGCCCGCCCGGAAAGAATGAGTATGAGTTACTGGAGGTTTCAGTAGCGAAATAATTGCCATACTTTTGAGACTGAAGAAAAGGGCTTAATGATTCGAAAAATCCCTTCGTTTCTTCGGTGAACTGCAGAGGAGGTGGCAAACGCCCTAGATACCACAACGTGCTTGGATGCAGCTGTGGTATTTACAGACCCTCAAGCAGCCATGGGAAACTACAGCAAAGGTCATGTGTCTACCCAAGCAATTCAGGTATTGAAGCGCCGAAGCACTCCGATGCCGTTGACCTGTGTGACATCGGTTCCTGGGCACGACGGGCTGGAAGGAAACGAGGTGGCTCATGCCGTGGCCCGCAATCATGCCTACCGGGCCACCCCTTCCCGCTTTCTGGACTCCAGGTCCGCGAAGGCTGAGTCTGTACCTAAGACTTACTCTGCAATACTGCAACACCATAGGCTGGCACGCAGAGAGTATCCACCACCACACTCGAAGCTCAACAAAGATGACAGCACCATATTGAGAAGACTGCAGAGCAACACACACACGGCATACTAATGCACCGATTGTACCCACATTACATGAATACGTTTGCCCGATTTGCACCGTACATGACATGCTGGCCCACCTGATTCTCGAGTGTCCATGCAATACAAATACAGATCTATCACCTCCACCAAACTCCTGCGTCGCTGGTAAAGAAAACGAACACATTCTCGAAACGTGAGAGGCCAAGCTCGCTTTGGAGGACCCGGACCAACAACGATGTCTCGTCGGGGCCAAGGAGGCAGCGAAGGCCAGAGGGTTCCTGGAATGAGGAGACCTCCCACCTAAGGTGGACGGACAACCTACATTGCTACACCGATTCGAAAATAAACGTTTATTCCTCCTCCTCCTCCTCCTTCTTTATACTCATCGACGCTGCCTGTACGGCGATACCGGCGCTTGGTTCTTCGACGAATCGCGTCGTGTGACGTTGTTGGTATTCATCGTCTATGCTTGCGTGTCCTGCTAGAATCTGAAGTGTTTTGTTGCTAGATTGAATGTCGTGAGCAGCGTGCTACTGAACCCAGTTAATTTCGCGTCGCCACAGTTCTGTAGATTGCTTGCAATTCAGCGCATGCCCGAATGATTGCCAATTCGTGCACATCTACTATTTCTGTGATTACCAAACTTCATGAGAGGGTGGCCTAATAATACTGGCCGATGGTCAAAGCCATGTCTACTGTCCATTGCAATTGAGCTTCTATATCTGAGGAGCAAAATGTCACGTCTAGACATGCGCTACAGAAGGGTCCGCGAAAAAAAAAAGGTTGCCGATCCATCATTTACGGTGCATAGATTGTAACGATCCCTAATGCTCTCTATGAGCTTTCTTCGAGAATCACAATACGTTCCATCCCAGAGAGTGTGATGAGCATTGAAGTCATGACACACTATAATATGATCTGACAAGTATGCTAAAAGATGTTCCAATTCAGTAGTAAAAACTGGCTTTCTTAGTTCAATTATGACATTCATTGTGTGAATTTCACACTTCCCGAACTGAATCTTGTTTGCCTTTTTGCAAATAATGATATCACCGCAGCATAAACGGAGACGACGATGATGATGATGGCCTAAAAGCGTGGCTCGCATCAACTCTGGGGGATTGTCGAAGAAACGAGTAATTAGATAGAGGGGATCGCATATTACTTTTAAATCTAATGAAACGGAGCAACGCCTCCTAGTTTTTCAAGGAGACGTTGAACGTAGACATCTTGTTTATCCTATCTTCTTTCTCCTCTGTGCCCTTTTTTTTATTTCTCTATGTCTGTGCGGCGGCCGCCGAGCGCGTGCCATCGCAAAGCGCTACAGTCGCTAGCGATGCCATATAACACCCTCCACGTACACATCATGCGACGGCTCGTTATCTAGCTTTGTTACAGAAATGGTCTCACTAAGAAACGCCTCGTGCACATCTGAGCAAGCACCTCTAAGATCATTCACTTTGTTAGTACGGCGGGGATTGTTTTTTTTTTTTGCACCAATCCTATGGCCACAGGATTCACGGCCGATCCCCCGTGTCGGGTGGAGATATTTCTTTTACAACCAACTAGCCCAAATGACAGTGCCTGACATCGCTATCACCATCATCTTGACTTCCCCGTGAGCAAGGTATTCCTTAGCGGTATACAGTTGGCGCCCCGTGTCCTCGAGCTTGCACAAAAAGAGTAGCTCATCACAGTAGCGGAAGAGTCCACGCTTTCTCGCAGCCAACCAACGAACGAATCCATCTCCCTCGCACCATGGACGAACCTAGCAAGCCCATCGGCGAGTCCACCAATGCCACTACAGGAGCCGAGACGAGCGGCGGTTCGAAGCGACACAAGAAGCACAAGTCCCGCGACGGAAAGCGCCGACGTCCGTCGTCCGGCGAGGATGCAGTGAAGTGAGTGCGTTTAAAACTCGTTTTAGCGAAAGAGTGGCCACTCCAGAAATATTTCACCAAGTCTGTGTGCGACTACGCGTTCTATGACAACCTTGTGTCTTATACATGCATGGGGAGCACGTACGACTTAAGGCCTGACCACATGTATACGCGTTACAGCGTTTCAGCGCGTGGATTTTTCACGCGGCTCCGTGCCTGCTTTCGACAGAGAGAGGGTGCGACGCCGCGTCAGAAAGGCCAACGCTGACAAGCTCTAACGCGTACGTGTGGTCAGGCCTTTAGTATCGCAGCGGTTCCGGGCGCGTGTGCACCATTGCTGTATTGATGTCGACTGATGCTGCCCCTACCACCCCCCGTTTAAAGACGAGGGAGTGGTTCATTCTCTACATCGCTGCCCTTCCTACAGGCAGTATCTCTTCCTCGCCCCTCACTCAATAAAAGCACGTGTACAATGTCAGTACTAAAATTTGAGTCTATCATTGACATATTTCGCGCTTGTAGACTACTAGTCGTGTTGTGCAGGAAAACATGCTGGGAACTTCATCAACGTTTGCAGGGTAAAATCTACGAAATAGGTAATTTGCATGTCTCTGAATGGGAATTTTTCGATGTAGTACGGAACATCACTGCGGTGCACAGCTGTTTAGTTTATACCCACCTAAACTAGGTCACGCGTGCTTTCGGAACCGCGTGGACGCGTCCAAAGCTGAATTCTTTTTAGGGGCGAAACAGCAAAGTTTATTGCAAACTGGTAACAACATTTCAAGTGAGTAAAACTGTCTGGCGTAACAAAATCACTTCAGTGGCGTGTACAAACAAGAGAACATGGACAGGATGTAACACACTGCACTTCCAATATTCTCACAGATTACGAATCACTCAAGAAAACAAAGAGAAAAGAAACACAAAAAACAATGAATTGGAACAGATTCACATATTACCTGCGACGAGAAGCAATCTTTTTTCCCGCGTTAAAACGGCAGTAAAGGAAGTTCAATATTCCCATTCCGAACTCCAAAAAACCGTATATGCCTCCTTCTGATAAAGGCTTCTTCATCCTGAGTTTCAATCTGTTCGGTAAAGTACCGCACCATGATTATTCTGATCATCTGTAACGCTGGGTATGCAGCTCGTTGGAGTCGTCGCCGTGCTTCGGCCATACAGCGGGGACGCCACAAGACGAACATTGTCACGTACAGTACGAGTTGTTCAAATAAGCCCCTTCTGCGCTGTTGGCTCGAAGGAATTTATACTCCGAATTGACGACGCACGACGTGATACACGCCTTTGGCCGCTACGCATTCAAGCATCGTGTGGCAGATTGTTTCTCTTTTCCCGCAGTTGGGGCAGTGGTCATTCGGAACGACACTCCACTGTAACAGCCTCTGACGAGTGGGCAACGCGTCCCATCGCCGCAGCCAATCAAATTCTCTATTTCCGGTACGTGGTTGTTCCGCCACTTCTTCCACTTGCTGGGCCTCCATATCTGTTTTTCCTCGTCAGTAATCGAGCGGCTGATTAACATTTCGCTAATGCGTGCGGGTGCGAGCATTGCAAAGTATTCTTCGGCGGCGTTGCCGTCAACCGAACGCTTGAGGCTCTCTGCTGCTTTATAAAAGGCATGTGGGTGTCCTGCTTGAAGTCCCCGGTACCTTTCCGACGTGAATGCAGCTCCAAGAGTTCCAGTCCAATATAGCAATAAGCTACGGCCAGGATAGTCATTGTCCTGAAACAATTTGTGAACTGTTTTAGCTGCAAGTGCCTTTGTGAATGTCGAAACATCTGGCAGACTGAGTCCTCCACAACTTTTTGGGAGCTTCAGGAACTTTTGTTGAACTTTCGGTGTCTTCCCGTTTCATAGGAAGGCTCCAACCAATGACGTAAGGCGGCTCGCAAAAAGTTTGGGTATGAGTGCAATGTGCCCGATATAAAAAGCATATGCGCATGCTTTGGTTTTCACCACCGTCACTTTGTCGTCAAGTGACAAATTGAAGTCAGTAATATACGCGAAGACCTGCGTGGCTCCATGTACGGCGTCCTCCCAATTTTTTTGGCCACCTCCCCGTCTTGAAAGTATACCCCGAGGACTTTTACGGCATCCACGTATTGAATACCGCCCGGCAAAGAGCCGTAGAAGCCACCGGAACGAAGGGCTTTGCTTTTCCCCGCATTCAGGAAAGCACCCGATAAACTGGCATACTCTTCGAACAGCTCCAAGAAAGGGGGGTAACTGGCTTGGTTTCGCACGAACACAGAGATATCATCCGCATAAGCGGTGATGCTAACTGACCCCAGACCTGTCATTGGAAAGCCCTGAATAATAGGGCACCTTGCCACTTTTCTAAGGAGAGGATCTATAGAAAGAACAAAGAGCACCGACGTGATTGGGCATCCCTGGCGAACACCTCTTAATACTGGAAAGCTTGCTGTCTCCACGCCGTTGATGAGAAGTCGGCTGGTCATGTTGGTGTATAGAAGCTTTATACAGCAAACGTACTGCTCAGGCAAACCAAACATTCTAAGTACGCAGTATAGGTAGTCATGTTCGACCCTGTCAAAGGCCTTAGCTTGATCCAATGACACGAAAGCACCGGTAACGTTTTTCGCGTTGGCATAGTAGAACAAATCTTTTATCAGAGTAAGTCTTTGAAAAATTGACTTACCCGGCCCTGCACACGTTTGCGTGGGTGACACTGTATCGGGCAGAAAAGGTTTTAGCCTCAAGCCAAGGATCGTAGCTACAAGTTTGTAGTGCGTGTTAAGGAGGGTAATCGGCCTCCATGACCGTGGATCGTCAGGATCCATGCCCTCCTTTGGCAGTAAGACTACACGGTCCTCACTGAAAACCTCGGCTTTTGCCGATCAACAATGAGCCCGTTAACCATGTCAGTAAGTGCGTCGCCTAGGACGTCGAAGAAAGTTATATAAAACCCCGTCAGTATTCCGTCTCGACCTGGAGCCGTGGTAGTATTCATTTTCCTCAAGGCTTGCCAAACTTCTTTCGTCGCCTAAGCGCAGAGCATATCAGACGCATCAGCACACAGCGTAGGCAAGCCTTCACAAAAGTCTGCGATTTTTTTTATGCTGATTGCCCTCTTTGGAGCGATTATCTGCAGAGCAGAGCCTTTCAAAATGCGCCCTGTGCGTAAGCCAAGTTACCTCGTTCATCCGTAGGCAGGTGCAGTTCCTCTGTGCGTTTAAAAGCCCCGGATCTTGCCCTCAACAAGAGGTCGTATTTAGCCTTTTTGGCCCCAATGTACTCTTGAATAGCGCCGTTTAGATTACCAACGCGCTCAATGATTTGAATACGCCTCAATGTTTCATTCATTTGTGAAGGTAGACGTGCATGGCGCATTTTACCGGCCTCCTGCGCAATCACACGCAATCTGGTCCTCAAGAGATCCCATTCTGTAGGCGTACTTTGTGGCGTGTCTTCCAAAGACACATAGACATTCATGCGCATTTCAGATACCGAAACTTCTTCATTTAAAATTTATGAATCCATTCGCCACAACTTGCAGCAATGCCTTCCCAGCTGGGCCTTCATGGTGAACAGCACTGGCATGTGGTCGCTGAGCTTACGTTGCCCAGGCGCTAAAGAAATGACATAGCATGTCTCTAAACTTGAAACGAGCTTGTTAGGGATATAGACTCTGTCAATCCTGCTCTGAGACGTACCCTGAATGCGCATGGCTCATAAAGGTGTTCTCGTGAAGCGTTGTCCATGCATCGACCAGCTTCAACTCTCAACTCTTTCTGCAACTCCTTCAAATGGAATGTGCTTTGTCCTTGACGAGGGCCTCGGACATCTCCAATTAAATAAAAAAACACAGTTGAAATCGCCTAACACGCACAGTGCTGAATATAGCAGGGATGACCTGGCACCTCTAAAAAAGTCATTGGCAAGAGACCTATCCATGGGCGCGTAAAAGTTGGTGAATCGGATTTTCTGGTCGTTTATCCACATGTCCACCACAACAACACGGCCTTCTGCATCGAAGAGGCAATGCGCAACCCGCCTGAACCTCGAATTGAGAAACACGGCACTGGTGCCACGCGACTTAGTCTGCGTTAAGAAGAAGAAGGCTTCAACCAAAACTCTAGTACGGAAGGTCATGACGTCGTGCCGCGTTCGAAAGTTGGTCTCTTGCAGAAAAAGCACGTCGACCCCGAGTGAGCGCACAAGGTTCATTATCTCCTGTTGTTTTACAAGATCTTTGAAACCACGAACATTAAAAGTCATGAAAGATAGCATATTCATTAGGGATAAATTTGGGGGGAATGAAAAAGTCGTTTTTTGTTTTTTTAACAACGATGAGTAAGGGGACGGCACGGCCTCTCCTGGGTCAAGCAGCAGTAGATGAAGTCAACGTGATGATACTCGAAGGACTGGCGCTGAGATTTGCTCACGCGCACAGATAGAATGGACCCAGTAAGCAACACCAATAACAACAAAAATAGTACACGCAGCATGCAGCGTAACACTAATGATGCAATTAGTATAACAGGGCATAGCCGCCACAGCATAGAACTCACAAATTGGCTCATGAAGGTTCCATCACGAATGACAGTAACATATAGAATACTAAACAGTTTGCATGCATCATAGACAACAAATGTATAGTGGTTGTATGGCTGGGAAGCAAGCAATGCAATGGTACAGGACAAGGAAGTGGAAATAATAGATGTGGGCAGCACAAAATTTAAAAAAAACATTGAGTCCTCCCCGCATCAGGTGATGGATCACGGTTTGGCGAATCCACTCGGGGCTTGTTGGGTGTTCCGGAGGTGGTGACATCACTTCTACTGCTTGAGCTACCAGGCTTGGTGCGACGCTGAGAGATTGTGGCTCTAGACAACTTGGCGGGAGAACACGTGTTTTCAGGAGACAAAGATACCGATCGTGAGGTTTGCGAAAATCTGTCACTCCTTAATTTTCGTGATGGTAACCGGCTCCTGCAATGTCGGGAAGTCTTGTCGGACGCTTCTTCTTGGGCCTGTACAGCGTGTGTGCGAGGTGTTTTAGGTTTTTTGAAGACGTGGTCTTTACTTCTTTCGTGGGCGTCGTCTTCACGCTACCTTCCAGGCCCACAGGTGGCCGTTCATGGAGCTCGTCACTTGCACTTGTTGCCTCGGAAGGTCGGAGCAATTTTCCCGGTTGTCCAGCGCCCCGAAATGCTTGGGACACTTCCTCCAGCGGTGATGCGTTCGAGGATTGTTTGTTTTCTGTGGCCTTGAGTTCCTCTGATGAAGACGTAGGAGACGCACTCGGCGTCTCCACAGCGTTGCTGCGCTCCTCTGACGACGTTGTGGGAGATGACAATGCTGCGGTGTCCTCAGTCAGCGCAGAAACGTCGTTGTCACTCGTTGTGCATGGCGACGCGGCATCAACGCCGCTGGCATCTTCTGTCTTAGCGTCATGAAATTTTGTGTCGGTTGCGCTGTCTTCATCCCAATAATCTGAAATCTTCTGTTACCGTGGCTTGGTTTTGCGTTGCAAAACTTCCATGTGCCTGGAGGTTCCAATTTGGCTTGTTCTTTTCGAAGCAGACTGTCCAAGTTCTGAAATTCTTTCAGTGACTGTGGGGTGCTCTGCGCTGCGTCTGCGTATGACTTGGGACGGAAACAATCTTTCGTTGCGTGGTCCTCATTACAGCGCTTACACGTGGACACACAGTCCTCAGATGTATGGCCGAAGGTGCCATATCGTTGACATAAGGTTGTTGTGCAAGTAGCCGCAACATGACCTTCTCTGCTGCAGCGTGCGCATACTCTACGCATACCACGATACTCGAGCATCACGCGGTGACCTTGCATTGATAGGAAGTTAGGGGCGCGCTTGGCCATCTCGATTCGGACGATGCGGGTACCAGTGTACGTTGATTGATGCCTTTGCGAGGTAACAAATGTGATACCTTTCACTTTTCCGTGTGGCTGAAGAGCTGAAATAAATGCGTCATCTGACGGCGAGAGGCGGAACACACTGACTTATACGCTTGGCGCCCCGACTGCTTCAACTTGTACCTTGTGACCTTGTAACTTGAATCCTTACTTTACCATCAACTTGGTTGCTTGTGCAGCCGACCGAGCCGCAACTAGGAACTTCGAAGCTCCGAGGTGTTGTAGGAACAGCACTCCTTCGCTCCCCATGACGTCTTCGAGGCCATCGATGATCTCGTCGACGGACGCCGTCCCCTCCGGGATAGTGAAGTTGAAGCAGTGCTCCTTGAGGGGGAGCGCCGCAGGCCTTGACGCCATCCTCGCTGGTCCCGGCAGGGGCTGACGACGATGGGATCGGGCCTCAAAAAAAGCGCTGGCTGGCCAAGTCGCGAGTGCACACCCAGCAGCAACGCCGCCTGAACGCCGAAGCTCCTTAAAGCGGCACCCGTTCATCCCTCGTAGTAGTAGTAGTCGTCGTAGTGTGTAACCAGTCTTACATTTGGCCTCCAAGGTGGTGCCGGTGAGATATTTCTTCTGTGCGTTGTTGAACAATAAAAGATAGTGCTCAATGTGCATGCCAATGGCTGCTAAGGGAGAATAAGAGACAGGATAATTCGGCTTTTAGTTAACGCGCACGCTGCGAATTTTTATTGTTCAACAACGCACAGAAGACTTGAAAGGGTTGCTACGTTATACTCGCTGGGCGTAACCTCCTAGGTTTTAGAAAGGTTTAGCGAGCGTTGGGCCGCAGTGCCATGAACACAGTGGACTAGTATATACCATGAACTCGAGGTGGTTAAAGGTGGCAAGTAGACACGAAGCGCAAGCCGTAAGAAAGTATGAGTGTGGCTCCTCTTGTTCAGTCCTTGGAATGTCCGCTGGATGGCGGTGCTGCTATATGAGGAATATATGATCAAATGATGCGAGATGGTGATACTTGGAGTGCTGAATGGGTGGACGAACGGACACACAGAGAGTTGCATGGACGGACGCAGGAGCGGATGCATGCACGAAAGCAGGAACGGACGCACAGATGAACGTGCAGACGCACGAACAGGCGCACGCACGGACGGGCGGATGGACGCACGGGTGCCACACAGACGCACGCATGGATGAACGGAAGCAAGAACGAATGAACGGACGGATGCTTCGCCCCACTATCCATCATTCACTCCGTGGATATGCTGCCATTTTTTTTTCAACATCCTTGTGCTGCCTGGCATTCAGTAGCTTTGTCTGAACTCCGGGCAACACGCACTCATTACCGATGGATGGATGGAAAAACTTTATTTCGTCAGAAAGCAACTGAGGATGATTCCGTGTTATGTGGCCATCAACCCAAGGTTGGCGGCGACCTGTGTGGCCCACTCCACGACCCTTAACTGGACGACTAGGTCTGAGCTGGTCAACACGGCCTCCCAGTGCTCAAGAGAGGGATCACGCATAATATCCACCGGCGGCGGCACTATGCTACATTCCCAAAGTATGTGATCATATGTTGCCACAGCCTGACGCCATTTGCATCGCTGCTTAATCTCCTCCGGGTACATTTTTTTCAACACGTAAGGGCTGGGAAAAGATCGCGTCTGCAGTTTTCTCCAGACGCATTCCTGCGCCTTAGTCAACCGCTTTTGCGGGGGCGGATAAAACCTCCACTCTAGTTTATAATGATTCATTATGTCATGAAAGGACACCAGCCCATCTCTCACGGACCTCCCCGAAACTGGCGGCTCACCTACCCGGCTGACGAAACCTCGAGCATTCAGGTGAGCCGCCTCAAGGTTCCCAGAGTGTGCTGGTACCCAGACAATTTCTATTTCTCTAATTTCTCGTCCCGTGGCCCCATGCAGAAATTGCGCGGCGGTCGCCGATATTCTGCCCCTCGCCAGATTTCGGATGGCGGTCTTTGAATCACTGAAAATCAAATCTGACAGCGAATTAGTTATAGCTAGCGCTATTGCCGCTTCCTCTGCAGTTTCCGAGAAGCGGGTTTTGACCGATCCAGAGGCGGCCTAGCGCCCCCGCCTGTCCACCACCACAATCACAAAAACGTTTTTGTCCTTATATTCTGAAACATCTGTATAGACTGCCACTTTGTACTCGCCGTACTCAACGTGTAAAGCTCTGGCTCTTGCCTGCCTGCGCTGCGTATGGTGAATCGGATGCATATTTTTGGGCAAAGGTTTTGTGTGCAGGGCCTTATGTAACTCTCGCCGCACCTGAATTTTAGTGTCCCCAGTGGGAGCCTCTGCTCCAATGCCAATCCTTTCCAATATGATCCTGCCCGCTTTGGTTGTGGAAAGCCTAGCGTGCTGCATCACCAGATGCACCTCCCATAATTCATCCAGGGTGTTGTGTACCCCTAGTTTTAACAGCCCTTCTGTAGGCGCGTTGTTAGGCAACCCAAGCGCTGCCTTGTAAGCTTGACGGATCATAGCCACGACCTTACCTTTTTCTGCGGCATCCAACTTCATATAAGGTGTCGCGGAAGTAATCCTGCTGAGCACAAATGTCTGTACCAGCTTACAGAGTTCTTTAACCCCGCTCTTACGGTTCGCGATTCTTCTGATTAGCCTGACAGTAGCATTGACCGTGGTCTTAAGTTTTTCAAGGGCCACCCTATTCTTCCTGTTAGTTTGCAGATATAGGCCAAGAATTCTAATTGTTTGAGCTTCCGCTACCGGCCTACCCCCTACCTTTACCTCTAACGGCGGTGGCGGAATGTAGTGTCTTGCATGTAGCCCTCTGGGTTTGTCCCGAACCACAAAGAGCTCGGACTTGGGCTGAGAGCATGAAAGTCCCGCCTCCCCTGCCAACTCTTCGACAATATTAACTGCCTGTTGCAGTGTTTCTTCCAGATGCGCGTCACTGCACCTGGTTACCCATAGAGTAATATCATCTGCATAAAATGTGTGTTTGTGTCCCGGTATCTCCTCCAGCCTCGGCGGTATTTTAATTAAGGCGATGTTAAACAGGAACGGTGACAAAACTGAACCCTGCGGCGTCCCTTTGCCTCCCAACGCGAATAAGTCCGATTTGATATCTCCTATTGAAGTTTCTGCGGTTCGGCCTTCCAAGAATGATCTGATGTAGCGAAATGTCCTGACCCCTCGGCCAATTTCCGATAGGTTATTCAATATTGCCTCATGCGAAACATTGTCGAAAGCTTTATTCGGGTCAAGCCCCAATACAGCTTTGGTGCCCGTGCCATGCCCGGGATCGACTACATCATGTTTTAACTGTATCATGGCATCCTGTGTGGACAAATTGGCCCTAAAATCTATCATAGTTGGGGGAAAGATGGCCTTGTCTTCTGCAGAATTCGGAAGCCTGTTGAGAACCACGTGCTCCATCAATTTGCCCACGCATGATGTCAGCGATATGGGGCGCAGGTTTTCCAAGCAGAGTTTCTTGCCTGGCTTCGAAATAAATATAATCCTAGCATGCTTCCATTGTGCTGGGATCTCCCCGGCCACCCAATACTCATTTATCAAGTCAGTTATCGCCCCAACCGATTTGAAATCTAGGTTTCTCAGCATTTTATTAGTAACTCCATCCGGACCTGCGGCAGACGTAGTACGCAGCTGCCCCATGGCAAACTCCACCTCCGCAATTGTGAACTCTTCATCTAGGTTTGAGTTTTCCACCCCCAAGTAGTGTGGTAAGCAACCGTCTACTCCATCAGTTATGTACCGATTCCGGAGTTCCTGTATAAACTTTCCAATTGTGCCTTCACATTGATGCATTAACCGAGTCATTTGTCCCCGTTGCGCCGATTTTGTTGCTGCCGGATCCAAAAAATGCCTTAACAGCTGCCATGTCTTTTTGCATCCAAACTGTTCATTCATGCGATCACAAATCTGGCCCCACTGCTTGGCTTGCAACTCAATTTTATAATTTTCCATTTTACGTTCTAACTTCGCAGTCCTTCTGCGAAAGACGCGATTATGTTTTTGCTTCTTCCACCTTTTCGAAAAACTCGCGTGCGCTTCCCACATGTGTAATAGTCTCGAGTCAGCGGTAAACTCCTCCTGCTCGACTGGCACTTCTACCGTGGTATTATTTACATCTCCTTGAGCGCCTGTACCCATGCATCCAGGTCATTAATTTTCCCGTTTACAGTGTCTGCTCTGTTTTTCCTAAATCTGTCCCAATCTGTAATTCTATGCCCCCTCACTTTGTCTTTATGCTTCGCAGCGCTAAACGTTGTGGAAAGGATATAGTGATTACTTCCTAGGGCTTGTCCCGTGTTAATCCACTTTGCATTACTGATGCCTCTAAAAAACGTAAGGTCTGGGGAGGTATCCATGCTTATGCTGTTGCCTATCCTCGTATGATCTTGTGGATTGTTTAACAGCGTCCATCGCAGATCCCGGGCAACTTGCCAAAGCCGATTGCCTTTTGGGCTGGCTCGAATATAACCCCAGTCCGGGTGAGGCGCATTGAAATCTCCTACCACTATAAGCGGAGCGCGAGCTGCTAACCACTGAGTTTGAATCAGGAGTTGTGGCAAGCCCAATCCTTTATCTTTTGGAGAACTATACACATTAAGTAAAAACAGACTCTTCTCATACTTTCGTTTAGGCAAAATCTCCAGCAGGACATAGTATTCGCTGCTGATATCTACGGAATGCTGAATGGCAGTGATGTTGCGATGGACTAGCACGGCTGTGAAGACGCGTGATACGCCCCTTGAATCAATTTCTGGCGCTGTAAATGCCTTAAATCCAGGTAATTTTATGGAACCACTAGCCTCCTGTAAGGCTATTATGTCTGGTTTACTGTCCAGATTTTGTACGTGCAACTGCAGGTTACCCCGCTTTTGACGAAAGCCCTGCAGTTCCACTGCCAAACCTCAATTTGCTGGCGAGGCGCCATGATGAGGCACTAGGTTGACTAATGGCACTTGGCCACCCACGGGAGGCAGTCTTGCCTCCAATAAAGTATGAAGCTGCTGAAACATGCCCATGACCTGGGTTTGGGAATCCCTAAATTCAGTCCACCGGAGAGCATGCCGAGACGCTCCTCTATTGTGTCTAATCTGGCTTCGATCTTTTCGACTCAAGCCTCCAACCTATCCTGTCTTTTCCCTTGTTTGCCTACTCTATCCGCAAGCGTTGTTACATCCGACTTAAGACTAATGACCTTAAAAACAGGCTGTGGCATGTCTACTGGTGACGTTTCGGCTAATTGTTTTGCGTTAGCTACCTCATCCCCCGACAGTGGTCTCTTCACTGTCCCCCGATTCTCCAATTCCATAGCTGCACTGTCCTGTACGTGAGCAGACGCCTCTTGCGTCGCTTTCTGTAGGCCTTGCACTGCTGGTGCCTCTGTCCCCTGCCGTTGGTCGTTTCTAAGTGCGTGTTCTATCTCTGCAATTCTGTTTTCCATTCTTTTAATCAAGTATCCCTGTCGCTGAACCAGCGCTGCTAACTTCCTCTCTCGAGCGGTTTCGTTCTGGGAGGCCGTGCTTGACAAGCTCATCTTTTTGTTGGTGTCGCGTGCGCAGCTGTTGGTACTGGATGCTCGTCCACCATCTTGGCCGCCCCCGCGCCCTGGCAATGGCGGGAAGGAACTCGACCGGTCCCTGCTTTTGCTTGTGCCTTCTTTACCCCTCGGTGACCGCTCCATGGCCCTCGAGGACCGCTTATTGTTGCCAGCTTCGCTCTCTCTTTCGAAGCTCTGCTGTCGGCCTGTCGGTGGCTTGCGAGCCAGGCGAAACTTGCAGTTCCGGCTCCCTGCGTGATGCGCACCATGGCACACGATGCAGTCCGGCGTGCACGCAGGTGGCCCTCCTTCAGGCGGGGCAGGATGGTCCTTCCTGCAACGGTGACATAGGTTGCTCTTCGGACGATAGCAAACGTCCGCTCGATGTCCAACTCGTCTGCAGTTGTAGCAGGTCTCGACTAAATTTCTGTACGGGATCACAGCGTACAGACAGTTCCAGTAAGTAATCTGCCGGGGTATGCGTTTTCCCCCGAACGTAATCTGAATCGCCTTTGACTTTCCCAGAGGTCTCGCGTCCAGAATGTCTATGCCTTCATTCTTCTTCAGGAATCCCGCCCGAACTTCTTCCACTGGGCATCCATCATAAGCATTGTAAATCACTCCCCGCATGGAGTTCTCCAACGGCGCCACGAACGCCGAAACCGGCAGGTCACGATCACCCAGCTTGAACGTCTTCACAGTCGCATATGCCCCACTGCGATTTATGCACGGTGTGCTCACCGTCAACGTGTTGTTTGTGCCATTAAGCCGCACAATGTCTTCTTCAGCGGCAATCGCACTCGTTAGACGCGCTGCTGCTCTCAGTGCACATCCGAGTTCTCTCGCTGTCACAACACTCAAGTCCCAGTTCTGGGGCCTGTACACAATCTTGAAATTCGTGGCTGGCAACTTGAGAAACGGTCCGCGTTTCTTCCATACCGGCGCTTTCCCCCGCTTGACTTGCTGCGCTCCGTGCGTCTTGCGCCCGTCGCTGCCGGCCTGCGTCTCGCAAGGCTTACTCTTGGCGTTGTCACCATGCTGAGTCTCCTAAATCGGTCCTGTGCCTTCAGCACTGGAGCCCACTCTCCCGCTTCAAAATCTTCGGGTGTTATAGTTTCCCCTTCGGCGTAGTATTCCATCTTCAGCCCAACAAGGCCCACGGTCACCGGGCGCAAGTCAGACGCCCGGCGACGCGGCCCAGGCTTGGCCTAGGAGATAGGCCTAGCCTTGCCACCGCGGGGTTGATAGGAAAATCTCGGAAACTCCGAAAACGGGGACAAACTTGCCTAAACGAGTGGTGTCCGTAGGTACAGGGCAACCTCCTGCAGACGAGCCCACTGACAGCAAGTCCAGAAAAAAGCGCGTCCGCTGATAGTCGGTCACCGGGCCGGAGCTCATGCGAAACACGTCCGCACAGCGTCTCACTCCAGCCGCGTCCACTCATTACCAAAAGGCTCCGACGTGGCGTAAGTTGTTGAAAAGCTTCAGCCGTGGTTCTCATGCAGGAATAAAACGCTATATAGTTACACTACAGTCAGATGTGCTACAGATCAGATGGCGGTCATTTTCCCTGTGAGAAAATGATCGTGACATGTACGTGGTGCTGTTGGTGGCGTTGACAGTTACGGTGATACAGAATGGATTCAGCTGCACATTTTGGTATATAGCATGGGGTATTGAGGTGAGCTCACACAGTGAATGAAGGTGTGAGTGTGTGTGAGTGAGGGGAGAAGGGCACTTTCACACATATTGCACACCATTTGAGCACTTTGTGGTCGCTGAAGAGATGAATTTTCGCATTTACTGTCCGTAATACGGGCAAACTTCTTTCCTCTATTTCTTTGTCCCAGGAGTTCGGACTCGGCCGCATCCACCACGGAGAACACCTCCAAGCGCCGGAGGCGTTCCCGGAAAAGCCGTGGGTCCCACGAAGAAGGCGGCTTGAGCAACGCACACGAGGCTGTGGAACCTGCGCCTGCTCCCGCGAACGCTTCTCCGAAGCCGCCGGTAGATTCAGCACCACCGCCCGCATCTTCTTCCGCCGACCACGTGCCGACTGACTTGCCTCCGCAGCAGGCCCCTGTGATGGATGTAGGAGAGGTTTGTTCCTATCTTATACATGTAAACAGAATGCTGTAATACCGGGCATCACATGATTGATCCACGCTGTTTCTGTTACCCATAGGATAATATAGGTATATGCCGTAATTGAAAACCAATTGATAGCTATCATCAGCTGGCAAAAAAATGGTGCTTTATGCTCTCTGTCGTGGCTATGGGTGGCACTAACCTTTTTGCATGTATAATGTTACGTGATAAACTGCGCAATAGGATGACCGCTGCCTTAGCTGAATTGGTAGCACATCGGGCGCATATTCCGGCGGCTGCAGGTTCGGACGATGCCGGTGGGGAGATGTCATTTTGTTCCTTTTACTTCGTTCACATTTATATAGAAATTACAACAATACAGTTTACGTTAGAATAAATGTGTCCTGTGCGTTTTTGGTTTCATTATTTATTTATTTATTTATTTATTTACAATACTGCCAGTCTCTTACGAGACCAAAGCAGGAGGGCATGAGTATCAGAATACAATGAATGCTAAGTACTTTCTTACAGGCGGCATACAGAACTGTAGTTATTTTAAAATTGGTAATAATAATCCTAGTTACATCAGCTGGTTGCCATTAAGGGTGCTAAAGAAACGAGCCCTTAAAATTCAATCTTGAATAGTTTCAGTTGCCGCAAGGTTTGGAATAAGCATATGTGTCGGCCGTCGCTGCCCGAAGCAAGAATCCCACGAGCACGTGGAATAGCGTGCTCTAAATAGTGAAAAAGCGTTTCGGATAACAGATAAAGACCTCAAATAGATACATGCGCCAGTTTGCAGGCTGCACTGCTCACGGACTGAGCAGTGTAGCAATGTGTAGCTGGTTACACATCCACCAAGTAAAATTTTATAATGTGTACCAACAAATGTATTACTGCTAATTGATATGTGGAGTTTAACGTCCCAAAAGCACCATATGATTATGAGAGACGCCGTAGTGGAGGGCTCCGGACATTTTGACCACCTGGTGTTTTTTTAACATGCACTCAAATCTTAGCACACGGATCTACAACATTTCCGCCTCCATCGGAAATGCAGCAGCCGCAGCCGGCAAATGTATTACTCTTGTATTAAATAAATACAGACAGCAAAGGGAGACTTCGAGCCGTGGTGAAGTTTCATATATTGCATCGACGTATACAGTAGGAAATGGCTTCTTAATCCAACCCCCACTACAAATTCTGCGTGTTTATATACATAATAGATGCCCACTCATACAAACACACGCACGCTCATTGGTTTGTCGACCCCCCGCCTTCCTCTCCGAAGTAACAAGCTTCTCATTATATAAGCGCATTCGCACTCATATCATGGTATAGTCGAAATACTCCACGGAAAATGTTTCTGGCTACACCCCTGGTCTTTTGTGCGCCGAGCTGTGCAGTACAGACGTGACAATGAACACTAAACTTGGCCGCGTAGCACTGGCTCGAGGTTTAGTGAATGTACACCTAAATTAGTAATACAGACGTGTGTCTCTGTTATTAAATTGGTGAAACACTTTTTGTTTTCGTTTTTTACGTAGCGTCTTCACGCCCGTGCAATGCACTCAATATTTTTCAAGATCGCGCCATTTATGTTGTGCTAATTGGCTTTGTTATGAATTTATTGTATTGGACACATCATATTATCTATATCAGTGGCTAAAATTTACCCCGGAAAGCAGGCCACAATTGAGAATTTTAGTTCCGCAAAAGCTGGGTTATCTAAAAATGTGAACAAAATGTAACCTCTAGCTCCCATTTAAAAGAGCGCATTTCTCACATCTCATATCACTTTTGATGATAATTTGCCGTTAGAAATCGAGAAACATGTCGACGCATATATTCAGAATTACTGAACGCTAGACGCTTATATGTTTTGCAATATAGATTTCGTGCTAGGGTTACGTTTCAACACATGATTTGCGCATGAAGTGGCTCACAAAAGGAAAAAAAAATATGCTGATGACCAGTCCCCCCACCTTTGTAGCTTATGAATAGCTTTGTATATCGTAAGAAGGCCAGTAAATATTGCGACTGCAATCAACTAAAGTCGCGAACATTTTATTCCTTGTAAAGTTGCCTGTTCGATACACCTATTATGTCGGCACGTATGACGCTGTCGCCGTCATGGCCCATGTATATATATATATATATATATATATATATATATATATATATATATATATATATATATATATATATATATATATATATATATATATATATATATATATATATATATATATATATATATATATATATATACGCCTACGACGCGCGCCGTGTCAAACCACACGGCCGCCAACGCATCCATATAGAAGCTTGCGCCTACTAACGGCAACCTATTTACTTTATGTACACCATCTACCGCTGGCGGCACACATATCACGGAGGAGCTTCAGCGTGGTAGAGGCTTGTTAACTCTCACCCACGAGATGGTGCACAAAAGGCCAAGGAACTTCCCCCGGTAG
The DNA here is from genome assembly GCF_013339725.1 of Rhipicephalus microplus. Classification (NCBI taxonomy): domain Eukaryota; kingdom Metazoa; phylum Arthropoda; class Arachnida; order Ixodida; family Ixodidae; genus Rhipicephalus; species Rhipicephalus microplus. Next base: position 101,812,567 of record NC_051170.1, read on the forward strand.
CCAGGTATACACGGGAGCCGGAAAGTGTGGACACGTTATTTTGACTTATAGAGCGTGGTCAGGCCTGTGCTCTCCAGAGGGTGGTTCAGCAGATGGTTCGCACTTTTGTACAAGTTGCACTCGCCTCACAATGTTTCCATCGAAGCCTAAGAAGCCAAGAAGGTTACTTCTCCCACTGCAGAGGCCGCTTTTTCTCAGCTATATGAGCTGCTAGCCTTTCCTCAAATAACATTTGATTGGATTGCGATCACATTTATTGTATCACCCTTGCAGCGAAACTGACTTTTTTGGGTGCAGGAAGCTCCTGCTACACAGCCTGCACCCCCCGAGCCACCGACTCAACATCCTACACGGGCTGAGCTTCCTGAGATGCCGGCTCAAAAAGATGCCGCTGTAGTACCACCCACCGAACAGCGAAAACCGGACGAGTGAGTCCTCCTCAGAATACGCCGCTCCAATCAAATACAGCGCACTGATGCAATCTGTATACTGAGTGGGACAGTATATAGTAGCTTCCAAAAGAATATACTTTGACTACTTATAACAACAGAGCTGAGATAGTTGGTCGCTATTCCCGTTAAAAAGAGAGGACGTGTGAACACAGAGACAAGAGAGAAGTCGATGTTGGTGGTGTCTTGACTGCCGCTTTGTGTTCGTGTTTGTTCGCTGTCCGTTTAACATGTTTTTGTACCACTGCTTAACTCGTTTTGTCGGCTAGATGTAATTGAGAGGCGGCTTTCTGGTCTGTTTTCTCAGCGTTGCACAATGTTAATTTTACGTTCTCTCGGTCAGGCAAGCCGCCCACCATCGTAGCACTAGAATTTAAGTAAAAGAACAAGTAGCAGAAGAAGCTGGAGAGCGTAAGAGTGAATACTTGTAGTCGTGTCTTCTTGTGGCGTTGCGCTACAGACTCGTGTTATGTTGCTGTGTCTAGATACAGCGGTTGTGCTTGTACAGTGTTGCATAGGTAACAGTGTAAGCTTTTTGGTATACCATTGCACAGGGTAAGCGTGCAGAGGCTTGACAGGCACGACCACTTGTGTGTGCGAGCCTCATCTCTGCTCTCGCCTTTTGTGCGCTTGCCTTGTGTCTTATATTAGGGTTTCTGGGGCTCTTTAGAGACGATAGTCTTTCCTTGGGACCTTCGACGGAATAAATTTTGGTCTGTCTGTCTGTCTGTCTGTCTGTCTGTCTGTCTGTCTGTCTGTCTGTCTGTCTGTCTGTCTGTCTGTCTGTACATTTGTCTGTTTGTCTGCTCTTAACGATGCCTCAAACGGCATCAAACGGCCAACCCCATCCGCAGCGCCCACCAATATTGCTCAAGGTTTAGCGTTCATAGTTGTGCGATTGCCAATTGAAAAGCACTTACTGCGCATGTCTGAGGCGCCATAACAACAAGTCGATGTTTTGTATGTCTGCCTTTATACTATATAAGAGGCACACATAAGTAACTTTAAAGACTGTAGCGCTTATCGCGTTGCATTGACAGTGCAACGCGATGCTCGAAAAGGTGTTTACAACGCTTTGCTACGACGACACGGTGGTGGCACCTGCCCTTCGCTTTGCGTTCTACACTTTACCACCTCCGAGACTGGCGCGCATCTTTCTCCGCGGGCGCGCACGCCTTCGTTTTCGAAGATAACCGCCAGATGGCGTTCGTGTGTAACATGCCTCGATGCGCTCGTTGGCCTCCACTACAGTGTCCAGTATATTTCTAGACACTGTACTTCCACTACACGCTCGAGGCACTCTAACGCAGCCCCTCCAGAATACGATTCATCGACTTTCTTGCGCTGAACATCAAATAAACGTTTTGTTCACTCTCTCCAGACGCAAGACTGTCGTCTTTCGGCGAAATTTGCAGTGTAACATGCAGATTCGGGTGATTTTTTTGTTTTGTGGTCATTTGTGCAGCAGCTTTCAAGTATGTATCGATGGGTGATCGGTGAATACGTTACATATAGGTGTGCGCATGGTTCAACCGCAGCTGCCCCCTTTCCCCCATTTCTGCAGCAGCCACCCTTTGGTCATGTCGGAAAAAAAGAACGTTCATAATGGAATAAAAAAAATATTGTGTGGGGAAATGACGTGCTTGTCACAAAGGCGTGCATTTGGTCCCCATTTTTCTATGGGGGGGGGGGGATGCTGTGGAAGGGCAGTGTAAAGAGATTTCGGAATGCAACACGTGGGGCCCTTGGCCGCCATTATCATCAAAAGTTTTCATAGTAATAACTTTGCACTTTGAACGATATTGGTAAGCTATTGGTAAGCTATTGGTAAGCAATATTGGTAAGAATAAAAATGGGTTTCCGCTCCCCCCCCCCCCCCTGTGCACACGCTTATGCTTTATTGTTTCTATTTTCGATGGGTGACTGTCCAACAGTCTGTCAATTCAAACAAACGCACTTGAACGACTCGCCAACCAACTATGCCACATTCTTCACGTCATCCCTCATCGCTGGTGTGCAGCGTCTTCCTGGTGTCCGCGGTGGCTTGCGCCGTGATGATCGCGGGTCTCGCCCTGGCGGTGGCGGGCATTGTACTCGGAATGTCCATGCCACCCACTGAGCACAGTTGCCCAATGCCCGACAAGCCGCTTGCAGAAGGCAACGTCATGGTGCGTCGAAAACTGGTTCAAGTGCCACAAAGTTCGGCCTCTCACTGTGTTTGCATAGAGTGGTGCGTGTACCGTGAAATGCGGGAAACAACAGGAACGCCACTTCTTTTAACGTGTTTACTTGCCTCGACAGTATCTTATCACGAAGCGTAGGGCATTTGGTATGAGTGGTGTCTGCAGGATGGTGACGGTAGTCGTTGAATTAAATCGTGCAGCCTCGCATGCCGACACCTCCATAGGATTGCGAAGGATAACTTCAGGCACCTATATTACCATGCACAGGCGTTCTTGCCGTTCCCGCCTGTCACAGTGTAGTCGTCGTGACCGGAAAGCGAAGCCTCATCATTGAGCTGGGAGCTTAGCAGAACGACGTAATATATGGCTAGCCGTGGTGAGGACGGGAAATATTAAAGATGTTAGTTGTGATAAAGTCCTGGCGAACGTTGGCGCTGCAACATCGCGAAAAGATCCGCAGCATTGTGGTTTAGTCGTCATGATCAGTCAACGTATAATCCTGTCACCCTGGTCCCCTGCCGTGTGTTTACTGCTGCTTCGTATGAATGTACGATATGATTACTCCTTCGGGCCACAAGAGTCCTGGTGATGCCTCGCCACCCATATAGGTGGCGAGGCGTCTACGCTTTTCTTGGGGCCGACATCCAGTAAAGCTAGCAAAAGGACAACTTATCTTGAATGACGTCTCGTGGATCTGAGCGCTATCTGTTATCAGCCCTCCACCCACCCAATAATGAAGGGTGTAAATTGGCCTGCGAACATATTGCAGTGATGCTAACGAACAGAACCTTAAAACAAATCTATTTAATGAGGAAGAACTTGCACCCACAACTCGAGAGGGGCAGCGGTCATGAGTACCACACACAAGAAGCTTAATATAACTACCAAGCATCTTATAGTCCCTTTTTTCTGTACATATTAAAGCATGCTTGATAAAAAAACCGTCTGTACTGAATTTAAGCCCCGAATCGAAATGTACTCGCCGCTGTGGCTGGAGTCTCCATCTAGCTATGTACCTCGCATTAAGCAAGTTTGGACTGTGGTTCCACTTATGTACTGCGTGATTCACAGCTCGAGACAAAGGAGGGCCGGCTGGTCGGCAGCACGGTTGTCCTGGAAGGCGTAACTCTGGCACGTTTCTTGGGAATCCCGTTCGCCCAAAGCACGGCGGGTGATCGACGTTTCGCTGCGCCACTGCCCCTTCCCTCCACCGGAGACAAGTGCGTGGTGAAAGAGTACCTCGAGCCGGGGCCACCGTGCGCCCAGTGGAACAACGGCAACGTGCTCGGCTCCGAGGACTGTCTGCACATGAACGTGTGGACGCCAGCAGCCGCTATTGGAGACAGCCACGGTGGAGGCCGGGCTCTTGTGGTGGCCGTCTCCGGAAAGTGGTTTGAGTCGGGTTCGAACAACGACCCCAACTGGCCCATGCTGGCCGCGAAGGGTAGGTTCTGTGGTCGCATTGTCGAAAAAAAAAAGTTACATCAGAAGCTGTTTACCCACGATTGTCATGGCCAGTACGCGTACCATTGTCGCTGATGAAGGACGTCTTAGCGTAGTTATCTTCACCTGAAACTTGAATGACCGGCACTCAATAACACTTTTTCACCGTTGCAGAAACGCGTGCAGTTTCTCAGATGACTCATTTGGACTAAGGAAGTTCTTAAGGAGAAATACCGGAAATGAATTTTAATGAAAGATATGACTCAGTGACCTAAGCAGGGGTAAGATTCAAGGTTGGCAATCTTTCAAGTAAACAAACGTAACAAAAACCAAATGTTCGTCAATTCTCGTCAAGCTGATCTGGCGCAGTGTCACATACTTCGGGTGGGACCCCGCCGATCCAACATCGACGTGCGGCAGACTCACAGGCTTCCACTTTACGCTTCGGCCTTCGACGCCTGAAAGGCCTCGAAGTGGTACATTTCAAATTTATTAGCAGGTCGGTCGACCCGTGCGGGGTTGCACGTGTGGTGATGTGTGGGCCTGACCGTCGCACTCATAGAGCAGACACAAAGATTTGATTAATACGCGGAATATTATTAAAAGAACTACATGACGGAAACCAAAGGGAGAACAAGAAAATACATGAAAAAGATCATGGTCGCATTTTTGAATTTCTACGTGCGTCGCAGCGCACACAACGACAAATATTAAAAAAGGCTGGTTATAATAAATTAACAGCTTAAAAAAAGTCACAATAAAAAGTTCCATACGGACCAGGCCAGCTCTTGGTGCACGTAGGGGAGTCGACAGGTGCCGCTGAAGATCTCGCCGGCTTGCTAGACGACAAGGGTGCCCGGTATTGCAGCCGTCTCAATACGTTGCGCGGGTCATTCCATGCTCGCCGCCTACGCGAGACTCGCGACACCGACGACCACACTTCTTGCTGGCTGTACGTCCTACTGCCTATCCCGATGCAGTCCAAACCTTTTCAGCTGCGTACGCGTGCTCCCGTCCCATCTGGAGGTGATTTCCTTTTTTTTTTACTGCCCGTGCCCCTTTCGGTACAGGTGCAGGGAAGATGAACCGGCGCCACGCAGGGTCGTTAGTCGCCGGATGTCGTCCTCGCAACACGAAAGCGCCCTTCCTTGGAAGATGGGGCCCGCGGACGAAACGAAAATTGGAGTCGTTTGTGACACGCAGTAACACCCATAAAGAGTTGGTAGTTCTTCGGGCGTTGAGTGGTGGGATCCATGCCTCCGGTGAGGTGGTGCCATGGTCCTTGTGGTCCTTGCTATTCGTGGTCTTTACTTCGCCCCACCTGGACAGCCTCACCGTAGGTATACCTCATGGTCGGACGAGCAGCTATGTCGCGCGTACTGCACGTCGCAGCTGGTGACGTCACGTTCATCTCCGTGTCTTCCTCCTTGTCGTGCAGGCATTGACTCTGATAACCACGAGTCTCCTCTGAATCACTTCGATATGTAGGATACAAAATAAAATGCTGATAAAGAGAATTTAAGACCATGTACTGCGACCAGCTTACAACACGTTTTCATTCAGCCAATTGCGTTGGTTTGGATTGCCCCAAAAGCACCACAATGCAATGGTGGGACCAAACTTCAAGAGTTTTTTCACTGAAACAAAAATTGTTGCGGTTATTCTTTTCGTTAGGAAAGTTCCAATAACTAACAATCGTATGCGCTTTCCTCCCGATTTTTTCTCGGACCACCTCAAGGTGCATGGACGTTTTAACATAGGCCGATGTGGCATTTTTGGCAAGGTCGGGATCTTGATAGCCTATGCACCACACACAGTAAAAGCGAATAAAAGAATAGAATTTAGTTCACTTTGTTAAGAGTTTGATTAAAGTAATATATGTAATTTACGTACAATCGTTTTTTATAGGAAAATTCATGAAAACGCTAAAGTTTACTTATTTCGTCTATACCCGCTTAAAGAGGGAGAAACATGAAACTGCTATAAGGAGCTCATCAATAATAAAAGCATGATGCTCGAAAAACGTGAAAAAGCAAGTTCTGAAACACTGCCAAAAAGAGTCGATTTATAGAGAATTGTCTTTCCATACCTGGTTTACCACAGTTTCGTAACTTTCAAATGGTGGACACGTGCACAAAAGATTTGGACGCTCAAGATATTTTGGCAAAATACTGCAAAACAAATGTCTATATGCGTGCAACCTTCTCGCTTTTTTGTAGAAATTGCTTTTTGGCAAGTGTCATGGTTGGTAAAGTTGGCGAGAATCACCCTTTTATGACCTTTTTTTCTGAATGTCCAGTCAGAAGGATCCTGAGCGTCTCTTATATACAAGTAATCGTCGAATGACCTCGGAGCCATGAATTGATTGCCACAAGAATTTTTAGAATATATGTCAGGAACGAGTGGAGGCACTGGCGTTTCGAGCACGCTTTGAACACTTTCTTCTCTTGTCCCGATCAGCGTGCTGGATGCTACAAAGGCATGGATAGCTCTGCCGAAAAGAAGTTGTGTCATTGCACGTGATAAAACGCGATGGCTCATTTCCGTCGCGATTCCCCTGTGCGCTAGTGGGACCGTTGTGTAATGATAAATCAACGTCTCCATTATTTCCTTGCCCCGCCACGATGGTCTGTTGGCTAAGGTACTCGGTTGCTCTCCGGCAGGTCACGATATCGAATCCCCGCTGCGGCGGCTGCATTTTCAGTGGAGGCGAAAATATAATAGAGCCCGTGTGCTCAGATTTGGGTGCACGTTAAAGAATCTCTGGTGGTTGAAATTTCTGGAACCCTTCACTACGGCGTCTCTCATGATCATATTGTTACGAGTAACTTGTTTGATGATCTATTTACAGCGCACAGAACCCGACGAGCAAGATGGCGTCAGACCAGCATCCAACGGAAAACCCACTTCGTCCTCCTCTTTCATGCAGCCGTGTTCAGTGGCTCTTTTGTATCATAACCCGCGGCGGTAGAAGCACCGTCCCGATGCTAAATTTACGCTGATGATGTCGAAGGGGGGTGATAGGGCTTTAGCCGAGCCATGTGAACGGTGTCGCTCGGAGCTGACGATGACTTTGTTGGATCGGTTGGAACAATCTCGTACGTGACGTATGTCACTTGGCGAACGATACGGAATGGTCCAGTGTAGGGCGACAACAGTTTTTCCGACAGTCCCACACGCCGAGTAGGTGACCAGAGGAGCACGAGAGAACCCGGAGAAAAGTGCACGCCCCTATGGTGAGAATTGTAGAGCTGTTGTTGGCGCGCCTGTGAAGCCTGTAGACGGTTACGGGCGACTTGGCGCGCGTGGTTGGCGCGGGCAATGGCTTCACCAGCACATTCAGTGGCCGCAGGTAGTAACGTGTCTAAAGTAGAGTTGGGTCCCGGCCATATAGTAGATAGAAGGGCGAATATCCGGCAGTGTTGTGACGAGATGAGTTGTAGGCGAACGTCACATACGGCAAATGAATGTACCAATCATGGTGGTCTGGCGCAACGTATTTGGCAAGCATATCGGTTAGGGTCCTGTTAAGGCGCTCCGTGAGGCCATTTGACTGGGGGTGGTACGAAGTAGTAAATTTGTGCTTGGTATGGCAAAACCTCAAGATTTTATGAACTACAGCTGATAAGAACGTGCGGCCACGGTCGGTGAGAAGTTGACGGGGAGCACCGTGCACTAATATTATGTCGTACAGCAGAAAGTCCGCAACGTCGGTAGCGCAGCTAGTCGGGAGTGCTCGTGTGATTGTGTACCGCGTCGCGTAGTCCGTGGCAACAGCAATCCATTTATTTCCGGCTGTGGAGAGTGGAAAAGGGCCCAACAGGTCGAGACCAACTCGAAAGAAAGGCTCGTAGGGAACGTCGATCGGCTGAAGGTAGCCGGCTGGGAGGGCAGATGGAGTTTTGCGACGCTGACAGGGCTCACAAGCGGCGACATAGCGTCGAACAGAGCGGGCAAGTCCAGGCCAAAAAAACCGACGTCGTACCCGATCGTATGTGTGAGAAACGCCCAAATGGCCCGTCATGGTAGCGTCATGAAGTTGATGCAGGACAGTGGAACGCAGGTGCGCTGGGATGACAGGAAGTAGGTCTGATCCGAAGGAATCAAGGTTGCGGCGATATAGGATCCCGTCTTTCACCAAAAACATTCGTAGGAACGGGTCGCGAGGCGTTGACTCCAGTTTGTCAATAATGGCTCGTAAAGAAGCATCCCAACGTTGCTCTTTGCCAATGTTTAACAGCTGCGACACGGAAAAAACGTCTGTTATAGCGTCAGTATCGGTTGCTTCGTCAACAGGGTAGCGGGATAAACAATCCGCATCCTGATGTAATCGCCCTGTTTTGTACATTACAGAGAACGTGTACTCTTGAAGGCGTAGAGCCCAACGAGCGAGACGTCCCGTGGGGTCCTTCAGGGAGGCTAGCCAGCAGAGCGCGTGATGATCCGTGACAACACGGAATGAGCGCCCGTACAGGTATGGGCGAAGCTTGGCGACTGCCCATACAAGGGCGAGGCACTCGCGCTCCGTGATGGAATAGTTGCGCTCGGCTGGAGATAGCAGTCGACTTGCGTAGGCTATAACACGGTCGTGTCCGCGTTGTTGCTGCAATAGCACAGCTCTGTGATGCAGGGTTCTTGTTGCTGATTTGTTTTTCTCCCGGGCTGAGCCTCAGAGAGTTTTGTTAATAAGGACAAAGCCGTTCGGTTTCCAAGAAACACACAAAAAGTTTAATTGAAAAGTAAAAAGGCAAAGATTCCTCACAAAACAAAACACTTAATAAACAGTTGACTGGACATGACGAAACACATCTGTAAACACCCAACAAAAACGTTCAAAGTCAGTAACTAAACCTAACGTTCGAAAGGGGCTGAGTGATGGGAGTAGCGCAAGAGTATCGGTGCAGTCTCACCCACAAGTTGGTTTTCGGCGGTGATGAGAAACCGGAACGCCGTGACTCCTGCGTCAATGCGTGGGCTGGACGAGGACGAGGGAACGCTGGCTGCTGGCGACACGTCGAAAAGCCCTACCAAATCGTGATGGTTTCGGCTTGAGGAGCGTGGACACGTCGGAGACGGGAGAACGCAGGCTGGTGGCGACGCGTCCGGGAACTAGGGTCGACCTAGTCAAGCAGCTGGGCGCACAGCTCGGGCCCGGAGCCCGACGGCTGTAGCTCGCCTGCCGGAACCAAAGTCCGCAGGCCCTGGAAAGGAGTTCAGGACCGGATGGCCACGGTTCTTTGGAGCGGGAACCCGACAGCAGGAGGCCCCGGCCGGTGGAAGTCCTGTAGGCTCGGGTCCGGAACCCAACGGCCCATCTTCAGCGCCCGGTCCGGTGACGACCTTCCGCTTGCACTGCCTGCCTCGAATTCCCCTTGCTCTGGTCTGCTCAGGCTCCTGCTTCAGCTCTGGCCCACTTGTCTCGTTCTCATTGGAGATACTGCTGTCTCGTGGTGTCAAGCCATTGGGCCTTGAAATCTCCGTGTTCGCTGCCCATTGGATGTTTTACCTTTTGTTTACTTCACGTCCTGCCACGCATCCTCGTGCTCGACGCTCTTTAACGTCGTCATTCTTGTTTAAGCAGCCCCGCACGTGCACTCTGGTATTTCTCCTTTTGTTTTTTTTTTCCGTGACGCGCACTTTTCGAAGGCGCGCACTTTGAACGCGCACCACACATCACATACGCCCCCCTTTCATTCAAGTTTTTTTTTTTAGAAAAAAAAACTGCCGATGAGTGCGCGTTCTGCACTACGTCACAATTACACCACATATTTGCACCACGCAGTTCAACACATCACACCGATGGCACCACACTGCTTCTTCGTTGACATGTCTCACGTCGAAACACCGAGTCCACAGAACGTAACATTCAACCAACAACAATAAGAAAAGTTTTTTTTTTTTTTTCGAGAAGAAAAAAAAAACTGCCGTTGAGTGCACGTTTCGCACTGCACCACAATTTACCCACATATGTCCGCCACACAGTTCACTGCATTGCCCAAAGGTCCACATTCACTAACCTCAAAATACGCAAGAAGTGAGAAAAAGTATGGACACATCTAGCGGATTGTGAAAATCCCCAAATTAGTAGTACACCACCCCTTTTTTTTTATCATATATACCCTATCATCTCAAAAACTATACATCATGTTAATGTTACATTGCATGTAACTTCTTCAAATATTTACAAGCAACACCCTTCCATGGTCCGCAAGCAAGATCCAAAAGAAACCAGCGGGAAATCGAATTTGACGCTTAAGTTATAGCGTCCCGTACAAGACGTTTAACTGCTCTAACCATTTGACAAGAGTAAGGAATCGGAAGCCAGTGGAAGAATTCTCGACCGTAAGCTCGTATGAACCTAAAGCTGTGTATCACCAGGTTCCCAACCTCGAAATCACAAGCATACACGCTGGAATGTCTGTATGCCAGTCGGAGGCGTTGCCTCCAGGCGCACCAGTACAACCACGCCTGAATCATTTCATCCTTCCCACGAACGCCTTGCTTGAGCTCGTAAGCCGCTAATCGTTGAGACATCTTAACAGAAGCGACCTCTTCAACCGAAGATGCCAAAGAGCACCAGTCGGCGTCCTTCCTCGTACAATAACCTGCTGGACCATTACTGCCTTCTGGTTCACTTTCCATCCCTTCAGCTTTCTGTATTGCTTGTTCATCAATACTTTCAACCCTTCTGCCTGGGTCATCGTGATTACCCTCATTGTCACATATAGCTGACCTACATTGCAACTCTACTCTCTGTTCTTCAACAAGTGCTTTTGCATTTTGCTCCAATATTCTTCTAAAAGCATCATCTACAATTTCCCGAGAACACAAGCCATCTCTCTGTATGGGCAAGTTATAATCATGGTGAAAAACCATGTCCGTAGCGTCTGTTGCTATCTCCAGTGGCCCAAAACAATAGGTAGCTGCTACATCAGAGCTTTCATTATGGCATTCGCCGGCATTACCTAGGAGACCTTTTATTGCTCCTTCAGCGGAGCTATTCAGAGGCAATCCTACCTCTGAATAAAGTGCGCTTGACCTCTCACAGGTTTCAAAATACCCTTTACTCTGAATGGAACGTTCTTGTTCCATGCTCACGAAGCATTCCTGCGCTTCAATAAGCTTATCGAGTCTCCTAGTCTTTTGACTGTTTACCTCCCTGTCATACTCTTTCAGAGTTTCTTTCTCTAGCGAAAGGTCATGACGAGGTACAGGGTCAGTCTCACGTAAATTCAAATCGCTCCCGATGTAACTGCTTTCAGAGCACACCTCATCCACTGGTTGACTACTCTGGCTCTCAGACCACGTATATTCAGCGTTTTCCCTCTCAAGCCACTGCTGCAAATCCTCATATTCTAGTTCCAACAGTCTCTTCTTTTCGCGCATCTCTATCTCGAGCAGCCTTTTCTTTTCACGCATTTCTAGCTCAAGCTGCTCCTTCTTAGCGCGTGTCTCTCGCTCGAGCTTCTCTCTCCTAGCCCGTGTTTCTCGCTCGAACTCCTCTCTCTTAGCGTGTGTTTGCAATGCAATCTGCTGCTTTTTAGCGTCACATATCGCAGCCCGTTCCTCACGCTCCCTCTCCATCCGCTCCTCGTACCATACTCTAAACTCCGCTCCCGTCAGTCCCATTTTATCCGCCAACTCAATTAACTCCCACGTGTTCGTCATCGTGTTAACCGCGTCAAAAAATCTACTGGAAAAACAAACGACTTTGTCCTGTCGCGGACGCCAATTTGTGATGCAGGGTTCTTGTTGCTGATTTGTTTTTCTCCCGGGCTGAGCCTCAGAGAGTTTTGTTAATAAGGACAAAGCCGTTCGGTTTCCAAGAAACACACAAAAAGTTTAATTGAAAAGTAAAAAGGCAAAGATTCCTCACAAAACAAAACACTTAATAAACAGTTGACTGGACATGACGAAACACATCTGTAAACACCCAACAAAAACGTTCAAAGTCAGTAACTAAACCTAACGTTCGAAAGGGGCTGAGTGATGGGAGTAGCGCAAGAGTATCGGTGCAGTCTCACCCACAAGTTGGTTTTCGGCGGTGATGAGAAACCGGAACGCCGTGACTCCTGCGTCAATGCGTGGGCTGGACGAGGACGAGGGAACGCTGGCTGCTGGCGACACGTCGAAAAGCCCTACCAAATCGTGATGGTTTCGGCTTGAGGAGCGTGGACACGTCGGAGACGGGAGAACGCAGGCTGGTGGCGACGCGTCCGGGAACTAGGGTCGACCTAGTCAAGCAGCTGGGCGCACAGCTCGGGCCCGGAGCCCGACGGCTGTAGCTCGCCTGCCGGAACCAAAGTCCGCAGGCCCTGGAAAGGAGTTCAGGACCGGATGGCCACGGTTCTTTGGAGCGGGAACCCGACAGCAGGAGGCCCCGGCCGGTGGAAGTCCTGTAGGCTCGGGTCCGGAACCCAACGGCCCATCTTCAGCGCCCGGTCCGGTGACGACCTTCCGCTTGCACTGCCTGCCTCGAATTCCCCTTGCTCTGGTCTGCTCAGGCTCCTGCTTCAGCTCTGGCCCACTTGTCTCGTTCTCATTGGAGATACTGCTGTCTCGTGGTGTCAAGCCATTGGGCCTTGAAATCTCCGTGTTCGCTGCCCATTGGATGTTTTACCTTTTGTTTACTTCACGTCCTGCCACGCATCCTCGTGCTCGACGCTCTTTAACGTCGTCATTCTTGTTTAAGCAGCCCCGCACGTGCACTCTGGTATTTCTCCTTTTGTTTTTTTTTTCCGTGACGCGCACTTTTCGAAGGCGCGCACTTTGAACGCGCACCACACATCACAAGCTCCTATCCCGTGTCCACTGGCATCCGAGTGAACCTCGGTTGGGGCTAATGGATCAAAGTGAGCCAAGATTGGGGGCGTTGTAAGCAATGTCGTAAGTTGCGAAAACGATGAGGCTTGGTCATGGCCCCAGGTAAACGAGGCGTCTTTCTTCAAGAGGTCTGTGAGTGGGTGTGCAATGGTCGCAAAGTTCTTAACAAAGCGTCTGAAATATGAGCACAACCCCACAAGACTGCGGACATCTTTTGTGGTCTTCGAAACGGGAAAGTTCGTGACCGCGCGAATTTTCTCTGGGTCTGGACGCACGCCTTGAGCATCGACAAGGTGACCGAGCACGGAAATTTGACGATGAGCGAAGCGGCACTTGGAGGCGTTAAGCTGGAGTCCGGCTCGACGAAAAACGTCCAGAATAGCTGACAAACGATCAAGATGCGAGTCGAATGTGGGCGAAAAGACAATAACATCGTCAAGGTAACACAAGCAGGTGGACCATTTCAACCCTTGGAGCAATGAGCCCATCATTCTTTCAAATGTGGCTGGTGCATTGCAGAGTCCAAAGGGCATCACCTTAAACTGATAAAGACCATCAGGAGTGATGAATTCGGTCTTCTCACGGTCCATCTCGTCGACGGCTATCTGCCAGTACCCTGACCGAAGGTCAATAGTTGAAAAATAAGTGGCACCGTACAGGAGGCAGTCGAGGGCGTCGTTGATGCGAGGTAAAGGATAAACGTCTTTTTTGGTAATTTTGTTAAGGTGACGGTAATCGACACAAAAGCGCCATGTTCCATCTTTCTTTTTAACAAGGACGACTGGAGAAGCCCAGGGGCTGCATGAAGGCTCGATAATGTTTTTCGCAAGCATTTTGCCGACTTCATGTTGTAATATTGCACGCTCCAACGCCGACACGCGGTAGGGGCATCGGTGAATGGGGGTAGCATGGCCAGTATTTATGCGATGGGTGTCAATGGTAGTTTGGCCCAAAGAGTTGCTGGCAAAGTCGAAAATGCTACGATAGCCCTCAAGAATGAGGCAAAGCGCTGCAGCTTGCTCAGACGTGAGGTCCGATGACACCATTCGCTCGATGTCGGCGCCCCAAGAACGTGATAGAGTGGAACCACTGACTGAGCTGCAGCAATCGTCAACTCTGAAGGGCTCGACATGGTCATCTTGGAGAGAGGTAATTTTGGCCAGGGAGATACCCTGTGGCAGAACTTGGGTGGTGAGTGAAAAGTTTACCAGTGGAAGGAAGGTGCGGTTTCTCTTAATCGTCAGAATCATATGCGGCACAGCATCACTGCAGGAATCAGGGCCACCATGTAATCACCATCAGGTAATGGCGGCGTGGACGATAAGTCGACATGTGTGACAGAGTTAGGAGGGAGGCGCGTGAAATCAATGCAGCAGAGGCTGGTTTGCGGTGGGCTGGTCGGGTCGGAAAAGAGGGGTAAATCGAGATGAAGAGAGCCAGCTAAACAGTCTATGAGGGCAGAGTGCGTGGCTAGAAAATCCATACCGAGAATAAGTTCATGAGGGCCATGTTCGATAACGGCGAAAAGAACGACAGTGCTTCTCTCCCCAATATACACTCGCGCAGAGCACATGCCAAGAATTGCGGCAGTTCCTCCATCGGCGACTCGTACAGCTCGGTTGAGGGCGGGCATGACAACTTTTCCAAGTCGGCGGCGAAGGTTAGCACTCATAATGGACACATGCGCGCCAGTATCTATCAATGCACTGACACGAACATTGTCGACAGTAACGTCCAAAAGGTTCCGGTTCGTTGTCAACGTTAGTCGAGGATTTCTTACGAAGGTCGTCAACGCAGCTCCACCTCCAGAAGCTGCACGGCCTAGTTTTCCGGTCGGAGATGCTGCGAATAGGTCGGGGAGGCAGCACGGCGTTGTGGGGGCTACCAGGACTGACGATGAGCAGGGCACGGTGACCGGTCGTAGCGAGGTCTGCTCAGAGGTGCTGTAGGAGCGGAAAATGTGGTCGGCGTTGATGGATGATGATGATGAAAAACATTTATTATAAAAGAGAGAGGTACGGGGCCAAAGCATGACCCCGCTACATGGTCGGCGTCCTTAGTCCGGGACACCACATGACGAGGCCCCTACTCGCGCCCGTCTCACCAGAGCCCGTTGAGACTCTAGTGATGAGCAGTTGAGGAGGGCAGTCTCCCATGCCTCTCGGGAAGGGGTAGGGGAAGAGGGTAGGTGGGGATTTTTCGGACATGCCCATACCATGTGGAAGATATCACACGTCTCCCCACAGTGTGGGCACCGCCCATCTGTGTTCGCATCGAAATGTTTTAGGATTGCAGGACAGAGTAGAGTACCTGTCTGCAGGTGCCTTAGAGCTCGCTCTTCCGCCTTACTCAGCCCCTTTGCAGGAGCCGGGTAAAGGCGGTGAGTGTCGCGATAATAGGCTAGAATTTCTTTGAACCGCAGCAGCGGTGTATTGGCCTCCGAGTCATAAGAGCCAAGCTGAGGAGCCCGGTGGGTAAGCACTCGGGCGGCCGCGTCAGCAGCCTCATTACCTCGTAAGCCCTGATGGCCAGGAGCCCATACGATGCGTTTCGGGGCTGGATCAGCGAGAGCCCGTTTTAGAATTTGGCTGGCTAGGGGGGATATCTCTCCTACCAAGTAATGAGTACATGCTTTCCGGGAGTCCGTGATGATAACTTTCGAGTTGGGGTAACTTTCGAGTTGGGGGCGTTGATGGAGAAAGTGGTGGGGACGACTGGCCAGCAGAAGTGCTGTGATACTGAGGTGCATAATGGGACGGTGGAGCCCAGCGGCTGCGGCAGTGACGAGCGATATGACCAACGCGTCGACAGTTAAAACATATAGGCCTGTCATCAAGAGTGCGCCATTCGGACGGATTGCGTTGTATGCGAGGTGCAGAAGGGGTACGATAAGAAGGCTCAGCAGAGTATACTGTTGGAACAGGATGTAGGCCGACATTCGATAGCTCTTGACGAACGACCGCTTGTATTAAAGAGATCGTGGTCGGGAAGGCGCAGACGTCGGTAATGGCGTGGCTACCGGTTGTGCTGCCTCGACCTCTCGACGAATTATGCGTGTAAGGTTGTCACATCAGGGGGCCTGGTGGAAGGCGTCGTCACACGAACAAGTGGCCGCTGTGTTCGGAAGGCACACGATGCTTTGGGCTACGCGGCGGGCTTTAGCTTGTTCGAGACGTCGGCATTCTTTAAGGATTGTGTCGATGCTCGAGACGTTGTTAAAAACCAGCAGGTTGAAAGCATCGTCAGCAATGCCTTTCAAGACGTGGTTAACCTTTCGTCTTCCGACATGGACTGGTCGGCCTTGGAACAAAGGGCCAAGACGTCAAGAATGTAAGAGACGTACGATTCGGTAGAAGACTGGGCCCGTGTGGCAAGAGTCTTCTTCGCAGCGAGCTGACGACCAGATTAATCGCCAAACAGGTCACGTATCTTTTCTTTGAAGAGATCCCAGCTCGTTATGTCGGCTTCGTGGCTTTCAAACCATGTTCGGGGAGTGCCGTCCAGGTATAAAAGCACGTTGGCGAGCATGAGCGTGGGATCCCATCGGTGACAAGGAGGATTAAAAAAATTGCAGGAGTGGAAATGATTGCGCAGAAATGAAGCCGTTCCTCTGGCAAGATGGCGGCTACGGCGGCCATCTTACTAGGGGCATGCTAAAGTATCACCGTTCAGCGATTAAAAATGGAGCGTTTCCCCCGCACGCCCAACGAGTTTAATGTGGGAACTTTTTCGGGTCACATAGTGCTCCAAGTGCGTCTTAATGTTACTAGTTTTTCGTAGTGAGCCTCTAAATGGAGGCAAAGATCTTTCAAGATTCAGTCATCCACACTTGTTTCTGTGTGTTATTTCGTCGGGAACAACTATTCTTTAATATAGAACTAACGTAGCATTTACATAACGTATCAAAGTCACTTGATCTTTAAGTGCGGACTATCAGAAAAGAGCATGTTTCCGCCATCTTGGCAATGGCAAAAGGTGGCTTCACTTCTGCTGGCAAGGCATTGCGGAAGCTTCCACTCCAGCAACTTTTCTTAAATCCTCCTTGATCGGTGAGTAGCACTGACGCGCTCGTACCGCTTCAGCCAAGTGTCGAGATCGATCGTACCATCACCGGAGAAAGTGCCGGAATCCCGGAGTTGCGGTAGTGTGTTTTGTATCAATATGTTGGTTTGGGGACGTTAAACCCCACATATAAATCAATCTTTCATTTCTTTCAATGCCAGAGGAAACGCGCGTTCCTCAGCGGGAGCTGTTGGTCCGCCTTAGTTTAGTGGTGTTGTTCAGGAAGCGGTCGTTTTCATGGAGATGCGATAGACGTGTTCTCGTCTCAAATATCATACGTCTGACAAATCTGTTCCTTCGTGTTCATTCTTTGTGGCTCGAAGCAATGCCAGCGCGCCTCACAGTGCTTTTGAAGTCAGCGAATGCAGCAGCATCGCAATGAGAATTCCCCATTGGTTGTGCACGTAGCGCCACGAATCGCAAAATGATATCTCAAAACATCGTATCTCTTTTATAGCCAGCGAGTCCGCCACAACTATTAACATGACGAATGCAAGACTCCGCCCCACAGATCGTTACACAAGTGATCAACAATAACTTCATATGACTTCCATCATAAGGCTTCCTTCCTTCATATGGCTTCCTTCATGAAGGGTTCTCTACCCCTTGACCGCAAATCACACGCGAAAACTAGGCAAATGTTACAGCAGTGCCTCCTTCCCCTTTTTGCCGGTTGAGTCAGAAGAAACAAGCCTCGCGATGGATGCAAGAGTGAAAATGCAGAGATGACATGCTGCTCACAGTGGCCTGCCTTTGGTCCCCTACTCTCCGTGGGTAAATGTGAGCAGTGAGCAGAGGCAAGAGTTCTCCGTGGCCATTACTGTCAAAATTTTCATGGCCATTCAGAGACTGAGGGGTTAGTACCGACTGAGCAAAAGTGTGTGGCAGTATATTTGCACCCTCCCCCCTTTTAGATAAGTTATAAGGGGAGCCCCCCTCCCCCTTTCTTGTAGCGTCATGTGCACACCTGATACGGCGAGTTTACTATAGTCGTGTCGTGTAATGACGGCGACTTCACGCTTCGTGCAGGAGACGTGGTCGTGGTGGCGCCCAACCACCGGCAGGGCGTGCTGGGCTTCCTTCACCCGTCGTTCGTAGACGGTGTAGACAAGGACGTGGCTGTCCACGACGTCGCGAGCGCGGTGCAGTGGGCGCGCGCCCACGCGAAAGATTTCGGAGCCGACCCGAAGCAGCTCGTGCTCGTCGGTCGCGGATCGGGAGCTTACCTGCTGTCCGCAGCCGTGCGCAACATGAGCAACGGCTCGGTGCGACGAGCGCTCTTCCACGGCATCGTCTTCGGATCGCTTCTGCCATTCGATCCGGTGGGCCTTTGCGTATTAGATAGTTTTGAAGATGGTGCTTCATTATTACGGACATGACGCGATTTAGATATAGTATGGCATGTTTCGCTTGTATGTGCAGTGTGCTTTTGAAAGTACACAGGAAACACGCTAGAATCAAGCTCAGCCGCACAGTTATCATAATCATCTTCATCATCCTGATTACGCCCACTATATAGGGCGACAACCTCTGACAAGATTGTTGTTTTTTTTAGTTTAACCGGTTCAGTGCTTTCTGCGACCACTTCATCCCCACAAACTTCTTAATCCCATATGTCCACCTAATTATCAATCTCCCCCTTCACATGCATTCCTTTGCTCGGTATCCAGACTGTTACTCATGGTGACCAGCGATTATCTTGCCATCTGGCTGCATGACCTACCCACGCCCAATGATTCTTGATTTCGAGTACTGTGATGGTGAAGAAAGAAGGAAAGAAGGAGGAGAGGAAATAAAATGTCATGGTCTTGTATAGTGCCAGCTAGCCTAAATCAAATTACTTATTGATAGTTAGTGCAGCATGGAGTGTGTGTGTCAAGCATCTTTTAGCATTGAATAGCCATGTATAGTATAGCGGATGGTGGGGAAGGGGGGTGAAGGAGAAACGGAATAGGAGAGATGGCAACGCTTTGCGTAGCCTTGTATAGTGTAGCAAGGGGATAGGAAAGGGAAGTGGGTATGAGAAGAACTGGTGCTAAATTTAGGAAGAAATAAAGGAAGATGTGTGAGCATAAACCATAGCATAACCATGTCTAAACACTGACAACTTTGTTCCATAATGCTGCAGACTCTAAATACAATACTCCTCATGAGAATGGATCGGCGCGTCCAAACAATGTTATTTATTCCACCGCAAGAACTCGAAATCCCCATGCCATGCGTAGTCCTTTTTTTTCCTGTGATGCTAATATACACCTTTGCTGCTATTGACACAATGTACAGTATGGCATCGCAAGCGGCGGCAAACATAAGTGAGGGCGAGGAGTTATGTGAGGGTAGGAGGAGAAAAAGGAGTAGGGAAGGCAATATAGAAAGAGATAAAGAAGTAAAGATGAAAGAAATGAGAAAGAAGAAATTGTAAAATACTGGGTCTGCCTTCGCCAAGTGGTGGCGCTTGCTTACCTGGTCCGCTATCAGTATTTTTCTAGTACGCGCTACCACTATTTACTCGGATTTCACCATGGCGGGAAACGAAAACTTGGAGGGTGCGTCGCGTGACAATCTTGGAGCCCTGCCATGAAAAATTAAACAAGAGCGTGGTGGTAATTCTGGGCAGAGCATAGAGCACGATGAGGGAGTGGCGTTGTAGTATATTGGCGTTTGGAAGCTAGTCTGCCGTGGTCGTCATTATTTTTTTTCAGGAGCCAAAAAAATAAATGTTGTCAGGGTGTGCGCAGAACGCGCAACACAATCGCAGTGACAGCTGTAAGAGTGGCTCTTTTTGGGGTCTTTTTTTTACGCTCTCGGGGAAATTGCTACAGGTATGACTATAGACTGTATAGCACGCCAAATCGACAGGACATAAAGAAGGCTCACAGACACACGTGTGTGTGTATCTTTCTTGTGTCCCGTCAATTTGGTGCGCTATACAGTCTACAGCTATGCTTTACCTATCCACCCAGTTTTCAATCTCGGCATACTACAGGTACACTTGCATGGCACCCACTATGCCATCAATCGTGAAATTTCTTGTGTTGTAGGGAAGAACCCACCGCGCTATTATTCACTCTTCGGAAAAGCTGACGACGATGAAAAAGTATGAATACGTTTTGTTGTAATGTTCTGGGAGCACTCAACGACCCACTCGATACGCAATCAAAATTGTGTGACGCTTCCTTGTTATTTGACCGTTATAAAATGCGCTATTACACATCTTAACACAATTGTTCACCCACATGAAGCCATACATGAGTTTCGATTGCAGACAATTTCCAGGCAGTGGCGTGGCTTTGTGGTGGAGCACTGGGCCGCCACGTGGAAGGCCAGGATTCGACCTAAATAATTTTCAATTGTTTCTCTCCGTGTACTCCGAATGGTTTCCAAGCCTGTACTGCCTCCTGTGTGCTGATTATGCGGACTTTGAGCAGGTTCTGCAAGACTGCGTTTCTGCCTGTCCCCCTTTTCGCGCTGGAGAAAATGACGCTCAATAAGGTCCACTAACCAACCTCTCAAATCCTGGCCGTCCAGAGAGTCCATGCGAGGGTTCGCTGAGTGGTCATGATTACTACTGACATGGGAGACGGGAATGAGGATAAGAAAGACCATGCTGTATATTCCTCTAGTCCCCGTCTCATTTTGCTTGTAATGATTACATACTAATCGCGATACCAACTAGCCCAACGTATATATAGCATTCAAGGTCTCCGAGTGGGCCTAGCCATGCGACGAGTTTGCTAGCGTCTATTGTGGACCTGATAAAGTTGTTTCGCTCACTCTCACTCACTCACTCACTCTCTCACTCACTCACTCACTGAGTCCACGGATTTCACAGGCACGAATGTGGATTCAATGTTCTTCCTCAACGCGAGCTATGCGCCATGCAGGCGGTGCCGTACCGCGACCTGGCGGTGGCGTTGAATTGCAACGGGACGGTCGACTCGATGTCGGCTTGGGTCGCCTGCTTCCGCGCTGTGTCCGTCAGCGAACTGTTGCGGGCCGCGCAGGCCTCGGCCAAGTTGCCCTTGCAGTTCGCACCGCACATAGACACCGTTACGCTGATTTCACGTGCCGTCGCCGTGCCACCAACCGTCCTAGCTGGAGCGGACGCGGCCGACGACAGGGCGTTCTTCAATGAACGCATTCTGAAGATGGCGCAGGTATGTGCATGCACTCGCGGCTCGAAATTACGCCCCATCACGGGTATATTGCCACGCCCGCTCCTTTTCGTGTGTACCTTCGCTGTGACGATAAAGAAACAAAAACTCAGCCGGTATGAAAATGAAATTCTTCATAGAATAAACTTGTGACAGCTATATGGCACCCAATGTGCAGCGAGAGCACCAAGCACACATGTCGGTCATCAGTATTGTGATTAAAGGTAAGGCGTGCCGGAATTCATAGGTAGTTAGCACTGATGTCACTAAAACCGCCATGTTGGAGTGTATACCGACATGAAGGAAAGCGACGTTTGTTCACTCTAAAAAAAGAGCAAGTAAAAAGGGTGTCTTTTTGTCCCATAACTATATTCGTCATCTATATTGCGTTCCATCCTTGCGCTATCGCTCCGCGCCCGGTACATTCCGGTCACGGTCGACATGCCTATCAGGGTTACAATGCATTCTCGATAGGAAAGTGGCCAGCGCCGAGTTCTCAAGAAAGGAAGCACACGCAAGCCTGATGACGATTATTGTTCTGGGACAAAAACACACCCTTTTTATTTTTTTTCAAGTGCTACGTTACGCTTATGGTATACCGGTACATCGCATGCAGGTACTTTTGTCATTCGCGTACTGAGACCAATGCCGTTCCGCCAGTGTTGCCATCACAGTGAAAGACGTAATTCGCCAAGTGATAATGCTGTCATGACGTCATCAGAGCCAACATGTTGGAGTATAGCAGTATGGCAAAAAAACTGCCTTTTTGACGTCACGCTCAAGCTATGTATGTTGCGGCGTCAAAGATTCAGCCTTGCCGTTGGTGGTGGCGCAAGTTCCAAAATAAACTGTACAGTTCGCGTTGCGCGCTCAACGTAGCCACACATTTTAGAATAATCGGGAATGTTTGGCATACCGGCGTGGCGCTCCCGAAGCAGTTTTTTGCACATGTAACGGAGCAGTTAGGTGTTTGTAATAGAGGAAGCTGGCATGGCAGTATAGAGCACTAAATATGTCAAATTATAGTAATCAGAAGAGATAGGGCTTAATAGTGGCCGGGGTATTACGTACCAAATCTAAGATGTACTCAGATGCGTTTATTGTATATGGCGAAAACCTTCAGTGTCTTATATTAGCTTCCATCTGTCCGTCCGTTCCTACCCTGGAATAGTAGTGGCTGTGGCCCCTCTCTCTCTCTCTCTCTCTCTCTCTCTCTCTCTCTCGCTCTCAACAATCACGGAGTAGCATAGCGTTGCATGACAACGCTTGCGCTGCCACATGGTTACAATCGATTACGTGGTTGCTGAGAGAGTGCTCAAAAAACAAAATGCAAGAACACGTGGCATGGCCACAGGCTTTCGCCGAACATACTTCGGAATTAACCAAGTGTCCTTCATTTTTTTAATTTGATGTATTTGTGTTTCACCCACAATAACTATGAACACTTGGCGCCATTGGTACGGCACCACTGCGTTTAGGAAGCTTCGCGATTGGTGGAAATCACTCTGCTAAGATGACACGCAGGACGCGTATAGCCAAATTTATTTGAAAGCTTGCGCGAGCACCAGGGATAAAACGCTGGAAGTACAGTGTCTAGAAATATACTGCCTAGTGTGCTGAGCGCGCGCATTCTGTGCGAGAGAGGGTGGCCCCGCATGTGATGACTGCACTCAGATGCCACAAGAGAGAGAAGAAACTTTATTCAAGTGTCCCTGCTGGGGTCAAAGGTGGTGGGGGGCCGGGAGATGGGCCCCTCTGTAACCCCCTTTCTCAGGCGGCGGCCAGGCCTTGAATCCTGGCGGCGTATTTGGCCAGCCGGACAGCCCAGAGCTGGTCCTCCGGGCACGTGCTGAGCAGCAAAGCCTCCCACTGCTCGGCCGTGGTGATTGTGAATGTAGGGTTTGTGCTGTGTTTAACTGAGTGAGTAGCTTCGAGGCAGGCCCATATAATATGGTCGAGCTCAGCGTTAGGTGCACCGCACATTTTGCATTGTGGTGTGTGAATAGCGGGGTAAATACGGCTGTACAGTGACGGACATGGGAAAGTTCGTGTCTGTAATAGACGCCATGTAGTGGACTGCTACTTACTAACGCACTTGTCTGGTGGTGGGTATTTAAGTCTGGCCTTGCGGTAATACATTAGGATTTCTCCAAAGGAGGTAACCATTCTGTCCCTAGCATTGTCGCGAAACGAGGAGACCATTATCTCTCGCTCAGCCGCGTCAGGTCGTGAGGGGTGGTGCTCTGTTGGATGACGCGCCCAGTGGACGAGAGCTCGGGTGGCGTCATGAGCGTGTTCGTTCCCCGCGAGCCCCGAGTGGCCCGGAGTCCAGGTGATCTCAACGCTGCGACGACGTAACAGAGATGTACTTGTGAGAATTCGGAGCGCAGGTTGGGAGATCAAACCTTTGGTAAAGTTACGGATGGCAGTCTTGGAGTCGCTGATGATGCAGGATGCTTGGGTTGAAGCGTAGGCGAGAACGATGGCTGCTTCTTCGCCTTCTTCGGGTTTCTTTGCGCGAATGGTGCCAGTTGCGGTAATTATGTACTGCGGCCCGGTGGCGACAGCGAGGGCCATGGCCCGATGCGTAGAATATTCCGCTGCGTCTACATTTGCCACGTACGTGGCTTTCGCGTAGCGCTTGCCTTGTTGCTTGGCGTAGTCTACTTGTCTTTCCACGTTATATTCAGGGTGCATATTGCGTGGTATGGGGTAAATCACGAAAGTGTCGCGAATGTCTGAAGGAATTGGGAGTTTCTGGCCAAACTGGGAGACGTAAGGTATGCCGAGTGCGCACATGAGATGACGTCCTGTAGGAGTTTGGCCTAGTCGTTTGTAGTGCGATATACGTTGGGCTTCAATGAATTCGTCTATAGTATTGTGAAGTCCTAGGTCATTGAGTTTCGCATTGGGCGTAGACATGGGGAGATGCAGCGCGCACTTGTAGCAGTACCTGATCATCATGTTTAGTTTTTTTTTTTTTGTCGGTGAGCGTAAGTTTCATAAATGGAGCAACGTAAAGGATTCTGCTTATGGAGAAGACGGTCACCAGTCGTATGAGATTGCCCTCTTTCATGCCGTGCTGTTCATTGGCGATGCGGGAGATGAGCCTAGTAGTCTGATAGACATGATGGTGTAGTAGTTGCATTATTCCCGAATTGCCGCCGTTCTGCTGAATGCGGAAGCCCAATACACGAATGGTAGGGACTGTTCGTATAGGGTGATGTTGCACATGCAGATTTATCGTGGGAAGGTCTCTGTTGAAGGGAGATCTAGCTCGATAGATGAGTAACTCTGACTTTTGGGGCGAGCAGGACAATCCTCGTTGTTCAGCGTAAGTTGTGATTCTACCCATCGTCAATTGAAGTGCATCTTGTATCTCTCCGTCACTATTTCTGGCCATCCACAAGGTGATATCGTCCGCGTATATGCTGTTGAGGTGGGGGACATCTTCTAGAAGTGGCGGAAGGTGAAGCATGGTCAGTGTGAAAAGGAATGAAGAGAGGACCGACCCCTGTGGTGTCCCTTTCTCACCGAGAGTGATGAAATGTGCAGGCAGACCGTTGACCGAAAGTGTGGCTGTCCTGTCCGTTAAAATGTTGCGGATGTAGCGGTAGGTACGGGCGCCTACGTTGAGCGTGGCGAGGGCGGCAAGGATGGATGAATGTAGCACATTGTCAAATGCCTTGGTAGGGTCTAGCCCCAGAATAGCACGTGTCCCATACCGAGAGCCGTCTTCACCATTGATAATGTGACTCTTCAGTTGCAGGATCACGTCTTGTGTCGAAAGTTTAGGGCGGAATCCGAACATTGTATGCGGGTAGAGGGCACGTTCTTCCATGTATTTTTGTAGTCGAGTGTGAATAACATGCTCGAGTACCTTTCCGACACAAGATGTGAGAGATATCGGCCGAAGGCTCTCGATAGTGAGTGGTTTTTCTGGTTTAGGTATCCGAATGACTGTGGTGGTTTTCCATGTTGTTGGTATTTCTTCCGACTCCCAAACCATTTGCAGATAAGATGTGAGCGTTTCAAGTGATTCTTCGTCAAGGTTTCGTAAGATTTTGTTTGTAATTTTATCCAGGCCAGGCGCTGATTGGGGTCTCAGTTGTGAAACTGCGGACCTCACTTCCGCTTTTGTAATCTGGGAATCGAGGGCTGGATTATCCACCCCATTGTAGCATGGGAGATCAACCGAAGTAGCACTGACAATGTACCGACTAGATAGGTCTTGGATAAGGTCTTCAATGGTACCTGGATAATTGTGCAGAGCCGTGATTAATGAGTGGCGCTGAGCAGTTTTTGTCGATGTTGGTTCTATCATATGGCGAAGAATATTCCACGTTTTGGGCACATTATGTAAGCGTTCCATAACGTTACAAAGCTGATGCCAGTTCTGGCGGGAGTGTTGAAGAGCGTAATCCTCGATTTGACGCGTTAATATAGCAATGCGTTTGCGTAATGAGCGGTTCAATTTGTTGGAGTTATAACGCTTGCGCAGAGCAGCCAGGGCCTCCCACATGTGCAGCAGCTTGGTGTCTACCGTGTCGCCTACGGCGTCTTCTGGGGGAGTCTTGGTAGCACGCTTAACGTCTCGTAGTAAGGAAGCTGTCCATTGGTCGATCGAGGTGGCAGGTTTTGGAGAGGCCGTTGCCCGCAATTCGCGGAAGACATCGCAGTCAACGAGGGCAGGCTGTTTGGATTTCCTGCGCTGCGGGCCAGCCTTGACGATCATTTGTATTATGTAGTGGTCGCTGCCTACATGTTCATCAAGGTTGGACCACTCTGCATGCGTAATGTTCGCAGTGAAAGTGAGGTCAGGAGTGGTGTCTCTGGCAACGCTGTTGCCCAACCACGTAGAGTATGCCGGGTCTGTGATAAGGTTGTAGCCAAGATCGTGGGTGTCTTGCCACAGCATTCGCCCTTTTCTGGTGTCATGAATGTAGCCCCAAGCGGGTGAGGGAGCGTTAAAATCCCCTACCGTGAGGAGGGGGGGGGGAATTCTTGACAACTTCTTGACATAAGACAGGAGCTTGTGAAAGCGATGTGGTTGTCGTGGGCTGCTGTAAACATTGACCAAGAACATACTGGTGGATGTCCGGCGAGATGAAGAGAAGATTTCTAATATAATGTGTGGCACTGTATCAGAGAGCGAGGGGTGTTGAATTACAGGGATATTTCGTTTCACGAGAGTGGTAAGGACTTCGCGACTGTCAGGGGCTTGAGCAGCCGTAAAGGAGGCGTATCCGACCAGCTTAGCCTGTCCGCCCGATTCCTGTAAAGCAATAATATCTGGTGTATCTGTTCCTTTGAGTGTTGATAGAGATTGTTGTAGCACGCTCCTCTTACGGCGGTAGCTACGGCAGTTCCACTGCCAGATGCTGTACTGAGTGTGTGGATTACTCACGGCCGTCTTGGTTAATGCGGCCACAATTAAGGCTTCTGATGCGAGTGTGAGCGATGTGTACACCGCTCAAGCTCCGTGACTCTGCTATTGCAGCTGGCAAGAAGACTCGGAAGTGAGGCTTCAATGTTGTTCTAGATAATTGTTGCTCGGGCTTCCAGCTTTCCGTCGAGCATTAAGGTGAGTTGGTGCTCTAACTTTGCTGTGAGGATTGAATCGAGGGATCGCTCTAGCGTTTGCGCGATGGTCTGTTCAAGCATTACCGGTAACTGCCGTTCAAGTACGGTTTTAATCGTCTCGTGGAGTTGCTGCTGCGGTACACATTCTACAGGCAAAATGGGTGTTGAGGCGGTAGGTGGTTGCGACGATGGTATGGCTGGTTCTTCTGTGTCTGGAGCCTTTCGTTTAGGGGGTAGGGGAGTGGGGGCGGTATTGGCGTGGAGGTCAGCAGAGTGAAGCAAAGAAGAGGACGGAGGTTGCTGAGCAAGTTGTTTCCGAAGAGCAGCGTTTTCAACGCGAAGTTCTTGTACTAACGTACGGAGTGAACGCAGCTCCAGTGCGATAGTACTTAACATGGTTTCCTTATTAGATGTAGTCGTGTGTGTACTTGTAGGCGCTGTATTATGTATAGGAGCAGGTTGGAAGGCAATGCTAGCCCAGCTTACCGTAGGGGTGGCGAGGGTGAGACTGGGTTGCCGCTGCTGAAGGGGGGGGGGGGTGCATCCGAAGCCTCGGGTGCCGCCGATCCCAATAGGAGCTCCTGGGGCTGATTCTTGCGTCGCTGCTTTGATCGGCTGCGTGAGCCCCAACGCTTCAAGGTTGGACTGGGACTGCGGGAGCAGCTATCGCTAGATTTCACCTCTTGTTTGACGTTCTGGATGAGCATCTTGCGTGGTAATTATGGTTGAGAGGTACTGTTGTTGTTGGAGCTATGATTTTTCTTGGCGACCATAAATGAGAAGGCGAGGTGTCTGGTAGCGTTGAAGAAAGGTTTTGTCACCTGTCTGGTGGGCTTGGCCGCACAGAAGACACTTAAGGGTGCATGGATGAGCAGTAGCAGGGTTGGCTGTGCCACAAAGCGTGCAAATTATGGCATTTGGTTTGGGGCAGACATCCCAGCGGTGGCCGACTGCCCCGAATTTGTCGCAGACTTCGGTGCGCTTCTTATGTTGGTAACATTTCTATTCGGCTCCTCAATAGTAGACATGGAAAGGGACTTGGTCGCCATTGAATACAATGAGTGCCGTGTTTGTCTTTCCCATTCGGCGAGCTTGTAGTATTGTGGGGTTGCGGTCATTAACAAGACTTGCTGAGACGTCTTCAGGAGAGTCGTAGGGGGGAATATTGTGGATCACTCCCTTTGCTGTGTTCTCAGGGGAAGTAACGTAGGCTCGAAGGTCATAGGTTTCAATTTCCACCTGTAGTTTGGAGACCCGACTGTAGATTTCTGTGTTGGATAGATGAGGTGTGCTTACTACAATGAGATTAGCTTCAACGCATGTGCGGTAAATGTCCTCTTTGAGTAGCGTTGCGTGCAGATCCACTTCGCGTAGAATAGCATCGCGCAGTTGTGCTTCCCCACTTTGGAGAGATTGAGGCCGTCCCTCGGGCGAATCACAACTTTTACGTGATCATCTGGCAGACGCGGTTGCCTGGGTTTGCGAGGGAGACGCTGGGCAGATCCGTTCAGCATTGGGGTATCGGACGCGCTTCCCTGGCCAGTTGGCGATGCCGGAGCGTTCGATGCATGCTTGCGTTGCTTGTTTCGGCGGCTAGAGATCCATCCGGCTTCGAGGATGGCGTCTTCAGGGGCGATCTTAGTTCCTTCGACTTCGACCACTTCCATGGTTAACACTGCTGCGATTTCTGAAGGTAGGGCTCAACGTGGGGGAGTCAGATGGAGTTCGGTGGTACCGGCGTCGCGCCGAGGAGCAGCTGTTATGGCAGCCGCCACGCCAGCGTCGGGCGGCGCGAGCAGTGCGAGTTCGTTGTTGCGGTTAGCGTCTCTATCACCTGGGTCAGGAAAAGCTCGCTCACCAAAAATCTTCCGTGTACTGTAGTCGGGGGCTAGTTGTATTGGTTCCTGGGGTTGTTCCAGTCGTAGACAAGGGCGATTGAAGATATCCAGAAGTAGGGGTTCAACGCTGCCTCTTCCACATGCAGGACCGAGTGAGTGTGCTGCTGCTCTGCATCATGTCTAAGGCGCCTCCTCCTCCTCAGATGCCACAAGCAGCGCTGCGTGTTGAGAGGGTGCACGAACGCGCGAAATTCATCTCGTCCTGTTGCTGCCGGTGCCTCGCCACGTTTAAAATCAGTGTGTTACAGCTACCATCTGATTTACTGTGAAGTTCGACGGCGTCATATGTACACTGCAACACCCTGAGATGTTTAAAGCTATGCGGCAATGCAAAGAAATGACATGTATCGTGCCGCTGTGTCAAAGAAGTTATCGGTCGAACAAGGAAAAGGTGTCTTGTTCACCGCACTAACGGATCCAGCGCGGTTTCCTGAATGAAAAAGTAAGATCAAGAGGGCAGACAGAAGGCTGAATCCGAAGGCTGTTGTGAGAAAAGCATTCTGAGAGGGACTCCATCGAACTATCTTTTCGGATTAGGGTGAACGGTGTCGGGAACAAAATCGCCGTTTATGCATGATTTCAAATATCAATATTTATCCAAAAAATTGAAAATATCCTTTCAAATATCATTCACACAGTTTTTCTCCCATTTCAACGTCTGACTCCCTTTCCAACAACATTTTGGGTATCATGTGCGGTAAGTGTCAGATTGTTCATTGGCATGTTATCATTGTTTGTTTTCAACTGAATCCTAATGGAATGCAGGCTAAGAGGTAAAGGTTTTTTGGTCCTCTGTGATAATTCTTGCTCTTAAGAACAAAGCACATTTTAAAAAATAACTCTGGTGGTTATACTGTCAATGGCTTTTAAAATTAATTTTTTTGCGTACTGCAACCACTTTGAGCACCTATCTATCTATCTATCTATCTATCTATCTATCTATCTATCTATCTATCTATCTATCTATCTATTTAGCTATCTGTCTGTCTTTCTGTCTGTCTATCTATATATCTATCTGTCCATCTATCTATCTGTATATCTATCTGTCGAGAAAATTTCGAGACGTACGCTTATGTCATACATGTGGGCAACGTTTGCACAGGCTGTGTTTCTATTTTCTTTTCGAACGCGTATAGCGTGATGGCAACGCTTCGACGCCAGAAGCACTGCTGGATTTCGCACTCAACGTGTTTAATGTACCCTCGCTCGTGAAGTCGAACCTCAAGCACCGCTTCAAGGCGAAATCTGTGGATCTCGTTGTGCGCGGCGTTTCGATGGCCGTTTCCACGTGCGCCACGCTGAAAGTGGCCACTGCCGTGGCCGAGGGCTACCACTACCGGTTTGACTCGGCGGTCGCCACCGGGCAGCTGAGGGCGCCCCTGGGCGTCGGCCAGGTGGCGCTGTTCGCGGCACACGGGTGAGTTTTATCTATAGACGTGTCTTCCGTAGGACTGCGGGGGTCTTCTGCTATCCTGGACATCGTCAAGTTCGACCACGTTGTCGAATTCCGCCATCAATAAATCCTGATTGTTCCAGAGCGTTGTGCTACGGCCACTCTGATTGGCTCGAAATGTCGCCTTTATGAAAACATGTAGTATGGCGGAATAGGACAGTGTCCAGAATAGTACCCCGGGAACCACCATCTTTGGCTGTGAAGACGATGTTTTTTTTCCTTGTTTTTTTTTCTATATCGCGACTCGAGTTAATAAAGCCACGAAACATTGTATGCACCAAGCGAACCGCTTTCATATATACTTGTGCGTCTACAGTAACACTGCTGGTTTAGTTGCCGGTGATGCAAAACACACAGGTTAACCAACCGATATGGCGGCACTGAAACTCATGCGTGGTTTACAGAAAGTTGAGCTAGTTGACATGATTTAGCGTAGAATGATAAAAGGCGCGCATGTACGGGGACAAGGTCAGGTTAACAGCCTAACATCAAACACAATAAAATCGTCAAACATAATAAAGACAACTTAGGCACACTGTATATATTTATGCCGTTAAATACGTGAGATCGTGCATCAGAAGCCCGAACATGATGCCCTAGAACTAGCCTGGAGGCCATCAGCTGCATTACTATTCTGCCACTTTTCACCAGGAAATGACTGAATACTAATACCGTGCCCTTTGATGGTCCGAAAGGAAACATGCGGTTCCCTATTAACTCAAGCACCACTGCCGTTTTCGACGTTGTATACGAATGCCTTACTAAAGCAAGTCACAAATATTAGTACATGAGAGAGAGAAGAAAGAGAATGAAAGGCAGAAAATTACAATAATTATTCGCTAAAAAAGAGCTACCTCTCGAATTTCGCGCTTACGCGCTATGCAGGGAAGCAGAGGCAAAAGGGCAAAATTCTTTCAACCTTGTGGTTCTTCAGTTGGATTTTTTATATCTTAAAACAAAACAAACAACACACTCTTTTCTGACTTACTTTATGTCATAACAACGAAATATGCTACACGAAGACATATGAGCCATTATTTTACTTTGACCGTTGATTGATTTGTGGGGTTTAACGTCCCAAAACCACCATTTGAATATGAGGGACGCCGTAGTGGAGGGCTCCGGAAATTTTGACCACCTGGGGTTCTTTAACGTGCACCCAAATCTGAGCACACGGGCCTAAAACATTTCCGCCTCCATCATAAATGCAGCCGCCACAGCCGGGATTGGATCCCGCGACCTGCGGGTCAGCAGTCGAGTACCTTAGCCACTAGACCACCGTGGCGGGGCTTTACTTTGACCGTTACATTGCCAATTGCCAAACTTTGTCACTGAGACTGTGGCAATCTTCTTGCTTTAGCAGATCCCAGAGCTTTTTTGTAATGTATTATATAAAAACTATAAAGTCCACAATGTGAACATATATTACTCACAAAAACTTTTCTATCTTTTTCTACAAAACGCTAAACATGCAGCACTTTGCAACTTCTAGCTTATGTAAAATGAGTAAACTGTCATCGTCATGAATGGCCAGCGCCTCTAGATTACGGAAAAATTTGTTTCTCAGTATTTGTTCAAACGAGGTACATAGATTTAGGTGACAGTTACCTTTCCGTGGCCAAAGGTTGAAGCGGCTTATAGGCGACGTAAAATTTTTTTTCTCGATATATAATGCCTCAATAACTGCTTCGCACATTCACATATACGAGCATGATTTTGTTTTTTATCGTGATCGAAGGTGGTCAAAAATTTACCGCCTGAACTGGATAGAAATGTCATATATATATATATATATATATATATATATATATATATATATATATATATATATATTGTCACGAGCGGTTGCAATGCACGGCGCATACAGCGCGAATGAACATTCAGAAAAAAGGTGAAGAAGGAAGACGACGTTGGGTGTGCTGTCTCGAGACCCCTTGTGGAAGTAAACGCGAACCATCCAGGCTCGCCTGTTTTTCAACCTTTTCGTGTACTTCTTGCGTGTAACATTTGGTGGAGCTGTGCTGGGTACCTCCCACGACCTACGACGGAGCCGTCAGCACCAGAACTTCGTAGAAGCCGTCGCCTTGCCGGACTTTCGCCATCGCGCCCCGACATGTCTCTGGAGCAAAATGACCCCCTCAGCAATGCCTCGGCAAGACCACCGCTGTATCAGCATTACCGAGAGCCACGGCCGTTCTCAGCAAAGCCAGGGGAAGACTTCGATGAATGGCTGACCCATTACGAAAGGGTAAGCCAATGCAACAACTGGAACCCGGCCAGCCAGCTCAGGCATGTCGTTTTTTATTTGACGGACACGGCCCTGGTTTGGTATGAAAACCACGCCGACACGCTTACTACATGGAGCAGTCTTATTGAAGAAATGAAGAAGTGCTTTAGCGACTCGGACACTAAGAAGAAACGAGCGGAAACAGCTTTAGCTCAGAGAGCTCAGGTGATCGGCGAGACTTGCACGACATATATTGAAGAAGTTCTCAAGCTGTGTAAGACCATCGACTCTCGAATGCCCGAGGAAGATAAAGTGGGACACCTTTTAAAAGGTATTGCGGAAGACGTCTATAACTTCCTCATTGGAAAAGACAACCTGAACACCGTATCAGACGTGATTCGGCACTGCCGCACATTCGAGGCGCTGAAAACTCGCCGAATCACGCCGAAGTTTGGACGGCTAGCCAATGTCACGACTGTGGCCAGCGTTGACGCGAGTCCGCAGACAGACCTCTCAGCTACCATTCGGCAGATTGTCCGTGAGGAGCTCCTGCAGCACGAAGAACAAACGCGTTATGCGGTGCCGCGTTGCGCCTCCGTCGCTTTCCGAGACGCCGTCTGCGCATCTCCTCCGGCTACTTGGCAGCATTCGGTGAATGCTGCGGATTGTAACAGCTACCGACACGACCCGCATTATGGCCAGACCGAACAACGCCATTACAACTCGATTGATCGGCGTTTTGATCAGCATCCACGCGACGTTCGCCCACGAAGACCCAGCACTGCCTACGACATCCAAGGGGAGGGGATGAGTTACTCTCAGCCTGTGGCCGCTGTGGAATATTTCAATCAGCGTCCGGAAGTTCGCCCTCTGCCCGTGTGTTACAACTGTGGCACGCCTGGCCACATAGCTAGGTATTGTAACCGACGTCGGGCATTCAGCAATGGACAGTCGGGATCGTTTATGCAACACGGTGGTCGTGCAATGGACACTAATAGGCCAGGAAACACCACTTTTGAAGGCTACTTCCGAGAAGAAAGAAGCCGTCACTTCCCTCTGGACAGCTATTCTGGAGAACAAGAAAGGTATCGAAACCGTTACCGCTCTCCTGCCTCCGAACGTACTCTGACACCACCACCAGCTTTCCGAGCGTCTCGATCTCCATCTCCCAGACGGCGTGTGACGTCATCATCTCCTCGACGCCGCTTCGAGTCACCACCGCCGGGAAACTAGCCAGCGCGGCCGATGGAGGTGAGGTCGCTGGAAAATCTTTGCTGCCGACTCGGATACCTCCACCTATCTTCATGCTGAAGAATAAGGTTAATGTACTTATTGATGGCGTTTCTACCATGGCTTTAGTCGACACGGGAGCAACTGTTTCTGTCATGAGTGTGGTGTTCAAAAATCTGCTGGGACGCAAGGTTATGTTTCATTGGGACCACAGCACAAGCTTTCGTGGAGTGAGTGGGGACTCATTATACCCGGTTGGTGTGTGTAACGTGGATGTCTCCTTGGGTGGTCAAACCTTTAACACTGAGTTTACCGTGCTTCCGCGTTCCACACACGATGTAATTCTCGGCATTGACTTTTTGAAATTGTGTGGCGCCAATGTTGACTGCCGAACAGGAGAACTCAGTATTTGCGGAAGTGTGTCCTCTGCGCTCTTAGAAGAATCATCCCAGCAAGAGAGTGTGTTTTGTGTTTCTGAAGACACTGTTGTGCCCGCTTTATCCGCGATGCGCGTTCCTGTTGTTTGTTCGTCTTCTGTTAGTACTTCGTTCGATGTTGCGGTGGAACCGGTCCATAGAAACTGTCTTAAGAAAAATGTGTTGGTTCCGTATTGTATGGT
This sequence comes from Rhipicephalus microplus, assembly GCF_013339725.1. Lineage (NCBI taxonomy): Eukaryota > Metazoa > Arthropoda > Arachnida > Ixodida > Ixodidae > Rhipicephalus > Rhipicephalus microplus. Next base: position 101,846,691 of record NC_051170.1, read on the forward strand.
TTCAGTTACCGATGGATGCGCAGGGCTATGGACGCTAAATTGCTCCACTGAAGCCGTAGTGCTGTCTCAAGGCCTAAAACTTGCTACGTTTCAGGGAGAGTCATTTATACCTATGGCAGTGCTTACAGAACTACCGGATACAGCACAAACCAGTGTCTCGCACACCGCAAACGAACACATGCTCGGAATGGTAGCTACATCGCTCAGTGACCATGAACGTCGTGTTTTGATGGCCCTGCTCTCGAAACACTCTTCAATATTCGACTTTGCACAGCACGACGGCCCCACATCGATTCCTGCATCCCGTACTCGCCATCGCATCAACACAGGATCCGCTGAACCGATTCGTCAAAAACCATATCGTGTGTCCTCTGCGGAGCGAAAGATCATCAGCGCTCAAGTCGAAGAAATGATGGGTAAAGGAGTAATTCGGGAATCGTCTAGCCCTTGGGCAGCTCCAGTGATACTGGTGAAGAAGAAAGACGGCACGTGGCGATTCTGTGTCGATTACCGTCGCCTAAATGCCGTTACTAGGAAAGACGTATACCCACTCCCACGAATTGACGACGCCATCGATTGCCTCTTTGCGGCTTCTTACTTCTCTTCTGTGGATTTACGATCAGGTTACTGGCAGATCCCTATGCACCCGGATGACAGAGAGAAGACCGCTTTTGTAACGCCCGATGGACTATTTGAATTCAACGTGATGCCTTTCGGGCTTTGTAACGCCCCCGCAACGTTTGAAAGGTTCATGGACACTATACTTCGCGGTTTGAAGTGGGAAGTTTGTATGTGCTACCTAGACGACGTTGTGATCTTCGGCCGAACATTTCGTGAGCATAACGAGCGCCTGGACTTGGTACTGAACTGCTTGAGGAAGGCCGGCCTTGTGCTTAATTCTAAAAAGTGCCATTTTGGTGAACGACAGACACTTGTGCTGGGACACCTGATCGACAAAGAAGGTATACGACCAGATCCACAAAAGACAACAGCTGTGGAGGCATTCGAGGCACCTCGCTCTGTGAAGCAGCTACGAAGTTTTTTAGGGTTATGCTCCTACTTTCGCCGTTTCATTCCCAAATTTGCTGACATAGCTCATCCGCTCACATGCCTTCTCCAAAAAGGTGTTCCTTTCGAGTGGAGCTCGGAATGCGACTCATCGTTTCGGCAGCTAAAGCTACTGTTGACGTCCCAGCCTATTCTTCGCCACTTCAATCCGTCATCACCGACAGAAGTTCATACCGATGCTAGTGGTGTTGGCATTGGCGCCGTACTAGTTCAGCGTGTCGGCGACAGCGAGCATGTGATATCGTACGCTAGCCGCTCATTGAGTCGCCCCGAGCGCAACTACACTGTCACCGAACAAGAGTGTCTGGCGGTCGTCTTCGCTGTGCAACGGTTTCGATCGTATCTCTACGGGCGCCCCTTTACTGTCGTCACGGATCATCACTCTCTATGCTGGCTTGTGAATCTTCGGGATCCCTCTGGTCGACTAGCACGCTGGGCGCTCCGTCTGCAGGAGTATGATTTCGTTGTTTCCTACAAGAGCGGCCGGCGACACGCTGATGCTGATTGTCTCTCTCGCCTGCCACTCCCAACGACTGAATGTGACGCGGACAACTTTGATGAATACATCGCTTTTGTGTCCACGGGATTTCCGGATATGGATACCTTCATATCAGAGCAGAGGAAAGACGACAGCTTACAGCCGCTATTCGCGGCCGCGCGGGAGTCCGCTGCAGACAATCGTTTTCGCTTACGTGACGGCGCCCTATATAAGACGAACTTCTCGGCTACCGGTGCGCGCTACCTTTTGGTTGTCCCCAAGAGCCTTCGCAGTCACGTATTATCTGCCATGCACGACGAACCAACTTCCGGACATCTTGGATGCACAAGAACACTCTACCGTGCTCAGGAACGCTTTTATTGGCCCCGGATGCGCAATGATACCGAACGGTACGTCGCCAGCTGCACCCAATGTCAGCGTTACAAGCGACCAACTGACGCGCCGTCTGGTCGCCTTCAGCCTGTTTCGCCTCCTAGCACCCCCTTTGAGCAAGTTGGTATAGATCTTCTGGGCCCTTTTCCGCGATCCACAGACGGCAATCGTTGGGTCATCGTTTGCGTAGACCACTTAACCCGTTATTGTGAGACGGCAGCACTGCCGTCGGCCACAGCAAAAGACGTTTCCATCTTCTTGCTGTTTCAAGTTATCCTCAGACACGGACCTCCTCGCATCGTAATCAGCGACCGTGGGCGGCAATTTACCGCGGATGTTGTCGAAGAGACCCTTCGTCTGTGCTCATCAAGCTTCCGCCATTCCACTCCATACCATCCACAGACTAATGGTCTAGTGGAACGCACGAACCGAACGCTTGCCAACATGCTGTCCATGTACATCGACTCCGCGCACAAAAACTGGGACACAATTTTGCCTTTCATCACCTATGCTTTCAACACCGCAAGACATGAGACCACTGGTTACTCACCTTTCTTTCTCCTTTATGCTCGTCCACCACGCTATAATCTTGACACTATGCTTCCCTACTCTGCTCATCACAGTGAGCCGATCAACGAGATTCTCTGTAGAGCAGAAGAAGCGCGACGCCTCGCTCGGCTACGCACCGTCACCTCGCAAGACCGATCAAAGATCCGCTATGACGACCGTCACCGACATGTTCACTTCAATCCTGGAGATCAGGTGTGGCTCTGGACGCCTCTACGGAAACGTGGCCTGTACCAGAAATTTCTCGCTCACTATGTCGGGCCCTACGTTATCCTCGAACGCCTCAGTGAGGTCAACTACCGCATAGCACGGCTCACAAGCACTGGACGGCGCTCGGCTAAAACAGAAGTGGCGCACGTCGCTCGCATGAAGCTATGCAATGCACGAACCACTGAGTGACTCGCCCGGCGGGCTTCGTCTGCCAACGGGGAAATGTCACGAGCGGTTGCAGTGCACGGCGCATACAGCGCGAATGAACATTCAGAAAAAAGGTGAAGAAGGAAGACGACGTTGGGTGTGCTGTCTCGAGACCCCTTGTGGAAGTAAACGCGAACCATCCAGGCTCGCCTGTTTTTCAACCTTTTCGTGTACTTCTTGCGTGTAACAATATATATATATATATATATATATATATATATATATATATATATATATATATATATATATATATATATATATATATATATTGCCACAAGGCAGTAGTGGGATTGGGGCATAAAGCGGTAGAGGGTCCCTGGCTAAAAGGGAAGACTACGAAGTGGATAGAGACTGGTTCCAGCCCACCAGTGCGCCAGGCATTGTGATCGCGTGTAATCGTTGTAAATATCTGTAAATATACGTTTTCTTGTAAGATTATTGGTGGAGGTGCGGGGTACGCCTACCTGGCTTTTCCGGCAAACCAACACGGAACTTCGGAGTGGTCGCCACCTTCATTTTTCTGCAATGGCTCAACAGGCCCACCCACAAGAGCAACAGCAGCCGCAGCTGCAGCAGCTGCAGCAGCACCAGCAGCAGCAGCAGCAGCAGCAGCAGCAGCAGCACCAGCAGCACCAGCACCAGCACCAGCAGCGCCAGCACCAGCAGCACCAGCAGCAGCAGCAGCAGCTGCCTCCTCTGATTCTCCTGCCTCCACGAGACCCCGGAACCTTCTCGGGCACAGGCAAGGACAAGGTGAATGTTGAAGATTGGGTCGCTTTGTACGAGCGCGTGAGCGAATACTATAGGTGGGACCCTACGTTGGTGCTGGCCAACGTTGTATTTTACTTGCGGGATACGGCGCTCACCTGGTATGAGACGCATGAGTCGGAGTTGACCAGCTGGGACGTTTGCAAACTGAAGCTTCTCGAGTTATTCAGCAGGCCATTTGGGCGACAGCAGGCCGCGAAGAAAGACCTCGAATGTCGCGTGCAGACATCGACAGAATCGTATGTATCTTACATACAGGACGTATTGGGCCTCTGTCGAAAGGTGGACGAGAACATGAGCGAAACTGACAAAATCGCTCACATATTGAAGGGAATTGCCGATGACGCGTTCAATCTGTTGATCGTTAAAGATTGCGCCACCGTCGACGCGGTTGTGAAGGAGTGTCAGCGCTTCGAGCACGCCAATAACCGTCGCATAACCCGCCAGTTTGCGCGTCTGCCTAATACTGCAGCCACTTCGACCTGTGAAGACAGCCCCAAGTTCACGCAAGCTACATCGTCCGAAAATGTCACCCGAATCGTTCGTCGCGAACTCGAAGCAATGGCTCCTGCAGCCATCGCCTCTGACGGTCCTCAAGACAACGCATCCACCGTCTCCCTCATCCAAGCCGTCGTTCGCCAAGAAATAGCAAATCTCGGCATCACACCTGTTTGCGCTGTTCGCACCACCGAGAGCTCGGCTTCTGTTAACCAGATTCCGGTGTACCCTTCACGCTACCCTTCCCGCTACCGGAACCCTGCTGAATGGAGAACGTCGGATGATAGACCAATCTGCTTTCACTGCTCTCGCGCCGGCCACATTGCACGCTACTGTCGCAATCGTTGGTCATCCAATTCATCTTGGAACACTGGGACATGGCGTCGCTTTGAAGGCAGTTCTCGCCGCTTTTCTACTCCGTACGATCCACAGCCTGCTCCTACTAACGTTCAGGGCCGAAGGTTCAGCCGGTCGCCATCACCCCAAGGCCGCCGATCTCTCTCGCCGATGATTTCTCGATCCAGGTCCCCTGCACGACCTGGGCCCTCAACCTCGGGAAACTAGACCATGCAGCTCCCGGAGGTGACGCTGCATTAACGACCCATTCTGCAAATCCTCTGTTGACGATTCCTACACGCCGCAATATTTTGGACCTTTTGGTGGATGACGTTACCGTTACAGCCCTGATAGACACTGGTGCACAAATTTCAGTCATGAGCGCTGCTCTCTGTACTAAACTGCGAAAAGTGATCACGCCTCCTATTAAGTGTGCAGTAATGCTTGCCGATGGGAGCACATCTGCCGTTCTCGGCATGTGTACCTCTCGCGTATGTATTGCTGGGCGCCAGACCGTCGTATTGTTCACCGTGCTTGAGCAGTGCCCACATGACGTGATTCTTGGCCTCGACTTTCTCTCTGCGCACTCCGCCCTTATCGACTGCTCGACAGGTCTTCTTCAGTTGGAACTGCCTTTTGACGCCGCTGTTGCCCATGACGCTCAAAGTCGCCTTTGTGCCACCGAGTTCCTGCATCTTCCGCCGCAAGCCGCGACTTACGTGCAGCTCGTGTGTGATCCGCCTGTGCGCGATGGTGAATATGTCGTTTCACCTATTACCGACGTTGTGCTAAAGCACTCCATTGCTGTCCCGCACACGAGAGTATGCCAGAATCAGACCCATCTGTCTCTTTTGAACTTTGGTTTCTCCACGCATGTGCTGCCTGCTGGTATTAAACTAGGCGTCATGTCGTCGCTGCAAGAGTGTGATATTTCTGAACTGTCGGCTCAGCAACCTACTCCGCATGTCAACTTGCTCACTGCGCCCAACCTGTCAAGCATTGACATTGCCAAAATGATAGCGCCAGCTCTTTCGCCCTCCGAAGCACAAGACCTCCACCGTCTGTTGACATCCTATGCGGACATATTCGATCTTGACAACCGCCCCTTAGGCAAGACATCAGTTGTGACCCATCACATCAACACCGGCGATGCCAACCCAATTCATCGCCGCCCTTACCGCGTCTCCGCCGCCGAACGCTCTGTCATCCAGAAAGAGGTCGAGAAAATGCTCGCCAAAGGCGTCGTCGAACACTCATCTAGTCCGTGGGCATCCCCGGTAGTGCTTGTCAAGAAGAAGGGCAACACATAGCGGTTTTGCGTCGACTATAGACATCTCAACAAGGTCACTAAGAAGGACGTTTACCCTTTACCAAGAATAGATGACGCCCTTGACTGCCTTCATGGCGCAAAGTTTTTCTCGTCCATTGACCTTCGATCTGGTTATTGGCAGATCGCTGTTGACCCACGGGACCGAGAAAAAACAGCATTTGCAACCCCCGATGGGTTATATCAATTTAAAGTAATGCCGTTTGGGCTTTGTAATGCGCCGGCCACCTTTGAACGCATGATGGACTCCCTTCTGCGCGGCTTCAAATGGTCCACTTGCTTATGCTACTTGGATGATATAATTGTTTTTTCACCGACGTTCGCAAGCCATCTAGAGCGACTGTCCAGTATTCTCCAAGTATTTCGCAACGCCGGTCTCCAGCTGAACTCTTCCAAATGCCGTTTCGGCCGCCGCGAAATAACTGTACTTGGTCACCTCGTTAACGCATCTGGGGTACAGCCCGATCCGGACAAAATTCGCGCATTGACTCAATTTCCCGTGCCCTCTTCTCATAAGGATGTCCGGAGCTTCCTTGGTTTGTGCTCCTATTTTCGCCGCTTCATCCGAAATTTCGCCGATATTGCGCGGCCTCTCACCGAGCTTCTTAAAAAAGACGTCCCATTTACTTGGAATTCGCCTCAGAGTGCTGCATTTTCGGCGCTCATTGCAGCCCTCACGACTACGCCAATATTAGCCCACTTCGATCAGACTGCCCCGACAGAAGTTCGTACGGACGCGAGTGGCCACGGAATTGGTGCTGTTTTAGCTCAGCGTCAGCATGGACGTGACTGTGTCATCGCCTACGCCAGCCGCCTTTTATCCCCTGCCGAGAGGAATTATTCAATCACCGAAAGAGAGTGTCTTGCTCTTGTTTGGGCTGTCGCTAAATTTCGCCCGTACCTCTTCGGCCGCAGTTTTACTGTTGTAACTGATCACCATGCACTCTGCTGGCTTTCCTCGCTAAAGGATCCCACGGGACGTCTCGGCCGTTGGTCTCTACGCCTCCAAGAATACACCTTCTCGGTCGTGTATAAATCTGGTCACCTCCATCAAGACGCCGACTGCCTGTCACGGTATCCAGTGGATCCACCAGACGCCACAGAGAGAGCTACGGAGGCTTGCGTCTTATCAATATCAGACTTTCTTGATATCGCTTCTGAGCAACGCCGCGACCCGGATTTACTTCCCATCATAGAAAGCCTGAGTTCCGCTACTCCACCCACTTCTCTGAACTTGTATTTCCTTCATGAAGGAGTTCTCTACCGCCACAACATGCGCCCTAACGGCCCTGACCGCCTTCTCGTCGTGCCTTCCCATTTGCGTGTAGATGTTCTCCGACAGCTTCACGATGAACCTGCCGCTGGTCACCTGGGAGTCACTCGCACTTATGATCGCGTCCGGCGCCGTTTTTTCTGGCCACGCCTATATCGCTCGGTGCAAAAGTATGTTGCCAGCTGTGACCTTTGTCAACGTCGAAAACGACCAACATCGCTTCCAGCTGGCCTTCTTAACCCTATTGAGATCCCTGCTGAACCATTCTACCGCGTAGGGCTCGACCTTCTCGGGCCATTTCCCACTTCTGCATCCGGGAACAAATGGGTTGCCGTGGCCACCGACTACGCGACACGTTATGCGATCACCCGCGCTCTTCCAACCAGCTGCGCTACCGATGTCGCCGACTTTCTGCTACATGACATCATATTGCATCACGGCGCTCCTCGACAGCTCGTTACTGACCAAGGCCGATACTTTTTATCTCGCGTCGTCCAGGATATCGTACGTTCCTGTTCCACGAACCGCAAGTTCACAACGGCATACCATCCACAAACTAATGGACTTACAGAGCGCCTGAATCGCACTATCACGGACATGTTGTCAATGTATGTTTCTCCAGACCACCGTGACTGGGACGCAACGTTACTCTACGTCACCTTCGCTTACAACTCCTCCAGACATGACACCGCAGGCTATTCCCCGTTCTACCTTCTTTATGGACGGGAACCCTCTCTGCCTCTTGATACACTCCTTCCCGCTGGTTCAAGCTCCCCTGTCACATACGTCCGCGATGCCATAGAGCGAGCTGACGCAGCACGACAGATTGCCCGAGAACGACTCATGCTTTCTCAAGCCTCTCAGAAAGATCGATACGATCGTCACCACCGTGAAGTTTCGTATGCACCAGGTTCTCTCGTACTCTTGTGGACCCCATGTCGTCACATCGGCCTCTCCGAAAAACTTTTATTTCGCTATGACGGACCATACAAAGTCCTTCGCAAGATCAGCAACCTCACCTACGAGATACAGCGAGTCGTCGACGAAGCGCACTCAATGCCACCACCATCCACTGTTGTGCACGTCGTAAGACTGAAGCCTTATGTGTCACCCAACACTCCCCTTTCGTGACAAGCGCCGGGTCGGCGCTTTAACGCCGCGGGGTAGTGCCACTAGGCAGTAGTGGGATTGGGGCATAAAGCGGTAGAGGGTCCCTGGCTAAAAGGGAAGACTACGAAGTGGATAGAGACTGGTTCCAGCCCGCCAGTGCGCCAGGCATTGTGATCGCGTGTAATCGTTGTAAATATCTGTAAATATACGTTTTCTTGTAAGATTATATATATATATATATATATATATATATATATATATATATATATATATATATATATGTGTGTGTGTGTGTGTGTGTGTGTGTGTGTGTGTGTGTGTGTGTGTGTGTGTGTGTGTGTGTGTGTGTGTGTGTGTGTGTGTGTGTGTGTGTGTGTGTGTGTGTGTGTGTGTGTGACGTATCAAGTGATGGTTAGTAGAGGTCGAGAAGGAAAAAGTGAGAGTAGAATAAACATGGGGTATGAGCCAGGCTTCGTCACCCATTCATAATAGCGTCACACGAGTCGACAGGATGAAGACCTCCCAGCCACTTCATCAGTGTCTCATCATCGAGGCAGTTCTACACAACACGCCCTGACCATACATCGACTATGGAATCATCTCCTAGCCGCACACAGCGACCAGCACCATGACAGAATCATCGACCGACATTCCCATCCCCAAGTACACCGGAGCAGCGGACGATGGACCTGTACAGGACTGGTTCGACCTGTTCGAGTTCTACGCTACCACTGCATCTTGGTCGGAACGGGAAATGGTTACGAGCTTCAGCGACTACGTCACCGGTGAGGCATTTAAATTTTACCTCACCCACATATTCGACAACGGTGAATCTTGACAAAAGATAAAACAAGAAATGATCGTTTGGTTTAAGAAATACGATGACGACTACGACGAAGACTTGCTTGTAACCCACCATCCACAGACAACTGCACTCAGTCATCAATTTTACAGGCAGTCATCAACCATTCGAACGCACAACAAGATTCGACCTCTGACAAAAGACGAAGTGGCACGCGAGTTCAGTGGCAGACGACTACGCGTATTTCGGGAAAAACACAGCCATTGAGCGCGCCTCTCTTCTGCACGAAAGTCGGCATTTGCGAAGTCATCGCTTCAGCATATGACCCGACACGTTTCCCAACCACCTGATGCCGTTCACTCTTCGTCTGGTATACGTGGTCCACCACCTCGGTTTTCATCAAGCGATTCTTCAAGCGCTCCTAACATTCACCATTTGCCTTATAAGGACGCCGTATTTATGGTAGATGACCTGGCTCATCGGGAAAATACCCTGTCGAGCCATGCTCCTTCCACACGGGTTCATGCATCGCCATCCAGTCTATACACACTCGACAGTGGAAGAAACACCGAAGGCTCCAACGCATCGAACGTCGCACGCTGCAATGCGCAAGAGCCTCTTATAGTGAACAGGGTAGAAGAAGCTTCTGAAGAACTTTCTACCACTTCCGAAGCATTATCTTCATTGCCCTAAGTGCATGACAACAGCCCACAAACTACCAGCTGCCGACTGGGCCCCACATCAAGTTGTGAGGAAAACGAGCGCGATGTTCAAGAAGGGATCTCACCGCAATGCGTTTCACAGCAACATCAGCAACGCCAGCAAAAGCAAGTCCAAGAATCGCAGACACTCTAACGGATACACCGACAAGGACGACGACGCAAAGTCAGCCTCTTAAAACAAATTCAAGACGTCAGGCATCTTTGCATAAGGTATCAGCGCCAGAAACTCATTTGGCACAAAATATCAAGACAGCGCCTAAGATTACAGCTCCGAAACCTCAGGAAACACCGAACAGGACAAGAAGTCACCAGTTCTACCACGCAAAGATTCCGATACCATCCCATTAGTTCACGAAAACGGAGCCAACGTCACAGAAAACTACAAAAGAGACTGAACGCTATAATTTGTACAATGCATGAACATAGACATAATTCCTTGAACTTCAGTTCTTGTACACGCAGGCTGCAAGCACTAATTCTGTCTCAGCCGCGACACAGAATAATGCGCGTACGACAGAGGATTCTGCGCCTACGACATTCGACCTTAAAATGCTCCAAGGACTTCAAACCTTGTTCGTTCCTCGCAGGTGCTCAAGTCACGTCATGGTCAGTGCAGTTTTGCAAGACGCGATTACCTTCTCCAGAACGCCACAGCCAACCTCGCCCACCAGAACTCCCCCATTTACCGGGCTGCTGCACTCTTTTCTGAAGTTTTGCGAGTTTACGGAACACCACGGGGCCATGAAACCAATTGTGCATTTTGACATTGTGACTTCTCAACCTCTGCTTGTTTACTTTTGTTGTGCGTAATCCATGCCTTCTTTTGGGGGGAGGGGGGATCGTGTGACGTATCAAGTGATGGTTAGTAGAGGTCGAGAAGGAAGAAGTGAGAGTAGAATAAACATGGGGTATGAGCCAGGCTTCGTCGCCCATTCATAATAGCGTCACACACACACACACACACACACATATATATATATATATATATATATATATATATATATATGTGTGTGTGTGTGTGTGTGTGTGTGTGTGTGTGTGTGTGTGTATGCGTGTGTGAGTGTGCGCGTGTGCGCGTGCGTGTACGTGTGTGTGTGTGTGCGTGTGGGGGGGGGGGGAATAAGTGTATACCTAAGGGCTCGTTTTTATGTGTTTTGACACAATCCTGCTCACGACACGTTATTTTTTTCAGCCACTTTTCTTTCTTCTTATTTACATTACATTTGTTCTAATAACTTCCCCTATACATTCCTTGGCATTATTGTCTGTTTAATCTCATATATATATATATATATATATATATATATATATATATATATATATATATATATATATTATATTCGCGAGAGGAAACGATAGGAGGCAAGAACTCGAAGTGGAGGACTGTTTACTCAGCCACAGCTGCCATTCACTTCTTCGCTCTCGTCTTCTGCCACCAACACAGCGTGGCATTACCCTCGCTCCAAAGAAAAAAAAGAAAAAGCATCGCATGAATGCCACGGCTCCGAAAAACAACGAAAGGTAGTCAGAAATGTCTGTGTCCTTTGAAAAGAAAAAGGACGAGATTAAAAAAAGAAGCATGAAAGTAATGAACAATTGTCTTGAAGGCTATTGCCACATCACAATGTTCTTGACTTGCTGTCAACGCGAGTAGTACGGCTTCATCCTGGAGACGTGAACCACATCCGAGGAGTGTGGTCTGCGAGAACGGTGTGACGTGTCTGCTGGGACAACTTCGTATACTTCACTTCGCCGAGGCGATGAAGAACTTGGTAGGGTCCGAAGTACTGACATAACAATTTTTCTGGGTGTCCCCGTTGACGTATAGGAGTCCAAACCCAGACTAGGTCACCGGGCTCGTATATTACTGCTCTGTGGTGGGTGTTGTATCGGCGAGTATCTTGATTTTGCCGCGATAAAATGCGAAAGCGCGCCAGCTGCCGGGCGTCTTCGGCACGCTGAACAAATACATCTGCGTCCGGGGTAATCGTTGGTTGCAGCATGGTGTCAACCAACGATTGGTTGCAGCATGGTGGTTGCAAAAGTTGGTTGCAGCATGGCGTCAAGCATTGTGGTGACGTCGCGGCCGCAAACCAGACGAAAAGGAGCAAAGCCGGTGGTTTCCTGCAAAGCCGTATTGTAGGCAAACGTTATATACGGGAGGATTTCATCCCAATTCTTCTGATCCTTGGCGACATACATCGAAAGCATATCTGCAATCGTTTCGTTAAGGCGTTCGGTTAACCCGTTAGTCGGCGGGTGGTACGCAGTTGCTGTTCGGTGCGTCGTACCGCTCAGCAACAGGATCTGTCAGAGCAACTGTGCCGTAAAAGCAGTACCACGATCTGTGATGACGACAGCGGGAGCACCGTGGCGGAGAACGATGTTTTTGATGAAAATGTCAGCCACCTCGGAAGCAGTTGCTCGCTGGGTGGCTTGTGTTTCACAGTATCTGGTCAAGTAGTCAGTGGCAACCACAATCCAGTGATTACCAGCCGTAGACTTCGGAAATGGGCCGAGTAAATCCATCCCGACCTTTTCAAAAGGTGCGTCAGGGGTAAGCAAAGGCTGAAGCAGACCGGCTGGTTTCGTCGTTGGAGTTTTGCGGCGCTGACAGGCTGTGCATGTCTTGACGTACTGCCGGATGGTTTTCGCAAGTTTCCGCCAGTAGTATTTGTCTTTGATCCGCGCTAGAGTACGCGCGAAGCCAAGATGCCCTGACGATGGCTCGTCGTGACAAGCAGGCAAAATATCATCGCGGAAAGCAGCAGGAACGACGAGGAGTTAAACAGTTTTCGTTGAATGAAAGTTGCGCTTGTAGAGGATGCCTTGGCGTAGACAGAAAGATGACAAATCACGCACAAACTGACATGGGGGTTGTGGGCGGCGTCCCTCAAGGTATTCGATCAGTGGTTGTAATTCTAAGTCCTCGCGTTGCTGCTCAGCCACGTTTAATGATGCGAGAATAGCAAGGCAGCTGAAGTCTTCATCGTTGTCTTCTTCAGTGACCTCGACGGGTGCGCGGGAAAGACGGTCAGCGTCGGTGTGTTTCTGACCAGACTTAAACCATCGTTATAATGAATTCTTGTAACCGAAGGCTCCATCTTGCGAGACGGCCCGAAGGATCTTTCAGATTCGCTAGCCAGCAGAGAGAGTGGTGGTCACTGATGATTCGGAAGGGGCGTCCGTACAAGTAGGGCCTGAATTTCGTTATGGCCCATACAACCGCCAGACATTCTTTTTCAGTCGTCGAGTAGTTCTCCGCAGATGACAACGTGCGGCTAGCGTAGGCGATGACGCGTTCCACGCCATCTTGATATTGCACGAGAATAGCTCCGAGGCCAGGGTTGCTCACGTGAGTCAGTGCGGACTTCTGTGTCTGCTTCGGTGTCGAAGTGACCGAGGATCGGTGACGTTTGTAGGCGTTGTTGAAGGTCGCGGAAAGCGCCGAATTGTTTGGGGCCCCAGACGAAGGCGACGTCATCCTTGACGAGTTGTTGTAGAGGGTTGGCGATTTTCGAAAAGTTCGGCACGAAGCGGCGGTAATAAGCACAAAGTCCCAGAAAGCGGCGTACATCATGCTTTGTTTTCGGTATCGGGAACAAAGAAGCTGCCGCAGCCTTGTCAGGATCGGGGCGAACACCACTGCTGCTGACAATGTGGCCAAGGAATTTCAGTTACTCATATCCAAAATAACACTTTTTCGGTTTCAGAGAGAGGCCGGCAGTGCGAATAGCCAGAAGAACCGCCTCAAGCCGCTCAATGTGCTGTTGAAAATTCGTAGAAAAATGACTACGTCGTCTAAATACACTAAACAAGAGTACCACTTCAAGCCACATAAAACTGTGTCCATCATTCATTGGAACGTCACTGGAGCGGAGCACAGGCCAAAAGGGAGAACTTTAAATTCATAGAGACCGTCTGGTGTAATAAACGCTGTTTTTTCTCGGTCCCGTTCATCTACTTCAATCTGTCAATATCCGCTACGGAGATCCATGGAAGAGAAGTAACGGGCGTCTTGCAGGCGATCCAAGGAGTCATCAATACGAGAAAGAGGATATACGTCTTTTTTCGTTATTTTGTTCAGTTTGCGGTAGTCGACGCAGAATCGTAATGAACCATCTTTCTTTTTAACCAGAACAACTGGTGACGCCCAAGGACTAGTCGATGGTTGAATTACGTTGTCGTCGAGCATTTGTTTCACTTGATGACGGATAGCATCTTGCTCCTTCTGCGACACGCGGTAAGCATGTTGGCGCACGGGTTGCACGTTGGGCTCAGTGATAATTCTGTGCTTCGTTGGAGGAGTCTGCCGGACTTTCGAAGTAGTGGCAAAACAGTCACTAAAGGATTAGAGGAGACGGAGGAGCCTTGCCCTCTTAGGTTCTTCCAACTGGCGATTGACGTTGAGGCGACTAGTCACGTCAGTATCGCAGCTGTTCTCAGTCGAGATCGTCGTAATCAAAGGGAAGGCGTCCAAATCATCCAATGCTTCCAAGTAAGCTATGGTTGTGCGTTTCGCAAAATGCCTGTGTTCGCCACCGAAGTTCGTAACTAAAACCGCAGTCTGGCCATTTCGCAGTTGAACGAGACTTCGAGCAATGGTCACTTCCCGATCAAGCAATAACGTCAGGTTACTTTCAGCGATGCCCGTAATCGACTGCTTCCGTGGACACTCAACAAGCACGAAGACACAACTGCGAGGTGGCAACGTTACGCAATCATCGACTACGCGTAAGGCTACGCCACGATGTTCGTTCTCGTTGTGGGAATCTGGAGAAACACAGTTAGCAAAACTGACGAACAAATCACGCAGATTAATTATCGTTCCATAATCTTGCAGAAAATCCATGCCCAAAATGACCGGCCGAGAACAATTGGGCAGTACAAGAAATAATGCTACAAAAGCCAACGCACAAATCTCAAGCCTGGCTGTGCACCTTCCTATAGGGGATACGAGGTGTCCTCCAGCGGTGATTAGTTGAGGGCCGTCCCACGTTGTCAGCACCTTGTGTAGACGGGTGGCCAATGAAGCACTCATCACCGAGTAATCAGCTCCCGTGTCGACAAGCGCAGTCACCGGATAACAGTCGACGGAAACGGTAATGACAGCGGACGTTCTGTTGGCAGTTTCACAAACAGGCTTTAACGGCACGTGTAAGGCAGCGGTGGAGGGTATTTGTCGGTTCGCGTGACAGTGGCCTCACCTCCGGAGGTCGCCGCTTTCAGTTTCCCCGGCGTGGACTTGCGCCACTGACACCAGGGGACCCAAAGGCGGGTCGGGCGCGGTGCGTTGGTGTGGACGGACGGGGTGATAGTAGGGAGTTTTTTTGCTGGGTACCCGAGCGGCTTGCGTACGCAGGACGTTGGGGCGGCGGTATTACGCATGCGCGAAACCCCAAACAGATGCGTCGCAAGATCGCTGGGGCAATGGGGCCATGCGTCCGCGCGGTCCACCTTCGCAAGAACTCACGGTATCCGCACTGCGAATACTCTAGCCGTCGAGTTAAAATAAGCCAAAGTGCGAGCACTTAAAGCGATTTCATGGTTTCAGCCAGATTTCTAAAGCTAGAATGGCCTGGAACATAGAAACTAATACCCCTGTCACACGGGCACTTAAAAGTCTTTTAAGTAAGCGGTCTTTTTCCGAAAAGGAGTTTCTGACAGCAGACACACGGCACAGAGCGAACTCATTTTCAGAAGCGGTCTTTTTCGTAAACGGCGTTCGTCGATCTCTTTTACGGCTCCGAATGAGTAGCCTCGAAACCAGTCGGCGCCAGCAATTTCCGAGTGGTGGGAAAAAAAGAGCGAATGCTTATTTTTCTGTCACCAAAACTCCTTGTAAAAACAAATTTCATATCCTGCAGAAGGTTTAATTAGCTATTTTATGGTTATTTCCTTTTCTACTCTCGTAAGCAGCTACAACGCGTCGGCAATATCACGTGGTGACGCTCGGTCTTGCGCTGCTTTATCCTCTTCTTGGCGGCTTTTGCAGCGTCTGCCTCGCTTTCCAGAGCGAGAAGGCAGGCCGTGACGCTTGCGATCCTCACTTTTTCTCCCGTACGGTCGCCCATAACGTGTCGAGAGCAGTCGAGAGCAGCGAAAAACAAATACGGTAAATAAAAGCACAGTAGTGCCAGACGGACTTGTGCACGTCGCTAGTTATGGGAATGCTTCCTTATCTAGTGCAAAAAACATTCACATTGGTGTTTCCTCATCTCTTATTCTTAAATTTATTTGAAGAAACGAGCAGTGCAACAAGTCTTTAATTTGTACATTGTGATACATCTTTAATTTTCATTGCTTCTCTTTTAACTGCTAGCGCCACGCTTTCGCTGGCGTCTTCGAACGAAAACACTAAAAGGAGATCGTTGCTGCCGTGTGTCTGCGCTGCAAACACCTCTTTGTTAAAAGTCTTTTAACTTCGTAAAAGACCGCTTACTTAAAAGACTTTTTGCGCGCCCGTGTGACACAGGTATAAAAGACACATGCCAGCCCCCGACCAGCTGAATAGGCGGCGCCATCTAGCGCGGCGATAGTGAAACAGACAACCACAACTTTGTTATTGCAGAAGCATTGTACAATGTACATCTGGTGCAAAAATTGCGCAGCGACAATACTACAAATAAGTAACCTTTTTATTCATTTTCACTTCAAAAACATTACACGTAAGCTAACATGTTCATGACTGCGGTTGCACAAAGTGTCACAAGATGTCGACACCGTCGTTACAATAGCTTTGTATTTCACTATTTTGCGTACACCAGATTACTGTACACAATAAAAAGTGTCCTTATCACTACGTATGTTTAATTTAACATTTTAAATAATAAAAATACCTAAATAATACTTACGCGACAAGACGCTATGGCTCAGCGAGTGCGTGTGAACTTCGTGCGGCTTGCGTTTGCGTGCGTGCCACTGTGGCGCCAACTAAAAGGCATTCCGGTTGGGTATGGGTTGGGCACGCAACGCCGCGCGCTCCCAAGCCCGCAAGGCCCAAGAGAATGCGTACCCAGCACTAAAACTCCCTAGTGACCGTGACTGTCGTCGCGGTGGGACAGGAGCATGATGACTACCTTCCAAGTAATCCGCAATTTCTTGTGGGCACTCACCATAGTGTGCACAACGTGCATCTGGGTGGAATCCGCGTATGCCTATTCGTCGGTAGTAACAGTCGTGGTACATGTGTCCAACTTCGCCTCAATGGTAGCACAAAGGACGATTGTCAGGTGCACGCCAGACGGTGGACTTCCGCGGGCCAGGACGATAATCGGCCTGAGAAGGCAGGCGATGGGCTGGACTTGGAAAGCGTCTGGGGGTCCCAGTAGGTTGATAAGCAAAATGTGCCGTAGACGGCGTAGAGGCGCGTAGAGCATCCGCGTAGAAAAGCGTCGGAGGTTCGACTTGCGATGGTGGTGAGGAGAGAACGAACTGCCTGATTTCGTTACGAACGACGTCCGTAAGAGCAGCGCTACTGGGAGGGGAATCTACATGAAATTTCCGAAGTTCTTCGCGTACAACTTGCCGTATGAGTTCTGTAAGGACCTCCCTGTTATCACCTCCTGGTACAAGCGAGCACGCAGCGGACATGGCCATCTGACGCTCATACTGCGACACCCGCTGCCGAAGCATGCGCTCCATAATTGTGGCCTCACGTAGGAACTCGGACACAGTCGTAGGAGGGTTGCGTACAAGGCCCACGAAAAGTTGCTCCTATACGCCTCGCATTAGCAGGCGCACTTTCTTGTCTTCTGGCATGTGGGGGTCAGCCCGTCGAAACAATCGCGACATTTCTTCGACAAACATGGCGACGCTCTCGTTCGGCATTTGAAATCGCGAAGAAAGTGCCTGCTCCGCTCTCTCTTTTCGTTCGGGGTTACTGAACGTGAAAAATTGAATTGCTGCACAAACTTGAAGAAAAAAACAAGAGAGACAGGAAAGTGTGCAGCAATTCAATTTTTCAAGTATGAACCAACTAGTCTGCAAAAAAGTATTGTTACTGAACGCCTCCCGAAGATGCCGATTGAATTCCTGTCAACTTGTGAATGAAGTTTCGTGGTTCTCATACCACACTCCTGCCGCGTCTAAGAGGGAGATATACACGTTCTTCAACTTACGGCGATTGTCCCAGTCGTTGATGGCAGCGACCTGGTCGAACTGGTCAAGCCAGTCTTCGACATCCTCGCCAGCATCACCATGGAAGGAGTTGGGTGTGCGAGACGTGTTGATGACACAGGGTATGCTAGCGAGTGGGTCATGCTCGGTTTGGGTTGCGGATGTGGCAAACATTGTCCTCACGGAACTTGCCAAGGGGCCGTACTGTGGTGGTAGTCCTTGAAGGCGGCGGCTGCTTCGATAGATATCAGCAGACCCTGGTGCACTGGCGGTAGTTGCTTCTGGTTCAGGACCAGCAGGCATAAGCGTTGCATACAGTACCCAGCACCTCCACCAGTCTGTCGCGAGAGGAAACGATAGGCAGGAACTCGAAGTGGAGGACTGTTTACTCAACCACAGCTGCCATTCACTTCTTCGCTCTCCTCTTCTGACACCAACACAGCGTGGTATTATATATATATATATATATATATATATATATATATATATATATATATATATATATATATATATATATATATATATATATATATATATATATATATATATATATATGTATGTATATGTATATATATATATATATATATGTGTGTGTGTGTGTGTGTGTGTGTGTGTGTGTGAGAGAGAGAACATGGCGAACTCCTTCCTCCCCCGGGGCGTTTAATACTCTACGCCAATGCATCATCATCATCATCATTAGCCTGACTACGTCCACTGCAGGACAAAGGCCTCTCCCATGTTCCGCCAGTTAACCCCGTCCTGTGCTTGCTGCTGCCAATTTATACCCGCAAACTTCTTAATCTCATCTGCCCACCTAACCTTCTGTCTCCCCCTAACCCGCTTGCCTTCTCTGGGAATCCAGTTAGTTACCCTTAACGACCAGCGGTTATCCTGTCTACGCGCTACATGCCCGGCCCAAGTCAATTTCTTTTTCTTGATATCAGCTATGATATCCTTAACCCCCGTTTGTTCCCTAATCCACTCTGCTCTCTTCTTGTCTCTTAAAGTTACACCTATCATTTTCCTTTTCATCTCTCGCTGCGTCGTCCTCAATTTAAGCTGAACTCTCTTTGTGAGTCTCCAGGTTTCTGCTCCATACGTAAGTACCGCAAGATGCAGCTGTTATATACCTTCCTCTTGAAGGATAGTGACAATATACCTGTCACGATTTGAGAGTGCTTGCCAAATGTGCTCCACCTCATTCTCATCCTTCTAGTTACTTCAATCTCGTAGTTCGGCTCCGCGGTTATTACCAGTCCTAAGTAGACGTAGCTTTTTGCAGCTTCAAATACACTATTATCTATCTCGACGCGCTGTTCTTTTCCGAGGTTGTTGTACATTACTTTTGTTTTCTGTGGATTCATTTTAGGACCCACCTTTCTGCTTTCCTTGTCTAACTCCGTAATCATTAGTTGAAATTCGTCCCCTGAGTTACTCAGCAATGCAATGTCATCGGCGAAGCGCACGTTACTAAGGTACACTTCATTAACTCTTATCCCTAACTGTTTCTATTCTAGGCTTCTGAAAACCTCCTGTAGGCACGCGGTGAATAGCATTGGGGAGATTGTGTCCCCCTGCCTTACACCCTTCTTGATTGGTATTCTGTTGCTTTCCTTATGAAGCACTATGATAGCAGTTGCTCTCCTGTAGATTTCTTCCAGGATGTTTATATATACTTCATCAACGCCCTGATTCCGCAGTGTCTGCTTGACGGCTGATACTTCTACTGAATCAAACGCTTTCTCGTAATCTATGAAGGCTATGTATAGTGGTTGTTTATATTCTGAGCATTTCTCTATTACCTGATTGCTAGTATGAATGTGGTCGATTGTTGAGTAGCCTGTTCGAAATCCTGCTTGATCCTTTGGTTGATTGAATTCTAATGTTTTCTTTACTCTGTTAGCAATTACCTTTGTAAATAGCTTGTATACTACAGATAGCAAGCTAATCGGCCTGTAATTCTTCAAGTCCTTGTCATCTCCTTTCTTATGTATTAAGATGATGTTAGCGTTCTTCCGAGACTCTGGTACTCTTCCCGTCAGGAGACACCTCGTAAACAGGGTGGCTAGTTTTTCTAACACAATCTGTCCTCCATCTTTCAGCAGATCCGATGTTACCTGATCCTCACCAGCAGCTTTGCCTCTTTGCAGGCTCTCCAATGCTTTTCTGACTTCTTCTATCATTACTGGTGGGGTGTCATCTGGGTTACTGCTAGTTCTTATAGTATTAAGGTCGTGGTTGTCTCGGCTATTGTACAGATCTCTGTAAAACTCCTCCACTATTTTAACTATCCTATCCATATCGGTAGTTATTTTGCCTTCTTTGTCCCTTAATGCATACATCCGACTTTTGCCTATCCCAAGTTTCCTCTTCACTGCTTTGACGCTTCCTCCGTTTTTTAGAGCGTGTTCAATTCTCTCCATGTTATACCTTCTTACATTGCATACTTTACGCCTATTAATCAACTTCGAAAGCTCTGCCAGTTCTATTTTGTCTGTTGTACTTGAGACTTTCATGATTTGACGCTTCTTAATGAGATTCTTCGTTTCCTGGGAAAGCTTGCCAGTGTCCTATCTAACTACCCTGCCTCCAATTTTCACTGCACACTCCGTAATGATACTCGTCAGATTATCATTCATTGTATCTATGCTAAGGTTGGTTTCCTCACTAAGAGCCGAGTACCTGTTCTGAAGCAAGACTCTGAATTCCTGTACTTTTCCTCTCAGTGCTAGCTCATTGATTGGCTTCTTGCATATAAGTTCCTGTCATTCCTTGCTAAAGTCTAGGCGATTTCGAGACCATACCGTTTTATGGTCACTGCATTGTACCTTGCCAACCACTTCCACATCCTGCACGATGCCTGGGTGTGCACTCATTATAAAGCCTATTTCGTTCTTGTTTTCGCCATTAGGGCTCCTCCATGTCCACTTGCGGTTTTCTCGGTTTCGGTAGAAGGTATTCAAAATCCGTAAATTATTGCGTTCTGCAAATTCTACTAGTAGCTCTCCTCTGGCGTTTCTAGTACCGATGCCATAATCTCCTACTGCCTGGTCTCCAGCCTACTTCTTCCTTACCTTTGCATTAAAGTTTCCCATTAGTATTGTATACTGTGTTTTTACCTTACTCATTGCCGATTCCACGTCTTCATAGAAGCTTTCAACTGAAGCGTCATCACGGCTGGATGTAGGCGCGTAAGCCTGTACCACCTTCATCTTGTATCTTTTATTCAGTTTAATTACGATACCTACCACCCGTTCACTAATGATATAGTATTCCTCTATGTTGCCAGCTATGTTTCTGTGAATTAGGAGCCCCACTCCCAGTTCTCTTCTGTCAGCTAAGCCCCGATAGCAAAGGACGTGTCCATTCTGTAGCACCGTATAGGCCTCATCTGTCCTCCTAACCTCACTGAGCCCTATTATATCCCATTTAACACCCTCTAGCTCTTCGAGGAGTACAGTTAGACTTCCCTCACTAGATAAGGTTCTAGCATTAAACGTTGCCAAGTTCAGGTTCGAATGGCGGCCTGTCCGGATCCAGAGATTCTTAGCACCCTTTGCTTCGTTGCAGATCTGACCACCGCCGTAGTCAGTTGCTTCGCAGCTGCTGGGGACTGAGGGCCGTGAGTTATTTGACGTGTGCATGTGGGAGGTAGTGGCCAGATACTACACCAGGGTGGCCAATCATTCTCTGGTGAGGGAGTGCGTTCCCGGCGGTGTTTCACCGGTGAGGCTGCACCCCAGGCCTCCTAATGTAGTTCCATCACCACGCGGATTTTTTTTTTAATGCGTTTGGTAACTGCGCGGCACCGGGATTTGAATTACTGACATTTTGCATGCGAGCCGGATGCTCTAACCCCTACGCCATCGCTGCTCCTAATGACAATGCAGTACATGTAGTTTAATTAACGGGGAAACCTAAACGTGCCATATCACTAGATAAATACGGTGGTTATTCAGTCTTTCTTAATTTTTTTGTCTTTCTCATTAAAGAGACTGTCTACCGTCTTTCACTGCTTTCTGTTTTGTGTCGCAATAAAAAGCCTGCCATCTGAAGTGTTTAACCCTATAGCGGTTTCTCTCAAAAGTGTTTAGAAAATTTTAAAACTGAATTTTTCGTTCTACGTTTAGTCTCCTTCTATCGGTAAGATGAATGCCCAGAACACTTGTCGGCGGAGTCAATAACAGTGGTGCTGCCGGTGAAAGTCGTAAACTGAAACCGCGTGCGGTTCTTGCAGGCTTCATCAAGATTTGTTTATTAATAAAACAAATGCCTTAGTGGTCGGTTAAGGCATGTACACACTTCTTTTTTTGTTTTTTGTTTTTTTGAGCGGCGGCGGACGGCCGTGCTTACGTTTCTCCGCCGTTTGCGGGCATGCATGCAGGCCAGTGAACACACCACCGGCAGTGCCACCGGGCACCTCTATGAACGCGTGAGAAGAAAAAAAAGCAAACATTACTCTATGGCACATCCATAAAATACCAAATTCCAAGTTATACATGTTCTTTTTCATAGCAAGAGTCAACCTGTGAGGATTTCTTGTCCTACGAGTAGATTGACCACATCGCTGTTAGGTGCGGTAGCGGTCATTTCTTGTCGACTTTCAACATCAATTTTAAAATTAAAATTCTTTTCTTATGGTACAAAATCATGCGCGCTGCCACCGATGTGATAAGAGATTTTCTCACAGACATTTTTTTTTTCCGAGTGGTAGACAGTCCCTTTATTTTTAGTAGTCCAGTGGCGAGTATAAATTTGCTGACTTTCTCTGCCTGATATCTGTTGATGATGACTGCCTTTTGTGTACATAGTCCCACCATATCTTCCTTTAGCGTGGCTGTATAAAACTTCGTTTCATTAATTATAAATATACTTTTTCTGGTATGCAGCGATTTATCATCGCACTTTCGGGCAGGATTAAACCCATCATTTCTTCGGACATCGGTCAGTTGCCTTTGTGCTTATCCTAGCGCCGCAATCGAGTTTCACTGTATACGTTAGTTTCTGCATTACTAACCATGACTTTTACTTGACCTGCCCAGCACGGTGCCCCCTTTGGCCGACAGCAGTCCCTGGCCTCCACTCGGGAAGCTGGCCGAGACACGTGTGATTGGTGCGGACGGCCAAGAAAACTTCACTAGCTACGCTGGTGCTTGCGCAGTGTAGCGCTTATTGACGAATTCTTTATTTCCTTAAAGAAAAATAACAGAAACGCTTGTTGTTACAGTGTCGAGTTTTTACAAGTGACCACGTGGACGGCATAGATGAGGTGCACTTGTTGGTTTGAGTGACATTTGCTCACATAACACAGTACTTGAACCGACCATTCATCCAAAGTGGTTTCACCAGGACTTGCGAAACAAACCCCGACAGCTTTGCCTTGGAATTCAAATTGGAAAGCACGGCTCAACTCAATAAGCCTGCTGGCAACCCTAGACCATGTCCGGCGCAACGTTACTAGATACTTTTTAGTAACGTTGGTCCGGCGAGCCACGGCCCACGGGCCACGACATACGACCACATACCACGGCAAGAGTGTACTAATTCTAGTACGCTCTGCGGTTGTGCGGGGGGAAGCTATTGGGGGGGGGGGAATACACACCATATATGCTACGCGATTGGGCCACGCGTATTGTCTTCTGAAATAAAGCTTATTCTTCATCCTCTTGTTCATATTCTCTTTCCCTGTTCCTTTCATTCTTCATCTTCCCCATCTTGTTGTTCTTGCTCGCCATTCTCATCTTCCATCTTTTTCTCATTGTTTTTGCTGTTTTTCTTTTGAACAACCGCCGATAGATAACACGGTGATATTTTCAAATTCGCAATCGTCACTTCAGATCATAATTAACTAGCGGTCTTTTGAAGGAAGCAATGCGGAAAGTACCCGGGAAAATTCACCTTATACTCGGCAAATTCCCTCCATTGGGTACGAGCCATGTTCGGCGGAAGACAACCAGCAAAGGCGGCCCCAAAAATTCTCGCATTTTGATAGGAGCAACGGCCTGATCCATAAAGAGGGAAGCAGCTCAGCTATTGTCAAAGTGCACAGAATAATAATCTGTCATGTTGCTTTATCCTTCGCCATGTGCAGCTGATAGCTTGCACTGAAATGAGACCTTAACACTCTGAGTACATGTTAAGTCCATTATGCATTCACCTTGGACAATTCAGGTGTGCTCGTTTAATTATAAGCAGCACCCTCATGAATAGCTGCACACTATATACGTTCATGCTGGGATTAATAAGTTATTGCTCAGTCCATTGCAATGTGTTGGCATTAACGAGAATGTCTCGGACATTGCGTCCCAAAACCACGATGTGGCTATGAGGCACGCCGCTGTGGAAGGTTTCGGAAAATTCGACCATCTGGCAATGCTTAACGTGCGTGGAATCGTACACTTCATGGGTTACAAAGGGTTTTTCTTCGATTCCATTTCTTAGAAATGGTGGCCTCTGCATTGCTTTGTTCGTCAAGTTGCACCGGACAATGAGCTAAGCGCTTGGGATCCGTCTTCGGGTACATTTTACCAATGTACTTGATCATGTCTTCGTTGCCCATAAGCTGCGGCCTGCCCGGCGCTGCAGACAGCATCGGTCGCTGCACCTGATTAGACAGTTAGTCGTCACTAAGTGCACCCTGTTTTTGCACCAATTGCAATGTGCCGTGTTGTGCGTGTTATCACATTATTTTTTTATTTATATTTGGCGAAATTCGTGAATAAAGTAGGCTACGTTAGAGCCGGCTAGCCCAACGTCATGCGATAATGTACAAGATAAACAAAAAAAAAAAAAACACGAGAAGTGAAGTATAAAAGAAAAACCAATCAGAGGCACTATGTACATACTATATACATTAGGGCTTATAGCGCATGAATGAGCACAGTATATGGGCATAGTCCAGTTCATGTATTTTGTATTTTACTTAAATTAAGCATCCTTGCATAATTTTTGGCGCAGTTTCGAATAAAAAAAAACTTCTTGCTTTCTGAGAAATAAACGGGTGCTGGTGTCAATTAGTGAACATTTTTGCGGGCTGCAGTGGCTATAATTGGATAGCAATTTTGTTTCCTGTCACTCCTGTGTACGTGACTTCAAAGCCACTGAAAACACATCTTGTGGCTTTCCCGATGACCGATGATAAACGTTTTTAAGATTTCATACATCATGCTATCATTTATATGAAAATAAAAATTCTTAATGATTTGTAGCGCTCCTTTAGAGTCAGAATATATTTTGCACTGTCCTGGACTCAATCGCTTTCTCCCGCTGGGAAACTTGGGAAGATCAGGGCTTAGAAGGCGTCGAGAAGCTCCAGAAGAGCTCCCCGCAATTCCCAGCATGCTTCCATCGAGAGCTTCCTTGATGCTACCACCATCATGATGCTATAGCATCAGTATGCAAAATACTGTAAATAAACGCTTCTGTTATCAGCACCGGCTACTCCTCTGCTCAACATCTCCCTGAGACATGGCTGGCTCCGTTCCGGTGGACCCCCGACCACATCAACAAGTAAGCACCAGCGTTATCGTAAGTACACCGCGTCGTCAGTAAAGAGACTAGTTCACGAAGAAACCGCTGTCAGAGCCGCTTATCGTTGCTTATGTAAGTAATAGCGTTGACACGTCACTGTAAAGCCGCCGTCTCGGTACCAAAACCAAAAGTGATTTTTGTAAGGCAGTAATACTAATGCATTCCCAAGCATTACAATGCAGTTTTTAGTGTGCTCAACACATATGCTTTTATTTAGCGCAACAAGAGGAACAAGACAAAAAAAAAAGACAAACATGTTTCAATTTCCTCACACTACTTCTTTAGGTCAACAATTTATGCTTTCACTTGGCTATTACTATTCGTGAGGGTTTTAGCTATGCTTATTTCCACGTTTTAACTAAATGATTTAAAATGCAGACATTTAAATGAGAACGTTACAGTTTTTCTTGGGCATGGCTACTTTTGGATACTTTTAATGCTCCTGGCTCAAACTGGCTACTTCTTGTTTTTTTGACCTGGCAACCATGCGCTCCGCTCTGAAACTTTAGAAATGGCGGACGAGGGTCATTTAAAATACGATGCGTGCACTGACAGCCTGCTCATGCGCTCTGGCAGTCAGCAAATCGATTTCGAACGATACAGGAAAATGGTCCAGTGGTACATAGACAAGGTAAAAAATTAATTCTGTTACTTGCAGTTGTCCCATGTACGCGGCGTTCATGTGTTCCGCACCGCTGTCATTCATTTGCCGTGCGCTCGTTTTCACTCAGGCACGAAACCGGGGCTGATTTAGAGTAGTGGTTTTGTTCGCTAGATTCTGCCCTCAAGTGGCCGCGCGCAATCAAATTATCTCAGTCTAGCCCTGTTTGTGAACTAAAAATAAAGGCGCTTGAATCGCGCGGTAGAGGCGGTTTTATTTTCATACGTTCAATGGAGCTAAAATGTTTTCCACGCACTCTAGCTTACTGGTCTCTCGTTACGCACGACTTGATGCGAACCAAGACGGAACTGATCATGACGCATTATTACGCAGCACCAGTACACAACAGCGCTGTTCTGGGCTGACAAGCTCGCATCGATGTCAGGAGGTAAACAATTCGGTGTTTCTTTTAGCGTTCTTGCAAGCGTCGCACTACTTTACTATCTATATTTTTTCTCCTCACATTGCCTAATTAAGTCATAATCGCCGATTGTTGTGCTTGCTTCCGCAGAAAACGCCGATGATATTTACACTATGGCCCACTGTCTCTACCTGACGAAGCAGTACCACAGAGCAGCGCACTGCATCGAAAGTAGAAACCTGCACAAGGTGAGTGTTTTTCAACAGTTGCTCGCACGTGAAGTTCGCAAAGCACAGCAAGATGAAATAGTCGTCCCTCTCCTTCTTTTCATTCTGCAGGCAAGTCTGAATTTCAAGATATTGGCCGTGTCCAGCAGAGTAAGTTCTCATGCCTCATTGCAGTGGAAAGACGCACGGTTTGTCAGATTGTAGTCCGTAAAAGAAAAAAAAAAGGGGGGGGGGGGAGGCAAACAGAAGATACAGCATACCTGAATGTAGTTTAGATAGACAGAAGCTTCATTGCGCAGTAAATAAAAGTTCTTTCTCTGGGTGGCTCGCTACTTTAGTTTCTATTCCGTTCCATGATGGAAAAAGCTGTGAGGCACCTTTGAACACGACTATCTTTGCAAGAATTGAAGGGGCAGTTTGGTTTTCTGAGGATGGAGCTGTCAGAAGCTTGATTTCTAGATCAATCGGCAAGATTAGCTTAGCAAGAGATGGGACGTGAGAACCAGGAGTTGTTCGCAAAGAAAGCCTTGCCAGAGTGCGCTGGAATAGGAGAGTGCTTAGAACGGGTCTGGTAAAGTAGAGCCTACACAGGGTCAAGCTGCTTGTGGTGCTGCGATTATTAGTCTGCTCCGTTGTCTTAACAAGCGCACGGCTCTATCAAGATGGGTGTAGAGCTAGGATGCCTGCTTCCGACTAAAAAAACTCTGGTTCAAGTTGCATCTACGCATAGTGTCGTTTTATTTTTGGTGTTACTTTTGTTCTTGTTCCTTTTGTTTCTCAAAACTAGCTTCAGTTGCTCCTTATTTTACACAAAATAACATGAAACACAAGTGATTTGACAGTTAACACAAATATTTTGATCTCTACTGCGTGAGATTCAATAAAAACGTAAAACAAGGCGTGACGTCCGAGTTTTGTATATAGAAGACAGCCTGTATGTGTTCACTATGTGTATATTGGTTGCCGACTGTTGCTACGCAGCAGAAGATGAACTGGTGGTGTCGACGCTCGGTCATTGGGAAACAGTGAAGGTTTGGATGATCTAAAAAACAAAGCCAGATTGCAGAGACTCAATTTGATGAAGTTTCTTTTCAAGCAGTTGAATAAAAGGCCTTTAGCTCGTGCGCTTACCATGCGCTTTGGCTTCTTGTTGAATCCCGTGCGGTGGCATTGCCAAAATTTTTGCTCAATGAGATTTCTTGTATCTTACTTCCCAGTTCATGTTACTTTTATAGCAATGCATTGTAGTAGAAGCCAGTTTCAAGAATTAAAGCATACAAATAGAGCTGTAACAAGGGGCGTCAACAATAACCCCCCATGAACAGCAGCAACTTGAACGCGGGTTTTTTTTAGCTGGGAAGCGGGCATTCAACCTCTGCGCCACTTCATCAGTGCCGCTTGCGACCCGTAAACTGCACATTGCTGGCTGCTGATAACAGAGACATCAACTATCAAACTCAAACAAATCATCAAACTTGGTAAAGTTGGCAAATAAACAATTTTAATAAGTGAATTAGCACTCTTGCGACTTCACTTTTTGTACATTGATGCTGTGGCTGTTCCGAACACTCTCCCTGTTGGGATACACTCTAGACTTTCTTTGCTATTCTGGGGTTGCCATGTCCTGTAATCAAACCAGCACTCAAATGCTTGTTAGGGCAATGTCATAGCTGCTAATAAAAGAAAATACTGGTTTCCTGGCCTTTGCGTTAAAAGGTCTTAATGGGGCATTCACGCTATTTACCTTATCTCTCGCGGTAGTTGAAATCACAATCACCTGTCTTCACTTATTACCCATAGATCACTACACTTATCTCTGCCAATAAGTTTGTTGAGCACATCTCTTATGCTTCCATACAGCCTGTGTTTAGGCTACTTTTCAGCCATGTTGCGTACTATCATCGTAATCATTTTTCATTACTTGCACCGCCTAATGGCATGGAATTCTTTGACCACACATGGTTCTTGCACCGCAAAAACCAACTGATCATCATAGCTGTTTATTGACCATGGAGTGGGAGTATTTGCTTTTTGTGTGAATAATCTGTCTCTTGAAAAGAACCTGTTTTTTAACGGTGTATGCTCGTTATGTCTACTCTAGAGTAGTAATATATGTCCAGCTTGCAGGCAAGGAGTACAAAGAGGCAATAGAAATCTCGGAAGCACCGCTCTTGGAACCCTGTCATCCCGAGGGCAAGGGCGACGACTCTGGTTCACAGCACCGGGTAAATTGATAAGAATGCACTGACTTGTTTCTTTTGTTCTGGGCTCAGCACATGCAGAACAGCTTATACATGCTTATGGGTATGTCTTACTCTCACTTCTTGACAAGATTTATACACCTTGTTTGCATGAATGATTGGAACGTCAGTGTCGCAGCTTCTAATGGACGAGCGAAATAGAATGTTAATTATTTTTTATTCACTCATTCCAGCGCATAGCAGGTCTGGGGAAGTATAGCTGATGGCAAAAAAAGACGGCCTGACAATGGCCCTACAGCTATGCGTAGTGCATTGTACTGAAAAGAATTAGTGCAAATAGTCAACATTGATAAATTCGCAATGTGCATAATTTGTCTTAAACGCATCTTAAACAGCGTCCTGTATGTATGAAGACATTATGCATTCAAATATAGTAGACAGTGGACAAACTGTGACGCTTTTGAAGCTACATATGCGCATCAGTTCTTATATCAGTTAGAACTTGTGGACCTTAATTTATTGAACTGGGTATTTAAGTTTAGTTCTCCATTTGTGTCTTAGAAAAGGGCGCTCAGAAATGGCTGTGTTTTAGTATGTGTGTCTTGCTATTAAATAGATGTAATTGTTTACCAATACACACTCAGTTGCACTATTTTGTTTTTGGGGACCCTCAGAGAGGCATAGAGGCGGGGTTCCTTTGAATTGCCTGCAATTCTTGAACAAGTTCGAAGGCTGCTTCGCTATTTGTTTCGCAGATGCAGCACAATGTTATCTAGAGCTCACAATTTGTCTGTATGGTGCAGTAAGTAGGTAGTTGGGCAAAAGGTGTCTGGTTAGATCTGCTTGAACACGAAACCGGCACGGAGCTTAAGTGAACTAGATGAAGTGCAGAGCGAATTGGACAGGCTTTTAGGATATTCTTAGATGGTGCTTGGCAATACAAAGTTTAAAAATATTCATATAGCAGGCCTGCACAGATTTTAATGGCACTAGTTTACTTGTTGTCACTAAGGCCAAATTAGAGAAGCTTTGTGGTGCTGCTTTCTGTTAAAATGTGCCTCTATTAATGGCAGTGCATTCAAAATAGTGATAACCATCTTAGAAAAGGAATATTGTTTTGCTGATTGTAATCATGAGCACTTCAGGCCTTTTTCAGTACGAGCAATATTTGCACAATGAAAAAAACACACACACACATGACTCTCACTTTTCTGTACTACAATAAGGCAGTGTGTTGCTTCAGGTGGCCTTTTCATCCTGGGGGAATGCTATTCAAGTAAGTGCTGTAAAATTGAAGTAAAAAGACCAACTAACCTGTGAAAGTGATAGTGCTTTGAAACAGTGCTTTAGTCCTCCTCGGCGGTTCAGGGGCTAGGGGTTCGGCTGCTGACCCGTAGGTCGCGGTTTCAATCCAAGCTGCGGCAGTCACATTTCGATGGAGGCAAAATGGTAGAGGCCTGTGTACTGTGCAATGTCAGGGCACCTTAAGGAACACCAGATGGCCAAAATTACTGGAGCACTCCACTAAGGCATCTCTCGTCATATTGTGGTTTTGAGACACAAAAATCCCAGATATTATTGTTATTGTCGAAGCACAGTTTCATGGAGCTGAGGCAACATCTTAAATGTAGCAAGCAGTTCAAAACCATGCCTGGAGCAAGCTGGTGAGGTTGCTTTGGCTTGGCATGTGTTAATATGTGTGACAATGTCATTGAAGAGCTAATATAAGCAGTGCGACGAAGTAGTCGTGAAGTAGTCTCGGGCATATGTGTTCTCGACTGCTTACTCCACCAGGGCATGTGCGAATCGCCGCCTTTTGTGAACATAGCAACCCATCTGTTTAAGAGATACTAAAGTTCAACAGTGAACGAGTGAAAAATTTTACTCTGAAAACACTACTCTACTTAATTTCAGAAAGTCGAGCTCGAAGTCACATTTTTAAATTTCTCAATGTAATCTCCCCACGTTATGTCAATTTCAGTTCATTTGTCTTATGTAGGTAGCATTGACTCAATGAAGCTATTTGAAACTTGTTATGCTATGTCTATAGCCCCCCTAGATGTCAATGTACTTCGTTTTTGCCAATTTGGAATTGCGTAGGCTCTAGGAAACGTCATCATGGTCTCTTGACTTCATGGCGGATTGGTGTGGGAGCTTAAAGGTGGCATCGCCGCCCGCATCTTGTTTTTGCATGTTTTCTCGCTGACCGCACCTCTTCTCGTGGTAAGCATAGTGAGTGTGGCATTGTGCAAGAGCAATTTACTAATTTGAGAAAAGAAGTTTTTTTTTTTCAGTATCCCTTTAAATGCATAACAAATTCACGTTTAGGCACAGTGGTTAGTGCTATCATTACGAATGTGTTTGGCAAAGCTTTTTGCTAGTGTGGTGTGCTACAAGACAAGAAATGCTGCCAGATTGTTCACACCGCAGTAAGTACATCAAAATGCCTTCACATGCGTCATTCTTTTGAAATACCTTTGACCTCATTGGCTATTTCTTTTTGTGCTTGGCTGGGGAACTATCAGGCTTCAGTTAGAAGCGCAAGTTTTCTCTGCTAATAATTAATGTTTCTTCGCATTATATCATGTGAGTAGTCGGTGCAGCCGTTCTAAAGTGTGAATGCCGTTGGTGGCTGTTGGGCTTCTCTGCAGTCTTGGCTTGGTGACAAGGCACATTTATTGCAGTGTATATCTACTTCAAAGTTGAATTAGTTTGCAGAGAGTATGGAATCAGAATTATTTTTTTTTTCACCATTTATTATTTTTTTTATAGGCATATGTCCACATGATTCTCTCTGTATGCAGTTGGAGGCTTCACTGCACCTTCTCAAAGGAAAGGCGAACGAGGCTATTGAGAACCGCTCGGTGGCTGCCGAATGCTACAAGAAAGCACTAGCCCTTGACATTCACTGCTATGAAGCATTTGAAGCTCTTGTTAAGCATCAGATGCTTTCTCGAGAGGAAGGCAAGTGAAAATTTCTGTGTGATTGCACAATCGGAATCACTCTGTTCTAAAGCATCCAGCCGACCGTGTCAGCCGCGGTTTATTGCAATCGGTAATTTGCAGAGCACAGCACTGCAATGGTACCAAATGTAGCCACACCGCATGCTAGGACTTTGCGCTATAATTCGAGCTTGAATGAAATATTGTGGCTATGCGATGTAGCCGGTGCACTTGCCAACAGCGACTGCAGCCGTGCGCTCCGCTGCTCAAAACTAGTATGATTCCATGTGTAGTTTGGTATCCTTTATAGGCATGGTACGTACCTAGTGCATACAGAGTTAAACAGGCCAAGTGTAAATTGAGGGCACTGGCAGTGCATTATCCTGGTTGAACACCTTGTCTTTTGTTTATTCTGTTTAAGTCAGCATTTATCATCAACATCCTGCTTCGTATATTCTGTTGAGAGTAGAGTCATACCATGTAAATAACAAATGAAAACATCGACCACACTTTTTGGGATGTTTGAGGTTTTCTATTCTTATGAAGCTCCGGAGGTAAATCGTGCGTATTATTTATAAAAAAAAAATTCTAGGTTGGAATCTTAGTTTTTGTTGTCTGAAACCTGAAATAGCTGATGGAAATACATAATGATAATAAAAACTGCTTCCAAACTACACAATGATTTCATCTATATTCAAGTCTTATTTCTTAATAATTATTTGCTCTTGAAAGAATCCATAAAAGAAAGTATGTGCTAAAAAAAGTACTTTGCTTAGTTGCATTTTTTTCAGTTTACGAGGTTTTTCTAATCGTAACAAATTAAGACAAATTATTTTCATTCTTATGATAGCAAAACTCTTCTGGGAAACTCGGCAGATCATGGAATCATTGAAATAGAACACACAACAGGTGCATTGTTTTGTCCCTTTCGCACATCTTATCATTTGTGCTCTTTTCTCAGAACGATGGAAAACTAGAAAGCCTATTTCAGAAACCTTGCACTGTCGAAGTTCTGCATGTTATAATTTTCAGGCATGGTTGCATGTACTGCACCGCACGGAAAAACCAAATTTATTAGCCATCGGTGGGGGCGTTTTTAAGGAGCAGTTGTTATGTAGGTGTGGATACCTGCGAGTTCCGCTGTAATCACATTCCCTCAAAAGAGAGTGCACACGACTTCCTGTTATCTGTTTTGATCACTTTCAAGCTACACAGGTGCTTCTACAGGCGCAATCTTCACCTATGAATTGTTGCCCAGTGGTTGCTCATTTGCAGTGCTCAGTCCGGACGCACAGAGCCCCTTAATGTCAATTGTAGTTTTAGCCAGCTTCCTCTACTCTCCTATGTCTGCTTTCTAGTTTCTGTTCCTTAATCTCTCTCCAATCTCTTCCAAATGGAGTTATTTACTCTGACTACAGTTATCTTTCAAAAGTTACATGAAGTGGTCACAAAAGAGCTCTAGACAGATAGCCAGCCTGGAGGAGCTGTTGGAGTTAGTTTTGCATTAAGTTCCATCATTGTGGCATTAAAGTTACCTTTAGGCACTGTTGTATTATCGATTGGCTAAAGAGCTAAGCTGTTGTGACATCATAGGTGCTGTTAGAAAAGAGGTCTGTCTGACTGGTACTTCTTTAAGGTCAAATAAATGGGAAAATGTTATATGTAAGCAATAGAACTTGCAGGGTCCCTTATGCTCTGATACGTGCTCTCTTAAGTGCCGTGACGGTGCTACTGGCGGCGGGGCGGGGTATAAATGTTACATGCCATTGGGAACAAGAAGCCACCCGACAGACAGAAAGAAGGGCCAGAGTTGGTTGTACATATTACACCAGACAGACAAAGACGAGTGGGATTGCGCTAGCGTTGTTGCTATTTCGCCGTCGTCTCGGCTGCAGCTGTTTCTAGTCGTTGTATATCTTGTAAAAGTATTTTTTGTTTTCATACTCTCACCCCCGTAAAAATATCATAACGACATCACAAATTTTGGTGATCTGTGACATAATGATGATATGTAGTGACGTCATGTAACTAGGGGTGGAAGTGCTTCGCCTTTTGCGCCATTCTGCGCCAATCTGACCTGCTGGGCCAAACGGCGCCTAAATGGTAATTTGCATGTGCAATGCCAAATTCAGTCGTGTTTTATCATCAAAGCAACACGTGTGGGCTACACAAAGGGCGCAACTGTGTCCATATCAAATTAGTTCGGTGACGTCGTATTTCGGTTCATGCATGAATCTTGTTAAGGTGGTGTTCGTGTGCATACCTCATTATGCGAGTCTATATATGTTTTAACAGCAAAGCTGTTAGCCAAACCGTATAAACTGAAAAAAAAACAAACAAAAAAAAACGTCAGTTTCACTGGTGAAGTGATGACGGTAATAGCAAAAGTTTGTAATGGTAATGCTGCACGCACTTTCTATTTTTGCTACCGCACCATTAGGCGTGTAATGCTGCCTTGTGCAATTCTCTCCCAAATGACTGGGAAAAATCTAGATAATCTTATAACCTTCTGGTGAGATTAAGCACACAACGTGTACCTTAGAGTTTGTTCTGGAACTTACGCAGCCGCTAGCGGTAACGCGGCAATCTTCAATGGCACATGTGTAAATGCCGACGCACTTTGCTGTTCGGCAGATTATCGATGGTCGACACTCTGGTTTGCAGCTATTAGTTTACAGCTTGTATTGCTTGTAGCGTGACGTTTCGTTTTCCGGGCACAGGTTCGCCCAAATAAGGTTCATTCATAAAAACAGCGGCTGCTGCCTTCGTCAACCTCACGACCCCATGACAGTACGAAGGTTGAAAGCTAACGCTTTTGAACCCGACATCGCGACACTCTGCAAAAAGCTAGTGTAAGAAAGGACGTACGACCGCTCCAGGGAGAAACGCTCTTATGGCACAATCTCTTTTCGTAGAGAGGGCTTCATGTAGAACTGTTTACGAGCTGCGCGATGATGCTTATGGATAGAGGGCGGGCCACCTTATCACAACCAGGCCCTTAAAATCAAAGTTCATCCATAGAGAACAACTATATATAGAGTGGCCACTGGAGCCTTTTCGTGGCCCAGCAAGAAAGGGTCTGACCGCTAGATTACTCACCCACCCTCGCTTTTACTCCTTTTTTAAGACATGTAATAGCCTCCTCAGGGGGACAATTAATGCCAAAGATTAGCATCAATTTTTTGCAAAGATGAAATTTCATTAATTTGAGCGATTCTCCGTATCCACTCTACATCATATCTCACTCAGGTTGTTTAATGCCTTGCAATAGAAAACAGTCAAGTATGACTAGAAAGCGTTGTCTTTCTGCATTTTTTTGCACAAAGAGGCACATTCATGTGGTTTAGATGTACTGTACATGTATTCCTTTTGTGGAAGCATGGGTGCGTAGCCTACTGGTAAAGACACGTGCTTTTGGAGCGTGAGGGTAGGAGTTCAAATCCCAGCGTCAGGAAGAAAAAAATTTTGTTATTTTATTTATGCTAAAGACATTATCGGGTCTGACGAACCACTCGTGGCGCTGAAAGCAGTGCTGGGCCGTAGGGCCGTACGAGAGTGTCCACTGTTTATGTAAGTATGTTTCTCTATGGTTCACCACTGCTGCTCGAGCTACCCCCCCCCCCCCCCCCGCCCCCACCTTTTACTCCCCGTATTTTTTTATGCTCGTTCAAGACGGGCAGTGTGTTTCCTCTCTGCTTGAGCATTCGACGGTAGGTCTAACACGCGTGCGGTAGGTCTAGTATCGCGTGCGCCGTCACTTCCAAGCGATGGAGATCGGCCGCCTCATTTAATCTCTGCTTGTGCAGCGCGCACCCTCCCAACTCGTGCAACTTTATGCACGCCGGTAGAACGTATGATGTGCGGGGAATGTTACGAACTTGTAGTTTACACGGAACATGGGGGCGAAGGCGAAAACCCGTCGACTGCCCATGTAGTTCCTATCCTAATAAAGAAGAAAAATCACTTAATTGCCTAGCAGTGGCGTGGCAAGCCCATCTAAGTTTCTTCGCGGTTTTCATGTCGACTGTGGCACTTCAATCACCGGTAGATAACTTCTTTACATTTATTTTTATGGAGCCTTATTGGTGTAGTGTGAAGATAACCTTTAATATATTAGTTCATCTCTAGTCTGAGTTGTTGTGCTTTCAATGTTATTGTTGTAAGGTTTAATATATATATATCAATTAGGGGTAAGTCTGGTCGCTTGATCAGCATAGATGCTTAGTAAATACCACTGAATTTTTTTGTGTTGATGAGAAAGCAAAGAGAAAACGAAAATTCTAATTAACAGTGATGTGTGACCCAAGAAGTCTGCTCCAAAACTAAATTTTGATGCTCCAAAACACGGCTTTTCAAGCTCAAGAGCTGCTTTAAAATTTCCCTTTTACTGCTCCGAAGCTGCTCCAAAACCGTGTTATTCCTGCTCCCAAAGCTGCTCCAAAAGACTGAAGCCCGCTTCTGCCCTATGTAATGTGTATATTTGCATCGCTCGTGTTGACACCACCAGCGTGGATTGCAAGTCAGTTTTTTATTTAGGGGGACCGCGAAATGAAAATGAAGCTGCCCGACAGTAATCTTTACTACCTCAACAAGCATCAGGCATGCTGATTCCTGTAATATTTTGGCACAATAATAAGTCAATATCTAATCACGCCCCTTTGAGATCTTAGAATTTTCGTAATTCAAAATGACAGTTTAATGCAGCCGGCTGCCATAGGCATCAGTGAGGGGACGCTGCCTCGACATTCGAAACAGTAAATGTATTGTTAACATTTGCTCATTCTAAAATAATAAACTTCTATGAAAACTAGAAAGTAATAAAATATTTTAGCAATTTTTTAGCTCACAGTGGTGCTTAAAGCCAAAAGGTGACTGCATTTCAAACCCAGTTCAGAAAGGAGAAGTGTCTGTACGGCACCTGCACCATCTTCTAGCATTTTCTGATGGATGGCGTGGTTGTCTGGGCCTTTTTGGTTCACGGTGATGGATGTGGGCACATGCGGTAAAGGCTCGTTTTGCGATTTTGCACGGCAATCAAATCGTCCTCGTGTGCATTAGTGTCAGCTGGTTGGCACGGTTTGCGCGTGTGACATCTTTAGAGCACAACAGCTGGAACAGTATGAGGCTCCAAACCTCGGGTCAACTATGGCTCAGCAGGCCTTGCTGCGTTGCCTTCTTTTATCCACGACAGAGATATTTGATTGCCCGACTCGAGATGACGTAAGCTGTAGAGTGGGCTGGGAAATTGAAATTGTGTTTTTTTAGGTATTAAGTAAACCCAGACTATGAAACGAGTCTAGGTACACAGGGTGTCTCACATAACTTGAGCCAAGAATCTGAAAGTAAAAGTCACTTAGGAGGCGAATTGAACCAAACGCATACTACTCGCACTAGCCTGTAGTTACTCAGGCAATTTTTTATTTTTCCCAATATTAATGTAATAATAATTCTTAATTGCCTAATTTTTTAGTTATGGGCTGGAAATCCAAAATACGAACACTGAGATGTAGAGCACTTTCAGAAACCACCGACTAAATTGTTTCCTGTACGATACGTCTCGCACTGTTATTTTTTCTACGTTGTAAAGAAAGCCCGTGAAATGTAAAAAGAAGCCGTGTGATGGACCGCGAGCGCACTGCTATAGTGCTGCTATAGGCTTTCTTTACAACGCGGAAAATATAACAGTGCTAGAGGTATCATACAGGAAACAATTTAGTTGGTGGTTTCTGAAAGTGCTCTACATCTCGGTGTTTATATTTTGGGTTTCCAGCCCGTAATTTAAAGAATAGGTAATTTGAATTATTAATAATTAGTATGGGGAGAAATAAAAAATAGCCTGAGTATCTTCAGGCTAGTGCGACTAATACATGTTTGATTCAATTCGCCACTGAAGTGCCTTTCATTTTGAAATTCTTGGCTCAAGTTATGTGGGACACCCTGTATATAGAATTTATGGCCAGGATTCCCAATAGTCATGTAGTTGAAAATTTTCTGGAAATGTTTCAAGACGGTTTGAGTCATCTAAGGCTTTCACCGCGTTAAAAAATGCTTTCACATTTAACACCTTTTAACTATAGATAAATTTGTATCTGGTTGAATAGGGTTTTGGGGTGAATGTATTTTCATAAAGGCCTTACTGGTAGGTTGCAAGGCTAAATGAGCTCGATAAATAAACGAAAACAAATGACAGTACGTCAAGAAATATTCTCTCATGTTGTGAACACTGTGACGTGTGGTACATTATTTCACCATAAATCAGTCTTGTTGTTGTCCAGAAGGAATAAAAAAGGAATGTTGAGAAGAAATTTGCATTTTGGAGTTTTGCCATGTTTTAGTAGTGTGTGAATATCAGTTTCTTTTCATGGGAACATTTGCAGAGGAGAGCGTCCTCAATTTGCTGACCATGGCTATGGGTGCATCTTGTGAAGACAGCGAATTCGTCAGGCTTCTGTATGGAACCAAGGTTAAAAAGGTATGTTACGCTGCTCAGTGCTTTAACAGCATGCCTTGCATTCAAGCATGTTTCTGTGTTTTGATGCAACTAACTTTGGGGGAAAAAGGTTACTGCAGTTTTCTGTTGCGTGAATTCGAGCGACACATAAGTGATTGAGTATTATAGCTTTGTGCAGTGCTGTTCGGGAGTCTCAGACTCAACTTGGCTAGCGAGCTGCAGTTGGCAACATTTAGGGACAGTGTAGAAGATAGGAGTGGGGTGTTAGTTTGACCGTGTCACCTGACGTTTCCATTTGAAAGAACACTTTTCTAATATCTTGCACATGGGTAATCTGGTCATTTGGGGAGGGATTGCGGCATCAAGATTAGCAAAACACATCGTCGATGTCCATCTCCTGAATTACTAAAACCTAGACACCAATTCTGGGATATAGAGTTTCTGTTCTTCAGTTATGTATCAACACATTGTGACCATATAGGGTGCTTTATGTAAAAAAAAAAATGAAAGTAATATAGAATATGCTCAGAGCTGTTATGCCTGCGTCGCTCACCTGAGCAAACAGTGTGCTATTGGTGGCAATAGGTGAATAAATGGTGCTAGTACCATCTAGCAATGTCGTAAATTTTTATTCTTTGTGAAACGCAGCCTGTGGGCTATGTGTTTTAGACCCCTGCTTTGTGTTAACTAAGGTGGATTCATCATCCTCACTGTTTTGAGGGATTGTGTGGAGCGTGATATCGGTCTCCATAGGCACATTGACCAATGGTTATGTTGTCTGCCATTGGAGAGAAATCACTGAGTTTGCATGAATGGCACCTTGGGGTGGAGGGGTGGATAGCTGCTCCACAACTGAGTTGAGCTAAGGCAAGGGAGGCACCTTGTGCTGGTATATGTAGCTAATGGAAATTGAGAGAGAGAGGACCTGACCTTCTCAAAGAGCATTTGCAGATGCGGCAAACGGTGAAGGTTGTTTTTCACATTAACGGAAACGTTGTCTCACAGATGCCATGAATGATCACACACAGAGCAGCTAGGCTCCGTCGCCGTAATGTGGTACTGCAGTTCAAATGCGGGGTCAGTGATCCCCGCTACCACCAGTGAGGTAAAAAGGGAAAAGAGGTCTGGGTGGGGCTGAGATGCACTTTGCGACTCCTCTGGAGATTGCAATGTGACCCATTCACTTGTGCATTGCCTAAATTATCAGAGCGAAGTGTCGCAGCAATTTTTGGTGGCAGCGGGGCCGGCTATGGGATTGAGCCACTGCCCCAGCGTAGTGAACAGAAATGTTCGGTGTGATTTTGTAAATGTTTGGGCTTAGTGGGCGAGATGCATTTGTGTTTGCTTGTGCGATCAGACACCATGCTCGTTAAGTTAGTGCGTGAATGTTGTTGTCCGCACACCTGCATTGTTCTTGGCTCACAAGCACCGCCCCCATGACGATTTGTCGCTTCATCTTCTTTCTTCTTTGGTGCTTTGCACCACTGTTGTACGAAACAACATTTTAAGAAAGGACGTTCCTTTTTGGAATAACAGAGGAATGCCACCATTCCATTCATGATTCGTGGAACTGTAATGGTAGCTCTTTACATTTACCAAGGAATGATAGAGTTAACGGCGTTCCTCTTGTAAACCTTGCAAGGCATTCAACAGGCACATGTACGCTGCCGAACAGGGCGGATCGGTGACCATGTGGGTCTTCACATAACTATGACGAATCCTGGTTCTCACTTTAAGGCACCCATTTGTGGTGCACGGGAGTGAAAAATGCCTAGCTCGTGGGGTAAAAAAGAAGTTGATTTTTTACAGTGGGGCTGTTCTGCTCAAGGTTGGCTGTGCGTTGTAGGCAGAAAATTATCATCGTCATGAACCCTCGTGTGTTCTCGTCTTTTTGCGCTTTGCTTCACTCCCAGATCACGTGCGCTTATTTGTACGCCGTGAAGTGCAAGAGCTCTCATCGATGAGATAATGAGCACAGAGTAAGCGAAAGAAAGAGACACAGAAAAAGAAAAAGATTAATTCTTGGCGAAAAAATATATATATATATATATCGGTGAGGCGAGATTTGAGACCACTTACCCACAATTCGAAGGCAAGCGTCAAAAGCATTTGGCTGTACAATTTCTTTTTCTTTCATAGTATTTGCTCAACACAGGCATGACACTTCGCCGCAATTCAGTACAGACTGAAAAATAAGAAGTTCATTCTGCTCGTACTGCGCCCCAACGACGAACACACAGCAGTAAAGAATGCGCATTCAAATGTAGAGCAAATGCATAAAATAATGGTCATTGTAGACTAGAACGATGATAAGAATAAACACCTCAACAATGCATATGTTATTCTGGCTGACTAGTCATCCCAGTGAAGTGGGATGTTGAAGAAATCATTGATTCAGCATTTCTTTGCATTATGCACTCATGCTAATAATGTAGCATAGCCTTTTATTGTACAGTATAGTAAGAGGGTGGAAAAAGCGGAGGGGAGAGGTAGTACAGAGAAAGAGAGAGAAAAAGAAAGAGGCAGAAAGAGAGAAATAGAAAGATAGGGAAGATCGTGAAAGAAGATAGAAGGTGAAAGTAATGCAGAGAGAGATTGGGAAAGAAAGATGTATAACGAATGACAAAAACACAGGAAGAAAGGGTGAAAAATACTCAAGGAGAACGAAATATACAAAAATATGTTTGCTAACTTTGCTAAGGAGATGCGAATGTATGTCCTGGACGTTATTTTCTACTCGCACTGAAATATTGAATCCGCACTGATTAAGCGGCTAAGCATTGTTCCTTTCAGTAATTTCGTGTGAAAGAAATTCAATTATATTGGTGCATTTCTATGGAATATCTCAAGCACACTACTCTGACGGTACCTCCGAAGGCAGACATGAGAAGTGTCGCATGTGTTGGACTTAAAATGGATGAGCACGAAAGTTGCAGTGAAGCCGATGGTCTCTAAAAAACAGATTTAGGAACATTTCTTTAGGTTTCTATTACTTACTTATGACCTGCTGTCAGTGATGTTAAATTAGTTTAATATGTGCAGCTTGATGTCTTTTGAATTGCTCTCTTTATTTTGCCTTAGGATTGTTCAACGGTATATATATTTATTAAAAAGTCAAATGTAACAATAGTGGAATGACATGTCCCAATTTTTTAAATACAACGGGAACTCGTTCCGCTATTGAAAAGGAATGAGGAACGAGATTCTGTTACTGTTTTCGAGGACCGTATACAACACTGCTTTGCACACACACGCTCCTCGAATTGCAGTATCGTGTTTTCAGTTTCATTGACTGAAAAATTTTATATAGAGGCTCTGTGCAACATGAGGCATCTTTTTTCTTAAAAGGTGACCCAATTGGTGTAAGAAACTTGGTTCGAAAGAGCCGTTCAGGAGTTCTTGGAGCTTGGCCTCGCCAGAGTTTTTTCATATTAAAATACAGTAGAGCCTCTTTATAAGAGAAACTGATGTATGAAACAAGTGAGTATAAAAGACACTAGTGTGCATACATTTAAATACAGGTTGATCAGAAAATGAGCTCATCAGACCCTGCTTATAAGACACACATCATCTAAGAGACAAGAACTGCACCCCGGTGCATGTGTCTTGTGAAGGAGTTCAGCTGTAGTGCATACAACATGGCTGAGACCTGGTGCTAACTTCAAGTTGAGAGATCTCACATGATTGATATCTTAATGCACTTGAAGTGATGCGGCACATATTTTTGTGTTAGTCTTGATGGCATGCCAAGTGAGCTCACATTATGACTTTATGTTTTTTGTATCTTTTCGCTATCTACATTACAACCAGTATGACAAGCCGGACCTTTCCGAGCTTCCAAACGAGCTTTCCAAGCTCAGCGACAACCTCGACATTGCCACAGCCGTGGCTGAGAAGTGCTACTATAATTGTGACTATAAGCGTTGCTATTCCATCACTTCTTTGTGAGTACCTTCATGATTCTTTTTTTTTTTTCATCTACTATATACATGCTGTTATGAAAATGGTAACTAGTTTGAGAGCCCAAGCACTTTTAATCATGCTGTGTCAATTGAGAAGTGTAAGCATATCAACTATAGCTCTTAACTTGACCTCGATGAGAATGATGTAGTAGTTGAATGAATAATCTGGTTTTACGATTTCAGGATTGGTGTTCAGAAATGCAAAGATACATGTGTAACATCATGGAACATATCATTTAGCACTCAACAAATACAATTATACAAAAGGAATTGAAATAAATCACACAGACTTATGAACTCCTACCCTGAGAACAACTTAAGTCTTTTAAACAGTCTCAGTTATTGCTGATGCAGTGGTTTGATCTAACTGGTTCCCATCGTTATGGTTTGAAGCAGAGTTCATCTTAATCTTTTTGTGTCTGAAACAATCTAGGAGACCTCTTGTTTCTTGCCGCACTCTAATGAGTTAGTCATGTCCTGTGCTCAGGTTTGTCCCACTTGCCACATCAGCATTGCAATGACTTGGTGTCATGTGGCGTGTCTGGCCAACTGAAGACAGGCTTGCGCATCTGCTTTACATATCTTGTGCTACACAATGTAGCACATGCACCACCAATATTCAAGAGCTAGTTGCTGTCGGTACAGGAGAAGTGCGCACGCAATGTTAGGTAAATCATTGTGCTGCTGTTGAGGGGAACTTGAGCAGGTTTGATCAAAACATTGGCACATTTGAACTTCATTGAATAGCCTCCAAAGATGTGAGACAGAAATTTGCGATAAATGGTTGGTGTGAGCCATTAACAAATAGAAGTGGTATTGAGGAGACTTAATAATTGCTAAAATAAGAGAGAATTCAGTGATGATTTAGGTGTCCCAATGAAACGTGTGCCAGCAGCGGTTTCTAGTGAGCTCCGGTAAGAATCGTGTATGTGCTTGCATCAAATTTTGAGCCATGTTTTTTTGTGCAAGCCCTGGAAGCCATGTGTCGTGCTCGTTATGTGTCGGCAGTACCCAGACCACGCAAAAGTGACTTTGTGACGGATGATTGTGCACTGATACTTGCCTCGTTGTCTTTATTGTAGGGTGCTTAATAGAGACCCCTACCTCATGGAGTGTCTTCCCATCCACATATCGTGTCTGATGGAGCTGGGGAAATCCAACGGTGAGCTACGTCCTCATCCTATGTTGTGTCCGTGCGAGACAAACAATGATCTAAGCATCCCTCGATTACGGCTGTTTCGCATCGGGTGCTTATATCCGGAGAATTTCGTAATCTTACGACGCTGCCACATTGTCTGGCCTTCTTGACGATGCGCCTTTCCTAGGAACCAATCCTGTTGCTTTTGTACTACCCCCTTCGTGCATTATGTAACCTGCTTAAGAGGTGTACCTCATTATCCCAACTAAAATACCTCAGTCTTGTTTTCGCTAATCACTTCTGCTGTCTTCCCATCTCATAATGTTACATCTGTCATTTGCTGTAAAAACCGGAATATAGGTCAACCCTCTAAAATTTGAATCTCTGATAAAATAAAATAAATTTTTATAAATCG
Organism: Rhipicephalus microplus; assembly: GCF_013339725.1. Taxonomy (NCBI): domain Eukaryota; kingdom Metazoa; phylum Arthropoda; class Arachnida; order Ixodida; family Ixodidae; genus Rhipicephalus; species Rhipicephalus microplus. The sequence continues at coordinate 101,890,457 of NC_051170.1, forward strand.
CAAAGTATAGCAGCGCACCCTTACCTTGGTAAATATGCAACACAACCAGCTGCACGGTGGTGACATTCTTTTTTATTTGGAGACCAAGTTTACGTAAACGTCAGAAGGCCACCAAGTACTTTCATTCAGACTTGTCGAAACTTGAGTCCGCCGATGCCCGCTTTTCACTAGTAACGTCCCAGTGTGCATCGTCCTCTGTTTCATCCGATGCATTGTAGATGCAGCATTTGCAGAAAGATAGAAGTATGCCGCCTCAGTGAAAAGCCCTTCCACTTTGTACATGGGCGCACCCACGATGGTGATCCCTTGAACTGCATCCTCATGAGCCCAGAGTCGCACGCTATCTCGAGAGCTTTCACGCGGATGCTGCACTCCTCTGTCACGGTTAGTGACCTTGCACGCAACTCGCAGATGACTTCGACGAGTAGCGTTTCTAGATGGAGGTGCCCTGCAGTCCATCCATGAAACGAAGTTTCTTTTTTTTTTGGTTGCTGCAGGATGTGATGCACTGCTTTTGGCTCCTCCAGTATCAGACGCTTTTCTCCGATGCACTGAATTTCCGCTGTGCCGCCAGGTTGTCGTGTGTTTTGGCCTACTCCGATAACGTTTTTCTTAAAGTCTATCGCAAACTGCTATTGACTACCACTCATTTTTGAAGGAAATAGAAAAAGGAAAACAGCAGATTGACAGCAGATAATCGAAGCAAAATGGTGTTGCTGGAACACTGTAGGCCTTGCCTAGCCTTGCCCAACGACGCCGCTGCTGATGCTCACGACAGCAATGGATGCTTTCGACTTCAGCTGTCCATTGTTGCAAGACTTCCACATTTTTTTCTGCCAATGATCGGAATATAGGGTTGACTTTTCATAGCATTTTTTTAAAGAAAAATTCTATCTATATTCCGATTTTTATGGTATTTGTCGGCTCATTGCACGGTCCTCAACTCGGTGAGCTCGAAAGTTTCTTCCTCATATTAGTGCCAGCAGTATGCTACTATTTATTTTGAAGGATAGCAGTGAACTGCTGGTTGTGGCTTTGCAGCACTCTCAAAAGTTTTGCTTATACTGTGGGCCACTTTATTAAGGATTTATGTTGTCTAGGTTTATGTGCTGTCAGATCCATCCTGCATGCTGACTGGCAATGCCAATTAGTTTTTCTCTAGGTGGGCTGACAAAACTTCTGCCTTTTAGGGTAGTTTTATTTAGCTATGAACAATTATCATCAGTTCTGTTTACTGTGTTTTTAGTGTGGAAAAATTGGTGCTCACAAGTTTTCTTTCAAGAATTATTTGTCATGCTGATAGAACTTTCTGTGTGTCTTCTGTCAACCAGAAGTGTCTGGCATGCAGCATTCAAGAGGCCCTGCTAAGCCTTTTGAACATGGTGACACTAGCTAAACAATGCCACACCATATGTGGCAGAGAATTTACAAATTCTAATCATGAGCAGCCGAAAATCGCTCCCTCTTCCTCCTGTAAACTACGCAGCGCGTGAAACCAAGCAGGCACAGTAGGTATTGGCTGATCTCATTTACAATATGCCAGCCCTGCATCTTCGAGGCCATGTGGTGCGTCATGCCTGTGGTATGCACCACGTCTGAACCAAAAGTAGCACATAGTAAAGCCAAAAAAAAAAAAAAGATAGAAATGCTCAAAGCCATTACATGTGACAATATCTTTCAAAGCATGCATTAGCTCATTCGGCTCCTGTGTAGCATCAAGTGCACTGATTTCCGTGAATGGAGAGAGAAAGTGTGCAGCTCGAGTCGTAACAACAATGATTACTCGGATAATTGATGGATTTGAAATATTCATAAGCTTGCAAAGGTGCTACAGGGCCTTTTTAACGAAAGAAATGGCATGACAGGTGGTAGATGCGAGATAGGTGGCTGTTGCTTGGCGAAAAGATGAACCAAAAGATGAGTTTTCAGGAATTGACCCCTAAACCTTGCCTTTCATGGTTCTCGGCCATTCATTATGCGTGAGCGTTGATGGAATGTTATGCCTTTGATTTTTTGTGCTTCACCACTAATTGTAGAGTACTTAATAAAGCTATGCTGTGTAGCCTATGTTCCAAGGTCACCTCGCTGTTCTGAGTAACTTCATTCCAAGTAAGTTTCTGTGTCTTGTATTTGACAGATTTGTTCTACTTGGCCCACAAGCTTGTCGATATGTACCCCGAAAACGCTGTAAGTGTGCATTTTTTAAAATTTTTTACCTCTGTCTTTATATGTTTGAAAGACTGGCTTCTATTGATGTTAGGAGATTTCTGACTCTTACGGTAGATGCAGCTATGCCAGCTTGCTTTAAAATCTTGTTCAAGCACATCTAGTTACTTGCAAACGGTATAATAGAACTGAAGTTAACCTTTGTTTTGTTTTTGAATTATATAGTGAATGTGTTTGCATCATGTGCACTTTTGCACTGGTTGGAGATTGAGCAACTCCTATACAAGTTCGCATGAATAAACTATAGAAAAGGGCAGCACATTATTTTTGCATACATTCGTCGCTGTTGGCAAGTTCTATTTCAACTGCATTATGCAGTGCACCAAGTCCTAGAGCCCACTCCCAGCCTGTAAGTGACTGGGTGTTTAAAAAAAGTGAGCACAGCTCAACCGGTTTGCGCCACTGTTGCCTACGCAAGCAGAGTCAGTGTGATTCCAAAGGCAGCAGACTCTAGGAACACATTCATTTGGTTCTCTTTCTCTGGTTGGTTATCTGAGCCAAGGATTTCTTGGCACTCCATGGAGTAGCAAAGTGGGTTCACCTGCAACTCCAGAAGTCAGCGGCGTTTCCTCGTCAAAGGCCGCTGACTTTGTCAAAAGGCGCTGACTTCCTCGTCATATGCAAGCCCACACCAATTGACGCTCACTTTGGACTGACATTATGATGTAGGTAAAGGCAGCGCTGCAAAGTTAAGGACCAAAAAAAACTGGACTATACGAAGACAAATGGTATCTAACAACTGAATTTATTGAAACAAAAAAACCAAGATGGGGGTGGGGCAGTAATTGCACTCCTGCGCCAACTGCACCAAAGTGCGCCAAATCAGATTTACTGGGTCATCCTGATAACTCTGCGAAGACGGAAGTGTTGCTGTCTTCCATCATGTCTTCGATATAGGCAAGCGTGGTGCCTTTGCTCACGTGCTTGTATTCATTGCTGAAGTTCAAAAGCATCACTGTAGCTTTTCCTCCTTGCAGCTCGGCTATTCCTCTGGCGACACAAATCTTGCGGTTGATCAACAGGTACTGGACGCCTTCAACAACGCCTTGCGAAAATATCTGTGTGCCGACAGAAATGCTGAGGCTAGAGCGAGGAGGAATGGTGTCGTGTTCTTCCAGCACATTTAAGGCGCGCTTTTCTGATTTTGTGTGCGGCGGCAGTGCTTTTTCTGTCATCTGAGGTTGATGACTGCCCCGTGAAGGGCTAAGAAGTGTAGACCAAGAATGATGTCTCTGGAGCAAGGTTGTAGGACTACAAAGCTTGCAGGGTAAATCCGGTTGTTTATGGAGACTCTCGCTGTGCAGATTCCTGCCGGCGTTACTAAGTGACCTCCAGCTGTCTGGATCTCAGGGCCTTCCCACGTGGTCTTCACTTTCTTCAACTTCGTGGCGAACGCTCTGCTGATGACAGAATAGTCGTCTCCGTTGTCGACGAAAGCTGTCAGATTGGGGCCTTCGATAAGAACATCGACGTCGCTAGTTCGTCGTATTGCGTTGCAGTTGGGCTGTGGCGTCGGGTCATGACTACGTCGTCTTGTTCCGATGCTTCCGTGTTGCGCCACTAGGTCGTCTTTGGTACGCGAGGTTTCGATGACAGGGCTCGCTGGGGATACCATCGTGTTTTTAAGGTTTCGTCATGGCATTGTCGGCGGCAGAAGATTTTCGGTAGTTCGTCGTAGAGCAACCGCCCCATCCATCCGTCGGTTGGTGCCGACGCATTTTCTGTTCAGCTTGTTCACTTAACAGCGAAACGTGCTCTTCGCGGGGGCTCTCAACCTCTAGTTTTAATAGTAGCGTGAAAATGTAGTGGCAATTCATCGACGGACATTGTTTGTTCCAGGAACGCTGCTGATAGCTTGTTTGAAGGGTTGTGAGGCACGTAAATAAAGCAATGTTCATTTATAACTGTACGTGTGCCGCCAGAGTTTTGTAGGAAGCAACAGGTTGTGCTGTTTTTGGACCGCTTTGCAGCGGCTAAAACGTGGATTGCTTTTGGATCGATGCACTCAAGGATCACTGAGAATCCTTAAAGGCCTGCATGGCATTGGTATAATCATTAAGTTTCAATGGATTCCATCACATGTAAATATAGCAGGTAATGAGGCCGCTGACAGACTTGCCCGGAGTGCTCTGGAGCTTACACCAATGAAGAAGGCTCTCAAAGACAATCAGCGTATCTTACGAGAAGCTGTCAATAAGCATTTTCGCTCGTTATGGCTGACGCCTCACCAGCCATGTGTGACGCAAGGGCTATCAAGGGAAGATGCCTGCTTGCTTCATCGCATCCGCACGGGATCAGCGCGTACCCCAGCATGGCTCCACAAGATCAGACTCTCCGCGACGCCCTTGTGCCTGAAGTGCAAGGAAAACGGTGATATAGAACACTATTTGCTTAAATGTCGTGAGCTTAAGAAGGAGCGGCAAGGTTTATTCGAGGAACTGCAACAGTTAGGCTCGCCATGTGACAGCGTGACTGATATTGTGTTTCCTCGTGGTTCCTCAATCTTCAGGAAACAGGTGTCGCGACTTCTCTTGAAATTTTTTATGGCTACAGACCTCGTATGTGACTGCTGATAAGTGACAATTATGTTTGGGGTATAGTGCAGCTAGATAGACATCTGGCACAATGCTGCACGTGGAACAGCACAGACTGCCATCTTATGCAGGCTTACGTTGCGCTATGCATGATTTTTATTTTAAAAGCCTGCTCATCCTTAGTTATAAAATAATCAAAGGACATTAGCTACAATTAGCAAAGAGGAAACTGGGCGGGGCAATTGCCTGCAAATTATGCAAGGCTAGATCCGCCGGCTACCTACAACATTCTTAACCTTAATGTTTGTCATGTCTACTTTTGGACATCGTGATCTAATTTTTCATGCTTCACATCCACAAAACAACACGTGAATGCTGGAAACGCATTGACACTTTTCCTTTAATATGCTTTATTCATGAATCTTCGTCAGAAGTGGTGTTTCGTAATTCCTTCCACCTGCGTCTGCGTTTGTATTCGCTGTTGCGGCAAGAGCCGCTAAAAGACCCAGCCTTTTCTCGAGATTGCTAGGGTCTGAATTCAAACTTTTGGTGTGCTTTTTTAAAAATAACATCTCATTAATAAAAGCATGTCTCTTGGTCGGAGCAGCCACAATTAGGTTTTAATACACGCAGCTTTCTGTAGTGAGGCCTTCACTGCCAGCTCTGGTGTCAGAAGGCTCACTGTGAAGCGGCTACGCCTTGTTACACATCCGCCTCTCGTTTCTTAGGGCCAACAGCCCACGGTTAGAAAAAAAATATTGGACATCAGGGCATCGCATTCATTGCTTCATTTTTTTTTTGGGGGGGGGGGGGGGGTCTTTGAGTCGTCTGAGGCGTGTGCATAAGGTACCCTATGTTCTTTTTCTATGCACTGCTTTCTAAAAGACACTACAGTGAACTCCCTTTAAGATGAACTCTGTTAAGACAAGTTCTTGCCTAAGACGAACAACATCTGAGTGTTTGTTTGGTTTCCCATAAACTCAATGCAAAAAAATCTGCTTAAGACGAACCGCATAACACGCCTCTTCTGTTAATATGAACACTCGCAACAACCAACAAAGACGAAGATTCTGCACAACGAACATTATACCTTTGATGGGAGCATTCAGGCAAACTGAGATAGCAAAATAAAAAAAAAAGAGAGAGAGAGAGAGAGAGAGAAAAGACTTTTCTGGCGCCAAGACTCAAAGCATATAGAAAGATAATTGTGGCATGGATAAAGAAAGCGTGGTAAGTGAGAAATAAAGGTCAACGCGTAAAGCTGGTATCTCCCTCCCCCCCTATCCTGTAGGTGTAGAATGGGCCGTGCTACAGTTTTATTGTTGATATGTAGTAGCAATTTATTCATGAGCATATTTATAAATAAATCGGGAAATCGAGTACTCTCTAGATTAGCGTAAATACTAGGCTTGTGTGAATAGTGAATTTTAGGTTTGAAGCCAATGATGATTTTGGTGTAATAATTTCTAATCGAATTCGAATAGTACATATGATATATAAAGAAAAATGGGCATCAGTATCATGACCTAACTAATCTGCACAATATTTTTTAAAAATGGAAATAGGGCTTCTATGCAAATGCCATTCCTTTTTTTGTTCAAAGGAAGTCAAAACAACTTTGAGCAATAGCAGGATTTGACTTTCAACAGGATACGAGTCAAAACCCTTAAAATATGTAAAATTCAAAAATTGATTATACTTAAAGCATGTAAGCCAACATAAGCTTTTAAGCTTAATGAAATGAATGGATCTGAGGGTGATATTTTCATTTAAAGGGGCCGTGCGACACTTTGCCAAATAGCCATGGCATGAATTCACTAAAGAAGCTTATTGCCTCATGAATTTACCGGCGGAGAAATTTTTAGAATCCGTTCGGTATGCACGGATTTGCAAGTAATTGTCGCATGCTGCAAGTGCATTCTCTCTTCTCGTCCCGATGAAAGCGCTGGAAGCTCAGCAGGGAGGGATGACACGGGGAAAGAAAATGCGTCACGCGTGCTTTCTGAGCTTGTGGAGTCATTTGCCGAGAGAAGAGAGCAATTGTGAGCCGACTTTGAGAATTTATTGTGAATCGCACGCCGCGTGCTGTGCTATAATATTTAGCCTGCGTGTCTTCGGTAGCCTCGACTACCGATTGGCAGCGTTTGTGGACAATGCTTAAAAAGCAGGGCGGATTTTTTTTTTTTTTTTTTGAATAGGTGTTTTCACGATTCAGCATTACTTCACTGCAGTGAAATCACTTTTACAGGTGGTAGATTTGGACTAATGCGCCTATTCGTTCCTTGCAAATACTTCAAAATTTTCAATGATTTCGAAACAAAGTGGAATACCCTACTATTCATTTGAATATTCTAAGCATTTGAATATTCACACAAGCCTACTAAATATTCTACATGAAAGCATAGTTTTTATCAAGCTGAGCTAAATAAATGCTTTTTTTTGTTCCTTTACTCCCCATTGTAAGCATACTTCATTCCGTGTTTTCAAGCAACATATTTAGGTGTACTTGGCATGCTAATATTCGGTTTTTTGGGTACTTCTGATAAGATGAACTCATAATAAAACGAAGAAATGATCGAGGTCCCTTGGAGTTCGTCTTAAAGGGAGTCTACTGTATAGGGGGCTAAGACAGAATGCCCTAGTCACATAAAACATCGCTGCGGAAGGAAAACAAGGTTTGTTAAATGGTGTAGTTTCAGCACAGAGAAATGAGTGATGGAGGAGGTTGACTTTATGAGACTAGCTAAATAACGTCATGTTGCGCCCAGCAGTATAATCAGTTGTGAAGAAAAAGAATCTTTTTTTATGCTTAAAATCATTGCAGGGGAATCAATTGGGACTGTTTGAGTCTCTAACATTATACACCGTAGCAATTTTCCACCAAATCTACTGATAACCACATAGGCGTATTTATAATTTTCTTCCATGAAGTATGTTTTTATTCAACCGGTATTCTGTTCATTTGCTACAAAAATAATCACTGAACGAGTTTCTCCAGAATGCTCAACAGTATGATGCCATTATTTTTGCATCATAAACTAAAATAAGTAGAGCTCCTAAGATAATTGGCTCCATGAGATTCGCAATGAATCGAAATATTTTTAGCTCTTCATAAGAGCCCCAAAATTCATGTCCTTCAATGTAAATGTAACTTGCTTCTCAGTGAAGTTAGGTGCTCCAGATTGCTCCAAAACGGAAAATTTTGCTGCTCCAAAAGTTGCTCCAAATCAGATGGCCTCGGTAGCATCACTGGGGTGGGGTGAAGTACAAAAGAGAGGGCACTGAAGGCAAACCACGCACGATTTTACTGGAGCACTATCTATGCAGTAAAACACCTGCTGTTATCAAACTCAATATTGTTAGATGCTCTTTGTCTGCGTACAGTCTTGTTTTCTTGGTCCTTAAGTTTGCAGCGCTGCCCTTACCTACAGTAAAGGCAGCAAGCACTAGTTGTTACAATTAGCCCCCCACACAAGCTTTTCTGATGCCATGAATTGAACGGCTGGCGACCTTGCTTGCATTCAACATTGTCGATTGCAGTAGCGCGACTGTTCTTTTAGTGGCGAGGCAATCTTGCTGCCGGACTTCAAGTCATCTGGACGGGGCCTCTCCGGACTTCCTAAGTTGTGTCAGACTGCAGTGGTGTGTTTACTTACTGCTGCTGCAGCGTATTGCATTCAAGCATGTCTGAGAAAATTATTCCTCTTTCATAGTAATCAATCAAAGGCAAAAGACACCTTTCATACAACTTGATGTGACTTTGTTGAATTTCAAGCATACAAATGAAAAAATTCGCACGTTGTCTGGCAAAAAATGGCAGCATATTCAGTGCATCCTATACAAGCCAGCACAGCTTTTCCTCATAATCATCTTTCATTACATGACGTGTTGCCTGTTCTTTTAAATAGGGGATAATGTCCAGGATGTGAACGATCATTTCTGAACTTACATGTCTAAGTGGCCTTCTCTGGACTACTTGTAACAGCGAATAAAATGGAAACAACAAGTTGATTAAGAGACCGGAAGTAGAAAAGGGAAGTGAACAGAATTGGGGGACCCTTAAACTTCGCCTTTGAGTTGAACACAATAGCAATATTCGCTTGCACACACTCGTACGCACGCATGCACACATGTGGGCTATTGCCTCTCTTAATTGTTAGCCTGTCGTCATAACTCTGTAGAGAGCTACACTGTGTTGCAAGGAAAGCCTAAGCTCAAACGCCTCCGAGCTCCTGTCTTTATTTACAAGCACCTCGAATATTTGCTCACGGCCAGAGCTGCTTTTTCGCTCACAAACAGGGGCGCCACTACCGACGCTGCTGGCACTGGGCTTTCGGCAAAATAAGCCCTTTAACACTATTGCATTTAGAGGAATCAGACAGGGTAACTGAAACGTATTAAGGCTACCGGAACTTGGAAGCAGAAATATAAATTAAAAGACATCTTGTGCTGATGCTAGAAAACTAGCATGCTGTTTTACTGAAGTCATTTTCATACCAAAAATTTTATTGCACATTCTGAGGACCGCTTGTTTGCTTAGTGATATGTTTTTCTAATGTTATTATTTTCATAGTGGTGCGATGCTTCAACCTCTAGTCTCTTTTGAGCTGCAATGTTCATTCTGTGTGGTTTTGCCTTTCTTCACATTAGATATCATGGTTTGCTGTTGGTTGCTACTACTACCTAATAGGCAAAGCAGGTTCTGCAAGGCGTTACCTCAGGTGAGTGTGCACTTTGCCCTTGCGCTTACAATAATATTTAGAGGCTTTATTCTAAAGTCAATCTCTAGAGTTCCTCTAGAAAGATGCAGCTATGGCTAAAGACCACTAGAGCAGAATTCTAGAGAACATGAAAAGCCCAATTTTAGTTCAACCAATACGGAATAATATTTGCTGCTGAGATATTTAATAACACTCAGATGCTTCAAGCGACAAATGCAGCACAGTTTAGAGATGTATTACCAGTAAAAAATGAATCTTCTGATATCTTTGTAAATGTTGCACCTAGCAACCCATCACAAATGAAGGATGCAAAGCTAAATGTTCCGAAAAACCGTAGACTCGTTAAACAAAACCTGGAGAACCAGGGAAATATGTTCCATGTAACCTAGATGCGTATAGCTACGCGAAATAGAAATGCGGATGCATCAAGTGAACTGTTCCGTGTCATACCTTCCCTAGAGAAGTACTACAGTGCTATTGCACTGTACAGCCATAGTGGCTAGGCCAAAAGCATGACTTGAATTGGCAAATTTCTTGGATGGGAACACTGACATGCCGTACATTTTTGCATAGCACTGACATATCCCTGAAATCTTATGCGTGCATGATGCTGTCACTGCATCTGTCACTGCATCTGCCGCTTTGGAAACACATGACGTCACGATACTTGGTGCCCAGCTCTGAATGGGCTGGCATGTCACTGGCACGTACTCATGTATTGACCCAATTACAGCCATCTGTTCAAAACAGTGTTAAATAAACATTGGATGTTAGAATAATTGCATCTTCTTTGTGCAATTCCATCATTCTTTCAATTTTTCTGGGTTTTTTGCATTTTATTTAGCACAGATGTAGGAAACTTTTGTTCAAGCATTTGACATTTAAGATATAAGCAGAAGCGCTGTAGGAACAGCATTGAAGACACATTGTGTCGCACTGACGTACTGTAGCAGAACAGCTTGATACCGTTTAGCATAAAAACTCCTGGTTTGTTTCACTGAAAGGGGCCTTGCACTGACATTTCACTTGACGAGTCAGGCATTCTTTGTGTGATCCCGAAGTGAATGCTAAAAGAAATATGAAAATTCCCAAAGGGAAACAAAACTTATTCAACTTACACAGTCACGACAAAAGCTGCCTATGGAAGCAGGCACGCTCTTTCAAATTCTACTTGTCTAGCGACTACTTGTGCTGCTCCCATTCCAAATGCAGCTTTCATTCAGTTGCTGCAGAACTAATCGTTCAATGCTGACTTTCTGTTACAAAACACAGCCAGGCAACTTTCTGATGGCTGATTTACCTTAATAAACCTCTGTTAGCGACAGCAAAAAAAAAAATTGTTGCTTTAACAAACAGTTCAACTGCAGTGCTTGTGTTACATTATTGCTGTTGGGTACCACTCGGCTAACTGCAATTGAACACTTGTGAGAGCTCTACATAAATTTAACCGGTGTAGGAAGAGTGATACTAATGTCAAGAAGTAATGATGTCCAACAAATTGAAATGGGACTGTCTGTAATAATAATAATAATAATAATAATAATAATAATAATACATTACAAAACCACAAGGCAAATTCGAAAGATGCTGTTGTACAGGGCTCCAGAAATCCTGACCACCTGCGAACCTTACATTTGTCCTCAATTGCAATGTGGCCGCCGCAGTCCTGATTTGCTTGAACATGCAAGTAACCAGCCTTGTGCCTCACGCCCTCAACTGAAAATGTATGGCTCGCAACACTGCAGTCGGTTTAAAAACTGATTCCTAGAGCACATCAAAATGTCGATTTTGTTTTCGGTGCTTTTGTTGCTGTTGCCAAAGAACGTTTGTCAAGTCCTCAAGCAAGCCAAAAGTGGAGTAAAAGCAACATAGGGTGAGGAAGGGGTCCATTGCTTCTCTTGCCGAAGCGCTCATGCTGTTAATTTCATGATTTTCATTTCGTTATCCACCTAACATGTGGCTCGGGACTGTCTGCTCCTGTACATTTCTACACAGCAAGGCCACCGTATTGGACCAGGTGTTTGGTCCGGCCTGGCTCATGTATGGCCACTCGTTCGCCATGGAAAGTGAGCATGACCAGGCAATGGCAGCTTACTTCAAGGCACTCCAGCTAATCAAAGGGTGAGGAATGTCATCGTTTGGCTTGGTGTCTTCAATTGCGATCTGTGAATAGTTTTCTTCATGTATTTCTTTAATCTCCACTTCTTGGCCCTCACATTTGTCTTCAGTGTTGTCACGCATTACCTTGCTTTTAAACGCAATGCGCTGTGCCCTGTCGCATGAAGTGCATCGCAGAAGTGTGGATGGTAGTTTAAAGGGACACCGAAAGAAACAATGACTTGGTTTAGATTGTGAAAGTGCACTCTGAGGACTTTTAACGCATTGTTTCACTACAGTAATTTCATTATTAGCAGAGAAAATAGTGACTGAAGTGTAATATTAAATATCGTGACGAATTTTCGTGCATGTCAAAAACTTCGCAATGTATTTTTCATATTTTTTCTACATTAACTCGATGAAATTTTCTGGAACTTCATATGCTAGGTTTATGGCACCCGCAGAGGACAGCGCACATCTTGTTTATCAAGTGGAACTTACGAAACACCCAGTAGAAGCTTTCAAAGTTTACGACGTCACGGTGTTCAGTGCGGCAATATCGTGTTGGCGTCTCTACCCGCATTTCCTTTTGTTGATTTTCCTCGCTTACCGTACTTTGCTTCGAGGTGAGAGCGGTGTTTTCAGAATTGTGAAGTTGTTCTTTACTTACATCCAAAAAATTGTATTGCACTTCAGTGTCCCGTTGTTGTAACAGGAATAAAACAGCACAGGTGACAAAAACAAAAGAGAATGCATTAGTGCAAGTTGTCGTATGTCCTCTTCTTTCATTGCTGCCCTGTTCCATCTATATTTAAAACTTTAAAACTAACCCATCGATCCACACTTTTTCGATTCATTTTTTCTGTTATTAGGCTGTCTCACTTTCTATAACGTGCGTTCTCTTCTTTTGACGTCATCCTGTGCACTTTTCTGGCCTTGGCACAATGTGAACTGCCACATACAATCTGACATTGTTGTAGGCATTATGCATAGTTCTAGTTGAAGCTCTATTTTTCTTATAAAATCTACACATTCTTGCAGCTAGAAGCTGCTGTAGGCAGCCTAACTATACTTATCAAAACAGTGACAAAGCAGGCTGTGCCAGCAGTGAACAGTGTGCTTGTAAACTAACATATAGTAATTTCATAGGTTATTGTCAAAAATTTTCACATCTCGCCCTCTATTCATTCAACTATACTCTCGATCTCCTGTAAACCCATATGTGCTCTGTGCTGGTCTTCTTCTGATCTGAAATAAAAGTCACATACCCAGTACAGTGTGGAAGTCCAGCGAACTCACAGCTTGCTAGATTTAGCAATGTAGCAGCAGTACAGTTAGCTTCATCATTTGCAGCTGGTACCATTCGGTGATTTGTGAATGAAGATGTGGGACGATTGTACAGTGAAGAATTTTAGATGAAAATTAAAATTATAATGCTGCTATAGAAACAAAAGGTGCTAAATTTAGTAAAACGTCATGCGCAGCAGTGGTCGCATGGTCGAATGAAATGAAATTGTTGCCTAGCAGAACCTTTGAAGACTCAATGTCATCACATTCATTGTCATTACGTGATAACAGAATAACCTGCTTCAGCACTGTGCCGAAAAAGGCTTGTGTAAACTGATACGATGCTGCTGGAGCATGTGAGTGACAGGGAAGATAAATTATTGTTGGCAGCTGCATTAGGGACAGTTATCTCTCCGAAGATGCCAAAGCAGAAAACAGTCTCTCATGTTTCTTCACTGTTGGGCTCCGAGTGTTTCTTGCATTGCGCCGCTCTAATGACCCACCATGTGCCTCCTGAATGCCTGTACTTACGGCATGCTGGCGACTTCATGCAACATGTTTTTGGTAATGTTTTTAACTGTAGTGCTACTGGCTGTGCATAATGTGTCCTGTGCTTCCATGTATCGCCAGGTGTCACCTCCCGTTCTTGTACATTGGGCTCGAGTACGGCTTGACCAACAACACCAAGCTGGCAGAGCGGTTCTTCAGCCAAGCACTGGCCATCGCACCAAACGACCCTTTTGTACTCCATGAAATGGGTGTTGTGGCCTTCCAGAATCAAGAGTATGTCGTGCACTTTTTTTTGTAACACTATACCTTCAGTATGCCCAGAATGTGTGTTGCTTTATTTTGAGTATCGTTCAAATATTGCTGCACAGCTTACAAAATAGTAACATGCAAATACTGTTCCGACTTGATTATAATGTCTCTGCAGTTTCAAAGCATGACATATTTTCGTTAGCAAGAAACAAAAATGCATTGCTTTTAGTTCATTTGTAACGTGCGACCTTGTTGTTGCAAAGTTCATAACCATTTGTCTCGCAGAGCGAGAGCACCTGTGGAGTATAGCTCATCCACAAATCTTTTGCCGCGCTCCTAAACATTTGTAATTGCCCTAAAGTTAGAACCTTCATGGTCCGACAGACCACAAAGGGCGTTGCTGGCACCGACAACCCAACATCGTCGCAGCGGTTCGCTGTCGGATGCTGCCCGACAAGGTTATTCGTTGCTTAATGATGTTTTCTCTCTACAAGTCATGCACATTTTCAAAATCCATGAAGCGCCGTCTCTTGAGGAATGAGTGAGCTTAGTTCGTTCAGGTTAACTTTTTTTACACGAGGGAACAGTACTATGTTCAGCACGGAGCCTAGAGCGTACCCACTTGGGCATTGTTTGGCCGAGAAGCATGGCCACACTTTCACTGCGTGCGTCTTACGGTGGTTCTTTTAGTGAAAGCGAGGATTACTTTATTGAGGAAGAGAATTACGTGCCGCCGCCAGACAGTGATGACAGTGATTCGACTCAAGTGAGTGACGATGACGACGGCGGTGGAGCCACCTCTGTTTTTCTGCAAAACCTGCAGTAACAACAATAGCCTGCACCCAAGAGAATGGTCTGATTGGTATCATATGCTGCTTAAATATCGCTAAAGGAGTGTCCTGCAGAATGCAGGAGGAAAAATAAATATCCTGGGAGTTTTTCTTCCACAGTTCGTATTTTTTTTTCACGATGCCAGAAACTGGCAAAATAGTTTCGAACTGGTAGTGCCAAAAAGTGGGTGCAAGTGTGGGACCGCAAAGGTTTAAGAAACGCCATTAAGAATAAATTGCAACCATAGTTATGCATGCCACATAAATAAAATTCCACTTCTATTTTTATTGGGGTCAATTGGTATACATTCGCTGGCTTGTTGTATCAACTCGCATGAAACAGGCAGCTATAAGTGGTGACAGCGAGACGCGGAGTCTACACTCTATTCAAGTGAACTCTCACCCTACAATAACCAATCAATTTGACGCTAGTGTCTGGTTAGAAATCAAAGCGCCTTTCACTTCGCTTTTGAATGAATACCATGGCCACTCAGCATTGAACTAAAATAAAAAGCAGCTGCTGTTGGCACAAGTTTGTCATGGACATGATGAGATGAATAAAAAAAAATATATAAGAACTGTAGTTGCCATTCACGAAAGCCCCCCTCCTTTTTTTTTCCTTCAAAGGCGACTCTGGACAGCAGATGTGTTTCCAAGTTTTGTGCCTATCGGCCGCGAGATCAAGCAGAGTCACCTTCTGGTGCCAACTGGCCGAAACACTGAAGTGTGAATTGCTCCTTGCGTTGTCTGCTAGCCACGTCTTGTTTCTATGCCTGAAATGTCATATGAAAGCATTTGGTCTTGCTCGGCTGCTAATGGATTGTAATAAGATCGGCGAGTGCAGCTTTACAGAATGCTGTTCATTGTCATCGTACCCACCATTTACCAGAATAATTTCAGAGTGGGTGCCACTTTCTGTTTCGAGCACATCGCAAAATGCTCTTAGCTTCCTCTCAAACATGAGAACTATTAAATGGTATGTGTATGCAGCATTCTATAGCGACTCGGGTGTTAAAAAAAAAAAAAAAAAAAAACAGGCTCTAGGTTACGCACTTGCGCACTGTTGGTAAGTGTACAACTATGGCAGTGTGGTTTTTCGATCATGCGACGAGCCTCAGTTGTGTTTATCTGGCCATGGTACCACTACATAGAAATATAACTTTCACATAAACTGTGAGACTTCGGTACTTACACTGTACTTAAAACAGAGTTACCTTGCGCAACGGTGGGCTTAGATTTAGGAACGTTTTAAAGATCCCAGATGTTGAAAATTGATTCAGACAACATGCCTTATGTATAACGTATAGTTTCATTGAAAATTTAATCTTTTTCACATTTTCAGTGTTTGTGGGGCATGGTTAGTGACTGACGGAAGTCAGTGGTATTTTTGTCTGAAAAAACAACATGCTTGTCTTATTTACAATGCAGGCCTTTGTCGTAGCACTGTCATGCACGTAATTCGTCGATGAAAGCTTTCTGCTGCACTCTTATATAAGATTTCTATGTTTTTACTGGTGCAACATCACGTGCGTACACGTGGCACAACGCAATGTAGCGCAAAGCACTGTCAGCCACTAAGCTTTCCTGACTAAACTTGTCGACGGTCTCAAATTTCATGGTAAACAGAATGAGAGCAAAAAGATCATATGCTTAAGGTGCGAACAGTGGTACTAAACTAATCGCTGCATATATGCGGGCTTTCTATGATCTTTCCTTCTCTTTTTCATAGTATGCAGATGTTGAATATGTAAACAAGTATTTCAGTCACACTACAGCAGTGCGTAGCAAGAGGAACACAAGCTAACTACGTATGAACAACACAGCAAAGGCGTGATTTAGTGCGAAAGCATGAAGGGAGTCACCCAGTGCGAGCATCCCGATGAAAGGCAGAATGCGCTTTACTCCTGGGTAATGTTAATGTTGCATAGGTGTTGTGCATCGATTCAGTAGAGAAGAGGATAAATATTAACAGTAAACCCATTTTATCCGCCGACAATTGGCTCAGACCGCATGCAACGAAGCCCCGCTGAGTGTATTTGTATACGTGCTGCCGACCGCCTATCCACACTTCCGCGGGACGGTGCTGCCTCCTATAGCCCGATCTCGCCGCGAATAGCAGGAATCCACTCAATATATGCATTACCAAATAGTAGCTCAAGCAGTGGTTGCGATCTTTTTTTTTTTTGAAGAAAAAAAAAAAGGGGGTGGGGGAGCTAGAGTGGGATCATGCATTTTTTTTAATCACTGGCTTTGATTTGAATTTTGCTGAATTCACACTGGAATAGAAAAAGAAAGACACTAGCTTTCACTATAGTATAACAAGTTTCAAAATATCTTGTTGACCCAGTGCAGTCAGAAAATACAAAAAAGAGCTCAAAATCCATGAAGTCACATTACCATTTATGTGAGGAACATTTTGCGGGAGCATGAAAAATCAAACTTGGACCTTAATTTTTTGTTATGTGAATGGACTTATAGTAGCGATTGTGTCGACAATATGATTGTTATTGAGGAATAATTTACCCGCCTACATTACTTTAGTACTTCATTTTAATGTTCATTGAAACTCTTTTTGGAGTAGCCATGGAATGAATTAACTAAAAGAGCTTCTTGCCTCACGAATTCACCGCCGCAATAACTTTCAGAATTCGTCCAGTACTAGTCGAGATACAAAAATTTGTCGCATGCCACAATTGCACTCTCGCTTCTCTTGACCTGACGAAAGCGCTGAAACCTAAGCAGGGACGGCACGGGGGGAAAAAAACACATCATGTGCGCCTCATAGCCTGGAGCGATTTCTATCTCTCTCTCTTTTTTTTGTCTCTTCAGTTTCATGATTTTTCAGG
The DNA here is from genome assembly GCF_013339725.1 of Rhipicephalus microplus. Taxonomy (NCBI): domain Eukaryota; kingdom Metazoa; phylum Arthropoda; class Arachnida; order Ixodida; family Ixodidae; genus Rhipicephalus; species Rhipicephalus microplus. The sequence continues at coordinate 101,907,757 of NC_051170.1, forward strand.
ATGATTGTGCACACACACGGGCATAAGTTGTGGCCTCCCACGGCGACTCCAGTAAGAACCGAGTACGCCATGCTTATATCAGCCTATGACTGATACTATGCCCGTGACGCAGTGATTTTTGATCCTGTAGCGTCATTTGTCGAGAAAACAGAAATCTATTTTAAGCTGACTTTCTGAATTAATTGTAAATTCTTGGCCGGGGGTTGCTGTGCTATAATAGTTGGCACGCATCTTCTCAGGAGCCTCGACTGCGGTACCTATTAGCAGGCATTGTTGGCCATGCTCAAAAAGTGTTGCAAGGCTCCTTTTAAAGAAATACCAGCAGTGCAAGATTATTTTCATCTTTTCATTTTCCTGTCTCTTGTACTGTTTGTCTATGTCAGATGTTGAGCGCAGTCGGTTGATCAATCAATATATAAGTTACTGGAAACATTGCATTATTCATTCTGGGTTACCATGAGAGCTCCAAGACGGAGATTTGATTTGCGACCACAGTAGCCACATTTTCATGGGGTCAAAATGTAAAAATGACCGTGTTTTTCACTTTGCAATCCCAGTTGTTAGTGAACTCTGGGTGGTCAGAATGATTAGGTAGTACTCTCATTATTATATGGTAGCTTTGGCACAGAATAAACATGTAAACCAGACCAGTTAATCATTTGTTTGTTGAAAATGTTACATTTCAGAAGCACTTTGTTTTTCCAAGAGACATTACAGCTGGCCAGCAAGGTTGGCAAATGCTTTGTCTTGTTGCGATGCTAAGCACAAACTAATTCAGCTAGTAATTGTAATTAAAATACTACAGTATGGATACACTATGTTAATATCTCCTAGTGACTTTACTACTACACATTTACTACTACACATTGGCAATCAATGCTTATTGATTCGAAGCTTCACATTGCGGATACAGCCCGTATTTCTGACATACTGCCAAGCCCTGCTGGAGGGCTGTTTACTGCAAACTGCACTTCATAAATAGGCTGTCTAATGATCATCAAACCTAATCGGGAAGTAATTGACTGAAAGCTACACTTTGTAGATAATAAAGTTCCGCGATCCAAGCCTTTCAGATACACAAGACCTACTAAGCTGATCAGTTGATTGCAGAAGTTTCCACCTGCGCTCACGAGCAGTTTGTTTGTGGGTTCACTCCGCGCAGGTACCCAGCTGCCAAGCGGCACTTCGAGAACGCCCTGAACTTGCTCCAGGCGAATGACCGCGGTGTTCTTCCTGAGAAGTGGGAGCCTCTTCTGAACAACTTGGGTCACACCTACCGAAAATTGAAGTACCGCTGCTGTGTTTCTTTGTTTAATTTGAACAAGGCATACCGTAATTACTCGAATCTAACGCGTACATTTTTTCCGGTTAAGCGAGTTCATAAATTGCATGCACGTTAAAATCGAGTACGAAAAAAAAGATGAATACGATCATTCTATTGCCATCGGCATTTCCAAAATGGCCGCCCCCTACGTGCGTCAGCATGGCGCGTCGGCCATTTCTGCCTATGTGTTTCACATGTGCGGCACTTCGTACCTGTGCTGAGGAGTTCGTCGTCTTGTAGTGCATTAGCATCTACGGCATGGAAGGGCCGACTCGAAAAACTCGACGAGTGCACCACGATGCCGCTTTTAAAAGAAAAATCATCGCGTGTGCCGAAACAGACGAAAATCGGCCCGTATCGCGGTCGTTCGGAATTCCCAAAACGCGCGTGCGGGACTGGCGGAAACATAGCAGAAGATTGTCGACAGCAAAGATTCACGCAAAGGCTTCATTGGGCCACAGCAGGGTCGGTTTTCGCAAACTGATGAGCTGCTCGGCGAGTATGTGATTGAGCAGTGAGCGGCACAGCGGCCCGTGGCGACAGAACTGCTCCAAGTGCAGGCTATGCAGTTAGCCTTAGAAAAAGGGCTAATGTGGAGCCAGTTTAAAGTGAGCAGGTGCTGGCTAACTAACTTTATAATGAGGAAAAGCTTTTCCCTCCGAAGGCGAACGGGCAAATGCGAAAAGTTTGGAGAGGAGTACGATGAAAAGCTTCACAGTTTTCAGAGGTTCGTCCTAAACTTGTGGCACAACAACGGCTACCTGCTTGGGCAAATCGGGAATGCCGATCAGACGCCTCTTTACTTCGACATGCCTGGCACCACAACCGTCGAGAAGAAGGGGGCGAAGGAAGTTCGCGTGCTGACATCGGGCCACGGTAAAACTAGAGTGACGGCAATGCCCCGTTGCACATCAGATAGGCACAAGCTTCCCCCGTACCTCGTATTTCAACGGAAGACGCTCTCAAAAGGAGTCGTTTTCCCGAGTGGTGTGATCCTGCGGGCCAACAAGGAAAATGGGTACGCGTTGCAATTAATGTCTTACTTTTTTTTTTTTTTTTTTCGTCGTGGAAACCGGGTGCGCGTTACAATCAAGGGCGCGGTAGAATCGAGTAAATACGGTACGCGAATATTCGAGCACTTCGAGTATTCCAATGAGTGTTACAATATTCGAATTTGCCTTGACACATGTGTAAATTATCATTTGAGCACTTCGAATATTCCAATGAGTATTACAGTATTCGAATTCGTCTTGACACTTATGTAATTTATCCCAGCCGTGGCGGTGCTCACATTTTAATGGAGATAAAATGCTGGAGGCCTGTGTACTGTGAGACGTCGGGGGACGTTAAATAACACCAGATGGTCGAAATTTCCCAAAGCCTTCAACTACGGCATTCCTTGTAATTGTATCATGGTTTTGGAGAGTATGACCCTCACATGTTATATTATTATTATGAATTTAAGTCATTTGAAGTTGCGAAGTATTTGAAATGAATAGGCATATACAGTAAAGCCCACATATAACGGCCCCATTTAAGGGAGGACGTGGCAATCAAATTTATTTTTGGTATTTACGAAGCTAAAGGGACGAAATTCAGCATGAAGATATGCTTTGTTGCGCTGATATCATAACTGAAATCCGTTTTGAGCTATCTAATACAAATCTCAAGTTACAACTATTCATAGACTCTCATTGTTACCCTAACATAATTAGCTAATTAGACACAAGTTTGTGAAAATTTTGCATAAGGATATTTACAAAGGTCCATTTTGTGGCGTAATGCTATTGGTTTATTTTTAATATTCAAGTAAGCTCACAAAGTTTTTTCTGAAATGTCCTAGACTGTTGTCTTACAAACAGCTTTTACAAAAAGAAAATTTCAAAAGTCTGTATGATGTGCACACAAATATGGGCAGTTTTACGACACTCACCAATGCCTTAGAATCCAAGTGCAGGAAACGGAATGGCAATAGCTTAATTTGTTGTGGAATGGCACAGGAATGACTGACAGCAACTGCTTAAAAAATGAAACTTGAGAAAATGGAGCTAGAAGCTAATAAAACGAAACTCGGAAAGAACCTGGCTTTATTTTTCATTGGAGAAATGCATCTTTGTGACTATCTGGAGCTCCAATTTGTCCTCTTTATGATGAGACCAATATGGTGGCACTTTGCCGAGGGAAAGTTGCAAATTTGCATTTTGCTATGCCCAATTTTCACACGGATTTTAACAACAGCCCACCAGTAAAATGCTTGTTTCTTACCTTTACTACTTATTTTGATCTAAAGTAACACTATGATTTAAAACATGGTCTCAGGATTACAGAAAAACATCAATTGAAAAACGGAACATCTTGACCAAATTTACAATTTCCACATCCCCCCTTAAAACAAACTTTTGCTTAAAAGGAACATAACCCACCTGATCATGAAAATATACATTATTTCAATGGCACAAAATCACACTTACAACAAACGTCTCTGAGCGCCACCGATCGGTTACAGTGAGAGGAGTCTGTGCTTCGGCAACTTCTCGGTACACCACTTTCGACTGCCGATAAGCAACCAGCGAGGTGCCCATACATTTCAATTGTTAGACACTGACACTGCCTTCGCAGCCCTCTAGTTCTCGCTCTCCCCGACCATTTCCTGTTACCCACCCCTCCGTCCTTTGTTCCCCCCTCTACTCTGAGCACCCCGCATCGCCAGACAAGACCCATGTTTTCATACTGCCACCGACCTTTCAAAGACCGATCGACTGATTAGTTACACTTCAGTTTTCTATTGCTGGTCTGAAAATAAATTTTATCATGAAAATTAAGTTTTCATCATGAAATAGTCTGGAAATAGTGTGGGGATGGCATGAAAATTAAGTTTATTTGTAATAGAGGAAACGGCAGAAAACATGTGACACGCACGACTGTTCAAAAACACTTCACATGCCTCTAACATGACCACATGTGGAATGACAACTGGAAAAACTAAAGCAGAAAAAAAAGCCCTACCGGCAGATCAATAATAACAATAAGGTTGACTGAAGCAAAAAAGTTGAGTGCTGTAGGGTGTTCTGGTAGCTAAGAAAAAGCGGGCATGGCCTCCAAAACTAGACAATTGTGCACGCTCCAAATCTTAGAGACAACAAAACTGTCTATTGAAAACCAGAGTTGACCAAGCCAGGGAAAAACTCCAGCATGGAGACTTTCAAAATAGAGGAGCATGGCTCAAAGCGAGTGATTCCGTCAGCAAAATCAAACTTCGGGGCACAACTTCGTCTGAAAAATCAGTCACAAAAATGTATTAGTGTTATAGTAACCTTGACAGGACATTCATGAAGCCTGAAATACCCATCAAATCCAAATTTTCGGAGTCCAAAAAAAAATTCGTTGGTGACTGTACGCCTTTTCCATTGATACAGAACTGCCCAATTGCTTCTGCTGTAGGTCTCCTGCATAGGCGTGCGCAGGGCACCCCTTCATAGGGGGAGAAAAGGTCCCCCTTCCCTATTATGTCAATACATGGGACTGACTTTGCAACCCCCTAGTAAATTTTGTCCGAACTCAAAATACGGTTTGCAGCAGGTTCTTGGTGGTGAAGCAAAGCCGGGTTCGTTGCTTTGCGAGGATGATCACCGCCATCTTCGTGCCTTTTCTCTGTGGGAAGACGCCTCCACCGTTGGACGTTTTACAAATAGAACTTCATGTACAAAACTGTTTACGGTGCAGAGATGTCAGCAACATTATGACCCGCGGTGGGGTCTAAGGCAGTCGTGTCGGTGTCTAGCCGGCAAGCTCTCCTTGTAGCAAAAAGAGCCCACCACTTTTCACGGGCGCTCCTTTAATCCCCCCCCCCCCCCCCCCCCCGGGGCTCGTTGCCGTCGCCCTTGTCGACACCGGACAGGCATTTTCATGGAAGGAGCAGGGTAGGCAGAGGAAACTGCAGGGCGTCGTGTCTCGGGAATGCGCCAGGCAAGCAAGGAAAGGGTTGCCACGCTGAGCTGGTGGCAAGGTTCTGCTTGGCGTTGCATATGTTGTTGCCAGACTTAGAGGGTCAATGTTGCCAGACTGCCGCCAAATTTGGTAGAGAAATTTGCCCCTGTAGTTGTGGCTTCCTCGCGAGAGTTTGGTGTCGTCCGCGGTGCATTTTGCGAGTGCATGAGCAATGCTGGCCGTTTTAATTAATGGAATGAACCGCGCCTTGCAGACGTTGGCGCGCGTTCTCTTGCTGTGTGCGCTGCTGTGCAATTAAGAGATTGCGTCTCAGAGTTAGGGAATCAACGATGCGTCGTCCGCCGTACATTTCGCGAGTGCGATGAACTTGTCCGCGAGTGTGTGTGCAACGTAATTAACGCAATAAACCGCGGGTTTTCTTGCTGTGTGCGCAACTGTGCAATTAAGAGATCGCGTCTCAGTATTAGGGACGACGGGGAAAACTGAATAGAGTCGCAGCAGGCGGCGCGCTGCCACCCCCCCCCCCCCCTTTTTTTTTTTCACAGCCGATCGTGCCGCGTCGACCGCATGCCACGACGGGAATGCTACGCTTCCCCTAGCTGTGTCAGCACAATACATATCGTTCGGACTCGTGTACATGTGACGAATAAACGTCCCAAGGCTGGCTAATTGGGGTACGTCGGATATGCTACAGCTATATACGCCTGGAAGGCTGCTTTATCGATGCAGTTGGAGCGAATTAAGCGTGACTCACGCGTACCTGTAAATGGGACCTCGCATAAGCATTCATTATTTGGAATTTTTGTCGTTTGTGCTTATTGCGGCTGGGGCCCTGAAAGCGACGGTGGCTGGTCGGCGGGGTCCTATTTACAGGTACGCGCGAGTCGCACCTAATTCGCCCCAACTGCGTCGATAAGGCAGCCTTCCAGCCGTATATAGCTGTAGCATATCCGACGCACCCCGATTAGCCAGCCTTGGGACGTTTATTCGTCACATGTACACGAGTCCGAACGATATGTCTTGTGCCGACACAACTAGGGGAAGCGTATAGCGTCCCCGTCGTGGCACGCGGTCAACGCGGCAGGATCAGTTGTGAAAAAAAAGGGGGGGGGGGGGGGCGCAGCGCCTGCTGCGACTGTATTCAGTTTTCCCCGTCATCTTTAATACTGAGCCGCAATCTTTTAATTGCACAGCTGCACACATGGCAAGAGAACGGGCCCCAACTTCTGTAATGCGCGGTTCATTGCGTTAATTAGGTCGCACACACACTCGCGAAAAAGTTTATCCCACTCGCAAAATGCATGGCGGACGACGTGTCGTTGATTGCCTAACTCTGAGACACGATCTCTTAATTGCACAGCAGCGCACACAGCAAGAGAACGCGCCCCGACTTCTGGAACACTCGTTTCACATTCATTTTGTTAATTAAAACGGCCAACGTAGCTCACGCACTTGCAAAATGCACCACGGACGACACCCAACCCTCACGGAAAAGCCACAACCACAAGAGTAAATTTATCCACTAAATTTGGTGGCAGTCTGGCAACATCCACCCCAAAGTCTTGCAGCTGACTTATGCAACGCCAAACAGAACCTTTCCGAGCTGGTTTTGTTTCTAGAGAAGACGTGTTACAGTTGAGCCCGCTTATAACGAGCCTGAGCGTGATGCGGCATCCGTTCGCTGTATCCCGAAGTTCGTAGTAAATAAAACACAGCTTTTAAAAAAGTTGCGAGTGAAAACACAAACTTTTTTTGTCCCATAAAGTCTGTGATGCACGTGTTTCGAAGAGCAGAAACGATAAGGGCGGTCTCGAGTTCATGTAAAACGGCAGGTTGCTCGCTTGCCGAGGCCCGTGGCATAAGCTGCATGAGGCGCTGGCTCCAAAGCTTCGTCGTTCTCGCAATCTGATTCCTTCAAATCGCTCTCGCCACGTACTTCATTCACAATGCCCCAATCCGTGCACGGTTCCGCAGTTTCGGCATCATCATCGGCCGTAATTAAATCATCGTAACAGATGTCCCATCCACTCTCCCAGGTCGGAGTCGACAACACGCTGCCACAAATCGCCGCTGCAGTGGTCCTGTTCGGAAGCTTCAGGCTCGGCATCGTGCCCGGTGATCGACGAAGTCGGGCTCGCGAAAATAGTTTCGTGCACATGTAGCTGTCACTGCCACCCACTAAATATTCACTATCTCCACAGCTGAATACCGGGACGCCTGAAGCGGCAAGTTGGCTGCCAGGTGGTCAACAGCTATGAGCAAGCGCTCTGCAACGCGGCACCTAACAGGCGGATTACGCTCAAGACAAGTGGTCACACTTTTGAAGTTTTGTTGAGCGGCACGAAAAAGCGTGCTAGTCCTCCCGTCGGCCATCATGACCACACACGCACACACCAAGAGTGAGCAAGACGCGCACGCGCGTAGAACAGCTCTGGGCGCGTTTCGTGTCGGAAAACGAAACTAACTCGAGCCAACGTGTTGGGCGTGACGGAGCGGTGGAGACGGGCGAAGGGGTTGTGATCAAGAGAGGAGAGCAGACTTACGAGAGAAGGGCAAGGAGTTGCGATAAAGCATGGGGGAATGAAAGATTCCTTCCTCCGTGCGATAAAGAAAGGGGAGGATGCGGCGGGCGGGCGACCTTGAAAACCAATACACACGGGAAGGAGGCAGGTTGGGCAGCTTGCTTGAAAGGTCCGCGAAACTCGCACGTAGAAAAACTTGAAAAGATTGCCAGCAGGCGGCCATGCTGAAGTCAAAGCATGGCCGCCTCGTTCGGTGCGCGCGGCGGCGTTCGAAGAATCGGCGGCCGTGATTAAAAAAATCGTCTTGTTGCGCCGGTGGGTTTGCGTGACTTCACGAACTTCGATATTTCGCGATTCATTCCGCGCAAATTAACAGCCATTTTCGCGCTTCCGCGTGCGCGCGGAAGGCATGGTGAGTCGAGTGCGAAGTGAGTGAGAACAAGTCCTAAACACGAAACGAATCACGAATTGTCAGAGTCGGTGGGGTAGCGTACACGCGGCGCAGACTATCGGATACAGTCGGTGGCCGACGATGTTGGCAAATGGTCTGGTCACTCGAGGCCGGTGACGCCAACGACAGTACCAGCGATCAAAAACAGGGTACGTGACCGACCAGAAGATCAGTGGCAGTGTGAAAACACGCGCCTCGTCTGGCGATGCGGGGTGCTCAGAGTAGCGGGGGGGACAAAGGACGGAGGGGTGCGTAACAAAAAACGGTCGGGGAGAGCAGCAACTAGAGGGGCGCGGAGGCAGGATCGGCGTTTAACAATAAGAATGTATGGGCACCTCGCCGATGCCTGATCGGTGGTCGAAATTGGTTTCCCGGGAAGTTGGCAGCCCGCTGACTCCGTTCGCTGTAACCGATCAGTGGCGCTCGGAGACGTTCGTTGTAAGTGCGATTTTGTGCCATTGAACCAATGTATATTTTGACGGTCACGCGGATATTGTTAATTTTAAGCGAAAGTTTGTTTTAAGTGGGGTCGTTATATGTGGGCTCGACTGTACTAAGAAAGAAGGGGGCAAGGGATGTCACCCCGAGAGCAACCTTACACCCCCCCCCCCCCCCCCCCCTTTGTAGCAGTGCCCTACCCCGCTCTGTGCGCAGGCTCATGGTCTCCTGAACTGAACACTGCATCATATTCAGTGTGTATAGGTCGCATACTGTGCCATGTTTGGTGCCCATGGACTTCTTTTCGATGCAATTGTGCTGCAATGCGTCAACTTTCTGGTTCACTCAAACGTAGGGCAACCACCCCATAAAGGCATTGTCCTCGAGTTTAAATTTTGGAGCTAGAAACATTTTTACAGGCTTTCTCTCTGAGCAATATGTCCAGATTTTCTTTGTAGCTTTCGCTACAAAATTTGTTGGTCGCAAATTTTACTTTTCTTGATATTTCATCCACCTTGGGTGTTCTTGCAGGACTGATATGTGATGGCATAAATTCTGGATTTTGTAAATGCAGGAAGTACAACAGAGCCCTGGAGTATCACCAGCAAGCCCTGGTCCTGTCTCCGAAAAATGCCTCCACGCTTTCAGCTATCGGTTTTGTGCACAGTCTAATGCGTGACTGGGCTCATGCAGTCGACTACTTTCACAAGGTATATTATCTTGTTGACACGCCAAAAGAGGTGAAGCTAATTTCTGCGTTTGCATGCAATAACACAGAATTATTGCAGATATACTAGTGGTTTCTCATCATAAATGCACAGTTTTTAACTGCGCACACATGAAAGAAACATGGTCACACATGCACAAGGGATGCAAAAACTAGAATTTTATTGAATATTTTCTTGCGAATAACCTGCCCCTGTGCATAACCTGCCTTCTCAGCTACGGACTATAGAAAAATAGACACCCTTGTATTGCTATGGACGGTTTTCTGCAGCTGGATTGTTTAGTAAACTAGATGGCACCATCACTGCTCCGCAGCCGTCCTTTACCGTGGCTGTCTCAATGCCGTGGCCTTTAGCAGTGCTGCTCAATGTGTCTCCATCTGCGTTGCGTTGTCTGCTTGGCGTCCCTCTAGCACCTGCGCTCATGCGAGTAAAAGCGAGCAGGCGGTAGCCAGAAAGTCACCATGGCTGCGCCTGTGGATGCAATTTTTTTCTGCCTTGAATTTATCGCGTCGTCGTCCTGCGCCGTGTGGCCCGCAGGTTCGCAACTTACTCATTTATTGCTTTATACTTACGCCCTGTAGTAGTTCCGAGACCAATGTGTTCGTCGGTATTTTGCAGTATTTTCAAGATTCATTCTAATATTATCGGCGAAAAAGCTTAGCAGGCGTAGCTAAATAAGCTAAGTGTAGCTAAAAACCCCAGCTGCTGGCACTTACGGCCCTTGCTTATGACAACGGCCGCTTTGTTGGTCCAATGCATTGGCTGGTTTGACCGGCTGGGAAAGGCCAGTTACAGTTACATGATCATGTTTGGCAGTGCCCGTGCGCCACTACAGAAAATCGTCTATAAATCTTCCTTTCGTGCATTACTATGGCTGTGCAATGAAGCCATTTTGCGCACCAAAATTTGCATATAATATGGGTTTGGGCTTTAGCTTCAAATTAGGGCCGTCCAGCGGCTTGAGGAGGCTCTGGCGAAGCAACGGAGAAAAGGAGCCGACGACCATTCTAACGGGCGCGGAGGAACCCGAGTAGCTGTCGCCTAGTCGGAGCACAACATCCTCGAGGTCGAGGCTCTGAGATTATCGGACTCCGATAGCCGTGACCTTAAGATAGGGCACATCCACACCCTGCGAGGTCGGGGACATCCTACACGCCGCATGTATCAATAAATGTTATTTCTCTCTCTCTTAGCTTCAGATTTCCTAGATATTCCGCAGAGGTCATATGCGAGAAAATACGGCAGTTAAACTCAGATACAGTAATACCTCACTATCTTGAAGTCGTGAAACCAGGAAAAATTTCGGGATAAATGGATTTTCGAGATAAGCAAAGTTGCGCTAATCGCCAGGAAAAATGAGCACTTTTCAGAAAAATCACCTCTACTTACCGGCTCTTCAGTGGCAGTTTCTGATCGTTATTCTTGGGCAGGCTCAAAAGAGAAAAAAAATACCATACAAGAGACTTTAAGCGGCTGGAGTTTATCGTACTGCCATTGTATTTAACAGAGAAAAACTGCCTAATGCTCGTCTGCTTTGAAGTCTTACTCGAGCCTAGGAAGGGGTCCTCCAGCTGCTTGGCGCATCGCATCAGTCGATCTTTCCCACCGCTGCACTCTACCTGCTCGGTTGAGATCGACATACTTGTGTGCAGACAGCTTTTATTTGTCAGTTTGAATGTAAATAGATGAGGCTTACTACTGTAATCTTACTACTGAAACTTACTACTGTAATCATAAAAAAAGACATTTGTTGCATGTGCTCCTAGCCAATATGCAGTAGAGACTTTGTGCAACAGAAAGGGAGCATGTGGGTAGGAATGCATTGTAGAAAAAGTTAAGAAGACAGTTGGACTTATAACTTGTTCTCTAGAATAAATCTGTCTAATCTGTTGTCACAAATTCAAAGATCTTCAATGTGCACCAGAACTTGATACTGTACAGTTGTATACTGCCATGAAAGTAAGAGATACTTTCTATGGTTGATACTTGGAATGTCACTATTAGGAGGAGTGTGTGTGTGTTCCAGCCTTCACTTACCGTGTAGTATGTGGATGAAATGTGATTGTTAATCATTTTCTTGTGTAAGCATGTACGTTACACTGATTGTAGGGTGGCACCACATATCTGAGCATGCACAGAAATATTTTTTTTCTATGCTCAGCGACAACCTTTCTTGAAATCATTGCGGAAGCCACGGAACCAAAATGCATGCCTGCTACCGCCCCCAAAAATAGTCCTTACTTTAGTAATGATGGTCTCGTTGGCCTTGCTGAAATGAATACGAATTCATTTATTACACGACTCTGACAGTTGTAGGAACTCATTGGTAAAATACAGTTATTGTTAACTTTGCGAGAGTGCCTTTCTTTTCCTTCCGTTTGTAAGATGGCACCACCTTTTCAGCACACCCATTATCCAAATTAAGCACGGCATCTGTGACGTAGTGGGTCAATGTGCGGCTGCAAACGCGATGTTTCCTTGTCTAAAAAATATATATATACTCAAAGTATGACATTAAACTCTCCCCTGAAATATATAAATATTTTTCCCATTAACGTTTTTTATGTATACAATTTTCTAAGCCAGTTAACGATGCAAGGGAGCAATACCGAAGTCAGCTGTGAGCTGCCATATACCACTTGCAGAGCAACACGAATGTGCGGAAGCTTCGTCTTCGTAGCCTTCACTCCAATGTCAAGATAAGCTGTCGCCGAGAATTGTTCCATTTCCGCCGTGTTGGGGTTTTACAGTTGATGCTTGGCACATGTTCTTTATTTACCGCTTTTTGTAACGTGCCTAACATTTTCATCAATTATTTAATTTTTTTTAGTTTTTACTATCCTGTCATAAACATCTTAAAGTTGAGGATGGCGATGAACCGGGCAGTGTGAATAAATTTGGAAAAGTGCAGGCCAAAAAGGGTTAGCTAGTACAACGAGGGGTTGAAGCTCGCATCATGGGGAGAAGTATTCATTCTGCATTGAGTCACTAAAATAGTTTAATATCTTTTATCGAACATCTCTTTGCACCAAACCGTAAATGTGTGTGCCAATCAACAGAGTGCAAATTCACTATATGTTTCATAATCAGTGCACTCAACACAATTAAAACGGGCATTATCTTTAGGTGGCAAGTGAGAAGTGAAGAATGGTCGAGTAGAAGAGAAGCAGTTTCGTAAGAAAACATTCATTTTTCTGTTTCTTACGTTGCTTTCAGGCTCTAGGTCTGCAGAGGGACGATGCATTCTCGACCACCATGCTCTCTCAAGCAATAGAGCAGCAGATGAAGGTGCTAACGCCCGGCAAAGGTATGCGAATGAATGTGCTGGTCCTTCTTGTGTGTGTGTGTGTGTGTGTGTGAGTGTGTGTGTGTGTGTGTGTGTGTGTGTGTGTGTGTGCGCGTGTGTATAGGCATGTCTGTAGGCACACACATGCAATTTAGGGAGAGGATTGAAAATGTATAGGTAAGTAAATATTGAACCACTTTACAAAAGACAGGCTCCCGGAAGTATTTCTTGGGTCTCATACGAGGTGTTGTTTATTAGCTGGCAAATGTGTTTTTATTGGCAGGTTAACCTTTGAATGCTTTAGTTATTAAACTGCCGTATGAAATAAAAATTGTTTGCACTTTCCAGCTCTAAATAGCAACATTTAAATGATTCCACTGTTAAAGTATCTAAAATGGAACCTAAGTGCATAATTTTATGCGTGTCACGAATTCTCCATGTACCTGCAGAAGTGAGAATCATGCCACGAAAAACGTACTTCAGGACTGCGTGATATGTCGTTAGCCATCTCTTGGGTACGTACACGCTAAATAAACAAAGTTATTGAAGATAGAACTTACACCCAGGTTAGAAACAACAAAGAAGAGAGAGCCGCTGCACACGCTTCGCGCTTGTCGCCATCAGTTGCAAAACAATTCGTTTTAGCGTCAAATATCTTAGACAAGACAGCGCTGGATTTTTATAGTGAGAGCTATGGTTTCCGCGAGTATTTGACAGGGGGCACCAAAGGCAGCACACTCTTCGTGACTTGCTTGCTCGAAGTTTTTCGGTGTGTCGCGAATTTGCGACACTAGGCAGTAAAGGGTTAAACTCAATTTCAGTGTGGGTGTACTCGTGCCTCTTATATCGATTTGCCTTTTACAATGAGGGGTTGAAGCGTTTAGCACTTTTAAATCTATCCCCTCAGTAGTCCATATTTTTATTGAGGAAGGATATAGTGAGTGTGCCCACATTGTGAGAGGCTCCCATTACACACTGCATGATAGTCCAGGTTTTCTGGCATTAAAAAAAGCACATTTTAGGCCGAAAAAGTAGGCAGGCCAAACATCCTTTTCGACCTCCAGCATTAAAAGTACAGCCATGCTACTTTTTTCTAATGACATGGGATTGTACCAAGGGGCTCGTAGATCTGCTGTAGCGACTGTGCACAAGGCAAACGCAACTAGCTTTTTAAATAATTTGAAACGAAGGATGGCAATGTCAACATCTGTGAGAAGAAAACAAGAAGTGTTATTGTTTACAATGACAAAGGCACTAACAGTTCATACGGCACTGCAGTTGTCCTTTGTCCTTTATGGTTCACAGAGCATGGTCCCTCCATTTATTCCGTAGCTTGGCAAACCAAATGTCCATGATTGAATCAACACACTCGTAAGCGTCTCTTTTTTGCATGGTCGAGAAGGCCGGACGGGAGGGATGCCTCCTACTGGCCGGGTCGAGTCATGTAGGGCCTATTTCTCCCCTGGCCACGAACACCTTATTGGTTTAGTAGTCAGCTATCTGCTCGTTAAAGATTCATATGCTACATGAGGCTATCTGGCAAAAAAGAGTTGCACACGCGCCGCCATGGCTACGAGCAGTGCAGACTAACACACCCCAGTTTCACGCACAAACATATCCAATAATGCGTACAAGGGGACGACTGCCCGCGTAACTCCTAAGATCACGAGTAACGCAATCTGAGGTTAGCAGGTTTTGGTCCTTGCCTGCCGCAGGTTGCCTTTTTGTTACTTTATTCACATCCACATCTCACAATTACTACAATATGCCTAAAACGGTACAATTAACATTCCCCATACCTTTTTTTGCATCATTATCTGCTGCTTGTCGTTAATGTGGTGTCAAACAAAAAAACAAGCCGTCAATATTTCCTTCCCTCATGCAAACGAAACAAAAACCACGGGCACATCACACTTTTGTTCCTTCTATTTCCCCTCACTCTCCCTTCACCTGATGGATCTAGGTGGTTTCGCAGTCACCAACTCAGGCCCTGTCCGCGTGGCAGGCTGTGCTAGCTGGCGTATCCCACTTCACTGCAGCCTGTGGTTATCTTGGAGTTGGTTGAACTAGAGCACTAGGCTGCAACCTGTCAAGATCTGAAGAGTCACTGTTGGCTGTAAAAGTGAATAACACTCTCAAACTACTCCCCAAAACAAGACGCGAGGCTAAATAGTGTTCATGCTGGTACCGATTTCGAAAATAGGCATTTGTAGGCTTTTGTAGGGATTTAGGCAGAAACACCTAAGTAGGCATTTATCGGCTCTATAAAAACACTGCCCTTCTTAGCGTCTAACTTATGCTCGTATACGATATGAGCATATATGAATCTTGCGATATGAGCGCAGGAAACGAAATAGGCACTTGTCTGGATTCCGGTCTCTGTTGATGACTCTCCAGCAAGCATGGGGCACATCTGTGCTCTGGGCTTTAAATGTGCACCACTATAAAAAAAGTAATTATGTAGGCAGCAAGTACATATGGCATTTCCCTTGTTTTTGTTGATTTCTGATCATATTTCAAGAAACACGTTGTATAGTGCGCCTGAGTTGTGGCAGTGCAACAACATATGGGAATCCTTTCTGTTCCCATCTATGGGCTCGGAGGAACATGATGATTGCTATAGCGCAAGCTCAGAACGACGACGAATGGACTTGAAGACGAGCGCTAACTTCCAACTGACCGGAAGGCCTCTGAACAATCGACTTAAGGAACATGCTAACAATGTCATAAACGAAAAAGATGGCTTTCTTCCACAACACTGCACTGCGTGCAACTGTGGGCCCCTTTTCGAGGACACAGTGACGCTGTATAAGCACAGAGATCATCGCGCCAGAATCATCGTCGACGCTACGCAGATGGTACGCGAACAGGCTTCATGCTTTAGCAAGCCTTTCGTATCTCTGTCCAAGAAAGAATTAAAGTTCCTCAAAAGTATCGGCGCACACAAAGAGTAACTAGCTCTTATAGTTTTCTGTATTTTATCCTTAGATTTTTTTCTTAATCTTTGTCGTTTTTTATTTTCTTGCTTTTTTTTCTTGCTTTTTTTCTTGCTCTTCTTTGCATTGCTCATTTTTGTCACTTTGTTTATTGTCTCCTTTATATGTTTTCATGCTCTGCACAGTAAACTCAGTTGGAAGTTAACACTTGGCGTCTTGTCCCTTTGTCATCATTCTGAACACGTGCTATAACAATTATCATGTCCTACCAACTATCCCAAACCGCCACGCCAAGTCGGATGAAGTGTGTGCACCATATGAAAGGTGGAGAGGAGCATTGCCGAAACTTGCCCTTGCATAAGCTGTCTTTGCTGCAGGGATTCTCAAAGTTTCTTTTTGTTTTCTGTTTGATGTGCTACTTCATTTCGACAGGCGTGCCCGACGTGTTGCCCGAGTACACCTCCAGTGACAGCCCACAAAGCTCTGCACTGGACATGGATGTCACGAATGCTTCATGCCAGTCTCAGGACTACGACATTGACAGCATCAACTAGAAGAAATTGTTTCCACATATGTACATAAACTCTATTCATCTGATTGTGGATGGCTTTGTTACACACTTTCTCTCTTTGATGTCCTTCAAGGAAAGTCTTGTAGGATTTTATTTGAGGACTTTTGTCCCAGTACAGCGGTCGTTCGTCACCATGCATTTTAGACACACTGCACTTGTAAAAACATTAATTTTTGGAGTATCCTTTACGTGATATATGGGACAGTTTTGTTTATAGAAAACGCAGACTTCTTTTTTTAATGGTGGAAAGGCTTTTTAATCATGAAGATTTATACATCTTGCATTTGTGTGTGTGTATATATACATAGTATACAATTCTTTATATATATATATATATATATATATATATATATATATATATATATATATATATATATATATATATATATATATATATATATATATATAATATAAAGAAGTTTATATTTTTAGGCTCGATTTTCCACGTTAGACACAATATTAATGAGATCTAACAATCTAACAGACAATAATGCTAAGAAAAGTATAGGGGAAGTTATTAGACCAAGTTGTAATGTGACTCTGAAGAAAGAAAAGTGAGTGAAAAGATAACTTGCCATGGGCAGCCCACGGCAAGTTATATATTTTACATAAATATATTAATTTTATATGAGTATCTATATATATTTATATATATGTATTAATTTAAAATAAATTAGCAAAATTTATTCAAACTATGTGTCAGATTATATATAGCTGTCTGGGAACTTTCATTATTCCGCTTTTTCTTACGCGAGCACTATGACAGTGACTTTTGAAATATTCAAAAAGCAATAAAGGGGGGGGGGGGGGACGTCCTCGCTGCCGAGTTGCCAACTAATTGCCCCATGAATCGACCGCCTGGGTGGAGAAAATGCGAGGAGCACTTCACTATACACGCAAGCTGCTCATTTGCGATCCCCGCCACTTGACTAGATGCACTTCATGGCAAGCAGATGAACTCAACAAGCGTCTCACAAATGCGTCCTTAAAAGTATGTCGGTGATGCGGTCCATTTGAGAGCAGTTCAATGTGAATGGTATGCCATTTGTCCTTTTGCCTATCTATCTATCATCTATCTATCTATCTATCTATCTATCTATCTATCTATCTATCTATCTATCTATCTATCTATCTATCTATCTATCTCTTTCTGTCTGTAAACTAGCGAATTTGCTAGCTTACGGACAATAAGGTGGTGGGTACAAAATCTGCTGATAACGATGAGCACGGTTACTTTAAGGGACATCATAGTTAAACATATGAACCAGTTTGGACTCGTGGATTGTTCCACGTTGAAATCTATGATGTGACGGCGTTTGGTGCGATAATACCGAAAAGGCGTCGCCACGGGCCTTTACTTTTTGCGTTCTTTTGTTTATACCAAGTGCTGTCCAGCAGGAGTGGTGTTTTCGGCATTGTGAAATTGTAACTTACTAAAAAGCGAGAAATCGTTTTTCTGATTAGTGACCGTTTTAACTAAGTGAGAAGCCCGAATCTATGCGTTGAAAAAAAAAATGTGTTTCATCATCAGTAAACATCAGGGGCGGCACAGTGTGGAATCTCTACTGGAAATCGGAGTCAGTGACACCGCAGCGGATGAAAGTGGAAATGTTCACAGTACCTCTTTCTTATTTTCTTATTGCTAGAGTACTTTCCGTTGTTTTCAGGTGCCAGCGACAGACATAATCCTTGTTTTCAACGTGGCCATATGAGCGAGAGCAAGGCCCCTATGTGATACAAGGCTTTTAATTTCATCTTGATGTTTCACTGTAGCCTTCAGGATACCACCTGATCATTTCGTTCACACGTGGCCTCGTTTTCTTCAAGTTTCTTGTGCGGCTAGCGTTGGCTTCTCTCAGTTCCCTTCTTTCCCTTTATAAGCAAAACAGTAAAGTTTTAGCTTCAAAACCTTCATTTCAAAACAACAATATAAGCAGATTGATCTCTGTCACGAATGAAATATTCATTATTAAGCTCACAGAATTCATATGCGTGACCAGAACATCACAGTAACTGAGGCATTGCTGTGCTGGTCTCAAGGACACGGAGTCCATACCTGGGCATGGCAACTGCGTTTAGAAGCTTGACACACACACACACACACCACACACACCACACACACACACACACACACACACACACACACACACACACACACACACACACACACACACACACACACACACACACACACACACACACACACACACACACACACACACACACACACACCAACACACACACACCACACACACACACACACACACACACACACACACACACACCACACACACACACCACACACACACACACACACACACACACACACACACACCACACACACACACACACACACACACACACACACACACACACACACACACACACACACCACACACCACACACACACACACACACACCACACACACACACACACACACACACACACACAACACACAATATATATATATATATATATATATATATATATGCAAGTGGCCTAAATCAGTTATTCTGTTTTATCTCATGCTCTCTTAAATGCGAAGCATTTCTTGGCGAACTTCGGCGACTTTGAGCGTATCTATCTATCTAGCTGCCTACGACTTTTAGCTCTCCTGGCCGTTTGGATAATTGTACTGATACCAAACTTGGTATGGCGTAACATGACAGAAATGCATGTTATGAATGTCACGATTTAATTTTGCAGTCTTCCTGCTCTTGCAGTGGTTTCCTTCACATGACATGCTGTAAAATTGGTATTGTATGATTGCATGGCTAACTCAAGCAACAGACCCTAACATGAGAATCATGACATGCATGTCATGTAACAACATGAATACATGCCACGCTCATGATGCGCTCGCGGTCGTTTCGCTAGCTTGACATGTACCAAACACGGTATTACGCGGCGCGAACGGACGACATAGGTGAATGACACATCCAAACATTATAATCGTGACATGCGTGTCATTAACAACATGACTGCATGCCACACTCCTGATGCGCTCGCGGCTGTTTAGCTAGCTTCACGTATGCCAAATTTAATATTACGTGACGTCAATGGATGACGAAGGTATGTGACTGCTTCAAACATGATATTCATGTGATGCGTGTCATGTGAGAACATGACTATATGCCACAGTCAAGGCACCAATACACTTCAACGTGACCCGGCGCGCGTGCGCGCCGGCGTTCGTTTCGTCGTGTCACACCGGCGGTGCCACGCCAGGCGCCGGTGCTGCCATATACTGGCAGGCACGCGCTGCGTTGCTTTGACGCATGCGCGTCTGGCGTCCCTCTGTCTCGAAAAAGAGGCAGACGCAGTGCTGTATGGGTAACGAATTGGCGCGAAGTGCAGCATTTCGCGCCGGTTGCCGTCGGGTCGCGCCGACGGACGCTGTTCGCGCCTGTCGCGCTTTGCGTCAGACTATAGAGTGCTCATGTTTTGCTAACGTAGCGTCGCTGTGCCCAGCGTGCGTGCGCGTCAACGTTACGTTGGAGTATATTGGGCCCTTCGTGATGCACTCCAGGCCGTTTCGCTAGCTCGGCATATACCAAATTTGGTGTTACCTGACGTCAATGGATGAGGAAGGTATGTGACTGGTGCAAACATGATCATCATGAGACGCGTGTCATGTAAGAACATGGCAACACACCATGCTCACAGCGTGCTCGCGACCGCTTCGCTAGCTCCACATATACTAAATTTAGCATCACGTGACGTGAATAGATGACGAAGGTAAACGACACATCCAAACATAATAATCATGACACGGAAGTCGTGTACGGCATAATTTACCTCCACCTCGTAACGTTGTGGCGATTTGAGAGCGGCATATCAACCTTCCTCATTCGTGCTTCGCATACCATGGATTCCCACTGTACGTGGGATATGCCAATTTTTTTTAGGGGCGAAGCTCTTTATAGCATCACGTGTTCGGTCGTCCTTCCGTCCTGCGTAGCCAGCACATCCACGGAGTGAATGATGATGAGTTGAGCGAAGCGTCCGTCGACCCGATGCGTGCTCTAGTGTGATAGGAGTGGACAAACGGAAGGACAGACGCACGGATGCTTCGCCGCACTTATCATTTACTCCGTGAATATGCTGTTATTTGTTTTTTAAGTGTGAATACACTTTATAAGCGACCCAAAACCATCCACCGCCGTCGGCGGCGTCCGCAGTCTTCTCTATATCTTTAAAAGAAAGAGGATTTGGCGGGCCGCAGCGCGACGCTCTACCGAATAAGCCACGGACGCGACGCTGATATCGGTGTCAGTAACGCGCCTTATAGCCCCTCCCCCTTCGCTCGCTCCTCCGCTCTCCTCGCTCGCTGCAGCTGCGCGCGCACCCCTCTCTCTCGCGCGCCCGCCTTCTCTCTCAGTCTCCCGTCGAGAGCGGGTCGTGAGGGGGAGTAAAGTTAAAATCCGTTGGCATTCGCCAATGAGTTAACGTAAACTCCCCCGTGTGATCAAATTGCGATTCCCAGGAACCATTCCACCATAAAGGCACCATAGTGCGATTAATAAACATAATAGTGCGAATTAATAAATACCCCTCGTAGCATCACCCCGTGTATTCGCACTTAACCATGTTCACCCTCGGGGAAATGCTTGGGAGTTTTTTTTTCAGTTGGTCGCTTAGTCTTATGTCCTTGTTCTTCCAACACCCAAGAGTATACATAAATTTTAAGCACCTTATATAACAAAACTAGTTCATATGTCTCTTTCCTCACGTCGTCCGCCGCAGTGAAGCAGTGGTTGTGGTGCTCGTCTGCTTATCCGAAAGACGTTAAATCGATCCCGGCCGCGGCGGTCGCATTTCGATGGAGGTGATATACGAGAGGCTGTGCATTGTGCGTTGTCAGTGCACGTAAGAGAACGAAATTTCCGGAGCTGTTCATTATACGTCCATTATAATCATGTCGTGGATATTGTTACGGGGAGAATAACTTTACTGGACAAAATAAATACAGAATGAACTCGGGCTGTACCAGATGGAGCCAAGCTGGCTCGTAGAGTCTCGCCGCGTCGTCTTCCTCCCTGTCCCCTTCGTCGTTCTCGTCCGCCGGTTACATGATTTCCCCGGCGGCTCGAGCACCGACCCGGTGCTAATCGGGAGGTACTGGAGTGATACGGCTTGAGGCGTGTAACATATACTATGTCAGTGTCAGGGTGAATGATGACGGGGACCGTAGGGGCGATTTCGTAAGTGACGTCAGTTACTTTGCGTAAGATGCGGTAGGGACTGGAACAGCGTGGGAGTAACTTCTCTGAAAGTCCAAGGCAGCGCGAGGGGAACCAACGCAGAACGGGATTGCTGGGTGGGAAGTAAACATCACGATGGTGGGCGTCATATACGCTCTTCTGATTGTCCTGGGAGTCCAGTAGTCGTCGTCGAGCAACTTGGCGTGCCGCTTGGGCCTTCATTATCGCATCCCAAGCGTACTCAGAGGTGTCATTTAGTCCTGTCGGCAGAAGCGCGTTGAAAGGTAGCGCAAAGTCACGGCCGAACAACAGAAAAAAGAGGAGAGAACCAAGCGGGGTCGGTGAGAGTGCGATTGAGGCTCTCCGTTAGACCATTTGTTTGTGGATGGTAAGCAGTCGAAATCTTGTGTTTAGTTGCGCAGGTGCGGAGGAGGTCATCAACCACTTTGGAAAGGAAATAGCTGTCTCAGTCGGTAAGGAGTTTTCGAGGGGTGCCGTGGTGTAGAATGACGTCCTCCAAAAGGAAATCGGCCAAATCCGTTGCACAGCTGGTTGGAAGGGCTCGTGTGATCGCATATCGGTTGCTACTGCAATCCGCCGATTACCCGCGGCTGCCGTCGGAATAGGGCCAAGCAGGTCCACGCCAACATGGTAGAATGGGTCTCGTGAGATGTCCAGTAGCTGAAGACGTTTGGCAGGAGGGGCATTTGGTTTTTTCCGTAGTTGACAAGGGTCGCAGGCTGCAGCATAACGGCAGTAGTCGCGGTACATGCCAGGCCAGAAGAAGCGCCAGCGAACTCTTTCGTAAGTCTGTTACACGCCGACGTCACCGGCTATCGGTGCATCATGAGGCTGGACGAAAACAGTCTGACTCGATTGAAGGGGAACGATGAGTAGTCTTCCTGGGCCGTCAGGACGCATATTGCAACGGTACAATACACCATCGTGTAACTCAAACATTCGAAGGGAAGGGTCGGGCATCACCGATGTTAGCCTTCGGATATTACCGTCCAAGAAAGTACCCAGTCGCTGCTCTATTGTAATGTCCACCCCGAGTTCAATGTGGGATATTAGACCCCGGATATTATTAGGTGCGAAGTAGCTCTTTGACTCACGTGTGTAACGCCGTACGTACGTGCGTCCATACGAACGCGCCGCAACGCGTTCCCCTCGCCGCAGGTGTTGGTGCGGTTCCAAGTAGGTCATGCCGTAGCTGTGCGTTGATGTCACGTTCCTCTCGCACTCTTCTGTTGCTGGTGCTTGCTGACGTAACTTTCCCTCTCACCCACAACACGCTCGCCGCAGCTACCGGGTGCTCCTCCGCCCGCTTGCAAGACACTTCTCTCTCGCTTCACCCTCCCGCCGCCCGCAACGCTCGACCGCGCGTCGAGTTGAAATTCTATTTCGGCTCGTTTATCTGCGATGAAACATACACGAAACCCTACCCGCCTCTCGTGTTTTTGCGTTTCAAATAAACGTTTACTCGAGTAAACGCTATACCAAATTTCTCTTCAAGCTGTTCTTCCAGCACCCGCGTCGACGCCTGTTTCAACCGGCTCAATGCCGCCGTGCGCACCGCTGCTGCTTCGCATACCATCAGGGTTCCCTTCGGGGAGATTATTCATAAATTATTATCATCATCATCATATCATAATTTGTTCCTGACGTTTTACAGGCATGTCGTTACGTGCTGTAACGACAGCATCGTTCCAAAGTCATAGGCGTGTGCGTAGGGGGGAGGGTTCGCATTTGCAGGGGAACTTTGCGCACCCGCATGGCGCGGGTTCGAATCCCGGCTGCGGCGGCTGCATTTCCGATGGAGGCGGAAATGTTGTAGGCCCGTGTGCTCACATTTGGGTGCACGTTAAAGAACCCCAGGTGGTCGAAATTTCCGGAGCCCTCCACTACGGCATCTCTCATAATCATATGGTGGTTTTGGGACGTTAAACCCCACATATCAATCAATCAACTTTGCGCACGCCGCCCTGCAGAGTCGTTTCGCAAAAGTACATTAGGCAGCTGTGTGCAAGCACTGATCTTGTGTTCGCTCCGTCGAGGCAGCGTATATAATCTGTAGAATTCAATGAGCAACATTGGCGGGTTGCTGTTGATTCAACTGCACGTGCACGTCTTCCTATTAACACTGTATCTCAGCTTGCCCCGCCGCGGTGGTCTAGTGGCTAAAGTACCCGGCTGCTGACCCGCAGGTCGCGGGATTCAATCCCGGCTGCGGCGGCTGCATTTTCAATAGAGGAGAAAATGCTGTAGGCCCGTGTGCTCAGATTTGGGTGCACGTTAGAAAACTCCAGGTGGTCAAAATTTCTGGAGCCCTTCACTACGGCGTTTTTCATAATCATATGGTGGTTTTGGGACGTTAAACGCCTCATATCAATCAAATAAATCATGCATCTCAGCTTCTTCGTTCGCCATCTACCGGTAAGGAAGTACAATACGAGAAAGCTATCGCTTGACAGCCTTCAACATTTGGGCGACGATGTTTTTCGGCTGTGCGCGAGTTGTGATCATCGTGTTCGCTTCGTCCTTGTGGTTAACCGAATCTCAGAAAGTTCACTGCACAGCTGTAATAATCTGCTAAAGTATCTATTGCGTACGTGTGAATATCTCCTTCTTTGATTCGGCTGCTTTGGTCGACATTTGCCGGACTAGATGCCCCGCAAGAATGCCGTCGCAAGCCATTGCTCGTTATCAGGGCAGCAGTGGTTGCGACCGTGTGCAACTACCGATCCGTGCGCCTTCTTCGTCCAGGTTCGCTGCTTTTTCTACCCACGATTCCGTGTAACGAACGCTTTTGTCCTCTCCCACTCCTGCCTCTATTTTGCTTACTTTGAGTATGCTGACTCGTACTGAAACTGCGATGGAATTACAGGCTTCTCAGGGGAAAGTTACCGAGCTAAATGCTATAGCCTATAGCGATGTCCGACGGCATTCATGAGCGTGTGAGGTCAAGTTTTTAGAAGGTGGCTGACATTTCGGGTGAGAAGCACATTGGTCCTCGAGTCCTTGGACACCGGCGGCTGCCTTGGTATGCCGTAGGGCTCACAGTCAATTGGTGAGGCCGTTGCTGAACTGGGCCCTTTCCCGTGGCCTGCCACGATTCGAGACTTCTATGTCGATACCGTTCGTAGAGGACTACTCTGCTCGCTATATTCCGTCAAATTGTTAAAAATGACAACGAAAGCCTGTTAAAAAAAGTCTCGAGTGACGAAATTAAGAAACTTGTTAAACAAGTGCGCGAACTCGACAATATTTCAGACTAAAGAATATTTAGCGGACAGGCATATCTTATAGACAAAAGGCGCAAACAGACTGACCATCGTTGAACTTGTTGTTGAAAAGGTGAGCTGATCAATCGGCAATGTCAATAACGCAGTGATTGCTCGCGAAAAATGGAAGCCACATTATTACACAATTTTCCTCAAGGAATAAGAAATAAGATTCGCTAAAATGGCAAGAAAGACGGAGCTGTGTATCACGCAAGTAAAGTTACCCCTTAGGAAAAGCGGCAAGAATATGTGCGCAAACGAATGCCATGGCGAAAGCGCCCTTTGGCGCTGGCACTTGCGCTTTAGGAACCAAACAAATGAAATGCGCTCGAGACTGATGATTGCGCAATCAATGCGCCAATGATCGATGACAACCTCGTGGTCCTGACCGCATGAGCAGAAGGCCCGTGTGTCTGCCGCTATGAAAGCCATCGTTCGTCTTTTCAAACCAGTCTTAAATTCTCATGGCTCGTTCGAACAAACGGCAGTACTGTTCATCGTTGGTGAAACTGCAAGGCCAGATAGGATATGGTAGAAAAGGAAGCAGATAAGCGCAGCTATAGCGATAGCGACTGCGCAAGAGTGTCTGTTTCGATTTTTTCTTTTTTGATTCCTCCAGCGCAGTTTCACGAAACCTGAAGCAAGTGGCCCGGTTTTCAAAGCTGCTGACAGAACTATTACACATCAAGTCGCCCGCATTATCACTACTTCACCTAAACAGTCTTGGAAAAAAAAAGAAAACCAACATCGCGATAATGTTATCGCGTTCCTTTATTTAACTGATGATTCATTCTCATTCGTACGTTTGCTTGAAACATTGTTTTGATTTATATGTGGGGTTTAACGTCCCGAAACCACCATATGCTGATGAGAGACGCCGTAGTGGAGGGCTCCGGAAATTTCGACCACCTGTGGTTTTTTAACGTGCACCCAAATCTGAGCACACGGGCCTACAACATTTCCGCCTCCATCGGAAATGCAGCCGCCGCAGCCGGGATTCGATCCCGCGACCTGCGGGTCAGCAGCCGAGTACCTTGGCCACTAGACCACCATGGCGGGGCATTGAAACATTATTCCCGGGCAGTGGATGTATAATTTATGTGTTTCAGGTCATCAGTATGAAAATATTAATTACGAATGAGTCGTGGTGATGAAAATGTCACACTTTTCAAATAGTCCTCAGTGTACGTCACCTACGTGAAATGTTTAATAACTCAATTCTTTAGGCTCGAATGCAACCATGTTTGTTCCACTAGCTCCAATGTAGCTCCCATTTATCGGTTATCTTCGTCTTCGGGTCCAAAGTATTGCACTAAAGTTATCAACATTCTTAATAAGTTTGCAATAGAAAATTAGGACAAGGTCATATATGGTGGCTGCAAAAATGAACATAATGAAGCCTGATGCTCTATCATGTTTCGTGCACGTGCACTATCATGGAGGCGAGTCGGAATGGTTGGCTGTTCATGATCGTTACATAATAGCCGAAAAAAATGACTGATGAACACACAGTGCTCGGCTATGTGTGTTCGTCCGTTGTTTTTCTTTTTGCGCCCTTGAAAGAGCCGTATTACTTCCACAAAGTAGCGTCTTTAATCGGTAAATATTTGTGCAGTTAATTTTTAAATACTGGACATCGGTGATCAACGAGAATACCAAAGAAAAGGGCTTTCACGTCTTTTTCTGTGACAATAGTCAAGAGTATAGAAAAACTACCTTGACAAAGTGGTTCAAATCATGCGGAACTTCGCAGAATAGTAACACAAAGACGTGACAGCCTGCACTAAATAAGCAGAATCTTCAAAATAAATTGATGCCTATAACTTAATGTTTGTCTGGGAGATGGAGCAATTCTTTGCCGCGTTTGAGAAGTATACTGGTAAAGGCAGAGACAAAACCCCTCTAAAAGTTTGTTGGTGCACCTTTAAGGCGTGCTGAGCACAAGTGTTACCAGAATGTTACTTTAAAAGCACAAGCAACGCCAAGTGTTGCTGGAAAATTGTTCTTTTCTCCGCAAGAATAGTTGGTCAAAGGTAATGATCAAATAAAAGCATGTCGTATAAAGATATGTTGGTTCCCATTGAATAGCTGACGCACGCAATGAGTTTTGTTTTTCGTATCTACTGATGCCTAGTTGCCGGTGTACAGTTTACCTTACATTTTACCTGCATCGGACAACTACAGATGTTGGTTAGAACGTCTTTGAAGACAAGTGTTCGCCTATAGACCATATTAATCCTAAGAAAACGCAAAACTGTTTTAGGGGGAAAAATGTTGCCAGTTATGAAACTAATTATTAACAAATTGTTCCTTTCAGGGTTGTCTCCAAGCCATTTCAAATATGGTCGAATAGTTCATGTACATTCCACTCTAACCTTAGCAATGACTTTATTAAAGAACACTTAGTCTCCGAAGTAATGAAGTTAACATGAACTTCGTTAAAACTATACCTATGGTGTTACAGGCCGATTTGCATCTTACTTTTTTATTTTTGTAAGTTTATTGATTTCGCACTCAGTTAATGGACAATTAAAAATCAACATTTTGTTTCTTCAGCGTTCAGAACTTCCCCAGGGATATTGACTGAATAAATTGTGCAAGTTGCTGATACAGGTGTAATTGTGGTATCTGTATTTATCAATCTGAGAGAGGCCTTCGACACCATAAGCTATGTCTGATCCTTCACCCAGAACCGATTTACTGAATGGTCTCTTATAGTGGAGGTTAACGGCATTTTTCGTGATCAGATATATTTAGCACTGGGGTTCCAGTAGATTAGATGTTAGGGTCGCTTTTATATCTGACATTTATAAGAAAAGTACACCATTTTTTTCTGTGTGATTTTTTTCCGTTTCTACACATGGTCTGCTGTGGTCATTAAGGATGCAGTCAGCTCGTGCAGCTATTCACTTCACTATATTTTTGTGAAGAGTCGTTTCACGCCTCCAAAAAAAGTAGTTTTGGCCCACCCTCCTTTCACCCCCTTAAAGTTGGATGGAGGCGGTGCTTTACCAAGGACAAATAATAAAAAAGGCATTTTTTACCGCCTTCAATAAGTATCCCCCCCGCCCCCACATGCCCCTGAAGGAAATTTCTTAAATGGGCTCGGCTCCTTTCTTTCAGTGAAAGATAATCCGACCTGAGATCATTCGATTGTATATTAACTTGTCTACTACTTTTTTCTAGGAAAAAATACAAAAATATGTGTATTATTCTGTCTTTTTTATACTCAGTAAATCAGCTACCACGCTCCCATTTCATCTTATCAGCGACTTAATAGTACTAAGTCGCCAAAGTAATCAAGTTAACATAAATTTCACTAAAATTAAACATATAAGGTGTTTTGTTGCTCGGAACTATCGATGCACGTGTTCCGATTTCCTTTCACGTCAGCGATTGCGCCATATTTGTTCCCAATCCACTGTTTCTTGACGTTGTCTTTGATATACTGAACTGAAATTTCATGCATACTCTGGATCACTTATGGAATATTTCATTAACCATCCATACTTTCATCAAAACACAATCTTGTTTTCCACCGTGCATCTTTGCGTTTGCCTACATTCATTTATAATCATAGCCATCTTTCATATCGCGTATTGTCGTGGGATAACACGCATTTTACACATTTTGAGTATCTGCAGTAATCTCGTAACGAAGCTTCAATCCCGTTCGTTTTTATCTGTACGTCACTGGTTCCTAAACATGACGTTCTTTCGTTACGACAGTCGTTCCCCCTGGAAACATACCGCATTGCATCAGTCTTAGTCTGATAGCTGCATCGATTCCGAACACATTGCTAACAACTATACAGTACCCGGTTTTTCCGGCGCGACTGCAGCGTGGTTGCACGTATACATTTCACTCTGGCTAAGGCGCCGGGCAACAGCGCACGCGTCCGCAGTTTCCGTTGCGCTCCGCGGGGGAGTTGCTTGGTACGCTTGCTACCGTATGTCCATTCATGTCGCTTATTTCCCTCGCCACTGCCAACAACGTGCTTTCGTCGCAATTTCTTTTCGCTATCCCGGCTGTGGCGGCTGCATTTCCGATGGAGGCGAAAATGCTGGTGGATGAACGGACGTATTGATGGACGGGCGCATGGACGGACAGACGGACGCATGGATGGACGGAAGTGCGGACGTACTGGGGGATGCTTCGCCCCACTCATCATTGTGCACTCCATGGATATGCTGTGATTCTTTAAACTATTTATGCACCTTTGAACAAAGGGTGTTAAAAGGGTGTGTGGTTCGTCCTTTGGGGGATTAATGGGGCTGCCGCAATCTGTAATCCCTTTAAGGACTAACGGCACCGGGTCTAACAGTTAATACCCACAGACCAGCTATAGAGACTAACATTTAGTCCTCACATTCACAGCTTAGCGCGTAGCCTTTAGTCCCGCAAATCACTCCAAAGGACTAATATTTAGTCCTTGCAAATACATTTTATCAGGCAACCGTTAGTCTCCACATTCACACCTTACCGGGCAACCGTTAGTACTCACAGTTGCATCTTGCCGGACGAATGGTTGGTCCACTCAAATACTTCAGTCGGGTGAACTTTTAATCCCCAGTTTAAATATTGTTTTTCTGTTTACTCTCCTCCAGTCCTAATACTTTCTTTCGTCTTTTTTTCTGTGCAATGAGCGAAAAATGACGCGGAAAAGAGCACGCGAAAAATTATTTAGCCATCCATGTTTCACTGCTTTCGCAGCAACTGCAACAACAAAAAACAAAAATTAGACATTGAAGTCTTTTATTTTTCGATATACACATGAAGTTTCTTCATTATTTAAGTGAATTATGGTGAAATGTACAATACAAGTCCAGCCTCGTTGTCACATCTTGCACAGTCCTTGCGAAGCTCCTCCGACGGCCGCGATAGATGACAGGCATTGCAGACGCCAACACAGACAGCCTTCTGCATGTTGTGTGCCCATGGCTGCACAATAAGATTGTAAATATAGTTAGGCACACGTGACAGAAGATGAAGATGCAAGAATTTGACAAGTACGTGCAGGTTGATATAAAACATACGTGTAAAATGTGACACGCAAATAATAACTTTACCTTCACATTTCGTACAGTCCTTCTGAAGCTGTCTTGCCGAAAGCGATAGATGACAGGCATTGCAGACACCAACACACGCAGCCACAGCCTTCGGCACGATGTGTGCCCACGGCTGCACAATAAGACTGTGAAAATAGTTAATCACACAAGTGACTGAGGATGAATATGCATGCATATGACAAAAACGTGCAAGGTGAAATAAGAACATCCGTGTAAAATATGACATGCCAATTGTTTCACCGTGATGTCACACATCGTCAAAGACTCATTTCGATCCCCTAACCAACAACTTAAGTGCGTTGGCCGCAGTCATAACTCGAAGGCGCCGAGACACCACTATTTCGCTAACAAGTCGGAGAGTTCTAAGCGAGCGACGTCGTTCAGCTCGAGTAAGCGAACGTGAGACCAAACATAGTGTTTCGCGCGGAGTGTCTGTCGCCAGCGAACCTAGAACAGGAGAGCGGGCGTACGCTAGGCCGCCGCACCGAACAGCGCCGAGCTTATTTGGAGCGAGCGCCGAAGAAACCGACGGTAATGCGGCCCATTTCCACAAACTCGAGTGAGTGCGAGGGCAGCGAGCAAACGCGAGTCCGCCGGCGCGGCCACCGACAATGGCCGGCGCCGAGCTGCTTGCGACTGATTGACGGGGAAGCCAACTGTCAGCCCGTGCCGGTGCACTTACAGCTCGCGACGTACTACAACCAAGATCGTTGTTACGAGGAACTGCAACCTGTTTTGGACGACTCGCAACACAGCGACGAGGTCTCCGCCTAATATCGTGAGCCCGGAGCTCATCACGGCGGCGAACAGAGGCGAACACTCGATGAGTGAGCGTCCGGGTGGCCGACGTCATTGGCGGCCAATTTCCAGGTGGTCACAAGGCACAGGCGAACTGCAGACGCCGAAGCCATTCTTCGCGGTGGATTTCGTGCGTGCGGTATACAACATGACCGAGCCCGTTGCCGGCAAGCGCGATCCGTATCGCAAACGTGACAAGTACGGCGGAATAAAGAGTGATCACCTACTTGTGAAAGAGTCCAGCGCCTATTTCTGTCCTGAGTCAGACTGAAATAATGTATCCAATAGGCCTGCTGTCTTCTTGACCGCCATGTTGGCCTTCATTCCCAACCGGTGGTGCCGGGAGTTGCCCATGACCATCTTGACTAAGCCAGAGAAATACAGCGCGGCGTGGCGACGTGTCGAGACCTCCTCCAGAGTTCATCGGTGCGGCGAAACGCAAAAGCAGCAGTTCACGCTCATCCAAACGTACACACAAAGCACCGCGGCGTGATTCCTAGATCGTCGACCTCTCCTAGCGTGCCGCAACGCCAACAGTCACCAGCAAAATAAGGAGGAAGACTGAGCCAAAAGGGAGAAGGACGGCTAGTGCCCGTGACAACAGTTTGCGCACGGCTCGCATTACCGCGCGGTTCATCTTTTTGGAGACTAAGTGGTTTGCACGCGGCACGTAGTCCTCTGTCGTTACTCCTCGACGGTCTATCCGTTCATCGCGTGTGCCTATAGATAGGATTGGATTGTATTGATATGTCTGTATCCTTTAAATCAGGAGGCGGCTAACGCCACCTAGCCGTAATGCTTAGTGAACCAAAAACTAGATTTATCTTTTTTTTTACTTTAAATAGTGAAGTTGAGGACTGGTACTTTGCAGTGAAGGGTTTAATTTTAACTCGTGCCTTGACTTCAGCCACCAATCAGATAACCTCCTTCTAGTTAATTCCACCCGCTTAAAGTCTATTTTGCCCTGCCTGTCCCTAAACCCAAGTGCTTTGAAAAACTCTGTGCCATAATCCTGAACTATAGGTTGAGGCCCTTTACAGAACATTATCAAGGGTTCAGCACTTTCTTCTTCCTCTCCACACGCACTGCATACCGTGTCTACCCCTTCTTGTTTGGCCCGATATGTCTTGGTTCGCAATACTCCCGTCCTGGCCTCAAACAGTAGAGAACTACCCGAGTATTATCATAGATCCTTTTCTTGGCAATTTTCTGCTTAAAAGCTCGATAGATCTGTATTGCAGACTTCTTACTCATGCCAATTCTCCACATATGGGTCTCAGCTTCCTTCACCTTCTTCTTAACCGATAATTCTTTTTGGTTTGATCCCCTGCTGTTTTCTAAGTATTTACCAGTCAATTTTCTGGTTCGCTTCCTCCATTTTGTATCGACATTTTTCACGTACAAGTAGCTGAATACCTTCCTAGTCCAATGCTCCTCCCCCATTTCTCTCAAACACTTCTGAAATTTTATCTTGCTGCTAGTTTCCCTGCCCTCAAATGATGTCCTTCCGATATCACCTTGTACTCCCTGATTTGGTGTATTCGCGTGAGCTCCTAAGGCAAGCCCACCTATTCCACGTTGCTTAATTTTTAGTCTTGCTTGAACTTCTGATCTCATGCACAAGACCGCTTTGCCGAATGTCAGACCAGGAACCATCGCCCCTTTCCATATTCCTCTCACAACATGATACCTATTGTAATTCCACAGTGCCCTGTTTTTCATCACCGCTGCATTCCTGTTACCTTTAGTCGTCACGTATATTTCGTGTTCCCTTAGGTACTCGGCCCCATTGCTTATCTATACGCCGAGATATTCGTATTTATCTGTTATCTCTAGCGTGATTTCCTGCATTCTAAGCTCATTACCTTCATCGTCATTAAAAATCATGACTGCTGATTTTTCCTTACTGAATCTAAAATCTAACCTATCTCCCTCATTACCGCAGATGTCCATAAATCTCTGCAAAACTTCCTTGTTGTAGGCCCTTAGCACTATATCATCTGCGTACATCAATGCTGGTAGTGCCTGTTTAATGAGTTTTCCTTGTTTGACAAAAGACAGGTTGAACCCCAGTCCACTTTCCTCTAATTTGGCCTCTAATCCTTGTAGGTACATCATGAATAATAAGGGTGACAGAGGACACCCCTGCCTAAGCCCCCGTTTTACCTCTACAGGCTTGGATACCTGTTTGTGCCACTTTTTAACTACCTTGCTACCTTTATAGATATCCTTTAAAAGATTAGTGACTCTATCTTCCACGCCTAGTGTGTCCAGTATTCCCCACAATTCCTCTTGAACCACGCTATTTCACGCTCCCTTGATATCCAAAAAAGCTAGCCGCAGGCGTCTGTGTTCATTTTCTGCTATTTCGATGCACTGCGTCAGTGAGAACAGATTGTCTTCCAACATCCTGGGTTTCCGAAAGCCAATCTGCAGTTCCCCCAGCACCCTCTCATCCTCCATCTACGCCGGCATTCTTTCCTTTATAATCTGCATCGCCAGCCTGTAGACCACTGATGTCACTGTTATAGGACGGTAGTTGTTTATGTCAGCTTTGTCCCCCTTTCCTGTGTAGATCATGCTCATCCTGCTAAGTTTCCATTCATCGGGGACTTCACCATCGATTATTATTTTGCCCACTGGATCTCTCAAAGCCTGCTTAGACTGCGGACCTAATGCCTTTATGAGCATTATTGGAATGCCATCTGGGCCTGTTGATGTACCACTAGTAACCCTCTCCTCAGCCCTTTCCCACTCTCGTTGAGAAAATGGAGCCATTGCGCCACTTGATTCATCCTTGTCTATTGCGGTGCATAAAGCACTTCTTCGTCGAAAGTTTTCTGCCACCCTTGTTCTTATATATTCAATAGCGTCGTCCCCTTCTAGCCTAGCACTTTGAGCTGTAGTTATAAACCTCTGCTCTAGGCTCGTCTCATTTCTTAGGGAGCTTAGATGGTTCCGAAATTTCGCAGCTGCCTTTCTATCCTTTCTATGTACTTCTGCCAGTCACTTAGCCCCCTTTCTTCTAATCTTTTCATTGATCATAAGGGATGACTTCCTTCTACAGCTTAGAAAGATTTCCCGTTTTCTTTCAACATCATCTGTCAGTTCACCCCGCTGCTTAGCATGTCTGTGTTCTCTAGAGGCTTCCTGACATTTTGCTATGGCTCTCTTAGCTTCCTCCTCCACCAACTCTTGGGTTTGTGTCTTCTTTTCCGTGGTGACTTGTCACGTGCCTTAGCAAGCTCTAGCTCAAACACTCTAATTAGATTCGTGTGTGTCCACACTGTTTATTACCCACAGTGATTACTTTCTCAATTTGTTTAGTAGCTATTTCTATTTGCCCTTCTGAATAAAAATTTTCCTGTTACATATGCTGTTGCAGCATATGTACAACAGCAAAGTTGCAGATGTTTATATAACCAGTTGTTTGCACTTGCGCAATGATGCCAACTGGGACTTCCATATTAGCAATACCAGAAGCTGATATAAAGCGCTGATGCTTGCGAAGATGCTGGCCCTGGAAACTGCTACATAAACCAACTTCAGCGCACGGCAACTAACCACAAACGACATAAACTCGACGTGACGGCTGTGTCAAAAGGAGTACATATGTAATGTTTATAAAATTGGGTAGGCAGCACTGCCACCACTATTGACGTTTCGAGACGTCGAAAGCAGTTCCGAGACGTCGCGTAGCTATGTGGTAAAATGCTTTATTGCCATGCAGAATGCTTGGGTTCGATTCCAGCTGGGATCGTGACATTTATTCTTTGCATTCGTCGGGTCGACGCTACCAATGTCGGGTACTTCTTAATGCTCGCGTGTGAAAATTGCCCATGTGTGTTCTCTTCGTTCCTGGGTAGATACTAAGTGTCGGTGACCTGTGGCGCATACCGGCATACCAGTGGCACACACCCGCCCGTGGGTGTGGGCCACTGTCTGGTGAGAAGCGTTTGACGACGTACGCGACGGGATTGTGACATTATTCATGTCTTGACCAGCGCGTCATATTCGTCAAACCACCTTACCCTCCTATGCCAATTTTGGTTCACGCCAAGTTAAGGGGGTGACCACGAGAGCACCCAAGCGTAAGCGGCTAGATAGATAGATAGATAGATAGATAGATAGATAGATAGATAGATAGATAGATAGATAGATAGATAGATAGATAGATAGATAGATGCGCCCAAAGTCGCCGAAGATCGCCAAGAAATGCTTTGCATTTAATAGCGCCATAATAAGGGAATGAAAAGCGAGCCGTCAAATGCGCGAGTGCTGGGATGTTTCTGTTGGTGGCCACTTCTCCGTATCATTCGCTGCGAGCGCACCGCTTTCTAGCTTGAACAAGCTTCTAGTACTCTCCGATAAGCTTTCTGAGCTGCTTCTGCTGCACTATGAGCAATATTTTGTATACTTCAATGGGTTCGATGAGCAGTTTGGCTTGTTATGACTGGCAATGCATGGATCCGACCTGCAACAGTCTCTCATCGACGTGGCCTACCGACGTGGTCCGCGTCCTGCAGGAACGCAAGAGGTGTCTGTGTGCGCTGCAAGAAACGCGCATCAGCGTGGTGGTGGTGGTGGTGGTAGTGGGTAGAAGATGAGAAAAGGCACCTAATTTCTGCAACCCGGTCGGGAGCACGTCGCAGTGCCTATCAGCGTCGCTGAGACACACAGCCTGCGTCGTCTTCTGCGATGCCCTCGCAATGGCGGCAGACTGTAGGTCGCGACCGCGGCGCTAGGAGCACCCTTTTTCGGAAAGGGTCTTTTAGTAAAGGGTCTTTTTCGGAAAGGGTCTTTTCGGAAATACGAATATCTGGGCGTATGCATAAGCAATGGGGCCGAGTACCTAAGGGAACACGAAATATACGTGACGACTAAGGTAACAGGAATGCAACGGTGATAAAACAGGGCACTGTGGAATTACAATAGGTATCATGTTGTGAGAGGAATATGGAAAGGGGCCATGGTTCCTGGTCTGACGTTCGGCAATGCGGTCTTGTGCATGAGATCAGAAGTTCAAGCAATATTAGAAATAAAGCAACGTGGAATAGGCAGGCTAGCCTTAGGAGCTCACGGGAATACACCAAATCAGGGAGTACAAGGTGATATAAGATGGACATCATTTGAGGGCAGGGAAGCTAGCAGCAAGATAAAATTTCAGAAGTGTTTGAGAGAAATGGGGGAGGAGCGTTGGACTAGGAAGGTATTCAGCTACTTGTACATGAAGAATGTCGATACAAAATGGAGGAAGCGAACCAAAAATTGGACTGGTAAATACTTAGAAAACAACAGTGGGCCAAACAAAAAATAATTATCGGTTAAGAAGAAGGTGAAGGATGCTGAGACCGATATGTGAAGAATTGGCATGATTAAGAAGTCTGTACTAGAGATCTATCGAACTTTTAAGCAGGAAATTGCCAAGGAAAGGATCTATGATAATACTCAGGGTAGTTCTCTACTGTTCGAGGCCAGGACGGGAGTATTGCGAACCAAGACATATCGGGCCAAATACAAAGGGGTAGACACAGTATGCAGTGCGCGTGGAGAGGAAGAAGAAACTACCGAACACTTGATAATGTTCTTTAAAGGGCTTCACCCTATAGTTCAGGATGATGGCGCAGAGTTTTTCAAAGCACTGGGGTTTAGGCACAGGGAGAGCCAAATAGACTTTAAGCGGGTAGAATTAACTAGAAGGAGGTTATCTGATTGGTGGTTAAAGTCAAGGCACGAGTGAAATTTAAACCCTTCACTGCAAAGTACGAATCCTCAACCTCACTATTTAAAAGAAAACAAAATAAATCTAGTTTTTGGTTCATTAAGTATTACGGCTTGGTGGCGCTAGCCACCGCCTGATCTAAAGGGTACAGCCATATCCGTCCGTCCGTCCGTCCGTCCGTCCGTCCGTCCGTCCGTCCGTCCATCCATCCATCCATCCATCCATCCATCCATCCATCCATCCATCCATCCATCCATCCATCCACCCACCCACCCATCCATCCATCCATCCATCCATCCATCCATCCATCCATCCATCCATCCATCCATCCATCCATCCATCCATCCATCCATCCATCCATCCATCCATCCATCCATCCATCCATCCATCCATCCGGTCTATTGGCCTCCGTTACCCCCTTTTCGGGTAATTTTGCCTTAGACTGTGTGTTGACCTCAACCAAAATGGACGCCGTAGTCGCCACAGCTATAATTCGGCTTTTGCCATGAGTAAAGACGACTGCTTGCAAAAGAAATAAATAAATAATAAGTGTCTGGGCTAGCCCAAGAATGTGCGCGAGCTGATTGCTGTTATTGGCATTAGCACCGAGTGACACTTCTGCTTGTATTCCAAGCACTGCTAGTCGACCACTTACTTCCTGTTTTGTAAACGTTCAATACATCTAGAAACATTAACAGATGGCTCTGCTTTAAGTTAAATGTTTATTGGATACATATCATATTGAAACATACCTTAAGGTTCCTCACTGTCCATTATCGCGACGACTTTGACTGCCCACAGACACTTTTATTGGATACATATGATATCGAAACGTGTCTTTACTTAAGGCTCCTCACTGTCCATTATCGTGACTGCTCACGGATACTTTCGTTGTCATTCATGATCCCGACTGTTAGTCGACAGTCGGGAATATGAATAAAGAACAATTGAATCCATTGAGCGATTGTGAAAAGTTGGGATCGTGGCAGCACCTGGCGGAGCTGAACTTAATCACTTGCATCTCTTTTCACACTGCCTCTGAGATCCACTTCGTGAGCGTTACGAGTTACAAAGTTGATCCAAGTGCCAAAGGAGGGGTGCTACTACCAGTCTTTCAAATCATGCACGCTAGTGGGCCCCGCCGCGGTGGTCTAGTGGCTAAGGTACTCGGCTGCGGACCCGCAGGTCGCGGGTTCGGATCCCGGCTGCGGCGGCTGCATTTCCGATGGAGGTGGAAATGTCGTAGGCCCGTGTGCTCAGACTTGGGTGCACGTTAATGAACCCCAGGGGGTCAAAATTTCCGGAGCCCTCCACTACGGCGTCTCTCATAATCATATGGTGGTTTTGGGACGTTAAACACCACAAATCAATGCATGCTAGTGGACTCCAAAATTTCGATTACAAGTCGAAGTACACGATCGAACAAGATGTTACGCAAAGGAAAACACGCCAGTCCTCGTCCACTTTTTGTCCGTGCTTAGTTTGCGCAGCGCACTTTTTGATCCTGCACGACCAACTCGCCCAGTAACATGCGCATTATTCAAATAGTACTCATTTGACTATAAACCGTTCATCGTGGCAGTAGTGCTTGCTCGTTCCACTATAAACAATTCTTTTCTTACATCTAAACACCCATTGCTATTCCTACCTCCTATAGGCTTAAAACTTCGACAGCTTACAGTTATATCACATTGGGCTACGTAGCACTAGAAATTGTTTTCCGCTTACATACGAGCTGATAATTGAGCCGTACCCCATGCTGTCTTGTGTGAGTCAGATATGAAATGGCGATGAATCCTGAAAACCGTGTAGTGCAAGGTACTTAATCGTTTACTTACTATTAGCACTTGTGTACCATTTACTAATGTAAGATAACATTGGAGGCTTTTATTATAACACTAAAACCTTCTCTTCATTCAATGCTGCACGTAATGCTTTCTTACTGCCCGAAAAAATGTGAGCATGTAATTTACTACAAAGGTCAAAATTAACTAACACGTCTCGAACTACGTGTGTCCTTTCATTAGCGAAGCATATGATATCTGGTTAGGTCACTATAGTAACCAACTAGCTCTTACATACAGCGTAAAAATAGTGCCACAATCGTTCCTCAACTTTTGTTACGGCCCCGTTACACTGTAATTCTCAGCGCAAACCGCACCTGCACTGTTCGAGTACATTCTGTATAGTCCAACATTTCGCTAAGATTACGCTCACAATGGGAACGTTACAGATTATTCTGGAACATACGTGACCACTAGTGATAGCGCTAGAATATTCAATGGTGCGTGTATAAATGCAGATGCTCTGTACCGTTTCTCAATTGATCGACGGCCGACGCTCTGTTCGCCGTTATCAGTGCCAGCGTGTATTGCCGTAACCAGGCCGTCCGTTTACCGGCCAAAAGTTCGGCCGAATAAACAGTTTCATTTTAGACAAGCTCTCTCTTCCTTCGTTAGCGTCATGACCCCATGACATCTGGTGGGGTTGCTTCCCGGTTCATGTAGCGAACGTCCCCATGCAGCCGTGAGCCAAGCCCCAAACTTGAAGGTAACACCGACACCAACCTCGGTCAGTGAGTTAGCCGCAGACAACGATGGCTACATTCAGAGTTCGGGCATCTACCGTATAACGCACGCATTAGACCAACGCCACTATCACCACTTTGGCAACCATGACAGCCGATGTACTGTCACTCGCCATGGTCGTGATACAAAAGAAAAGAGAGCCACCGAGCTTCCATGGATCACTCAGTGAAAACCCAGATACCTGGCAAGAGACCTATGACCGAGTGGCCACCCTCAATCACTGGGATACGGAGTAGAAGCTGCGTCGCGTCTACTTCTGCTTGGAAAATGTGGCAAGGGCCGGGTTCGAGAACCGAGAGTCTAGACTTAAAACCTGGTATCTCTCCCGTGGCATATTTCTGGACACGTTCAGGAGCATCGTCTACAAAGAAAGGGCCACGAAGTTGTTGGAGACAACGGTAAAACTCCCGAACGAATACGTGACCATTTTCATTGAAGAGATTACCCGGCTGTTCCGTCATGCCGACCCGGACATGCCCGAGAAGAAGGTCCATTTTCTCATGTGAGAGGTCGAGCAAGAAGTCTTCGCAGGGCTGATCAAAACCCATTGAAGACCGCCCAGGAATTTCTGCCGGAGAAAACGGCGATCGAGAAAACTTTGCAAATGAGAACCCGCCGGTACAATTGCCGAATAATGCACGACAGCCCAGGTTTTCATGTTCTAGGCTCCGATGACCTGCGCTAAACGATACGAACGATCGTGTGAAAGGAACATGCGGAAGCTGTTACACTCATCAATAACAGCCGAAGGTGGACTTCATCGCCAAGATTGTTCGGGGAGAAATCCAGCAATCAATCTGCGCCCCTGAACCGCCACAGACGCAATCCATGAGCTACGCTTTTGTAGCCTGACGCTACGCATTACCGCCACGCCTGTGTTAAGAAGCCACACCATCACAGTTTTACCCCCAGACACTACTGCCACCGGCGCCAAACCATCCACCCGCGCGCCAGTTCCGAGCAAAATCGCTCCGAGCAAAATCGACGTGTGGCGTGCCGCCGACCACCAAGCTCTCTGCTACCGTTGCTTAGACGCTGGCCACACCTACAGCCGCTGCCAGTACCGCCAGATAGGTCTGCGTAGATTTGCCATCGACGCACCGCGCCCACGGTGGGATGAAAGAACGCGCGACATCGCCGACCACCTCCCAGCAACACAGTGGACGCTCCGAGGATCTTCCCGTTCACCTTCATCCGGTCGCTACATGTCGCCTCACCGCCGGCCGTACCCTAACCCGACCAGAAGCCGGTCGCCTAACCCATATTCAAAAAACTAAGAGCAGATACTGATGGAGGTGCGGTTGCTGTGAGATGACGCCGCGACGAAACTTCAAGAACCCGCGGCAACCTCAACGTAGTATCGACGTCGAATCATCGCGGCCAGAAAAAGACTTGATGATGCAACTTCGAAACAGTGGTTCGAACTTTCGCAGTTCTGATCTGACTCCACGCCCCAACCGCAACGCCAGGTGATCAACTAGCGACCTCGAAATTCTCATCGACGGCCACAGCGTCACAAATCTCGTCGACACGGGAACCGACTACTCCGTCATCAGTGGGACATTCGCCGCGAATTTGAAGAAAGTTAGGACCGCCACGGTAGGCCCTGAAATTCGTAAAGCCGGAGACCACCTATAGTAACACCGGCAGGAATCTGCACAGCTAGAGTAACCAACAACAGCCGGATTTGTCCCGCAAGCTTCGTCGTACTACAACATTGCTTGAGAGATGTCATCATTTTTGTGGTCTTATTAAGCCTCCATCGTGCCGTAATCGACCTGAGAACAAAGTCGATAGCACTATATCCACCGAAACAGCACTGCCACCGCACACGCCACCAGGAGTCCATGCCCTAAATGTGCAGGACGCACAAGTCCCTGTTCCTTCTCGCTCAAGCGTCATCATTACCGTCGTCATTCCGAAACCAGAAGACTTCGAAGGCATCGTAGAAGACAATCGGCACCTGTTGATCAACCACGAAATTCGCGTCGCCAGAAGAATAGCCGAGCTGCGAGAAGGGAACGCGAAAGTTATGCTCACGAATTTCAGTAACAAGTAAAAACACGCGAACGACGCAAAAGACACGACGGTCGCATACGTCGAGGAAATTGTGGGAGACACCAGTGCTTTCGCCCTCCCTGATTCTGCGGAACCTGCTGCGAGGAACAAAGCCCCTCCCTCAGCTTTCGACTTAAATTCTTCCGAAGCACAAACAAGAACAGGAAGACCCTGGTCTCGCCATACGAATACTGCTTTTCCTCATGGTCAAAAATTCGGCAGACCCAGTCGCGAAACATTGTGTCATAACAGAGGAAAATTCCCCACCACTCCGCCAGAGTCCGTACGGGGTTTTGATGCGAGAACGTGACGTGCATAAAGAGAAAAGTCGACGAAATACTATATACGTGGTGATATCATCCAGCCGTCCAAGAGTCCTTGGTGGAGCGCGCACGGGCAGCTTCCAGCTCCACTGGCGTCCCGGAATAGGGTCTTGCCACTCTAGCACGCCGATGGGCCACGTCGGCACTCTCTAGTAAACTTTTTCTGAAATAAATGT
This sequence comes from Rhipicephalus microplus, assembly GCF_013339725.1. Classification (NCBI taxonomy): domain Eukaryota; kingdom Metazoa; phylum Arthropoda; class Arachnida; order Ixodida; family Ixodidae; genus Rhipicephalus; species Rhipicephalus microplus. The sequence goes on from NC_051170.1 coordinate 101,949,184, forward strand.
TTTTTACCACCACCACCACCAAGAGTCCGTGGGCGTCCTCCGTGGTGCTAGTGAAGAAAGGCGGAACGCTGCGTTTCTGCGTCGATTATCGCCGCCTGAACAAAATAGCAAAAAAAAAGACGTGTATTCTCTCCTATGACGCGCGGTGGATCAGCTCCACAAGTGCTATCAACGCCGACTAAATTTCAAGGCCGAAAGGCTGCCGCAGTGACGTCAGAGGTTGGGGGCCCAGTTGCCCAACTGAGCATGCTCAGTAAGACTTTTTTTTCCACATCTTTTATCCGGCCCAATCAAGCCGCAGCAGCTGCGAGAGCGGGAGCGTTGGTTCTCCTAAAACGTGAACGAAACACAGGCTTTCCGCCGCGTTCGCGGCGTAACTGGGCCCCCACCCGCTGACGTCACTGCGGCAGCCTTTCGGCCTTGAAATTTAGTCGGCGTTGGTGCTATTCGTCGATGGACCTCAAGACTGGCTATTGGAAAATCGAAGTCGACGAGAGAGACTGAGAGAAGACTGCATTTATAACACGAGTAGGCTCCTTCGAGTTCGAGGTCATGCCCTTAGGTCATTGTTCGGCGCCTGCTACTTCTCAACGTGTTATGGATACATCACTGGCAGGATGAGTGGCAGACTTGTCTTGTATACGTGGATGATGTCGTCGTGTCTTCCTTTAGCTTGGACGATCATCTCCAATGCCTTGAAGCACTATTTCATGCTATCAAGCCTTTCGGGCTAACCCTGAAGCCAGCAAACTTCTGATTCGCGTACGAGGAGCGATTTTTCTTTGAACAATTGAATATCAAGTCTGAAGCCTGTCCCGACCCGCGGAAAGCAGCCACCATCGCCAACTTCCCGCCACCCACCGACATGAAGGCAGTACGCCAATTTCTAAGTTTCTGCGCGTATTACGGGCGGTTTGTCAAAAACTTCGCTCGCATTTATGAGCCACTCACTAACCATACCAGGTCCACCGTGGAATCCTAAGTGGGAAACACCCCAGGAGGCGGCATTTCAGGAAATAAAACGACGCCTTCAGAAGCCTCCTTTACTTTCGCATTTCGACGCATTCACCGTGACGGAAATACACACCGTTGCGTAGCCCCGCCGCGGTGGTCTAGTGGCTAAGGTACTCGGCTGCTGACCCGCAGGGCGCGGGTTCGAATCCCGGCTGCGGCGGCTGCATTTCCGATGGAGGCGGAAATGTTGTAGGCCCGTGTGCTCAGATTTGGGTGCACGTTAAAGAACCCCAGGTGGTCTAAATTTCCGGAGCCCTCCACTACGGCGTCTCTCATAATCATAAAGTGGTTTTGGGACGTTAAACCCCACATATCAATCAATCAAACACCGTTGCGTAGTATGGGCACCCAGCGATTCGCGTTCCTAGAGTTTCTGCTGGTCGGTTTACCGAAGCGTCGATGACGCCAATGCTTAAGGTAAACACGTAGAGTCCCTCGAGCGGGAGTGTAATATGGTTAGGGGGATTCGCAAACTCTTCGTGAAGCATGCGCAATACTCATCTATGTGCTTCATCGACTTCCGGCTTGTTACTTCAGTTGAGATACCCGTCGTGACAAGCAAGTCCCGTTAGGTTGTATCCCCCTTCAGATGTAGCCACCAAGCGCCGGTGAAGTGCAGCTGGGAGAAGCAGTCGCGTGCTCTGCGTGGCGGTGGCACCCTCTCGCGCGGCGCAGTCGTCACCCGCCTGTGTACGAATCATTTTTAGCAATTTTAAGTGCAATATCGAAGTTACTTCTTGGCTCTCACTGTCAGTTAGGTTATTATATATTTTTAGTTAGATCATTTTAGACAGACGGATGGATGGATGGATGGACAGACAGATGGACGTACGGACGCTCCGCCTCACTCATCATCATTCACTGCGGGGATATGTGCTGTGATTTTTTTGCGTGAGGCATCTCATGAGGTCACCATGTATTGAGACAACCGTCGCCAAATCTCTATATTAAAATAACTGGCATCCAAAATTTCATTGTAAAAATCAGTATGACTATGGTTCTCGAATCCTAAAGTAATATTCCCGTTCAAATTGATCCATGCAAGATATGGGAAAGACCTTCGTTCATAAGGCAATGTTAGGTAATATCCCGTTCAACACGCTCTCCCTCCTGGCCCCACTTCGACCTTTTCCACTGCCCTTGCTCTTGCGGGAGGGAGGAAATTTTGTAAGTGCGGCCCGCCAGCTGTCGTGAGTTTGAGACAACTGCCATAAATTGCATTACATTTCCACAGAGCACTCGTGGATACACACGTTAACCATACAGCCAGCGCTCGTGTTTGGTATTTTTCTTTTTTTCGAGGCTCTTATGTTGCGCAGCGTGTCTCAAATACGTATAACGGATACATGAGCCGACTGCTCTTTCTCGGATTACGCGCGATTACGGCACTACGCGAGCTGGGAAACACGTGACGTGCTAGCATGTGACGTGGGGGCGTAGAGCGGATATCTTTTCCTGCACTTCCTTTCTTTCTTCCTCTCACCCCCACGCGTCACACCCCATTCTTTTAATCTTGCGTCACACGCGCTCTGGTGACGCAAGCCTCGTAGATTCATAGCCGCTTCCGAGTGGTTTCGCGTTACCACCATCCGCTCGTATCAGATGTCGTTATCACTCGATAACCCGTGATTGTTGCTATGTTTTATTGATCTGACACGCCGCCGGTAAACGAATCGTGGTCGGGTACCTTTGCGTCTGCGATCAAGAAAAAGGCGTTAGTCGGAAATGTGGAGATGGGGCAAGACAGATTGAGTGACTGTACTTATGTCGAAGAAAGAAAAAAAATTGTACAAATTCATCACATATAAAGAACATGAGCGCCTGATATATATATATATATATATATATATATATATATATATATATATATATATATATATATATATATATATATATATATATATATATATATATATATATTGTAAGAAATCAGATATAGCACCCACCCTTGCTGCGGGCCGGTTGTTTTCATTTATTCTGCCCTTATTTTCTGTTTATAGCGCAAGCTGAGCTCGTGCCAGTCATGAAGCGTCCTCTTGCTTCCTTGAAGCATATATATATATATATATATATATATATATATATATATATATATATATATATATATATATATATATATATATATATATATATATATATATATAACGGAAAGAAATGTTTACTTAAGGGCTCGGTTTTCCATTTTTTACCCAATATTAATGAGATTTACCACCCAATACTACCAAGGAAAGTATAATGGGAAGTTATCAGAACTAATTGTAATATAAATTTGAAGAAACACAAATGAGTGAAAAGATGACTTGCCGTGGGCAGGAACCAAACCTGCGACCTTCAAATAACACGTTCGGAGCTCTACCACTGAGCTTCCTTCGAAGAAAAAACCTATGCTTCTGCCCTGCCACTTGATACGTACAGCTTAAAATTCCTGGATTTTGTGTTTAGGTAAGTGAATTCTTTGGTGTTATGCCTGGCTGGCTGACTGCACGGCGTTGCGCCTCGCAACAAGCAATTTCACAAAGGCATGCACGCGGCTGATAGGGATACGTATACCCCTGCACTCAAAGACCTTGAAACGACACGCGCATCACCAGCAAAAGAGGCTGAAAAATATCTATTTCCTGTGGCTCATGGCTGTGCATGTGAGTTTGCCGGACGCCTTCAATACGGCATGTCTACAGACTCACACACACAACATTGTAGTGTGACAAGAAAAAAAAGTTTGAGAGGCTCGGATGAGCATGGTGGGCGGAGAGGGGATTATTGTAATGTGTACAAGTAGGTCCGCCAAGCCAAGTGTACCGCAGTCTGTTTAAGCAAGCCGCGTAAATATTCTGACCATCCGCCACTGCTCGTAGAGTCCCACAGTGTACGCTGAGCGCACACAGGAAGACCTCTCCGCTACATATTACCAGCGGTGCCTTATCGCTATGCGAGAGTCCGATATGCGAGAGGGCGACGGTCACCGATAGCTCGCGGTCACGCAAGCCGGGCAACACGCTGCGGTTTCCACGGGCTCTACGGCACTCGCTTCCGCGGCAGTGGAAAGAATATACCTCGCAGTGCAAAGGGAGCCAAGACTTCGGAGGAGGAGCGCGCTGCCCATGGGTGCCTCCGGCAGTTCGACGAGCGGCGTGTTCCAGCGAAGCGTCCCTACGGCCAGCGGCTCGTTTCCACAGGGCGAAAAGAGAGGGACCACAACGCCTCCCAAGCCCACAGTGTCCAAAGCCGTGAAAGATTCGGTCCACAAGTCCATCGCCGCGTCAGGCTCCCTGCTCGGAGCGGGAGCCAATGGTGTCTGCAACGGAGGGGTCGTAGGCTCTGGCGGCAACGCCATATCCTACCAGAGGAGTCAATGGTCCCGCAACAGTCTCCTTGCGAGAGCTAAGCTGGCCTCAGCTGTGGGCCGGGCTCAGATGCACTGTCGCCGCTGTGACCACCGTTGGACGGATGATGGCGTAGAGGTTTTCTTCGACCTGGGCAGGTTGGGGATGCCCAAGGTGGTTCGCAAGCAATGCTTAAATTGTGGACACCTTGTGGTGCCGTCCTTTTCATGCCTCGAGTGGGACCGTCTGGCAAACGAGGCGCTGGGCAAGTGGTCCAAGAAGGCACTCGAGGCTCATTCGAAGCAGATCCGAACCGGAGCACCGATACCCATTCCCGAACACTGTTCCGTACCAGTGCCGGATCCTATTACCAAGGGGAAGGTCGTCATTAACGTGGACGTCGTCAACAACAATTCTCCACGCTGACAAGACTTAGAGCGCGTCGGGGCGAACTGGTTAGTCGTCGGCAGTGTTCACCGGGCATGCCTCATCGAGGAAGGGAGTGAGCATGGACGTCGGCAGGGGGGTGCAAAAGAGGCACTCGCCCCCTCGAGCCTCATCAGCACTTGCCCTCACCCAAGACACAACAGTGCTCTCCTCCTCACCCAGTCGCGACGCAATACAATTTTGCAGAGCCCCAAAAGAGACGCCTGCTGACGAGCAATGGGGGTGTCGCGTTCCCTTTGCGTCCGAGCCACTTGTGCGTGCATCGCGAATGTTCGACGGTGACAAAGACCCACCGCGGCAAGAAGCTTCCATCATCGATGTTCGGTTACTTAAAGCGGCCCCAGTGCACGAATTTTAATGTCATGCTTGCGAGCGCGCGTCATACGCCACGATTTAGTGCTCTAAGAAGGTTAGTTCGGAGCCGTGTCATCAAAGACCACTAAAAAACGCAGATCTATCCTGCTGCCATTTATCTTTCTTTTTCGTATCGTGTGTGAATCACTCTTTCCGGTTGTTTTAACGCTGTTGGGAAGGGGAGTACCGTGAGGCACGGTGCTGTAAGGACGGCCATGCGTGGAAATCACTGCCAAGGTTGTGTTGCCCTGATATTGCCCCGTATTTGAATTTCAACAGAAATTTTCTTATCTAGTTCGCTGTGTGAAAGACCCTACGCTAGCTGTTCTCTTTTTATAGGACGTTGTTTATCTGCTGTGCGCACCGCTTATCTTTTTGACGAACAAAGCGGTATATATTTTTATTTCCTTTTAGTCGTGCAGAGGACGGCGCCAACTGCAGTGTTCCGTCACGTCGTACACGTACACCTGTAGTCAATAGCTTGCAGCATAGGTCAAACTGCTGTAGTTCCGAAGCGCACGGGTCAGTTCTGTTATAGAGCTTTAGTGAGTGAGTGATTTTTTGAAACACTCTTGTATTTCACAAAGTTTACCAATGTGAATTTCGCAGTCCCTCGTGTTATTTTCGCATCTACAGATTGCAGTGACATGTTCTGCTTGCTTAATTGTATCATACCTGTGCGACGTTTTCTGGTCATTTTCTTTCACATCGTAACGTAATTTGGGGTTATCATTCACACCTTGTTTCTCTTCAACGTTAGTGGCATCAATGACACATTTTGCTGGATTTAGCAACATATTGCTGCTGTCATTTTTAAACAGGTCAGCGTTACACGTTTTCACATACATGAAAAAAAATAAAAAAGAGGACACGAAGTTTGTAGAATGCCTTGATCGGCACCGGGATCGGCCACCTTTACTTTGTGGTCATATTCAACTGTGCTGTTTAAATGCAGCTAAAACTGAGAAACACTATGATAAGATAACGCCTAAACGGAACTGAATAAAATTCTTTTTATATGACTCACAAAGCTGGATTCGGTCGCCTGTGGATTCACATCGTGGTTATTAAAATGTTTGCGTAGCATGATGCTCCGAACATTGAAATGTGTACTGGAAATGTAAGTCCTCCTCCTCTCCCAAAGGTACGAGCAAACATAGGTGTCTCTGTCCTGTACACTGCGTCTGTTGAATCACCGGTATAGCAAGTTAACGTTGTGAATATCTACAGCCTAATTACTTCTCATCGAAATCATAAGTCCAGTTCAAACGGCATTTGAAGGGAAAGATGAAGGCTTTCAAGTGCTTTGAAGTTTTGATTAATGGGAATCATACAAGAAGCATTTGGGCCAAAAGCTCGGAACGAAAATATACCCAAGAACTCTTGCGTAGTTTTCGTGGTGAAAGCGGAACTGTATTGCTTCAACGCGGCCTCTTGAGGTCTCGTTCGAAGTACATACTGCAAAAACTGCAATAATGCACATACTGCAAAAAAGTAATTACGTGTACTCGTTAATCAAAGTCTTTGCCAAGAACTTATGAGATGGTAATTTTTACTGTTTTGTTACAACACATCTAAGGATTAAGAAATGAAGGCACGGGATAAAGAGGGAATAGAGTAGCCTCAAAGTAATAGCTTTAAAGAAAGTTGGGGAGCAGACACACAGAGTCACAACAGCTATTAAAATCTTCAGCCTCTGTGTCCGCGCCTGTTCAGCGACATTCAAGCAGTGTTCGTTTGTTTACAATCGCTTGCGACAGCCATTTTCACTCTGTATGCGCGGACTCCTTGGAGCGCAGCGCATCTGTTTTGACGGATACGAACTTGTCCTTCAGCGCGCGCTGTGCTGTGAAATACTTTTCACCCAAGAATGACGTCGCGGTTGCCAATGGTTGCTGCGCCTTCTACTACAAGTTGTAGTTCATTTTGCAGGACGTCGCAATCTATCACTTTGGTTTCATTAAACTTCTGTGGGGGCTGTTTTTTTTTTTTTGTCCATAATACATGTTTACGTGTTCTGCTTGTCATTATGCGCCGACTAGTTTGAGTTCGGGGTACTGGTTTGGGTGCTTAGAATGTACGCGGAAAGACACTCGAAAATGTGATAATGGATCATCAGAGAATTCGCGTTGCTGTTTTCATTAAATGAAATTGAAGTGTAGCAGTTACTTTCCGTTATATTTTGTTGTGTACTCGCATGCTTCAGAGCAAATTGCTCTCTGTGACTCTTTTACGTTGACCGATCAGCCGGAGGACTCGCGATAGGGCACGTAGCTATGCAAAGCGTGCACGCCTTCGAGTCATGGTGTGTGTGTATCGTTTATTAACCTCAACCATACGTGTCATTTCGCGTGATAGTTTATTTGCTATTTTGTGTGAAGGTTTATATCCACGAGTGGAGCTCTCGCGAAGTAAATCGTTTAGTAACATGCTAGTAGTAGTAATAAACTTTTATTCAGCCAAATTTACAGGCCGAGCATTTCGACCGCCTGTGCGACCAGTTGATGCTGTTCTTCTTCCCCTTCGGCGCCGATCCAGTCGAGCCAAGAGGTGATGGAAAGGGATGAGGGAGTGTAATAGCTGGATTGCTGAGCAGTTGGGCAGTAAAACAGGCAGTGTGACAGGTCAGCGTATGGGGAGGGGCAATTAGGACAGCAAGGGTTAGACCTATATTTATAAAAAAAAAGGCGAGAGGGGGTTATCAGGCAGTTCATTTGGATGTACCGTAGAGTTCGAGTAACATGCTATAGTTAATTCATACGCTATAGCTCATTCTTTCGACAATATAGTTCTTATGTGGGATACGTCCACAAGGCGCACTTCTGAACTATGATTGGTGTGCCTAACCACTTGACAGAAACAACCACAGCTGTTCAAATACATCAACTGTGCGTATTCTGACTCATAACTAAGGCTTTAGATACCTCGAAACAACTCGAGTTGTCGCTTTCATTTGATGGCACCCATGCAGATGGCTACGCCGCGCCCCCATGGGTGAGGAGGAGGCTCGGAGGAAAGGGTGAACCAATAAGTGGTGCGCTAAATGGGGGAGTGTTGGGGTTAATGAAAAGGATGAAATAATCAGTGACGCACCAATGTGGATGAGGGAGCGCTTGACGAAGGGGGGGGGGGGGCATCAGCTTTGGCGCATTGACCTTGCAACGCCACTCCCCGAAATCTTTCTGCGCGTAATGGTAGTTTTCGCTGCCGCCAGGACCAGAGGCATTGGAAGCTTTTTACAACTCACCTGGATTTGTACGTCCTTCGGGATCCACCTTTGACCAAGTGACTGCCATGTGGTGACGCCATACTGACGTCACACGCTTTGGTGATGTGTGACATAATATGTTGACGTCACCATACTATAATGTTTGCATCACTTGCTTCCACGTCAACGTGGAGAGACGCTGACGCCACCGACGGGCAATGTTCACTTTTTTGAGGGTTTGAGGCTTTTGCCTAAAAAAAAGCAGAACGTGCCTTTGTCGTTAGAGTTGTCTTGTGCGAATTCATACGGGGCCCTGTGATTTTTTAACGCATAGAAAAGAGAAAGCGGGAAACAGTGCAGATTTTTCGCATGTTTATTTAGAGATATCTTTATCGTCGTGGGGCAGGTGAAAAAAAAAAGTCACATGCATGAAGTTGTAGATTCCTTGGGTGCTCAAAAGACTTGAAAAAAAAACACACATATATTGGGCGTCAAATTAACATTTCAAGAAAAAAACTTTGCTCTTTGAGAAAAACTTTGCCTGGACTGTATGTCGCTTGGGCGAGTCGGTGTTTATAATACTTAGACGAGAGTAATATCTCGAGTCGGTGATTCATAACTCACATTTCCCATGCTTCATAAGCGTTAGTGCTCTTCTGTCAAAGTGCGCTGCTGCTGTAACTTCAGGTGCACTGTACACCCTACAGTGGAAAGCTTGGTGGGTTGTGTTTCGCGTAGACATTAACAAACAGACGATAAGTTGGTGAATGACTTCGTATGGCTAATGCGATGCCAACAACTTCAGATCAGTTTCTGGAGAGATAAGGGATGCTGTTCGACATTTGCGGTTCCGTGTATTTTGACGTAATTAGGACCATGTAATTGAGGTAATCAATAAAAGAGAAACTGCCTTGACATAGTGTTCGTCATGAGTATGGGAACGGTGGCGCTTTTGAGCTTCTATTTCTACCACTGGCCGTTGAAGAGTCACGCAGCTTTCGGAGCAGGGGTTCATAGCTCAATTCTGAAATATATTATCTAGAGTTTCAAAATAGTAAATAGAGTCAGCTGAATACGGTGCTAGTATGACGTTGGATATCAGCCTTCGAGGCATGATTCGCAGTGCTATTCATTTTTAGGTAAGTGCTTGTGACGTATGGGTATATGTAGCTTTTGCCTCGCTCTCAGTTACGATTGGTTTGCGTTGATATCTTATCAGTTGCTTTGCTATATCATCAATTGCTCTTGACTGGGAACGACTACACGAATTGGAAATTGTGCTCTTGCCTCGAATCTTCACATGAGCTTCTCCTACTATTGTTTGCTTAATGTATGAATCATGCAGCATCTGGAATTATTCGACTTCTAGCTTTCCATGGCACGTGGTACACGCTACGCGCAGATTACGCGTCTATTAGATTGTTCTGACTACCACGGCTTGTTATCGTGGCAGCATAAGGTTCGAAATTCCTATGCTGTGAACTTCGGGCTTCGAAGTGTTTGCGTTCTTCACTTCAGGATTAGTGAGGATGAAGCGAACCATGCAATCTTCGAGGAATGAAATTTGCCTACGGCAAGCATGTTCTATTAAATTATCTATATAGATGATGAATTGATTCATTCTAACATGATGTGCGTTGAGTGGTGTTCTTTTTTTCCTTCTGTTTTGTTTGTTGATGTTTTCTCAGTATTCGGCTTCAAGACTGTTTTTCGAGTCATCGCGACAAGAACATCAGAATGCATCGGAGTGCTGATGTGGCCATTTCACTGTTCAGCTTCTGGTTCCCTGTTTCGTTCGCCTTCCAGCCAATAGGTGGTCATGAGGCCCTTTCCCTGCGAAACGGAGCAAAACGTGCAGAAATGTGACACATTGGTAGCCCAAGGGGACTCTATAGTGAAACAATGACTTGGTTTAGATTGATACACCGTACTCTGAAAACTCTGGTGTCGTAAGTTTCACCACCACGAGTTCACTATTACAGGAGAAAGTCAAGGTTGAAGTTTTATGTTGATGTTTCGCGCCCAACACTTCGCGCGTGACGTCACGAATTTCAAAGTGTATTTTCCGTATTTTCGCGACATTGGCATGATGAAATTTTTTCAAACATCGTACGTTAGATCTATGGCCTCCACAGATATTAACGTATTTCATATTTATCAACTACGCACTACGTAGAACTTGGTATACACCATCGAAATCTTCTACGTCGTGGTGTTTGGTACGAGAATTTCAAGATGGCGTCTCCCACAGCATTTTTTTTCGCGTGCTTGCACACTTACTAAGCACTGTCTCGCAATAATAGTGGCGCTTTCAGGATTGCGGAATTGTATTTTACTAATACGCAAAAAAAAGGTTTTCTATAGAATGTTCCTTGAGAGGAAGACTGCAACACTTTTTCAGTATGGTTAGCAAACGCTACCGATGGGTAGCCGAGGATCCTGAGTCCAACATTAAAGCGCAGCATGCAGCCTCGAATGGGCGATTGATTCTTAAAGTCAACTAAATGTTGTTCCCTGTTCTCCCAACAAGCGGTGACATAAACACACATAAGAAGGCACTTGAAGCGTGTGGCAGGTTCTACTAAGATCGGACGTGCTTGAAGGATTGTGTAAACATTTTGCAACAGTGGGTGCAATAAGCTTTTTCAATGACGCTATTCAAAGAATACGCAAAAAAGCGTTGCAGGACCTCTTTAAGTGGAAAGGAGGATAGATGGTTTAAAGAAAAGTTTTAAAGTCATCCCCATAATTCTCCTGTGTTCTTGCAGCTAAACAGCGAAGTTATCTTACGCGTATAGTGCTAATTACAGAAATAAATGGGTATACGAAAGAATAGTGGTGTAATTTGCGTGTTTAGAAAAAAAAGTGGCTGATCCCTTTTTCCAGAAATTGGTATAACATGAAAGTGAAAGGTGCCTTCACAGATGCAGTTGAGCGTTTATTCTGGATTGTTACGGCACCGGGGCAATGGAACGAACGCTATCACAACAAATTACGAAGTCACGTGAAACACGGCAAGTAGCTCGAAACTTTCATCGCCCACCTCAGGCAGAAAGCGTGCACGAAATGAGCGTACACAGGACGAGTACGGACCAACAACTGTCACAGCTCGGCACTCAAAGCGCGCTGTGTAAACAAAAACAAAGAAGAAAGAAAAGAACGCACAAGTATACACAGGACAAGCGCGAACGACTGTCACAATTTTTACATCTTTGTGTGTGAGCGGCGTGCTCCTTGTGGTAACGCAGCCATGGCAGCAAGCGAAATGACCTTGGTGCTCTCCCGAATGACGAGTCTCATAAGCGCGCGCGCAGGAGAGACCACGCTCTGTGGAGGCGGTGCTTATCAAAACGCGGGAGGTAACGACGTTTAGAGCGCACCAAACACGAGCAGCTCGCGCCATTTCGCCACTGACGATGAAACGCGATGAAGTTTCGAAGCTCTGAGGACTGTCAAATGGTATATGGCGTATATAAATGATTTGCAGTTAGCACGTATGTCAACGTGTGCTTCGTGGCCCAATGGTTAGCTCCACGTGCTGCTGATGGGGAGGTCGCTGGCTCGACGCCCCACGACGGAACGTTTTTTTTTCGCCCCGCTGCGGTGGTCCAGGGGCTAAGGTACTCGGCTGCTGACGCGCAGGTCGCATGATCGAATCCCGGTTGCGGCGGCTGCATTTTTGATGGAGGCGCAATTACTGTGAGCGCGTGTGCTCAGACTTGGGTTCACGTCAAAAAACCCCATATGGTCGAAATTACCAAAGCCCTCTACTACGGCGTCTGGCATAATGATATGGTGGCTTTAGGACGTTAAAGTCCACTTATTAATCTGTTCTGTTCTGTTTTAACTGTTTTGCTGTGGAGAGGTTGAGGTGCCTATTGCCTCGGCTACTCCATATCACAAAGTTCTGCAGCGAAAAATAAAAGAATGATACAGAATGATACCCAAAACTTAACAATACGGAAAAGAAAAAAAACATAATAGCACACTGAAACCAGTTCAAATATCATGCCAATATACAGTTCTTTTTTAGCGCAGTTCACACAGTCATAAACTACTTACACGCATACCCTACTATTCTACTGTCAGTATATACGTGACCACATTTGAATCAAATTAACTATCGCAGAGCTGTGAGCCGTCCCGATTAAAAAAAAAAGCAGGTCTCACGTATCGCGAGAATCGATGATACGCGATGCACGAATGAGGGAGATAATGTCACTTTAAAATGAGCACAACTTTACGAGGTGGACGTAAATTATGCCGTACATGACTTTCGTGCCACGATTATTATGTTTGGACGTGTCATTTACCTTCATTCTCTGTTCACGTCACGTTATACCAAATTTGGTATATGAGGAGCTAGCGATACGGCCGTGAGCACGCCATGAGCGTAGCATGTATTCATGTATCACATGACACGCATATTATGATTATCGTGTTGGAACGTGTCATTTACCTTCGTCGTCTATTCACGTCACCTGATATGAAATTTCCAAATTTGGTATATGTGAAGCCAGCGAAACCGCCATGAGTGCACCATAAGCGTGGCGTGTAGTCATGACTAGTCATAACATGAAAATCAAGACATGCATGTGATGATTTCCACGTTAGCGTCTGTCACTTATGTTCGCTCTTCAGCTATGTCATATCATACCAGTTTTGCAAAATGTGATGCGAACGAAACCACCGCAGAGCGGCAAGACCATGCGATGTAAATCATGACATGGCCTACATGTCAGGATTTTTATGTAATGACTAGTCAGTTATGCTCGTCATACCGTCATGTTATGCCATAACATTTTTGGTATTTATACAATAATCGAGACGGCCAGGACAGCTAAAAGTCGTAGGTAGACGGACAAATGGACGGACGGACAGACAGACAGACAGACAGACAGACAGACAGACAGACAGACAGACAGACAGACAGACAGACAGATAGATAGATAGATAGATAGATAGATAGATAGATAGATAGATAGATAGATAGATAGATAGATACGCTCAAAGTCGCCGAAGTTCGCAAAGAAATGCTTACATTTAAATATGCTTATATAGCGGCGCATCGCGGGAATCTCTGCACACTCGAGTGAAAAGTGACGTGTCGTGTATATCTTTCCCATCTGATGTATCCTCGCCGTGTTCCCCTGTAGTGCCCTCTGGCTGTCGTTAAACAGCACATCAAGACGAATTGCCCTTAATGTACTGCCTTTTTGATCGTTACGTTTTCTTTTTATTTCATAAGAGACCAGTAATGCATTGTACGCGCTCCTATGTGCCGATACGGAGCCGAGGTCAGCGCTAGTATAATAATGCTATCGTTTATTAAAACTCTGATAGCCTATCGGGAGGCAGTTTCGATGTTGAATGCAATGCACGGATGTAAAGAAGCAAACATTTTTCTTTTGTATGAAATCGTGATGTTGACTGTTGATTGATATGTGGGGTTTAACGTCCCAAAACCACTATATGATTATGAGAGACGCCGTAGTGGAGGGCTCCGGAAATTTTGACCACCTGGGGTTCTTTAACGTGCACCCAAATCTGAGCACACGGGCCTACAACATTTCCGCCTCCATCGGAAATGCAGCCACCGCAACCGGGATTCGAACCCGCGACCTGCGGGTCGTGATGTTGACTGTTGCCGTGTCTGTGGCGTAAAAACGTCGCGCGATCATATAGTTGCCCACAACAGCCAGCAACTCATGACGTGAACACTGTATACAAGAGCACCTATATAAACACTTCCATGGAAATCTACGTTTCAGACCATTATTGGAACAGAATGAATTCGATAAAACTTACAATAGGTCAAATGTTATCAGGCAAACTGTTGCTGAAGCAAGCAATATACGGTCATACAGCGAGTTTACTACAGGTGTTAATTCTCTAAATAATGGCAGACACTGACCTAGAAAAACTGAAGAGCTATATGTACTGACTCGCCCAGTCAACAGTACTTATACACACGAAAGCACCGACAATTTCCGCTCTCAATATGTTCTGGCCCAAACAGAAGAGATTCTGTTGCGTCACGCTCTTGCATAACATTGACATTGCAATCCTTAATATTGAAAGAGCTGGATATGCTGGTGAAGGCTATGCGAACAACATATATATTATATTCCTGTTGCTGAGATATAGTTATGAAGCTCACAGTCGCTTTGTTGTAAATGTAGACACGCACGCACGCAGACGCACGCACATGCATACAAACACACACACGGAGAGATAGAGAACAATATCTACATGATTAATTTGTCATAAGCGCAAATATCTGACAATGAAGAAAACGCGAAAAAATGCGGTAAGCCATATTTTCGATGAACACAAATGTAATCAGTACCTGAAAAATTATAGAACAAGTTCGCATGTTCTTACCGGCGCTTTGCATACCCGTTCGATGGTGGCAGTATTTACAAATAGCTTCTATTATACTTATTAGCAGCTTTCGAAGCATTTTTCTAACGCTGACTCACTCATCATTGACTCTTTTGTAGATATTGCAGTGAGAGTAACCAAGCGACATTTTGAGATAATCGTCGTTTCTGGTAGACGACGATTGCCAACAGGGACACGCGCCACCACCAGGAGATGACGTCACTACGAACCCTTTTAAAACTAACACGCCAAAGATGACAAGGCGCCTTTGACGAATATAGGTACTTCTATCGAAACGTCGGCCAGCCTGTCTGAGGCATTTCCACTGTTCACTCTGACTATCCCACTACGTGTTTCGATCTGTCGGCTCCCATGCTGATTTTCGATTTCCAAACAACATATTGTTCCTCTGCAATAGTGACTTCTCTTACTGGAATATTAAGGTTGCAGAAGATATTGCATTTTCTGAAAAAGCAAGCGCTCAGAGAGAGAGAGAGAGATAGAGATAGATAGATAGATAGATAGATAGATAGATAGATAGAGAGCGAGAGTAAGCAAAAAACTTCACTGAGCGAAGCTCACGCTCACGACGCCTATTGTCCAAAGTGGCGTAATGACTATTCGTCCGCACAAACATTACGAGCAACCAGACTGATTCTAATCTCACCTTCACTTGCACCTCGCCTCTTAGCGTGAGTTCGAAGTTTCCGAAATTGTCGAGGAGTTCCTTGGCCTTTGAGCTGACGTGAATCTTGAGTGCTGCAGTGAGATAAGAGAGAAGGGGACATACGAACAGTTTGTCGATGCAGTGAACGCACTTTTCCTCCGTCTGTATCGATGCTCATGCGTTGTGTGGTGACGTTTTATCAACTACCGCTCATGGCTGGCTGATAGTAACTAGTGCAGACCATGCCGCTGACTGCTGTCGTAGCTCGAACAGCATGACAAAACGTGAGTGTCCATAAAAGCGTCGCAATAAAAATAGAGACAAGGGAAAACCGTATGCATAAAGGAGGCGTACATTGTGCGCTGAGTGTCCATAATGCAACTAAGTGCACGGGCTCAGAAGGAATGTTAGTGACTTAAAGTCACCTTGAGATCTCAACTTCTGAAAAAACACACCCACTGTTTTCATTTATATAGTTACGGTATAAAGGCGCGTTCACTTGGAGGTCCTATAACACTTATCCCAGAGTGTAGGGTTTCTGGCATCTTGCTTTGTTTAAGAGTCACGACCAAGCACTCTATGATTGATGGGGCTCAATTTTTCGCACCGTCGTCATCAGTGGCTCGCAGGGCGCCACCCGATGTGCCCGCATGTGTGTGATCCTGTAGAAATATAGTGCGGCATATTGAAAACTTAGGTTTGTTAGAGACCGTGTGATTCTTCTTGAGAGTTTTTGGGAGCGAGTTGCTTCCATAAAAGAGATGATGCATTCATGAGCATCACCTGTCGAAAAAGTGAGCGAAACATTGGGAAGTGTAATCTATAGGGATCTCGCATACTTGAAGTGCTCAACTGCATTTTCTCTCCGTTTCACGATCTTACAGATTGTGTTGAATTTCACTCAACAACGCGTACACAGTTTGAAACTTACTCATTGAGATTCATAGTAGATTTATATAGAAAATGGGTCACATCTGCTAGATTCATTTGAGTTCTCACAGACAAATACATCCATACGTGTATTACGTGAAGTAAAACGCGAAAATTATCCGTAATTACAAAATTACTGAACTTCTCGATGCACCTTATAAAAGACCCACACACAAACAGCCCTCGCCTGTTGTTTTGAATTCGTTTTAGAAAAGCTGAAGGAGTTTTGCATGAGCTATAAAATGCCACGCAATGCTCGTTCTTATTAGTGTTGTAAAGATGACATTATCGCGGGTTCTACTTGCTCTACAGGAATCTTTTTCACGGTTGTTCGCAACTTGCACTCAATTCCTCATGTTCTTAAGTAATTTAACTATGGAACAAAAAGTCGAAGGGACTAAACGACCGAAAGTTTTTGCGGTGTTTAAATATTTATATGGCTGGGATGGGTGGCAGTGGAGTCGGAGATTAGTGATAGCACAAAAAGGAGTTTGGTTTTCCAAAAATTACAAGTTTTTTCTTACCGTTGCCTAAGTGGTAGCAGTGCGAACGGAAGCCGAACTATACGCTGTGCAGTATTACATTTAGTTTGCCCAGTAGCAGATGTTGGCGTCATGTTACCAACCGATAACTTAGAGATTTATACTGTTATTTATTTATACTTTCCGTGTGGAAATTTCCAAGCATATCCTCGTGAATTGATGATTACACGAAGTGTTCGAAGGTGGAGGACGAAGCACTTCCTTTTCTTGGTAGGAATAAAATGGCCCGATTGCATGCTGAAATGCTTTGGACGATAAAGAACGGCGGTTGTTTTAGCGTACATAATATGTGATCAATTTTTTATTGATAGTTCGTGTAAATTCACGAAAAAGAGGCGAGATTTTTTTACGAAGATTGCCCCACCGCGGTGGTCTATAGTGGCTAAGGTACTCGGCTGCTGACCCGCAGGTTGCGGAATCGAATACTGGCTGCAGCTGCTGCATTTTCGATGGAGGCGAAAATGCCATGGGGCCGTGTGCTCAGATTTGGGTGTATGTTAAAGAACCTCAGGTGGTCAAAATTTCCGGAGCCCTCTACTACGGCGTCTTTCATAATCATATGGTGGCTTTGGGACGTTAAACTACACATATAAATCAATAAAAACTTTCACGACAAATATTAGTTTGAAAAAGAAAAGCCTTGTGCACGCCGCATACGTTACCAACAGTGCGTGGTGTCATCGAGAGTAGTGAAATCATATATGTTCAATATTAGCGGTTGGGAAATGGTTTACTGAAATACACTGTGTTTAATGTTTTTACGTCATGCTGATTCCCTTTGCATACCATGTTGCCGTGGCCGATTTGGCACACGCAATTTTTAAACAAGTATATATATATATATATATATATATATATATATATATATATATATATATATATATATATATATATATATATATATATATAAAAGGGCAACCCACTAGAAGGCGCTGGAGAGGACGACCCACTGTTCGAAGGCTTCACCACAATATATATATATATATATATATATATATATATATATATATATATATATATATATATATATATATATATATATGGGCTCACGCCAGGTTAGGCTCACGGCAAGTTATTTTTTCACCCACTTTTTCTCTTATTGAATTTACATTGGTTCTGATAACTTCCCCTATACATTGCTTGGCATTATTGTCTGTTAAATCTCATTAATATTGTGTCAAAACACGGAAAAATGGGCCCATAGGTATACAATTCTTTTCCTTATATATATATATATATTAAATAGTTTGGTTACAAAATAACATGTGTGATTATCTGCCATGAATAATTCTGTCGTATGCCTTGAAAAATTCGCTGATACGCGCAGTACAACCATTTTTTCTTCAATGTTATTCATTGCCAATGACTATTTCACAAAAAAATATTGTTTGAACAGGTTGACATGAATAGCACTGAGATGTTGAATGATAACCTGTGAAGTTATTTGGACAATATTTAAGCAATTACATTTTTCTAATGCTTCAAAAAATAGAGGTGTCATTCATCTATGCTGCGCTCAGCTATCTTTATTTTCCGTTTGGAATAAAACTTTCTCCTTGACCTTTTGAACGATGGGTAAAGCCGTTTATTGCACAGATGCCTATTACTGTATCGGGACTCAGAATATTTAAAAGAGTGAATGTACTTTAACTTTTGTAAAGCATTGAACAAAATCCGCTGTTCGTTCTGGGGATGAAAAAATTTCATCCGCCAGAAGAAGTCTGCGTGATTAAAAGAAATTCAGCAGATCCCACGCACCTAGAAATCGACGTTATGCGAAGCATGCGGAGGGAAAGTGACCATGTTGCAATTTTTTCATTGAGCGACACGTCATGAAATGACACTAAATATATGTACAAATTTTGCACGCTCAGGTATATGTTGAAAAGTTGTAGATGTTTATGTAGCCAGTTGTTTGCACTTGCACAACGATGCCAACTAGAACATACGTATTAGCAATACCAGAAGCTGATATAAAGTGCTGATGCTTGCGAAGAGGCTGGCCCTGGACGCTGCTACATAAATCAACTTAAGCGTACGGTAACTAACCACAAACGACGTGAACTCGACGGAACGGCTGTATGAAAAGGAGTACGTATGTAATGTTTATGAAACCGGGAAGGCGGCACTGCAACCACTATTGACGTTTCCCGAAGATACGCGTCTATTTGAAAAGTAGTTCCGAGACCTGGTGTAGCTGTGTGGTCAAATGCTTCATTGCCACGTAGAATGCTTGCGTTTGATTCCAGCTGGAACCCTGACATATATTTTTGCATTCGGTGGGTCGACGCTACCGACATCGGATATTTATCAACAATCACGCGTTAAAATTGCCCCTGTGTGTTGTAGTCGTTCCTGGGTAGATATCAAGTGTCAATCACCTGTGGCACATACCGACATACCAGCGGCATATACCCGCCCGTGGGTATGTGCCGCTGTCTGGCGGTGTGTGTGTCGGGCGGTAAGTTTACACGACAGGATGGTGACATTATTCATGTCTTGGCGAGCGCGTCATATTCGTCAAACCATCTTACCCTCGCATGCTAATTTTGATTCATGCCTAGTTACAGGGTTGACCACGAGAGCACCCAAACGTCTAGATAGATAGATAGATAGATAGATAGATAGATAGATAGATAGATAGATAGATAGATAGATAGATAGATAGATAGATAGATAGATAGATAGATAGATAGCTGCATGTTTCACTGCAATTGTCGTCGAAAGACGATAGTCTTGCGTCTGGAGAGACTGAACAAAACGTTTATTTGATGTTCTGCATGAGAAAATCGGTGGATTGTATTCTGGAGGCACTGTGTTAGAGTGTCGTGATCCGTGCAGCGAAGCAAA
Organism: Rhipicephalus microplus; assembly: GCF_013339725.1. Classification (NCBI taxonomy): domain Eukaryota; kingdom Metazoa; phylum Arthropoda; class Arachnida; order Ixodida; family Ixodidae; genus Rhipicephalus; species Rhipicephalus microplus. The sequence continues at coordinate 101,968,903 of NC_051170.1, forward strand.
TGAGCGCATCGAGGCACATTAGACACGAGCGCTATCGGGCAGTCATCTTTCGAAACGGAGGAAGGCGTGCGCTCTTATCTCGGAGGCGATAAGGTGTAGAACGCAAAGCGACGGGCGGTGCCACCGCTGTGTCGTCTTAGCCTTTAGTTTTAGCAAAGTGTTGGAAACACTTGCCTTTTTGAGCATATCTTTGCGTTGTCAGTGCAGCATGATAAACACTATGGTCCTTAGAATTACACATGCATGCCTTCCCTAGCATAAAGACACACATACAGAATATTGACGTGTTCTTATGATGCTTCAAATATGCACAATAATAGCTTTTTAATTGACAATCACACAAGTATGAACACCTTATCTTGAGCAATGTTGGTGGGTGCTGCGGATGGGGTTGGCCGTTTGAAGCATCGTTCGGCGCCGTTTAGGGTATCGTTACGGTGGACAAACAGACAAATGTACAGACAGACAGAACAAAATTTTTGCGTTTAAGTACCCCAAGAATAACTATCGTCTTTAAAAAGAAATGTGTGTTTCATTCATATCCCCTAACGTGAAGTTTCATATTCCGTTTTTTTTTTGCCAGGTTGTGCATGAATCGTCCACAGAAAATTGCTGGGATTCTGCAGAAATTACGTGCCCAACTTACGTTCACCGGTTGTTTCCATTCGCGAGGCCGTGTTCACCGTGTCACCAAACAGGCAATACTTCGGCATCTTTAGGCCCACTACACCGGCGACGCATGGACCTGCCCAGAAATAAAGGACAATAATAAACGATTCTGCACCTACGTAAACACGCTACAAAAATCTTTTCCAGAAAAAATCTTGTACAAAAAAGCCACAATCGATGTATATCAAATGTTTAGGTGCCTGTGTGTATGCTGGAAGTGTTACAGCAGGTGCCTCTTTGTATGCTTTGTGTTAAACTTTCAGTTTAGGAATGTATGAAGTTGGATGGACGGATGAAAAAAAATTCATTCAGGCTCTGTACAGGGTGCTGATACCTGCCTAGCTAGTCTAATAATGGTCACAACTTTCTAATCTGCAACAAAAATTTATGTTTCTGTTGTGTAAAGGTCATTTTTTGACGCATTTAAAGCGAAAAAAAAATGAGGCAATCCAACACTACACTGCGAAGAGCTTCTGATATACAGCAACACAGGGAGGGTGCTATTTGGCACTGCTAAGAACGGTCTAGGTGGCCGTAACCATACCGGGTAAGATATGCATCGTAAATACTAAAAGACCGGGTAGCATCAGATCTCTTTGCACTATAAAGCAATATAGCAAACTATTAGTCTCTCGTTGAGAAACACACTGGCAACGTTTGGAAACTGTTCCAGAGCCCTCCGCTACGGCGTTTTTCATAATCATATGGTGGTTTTAGGACGTTAAACCCAACATATCAATCAATCATTTTGAAATTGCTGCTCCATTTGTACTCGCGCACGTGACGAGCACGTGTGGCGCCGTCTCAGGTTGGCTGACAGGCAGCTTGAAATTAACTCTTGATTTGCCCTTACACGTGCAAGTGAAGCGTGTCTTTGAAAAGGCAGGATAAAGAATTTAATGTGCTTATAATAAATGACAGATGATTTGGAGTACTCTGTACTCTACTATGACAAAACTGTGCAGCTGTCTAAACCTCTATAAGGCTGTCCGGACGAATACAGTACAATCGCAAATTAGCTACAAGTACGCAGAAGCCCAGCCCAGAGGACCGAAGTGCGGAAGCCGTCGCCTCCGCGACTAAATAAGTATATAGCCCCTCTTGTACACACGGAAATATTCTAGACCATCCACCCTATGACGTCAGTATTGAGTGCGTGCCCGTTGGTGCTGGCTTCTGTGCGTGCGCCTTCGAGGAGGAAATGCCGCGGATATGTAAAGTTGTATCCGACTGTAGAAACTGGTGCAGGTACTACGCGATATGTGAAGTCGTATATACCGTGTACGAGCTCAAGGGTGGTCCAGCGTCAGGTTTTTTTTTCATTACGAATATTCGGGAACACGTGATAATATACACTATTGCGTGTATTGAAACATGCTTCAGTGAACTAGCGGTTTTTGACGTTTCATTCTAGAATTCACAAATTTAGGTTGCATTCGTTGAACGGCTCTTTATGGCGGCGAAATTTTTCTATCAGATATACCTGAATGCCATTATTAAAGATGGTCGCGCGAAGAAGAGTTATGCTAAGTAGATCCTCATGTGGCATACTGAGTTAAGCTGTAGAGAAGTAGTAAGGTCTCATATGCCTCATCAAACGCGGTAAGCGACTGTCAGCGTCAACACAAACAATGCAAGGTGTTGTGATCACGAATTACGATGACATCATGTAACACGACGCCACGTGCTGAATTCGTAGCATGACACCGTTTATTGGTCAAAGGTGGATCCGGCGGCAAAAAAACATCAAATGAAGTGAAAAGAGCTTCACCAGAGCAGGAAATCAATAAAGTTCGTAGAAGAGGAGAAGGAGAAAAAAAAATTGGACTTAACCATCGAGTCGTCTTGGATGCAGTAGAAACCTGGTGACCTTATGCGCGTACTACATTGCTAGAAATTTATCCCTACAGCCTAAACGTCGCGCAAAAGCTTTGTAAGCCAGAGAAAGAAAATCTACAGGAATTGCACTGGTGTTGTGCATAAGCATGCTAAAGCGTTGCGCCACTTGCTCATCACCTTCGTCTGGTAAACTACCGCCTGCAAGTTATGGTTTTCGAATGCTGATCCGATGATAAAGGGGTCAAATCCCAGCTGCAATCGGCTGCATACCGATGGATGTGCAAGCCCATAGGCCCGTGTACTTCCATATATATACGTGCACGCTGAAGAACCTCGAGAGTGTGAAAATTTCGGAGCCCTCTGCTGAGGCGTCCTTCATCTCATATTTTAGTTTTTAGACGTGAAATCTGAGCACTTAAAATAGTATCCGTCTTGTATTCAGCGGTTGTTCTTTGTTGTTAGAGCAATATTTGTTTCGCTCGTTAAAGCCTAGGGACGTCTACGTAGAGGCAATATATGAGCAAATGCTGACGTATACTAAGCTGTGAATCTAATTGTCCTCTTTTTACAACACGCGTGCAGTATTGCTGCCGCCGTTCAGCGCACCTATATGCATACGCCGTCACGTCGTGAGCGGTTCTCTGCGAGTGCACCACCACAGCCATCCACAGAGCGCGATCCTCTCCATCAGGTGAGCGGGCCTGCTTGACACATGGATACTGATAGCACGTACAAATAGTTCACGTATATAAGCATGCGTGATTGCTCTAACCCTGTGAATAAGGTTCTCGGCTTCTGAGCTTGAGGCCATAGGTGAGAAACTCCCCACCTTTAACGTTTCTTTTCGTCTCTTCACGTAGCACATAATGTTCAGCGTAGCAGACAAAGGAATCGGCAGACAAACGGACAGATCTTGAGGGGCGAGTCACCTTGAACGCTTGCCTGTATATATCGAAAGTTCAGCAGCGACGGCTATTCATTTTTTTTTTGCAACAGCACGCTGTGATGGCGTGGACTATGGCAGTGTTGCGCGCTTTTGTATTCTAAAGATTATAATAGTGGAATTTGCGTTCGCCGCCATGTGTGAGAAAGACCCGTGAACCGAACAGAAACGTGGCGTATAGGACGTAAGTGGTAAAGCGGCGCGCCATCCGTCGACGCTGCTTGCGACATTGGTGATTTTGGTAAAGTAGTGAGAACCATGAAGTGGCACGGCGTAGGTTACTGGCCCCCCAAGGGCACTGGCGTAGCCAAGGAGGAAATAACTTGAAGACGCCCTAAAATTTACGTGTGCGTGAATGCGTATACATTCACATTCACGCACACGTAAAAACTTACGTGTGGGCATATATGAAGTATAATCTGCAGCGCCCCGCCTCCTCCCTTCGCCGCCCTAGAAAAGAAGCTCTTGCTACGCTCCTGCCCTGGTGGTACTAGCCAACCATTCACACTAATGGAATAGCGATACTTTTCTTTAAGGCATACATGACTTTCCAGTATACCACGTTCCAGTATTATTTGATACGTCTGACAACATTTGAACATACATAGAAACACGTCAATGAACAAACAGGACGCTGTCCTGTTTACTTTTATAAGTGTGCCATATGTGTGCTAATGTGCTATACTGGAAGATCTGTTCAAATATGTTTGTTAAACGATGAACAATGCTGAAGGCGTTGACCTACAGCCACCGTACATGGGCCAGAGGACACTACCTACGCTTCCGAGCTTCATTAGACCAGTTTAGCCTATACTTTGGTCGATAAAGGTGCAATACAATTTTGGAGACATTAAAAAAGACACGAAATCACTTTTTAACATTTCGTGTTGATTGCAGGCTCACTTAGACACTTTTATATAACGTACCTTCTTCCCTCGTGATAAGGTCTTCGGTTTTGCGGCTAATGCTTATCACGTATGCCCTATTTCACACCTTCCGCTTGTGTACTCGTGCGCTTCTGTCGTTGCGGGTATGTTCAAACGTAGCACGGTGCTTTTTTTTTCTACCACAGTGCGGTCGGCAATGCGGCTATTTGACTTGGTTGTCAATATGACGCACTAGGCTTACCCGAGTGGATTCCTATGCGCAGCTGCAGTTTCCTCTTGGGCAGGTGGCGGATCTTGAAGAACTGCAGCTGGTGGCGCAGCGACAGCGCGATGCGTGCGATCTCGCGCACGTGTTCGTTGCCGTTGCGAATGGGCAGACCAGAGGCGACCAGGTAGGCGTCCCCGATGGTCTCCACCTGTGCGCCGAAGAAGCAGCGACCGAGCGAGGTGAGGAACTCTTTGCCCGCGTACTTTTCGCAGGGCTAAGGACTGTTGAAAGGTTTACCGGTATTGCCACGAAATCTTCAGACTATACCACAGAAACAGGAGTATACGAGATCAATTAAGCCGGAGTACAACGGATAAATTTTGTAGCAGTATCGTGGGAATGTCCAGTGGACAACAGGCTAGAGTTTGCTGAAAAGGTGAAGCAACGAGATTGACAAGAATAGATCATACGCACCCCGTTCATTTGATGAGCAAGTCTCGTCTGCTGTGCCGTTCCTACCGCAGCACTACTCACGGCCCATGTCACGATTCAGCTAATGCAAGCTTTGGTCGAAGATGGTGTGCTAATTCAACGATGACGACAAAAGAGCACAAGAACAGTGCTTGCTTGTGTTCATGTATTGTCTCATTTGTATTAGCAACCTATTGTTGAGCAATAGTGTACCAACTTTCCCAGCAAAACACCCTTCGAACGCTTTCCGATGGGCATGCATGGAAGCTCCCGCTAAGTTCGGGACGATGTGAGCGGCACCGTATCTGTAGAAAAAGCCTATAGAAGATGCCGCTTTCACTTCGAGTGAGTTCCGTGCAGATTCGCAACTCTTGCTGACCTTCTTGACGCTGCGCGCCGTTATAAAGCGCTTACCGGCTAGTCATTACCTAGTGTGTCCGCAAGATCTCCAGCAAGGAGCATCTGAGACAGTCGACGCTGGCACGGTACTATTAAAGAATTGCTCTACTTTACGTAGAACAAGTAAAAAAAATATTTGGGACAAGCTCTTAGATTGCAACTAAACAGTTTTATCTGGCAAGTAATCCTTTTAACAGCAAATCGATAGGTTTCGCCTGTCGTCATGGACCCAAAATGGCTCCAACACGGCGGCTCAGTAGATGACATCAAGATAGTATAGTAACGCAGTGATTAATCAACTTCAGTGTGATAACGACGTCTCTGGAACGTAATGAGACTTTTGTGCAGAAATAGCGAAAGAAACGGCACGCACAGTGTATTTATAACACTACCGTAACACTATACGAAGTTTGCGTCCCAGCTTTTGGTGTTTCAACGTGGCTGTTTTACTGACGTCAGTGCAAGAAATATATAAGCAATCGCGCATGCTTAGCTCCACCTACACCTCCTTTTTTTTAAATCAATGCCAGCCAGATGCGCCCGATCCAGCTATTCACCACCCTTTCCTCCAGCCCTTTCGTGCTCTCTCCCATCGCCTAGCCTTCACGTGTGCTTTGCAGTCATGAGGGAGAGAGCCCCTCGTTATGTGACTCATAACGGAAATAATATGAAGTAATTTTTTGTTCAGCTGCAATCATATCCGTGGGACGGCGTCTTGCGTTCCTCATGTTCACAATATTGGTGGCCACGCCGACCTTGTAAGTGATGCGGTGTTTTGCGGTAGCGTGTCGCCGTTCGTGGCGCTCATGCGGGCGACCAATGGGGGAGCGTCACTGCAGCTGTCTGCATGCTCTGCTCTGTGACGCGGCGGCGTTTCGAGCCACAAAGAAGGAACAAATCTGACACACGTAGATATTGGAGGGAGAAACACGTCTATCGCATTTCCGGGGTAAAGTGCTCAGAAGCACGCGTGACGCAAGCAGCGGTACCTATAGAGTTACTGTATATGCTACCATTAGGGGGGCATATACTGTAACTCTAGCGGTACTCATGGTATAGCGCCATATCACGACCACTCCCTGTACTAAGGCGAACCGACGGCTCCCGTTGAGAAGCGCGTGTTTGCTCTGGCATTGAAAGAAACAAAGGAGGCGTTGGCCTCACTTTTTATATTTGAGGTAACTTCTTCAGGGGCTTGGTGGTTAATACATAAAATTAGGGCAGCGTAAATATTTGAAAAAGCGTACATTGCTATTTTCCCGATCATTAGTCCAGGGCCGAATCAGTGGGTAAAGAGATGGGTATCCGAACCAGTAATGGCTTACGAATTCAAAGAATTCTTACTTTGACAATAGATCATCGCTAATACACGCCTGTTTCAAGCCTACTGTGGTCAAAGCGTGGGAGAGAGAGTGAGAGAGTTAAAGACGAAGGCTGGCAGGTTAGCCAGATATTAATTAGCGTCTGCTTTATTACCGCAAACTGAGGTGGGGATATCAGGTAAAGAAAGAGGTAATAGGAGATGCCAAATCTAAACCCGTTCACTGTACCAAGACGGAAAACTAGTCGAGCTCTGTTTTTTTTCAAATGTACTTAAAACTTTTTCTCGACATGGGCAAGCCACAGCTACTAACCTTATTTTTTTATGAAGCGGCCGTGGCCAAGCCCACGTCACATGTTGCCTCTTGATACCTTACGGGTCACTGCCATGGCTCAAGCGATGTTTACACGAACGGAAGGCACGGCGATACTAACCTTTGTTCAACGACATTTTCGCTCCGTTGCGAAAACGGAGAGGGAGGATGAGGGGGGAGGGATGTACACATAGGTGTTCGTGGTGGCTAACCGGGGGCTAACTCAAGCAACGAGACTCGACTCATTCAGCACAACGGTACTTGCTCAGAGCATTTCATTGACACAAATACGCACATGCTATATCTAATTGTTCATCGCATGCACGAAGTCGGCGCATTGCTTCACTTCAATCTGTCGTTACCATATATTCTTTGGAATTTGTAACCAGCCACTCTATAGCAAACCTGCACTGCGCATATTCCTGAAGGAGTGCACTTTCACGAAGTTTTGTAAATACGTTTTCAACCACGCACAATTCTCATATATTGCAAAAGCATCGTTTAAGGCTAACTTGCCATTTCGACTCGAGTTGGTAGATCAGATCCAACATTATCTTACCGGATTCCTCGCGACGAGAGGTGGTTTTTTGAAAAATCACGCATGTCAGTCGTTATATTAAAAAAAATACCATGTCTTCTTTGAATCCGTGAGTGCTGCATACATTTTCAGCGTAATCTTATCTTCGCGTGGTGATAGAATGAAGAAATAACTTGTCTTAACCTCACTACCACCGCTGACATGCGCTCTCTCAGCACGTTTCAGCACCCTGCGTGCGCTGACGTCTGCTCACCGTGTAAGCTGAGCCTCGTGTATTGCTTGCTCTGTGGGTTAAAAAAAACAGAGATGATAAAACCAAATCAAATCAGTTGATCGACCACCTTTGAAAGATTGATTGATGTGTGGGGTTTAACGTCCCAAAACCACCATATGGTTATGAGAGACGCCGTAGTGGAGGGCTCCGGAGATTTCAACCACCTGGGGTTCTTTAACGTGCACCCAAATCTGAGCACAACCTTTGAAAGATCGAGCAGGTCGTCGAGGACAATGCTGTTTGTGCCAGCCCGTCGGATGGCGTTCCCACTTAAATAACGTGATTATTGTGGCGGGAGAGAGCGAGCCCTGTAATTACGATTCCCATAAAACGCACCTTCATCGCGGTGGTGGTGTCTTCTCGGAGTCGCTAACCAACAAAAACCACGCTTGATTTGTTCGTGAGTTTAATTGTGTAGCTAGAGTTCTGATTGCTTGGATGCCAGGTTTGTCGTGCGGCTTTGAAATGATGATGAGATCAGTTTAAAGAACTGGAATCTACGTCTGTTCAGGTGAGTGAGTGGCAGCATTTAAATCTGAAGTGTTCAGATTAAAATGCTGCCAGTTTTCCTAATCCACAAAATACCTTACAACAAAACAACTCATAAAATCTATAATTCACGAGACATATTGTGCTTCCTTCACAAGACAAGCTTCAGAGATACATTAACTTATATCAACAGAAATATAGGAATCGGTAAGCAAAAGTTGCCACTCTAGTTCTACCTGCACTATCGATAAGGCTAGAAGTGCCTAGCAAGACTTGTCCAGCGAAAAGTATCTGGAGAATTTGACAGGTTTAACACCCGTTTTGATCAAAGATGGACGAGATTTCATGTTTAAAACTGCGGAATATAGTTTAATACACAGGTACACACATATACACAGTGTTTAAAGACTTCAAGTCTGTATCTATGAGCTAGAAAAATGCCAATATTGTGTTAATGAACAATAAGGGCAATGGAAACAGGTGGACTAAAGTAGGCCTTACAGTTGGAGCATTGTAGAAAATTTATCCGCGAAGGTAAATTCTAATACGGTTAGAGAATCACATCAACCGAGATACCAAAAGGCTTCAGGAAGGGGCACTCTACGATTGATCGCAACCATGAGGTCTCTCAGGTTGTTGAGAAATCTGCATACTACAAGAAACTCCTTATGATTAATTATCATATAGACAACGAAAAGGAATAAGACTTAGTCAGATCGCAGCAGTCCTAAAGGTATTATGGTAAAGAGTAATGTGTGAAGACTTAACTCAGCATCTACAAAGGCAACCTTCATTCGAGACAAGAAAAGCGAAAAGTAGCAGTCGTAGATGGGGTCAAGCAAAGAAATAATTTTTCCAGTGTTAGTTGCTCCCTACGTCTGAAGGTTACCTTCGCTTTTTCGAGGATGGCTTAACAGTTTTCAGGTTTGTCGCTCACCTGAGTAGTCGGAATATAAGGCAGAGTTGTAAAAAATGGAGTGAAAAACAACAGGTGTAAGAAAACTGGCAAAAACAAGTAAGAAAATGGGGAATTCCCGCCAAGCCATCAATAGCAAAGTATTGAAAGTATCATCTTTTCGCATTAATAGGCCGGCTTGTGACACGTTTTTGGAATCCGAAAAAGTTAGCTTACACGTCTGGTTACATTGACAACCATAATTTTCGCTCAACCTTCCGAAACTGCTCTTGTGCCCATTAATGTACATAAAGTGAGTGTTTTTCTTACTTAGAAAATACTGAATATGGTAAACTCGCCTGTGATAGATGCAGGGTATTCCAGCGGGCTCAGACCTGGTTAAGCTCCCTTATTTTATTTTATACTCATCCAGCCTTTTCAGTACTGTGAGAAGGTAAGTTCCCCCATATTAAGGAACCAGCAGAATAGACGAATGTCACCTCGTTGTTAAAATAAATTACTAGGTTATCGTCGTTTTTTTCCAGTGAAATACACTTTTGAGCTTGAAATAATGGAATTCAAGACCACTGGAATTATAAACTAATGGAATTTTCCACACATTGGTCGTTAATGGGCATATATACCATGACTTGCGACAGCGGCAGCGCCAATGGCAATGGCGTGAACATATCTCGAGGCTCCGCAGCATTGCCATCACAATGGAAGGTAGTGCGCGAAATCCGCTATACTCATGTTTATCCTCCTATAGATGCCAACATTTCTGCCAATTTCGTTAGGGTTAGAGATACACAGCAAATCCGTCACCTACAGTTGTTCTTTTAGGCACCATCATCGGCGCTGTTCCACCCGGCGCCTTCAATACTCAACGGCACGTCGTTTTGAATTTGTTCCTATCGATATCGCACGAGTGTTTCTTCTTTGTACCTTTTACGAAAGAGGTACGCTTATGAGTCTGGAAAAAAGCGCAGCCGTGCATCGCTGTATAGCCCACCGTATTGCAAATGCAGCATCGACAAGACCTTGGCAGGGTTTTGGAGCGCCTTTCTGACAAGACGGGGAAGCGATGTACCTCGCACTAAGGCGGATTTATGCCTACCTTTTCGCGAAAGAACATCCGCTTCAATAACAAACAAGCGGCATACGTACATTTTGTCTGCTTTGAGAGTAAATGCATGTCGATAAGGATTTACCGAGTCCTGAAGCGTCATATCAACATTTTTTTTCTTGTCATTCCATACAAGGGAAAAACACTTTTTTGTTCAACTCACAACATCAGCTGCCTCAAAACAAAGTCAAGCGCTCAGTGGCCTGCAGTGTTCCCGCGTGTTTGCGCAATGCCATGCCGCAGGCAAATCAGAAGACACAAGCCAGGCCAACTGAGAAAAGAACAGGTGGCTGCCTCCGAACAAGCAGTGTTGATATCTTCTGGTTCGCGTACTGAGGAGGTGGATACTTCGGGGACGATATATGGAGCAATACGAATGGTTTTTCGAAACCACCTCGATACCGTTCTATCTGTTTTCCTATAGGCGTCATCAACCTCCTAAGTCCACATAAGGAACTCTGCTTATTCTTCTGCCTACCTCTGGAAATCCTCAGTTTACGATGAAATGCAACCTACAAGTCGGAGCGTGAAAGGAGCAAATTAAAACCTGAAAAAATGTTTCCATTGCGTCACTGAGCGAGTGCCCCTTCTCTAAGGCATGGTGCTGGCGATGTATTGGCAAGTCAGAGCTAGATCCTGCGTCTAGGCGTGTATAAAGTTGACTATAGATTTTATAGCAGTGCTATGGCATCTGAAGGCGTCGTAATGCCCTTTTACGTTTACGTGAGACATAGGCTTCCATTTGATGCTATCGCCATCAGAGATATTTTTTTTTCTGTTTTTCATCATTTATGACGCCAGCCTGGCAACGGACATGGCCTTCTCGGGGGAATATTCAACGTATGTCGTATCTGACGTGCAATTGGAATTTCTCGCTGCCGCAATGCCCATTTTTTTGAGTCGTGCGCATTGGGTATTATTCCTGTGATGATCATCCGTCACTACCATCCTTGGCGATGCATCTAAAGGTGCTTTAGCTCAAGAAGAATGATTTTAATGAAGGAGGTCACACGTACAAAAATAAATGTTCTTTTTGAATATATATTGGCGAAAGCTGAGGCAGTTGTTCTAACCATTTTTCTTCCATTTAGAAAAGAAAAAATTAAAGTTAGTGTCTGTATAACACACATTTTTTTTAGTTATACCGCCGATTGTGAACAACAAAAAATTAATAGAAGTAGAGAATTGCTAGACCTAAAGAAACTGAGATGTATAAGACTCAAACCTCTTAAACTAAATAGTTCAAAGTGTTATCTTAATACTGTGAAATGCATTTGTTGAAAACGTTAAATCCGAAACCACCGAACGACGCTTTTCGCAGTCGATGTGGGTAGCATATATATATGGTAGTCTCCCTCTTCTCTATCCCCCCCCCCCCTCTTTCTGAATGAAAACTAGCTAAAAGCCCAGTGACTGCAAGAATGAAAACAAAGCGATTATGTGTGACTTGTCATACTAGTGTTTTCAGCATCGAATAAACCTCCGTAACACATTTGAAAACTGCCAAAAACTTTTAAAAATGTTGATCTGTGTGTTAATTTACATGTTTCGGCCTCTTCAAATATATGGCATGCATGCTGGTGATGGAACTCTTATGCCCATTTTTATTCGTAGGGACATATTTGGGTACGTTCTGCACGTATTATTTTCTAACTTACATTTCTTGGCAATTTTATTGAATATTCAGCTCCCAAATAAACAGTCCAATATAGAATGTAAAATTTCCTCCTATATGCAACAAATGTCACTCAAATTATTTCAGACGTTGTTTCATAAAGGCACACCTGTGTTTTATACGCATCTAATTAAGAAAATCTGCGCTTGCTTCAGGTTGAGGTTTTCGCTGATCTAAGCGATGACTTCTTCGCTATGGCGTCGGTTCTCCCTTCCACATTGAAGTAATTGGGGATGTCTCGTATCTAATAATATTATGTGGAGTTTTACATCCCACTACCAAAATATGATTATAAAAGACGCCGTGATGGAGGGATCCGGACATATCGTATCTAGGTGCGCAGCTAGTCGCTAATTCGGTCGAAAGTCTTCCTATACGATAAAAGCTACAATGTTGTAAAGGATCAGAAATCTACGTTACCAAAATGCCAAAATTTGTGATGATTGATCTGCCAGAGAGAAATTCACATTGATTCAGAAACAAAGAGCACTTCAATCTCAAAGTGAATATGCTGACAACAGAATTAGAACTCGGATATCTTGGGCGTTGTGTGGAAAAGGGTAGAAGTAATGCCATATTAGTAGCGATGATAAAAATAATATAATAATAATATCAATAATAATAATAAAATGTGCTTTCATTATTGCTGCCTAATATTTAATTTTTTGTATTTTTAAAGCTTATATTGTATTACCGCTTTAAGCTGTTTTCAATGTTTCTTACGCCTTCTTGCCATGCGGTTGCGATACCACCAAAATGTTGTAATTGTCCAAGGCGTTGTCAAACTATCGAAAGATAGTTTTTACCGCGGGCTCCTCGGCTTTCACGTTTCATTTAAATGGCGAAAATGACCTTAATCTAACATAATTCCTCATGCTCTGTCATACCATGTTCAGTGGAGGTTACTCTGTAGAAATAATAAATCTGCTTTCTATTTTCCAAGTTTTTTTTCTCATTTCTGTTAGTGACGAGCACTGCCCATACAAGCCAAACAATTTCATATGTAATGAGAAGACAAACACCTACGGGTGCTACCCTCTTACCATGAGGCCTTACCAGACTTGGGTGACTGGGCAGAAAACCTTCCAGTTAGCTGCCCACGCAGAGCGGTGACGGTGCAATGACGGTGCTGTGAGCGTGCATTGAGGGTGCAGTGATGGCTGGAACAAGTGCGGCTAGAGCTCCGAAGCTGCAGTGCGGTACTGTGGAAGCTTACCCACCTTGTAAGCATCGTGTTTGTCTATAATGGCGTCGAAGCAGGTGTACAGGTCGTTCAGCAGCGTAACCACCTGAGGACAAAATAATAAAAGAAATTGGGTTGACAATACGAAATGCTAGGCCTTTTGTTGGTCAATGTCTTGAAGAAACTACTTGCGGTTTTGAGCCGTTTCGTCGTCACTTTTTTTTTTCAGTGCCGCGTGAAATGTTCAAGGGCTCATAGCAGTGTAGCGCGCGTGCACAGAGGACTCGTGAATGCACGCACATGCCAAAAGTCTTGGAAATGCGCTTGACAGGCTACACAGCATTCTGCATTTATTTATTTATTTATTTATTTATTTATTTATTTATTTATATCTTTATTCATTTATTTCCTCCTTTCTTTCATTTCTTTCTTGCTTTCTTTCTTATAGCGAAAGGTTGTAAACCACGGAGTAGCCAAAGATCGAAGACGCAGTTAGGCAGCTAGAGATGCGATTGACCCTCGTGTTACACAGTGGCATCACGGCGCGCTTAGTAAAATTGTCAAAGTGCCATGATACGTCAAAAAACTAAGTATTCCGTGTAATTTTGTGCAATATACTTATGCAGCTCTTAAAACGCAGTCTGGCTGCGGCGACAGTATTTCCAACGGAGGCGGAAATGTTCTAGGCCCGTGTGCTCAGATTTGGGTGCACGTTTAAAGAACCCCAGCGGGTCGAAATTTCCGGAGCCCTCTACTACGGCGTCTGTCATAATCGTATGGTGGTTTTGCGACGTTAAACCCCGCATATCAATCAATTGAAACGCAGTCTCCACAATGTACTTACATACAGCTCTGAAACCATGGTCTCCCTTCTGGAACTATTTGGTGACGTCACCGAGAATCACCGCTGTACGTGCGGTCTGCCAGTTTTTTTTCTTTTTGTGCTTGTTTTTTCACCAAGGCATACAGAGCAGAGAGCGGTTCTATCATACAGCCACCAAACTGATAGAAGAGCCTTCGCCTCCGCTCTGTCCTTTTCCTCGCCTCATTTCAATAGACAGTCTTGTCCTCGTCAGTATCTTGGTATACTTTTGTCTTCAGTGACTTATGTCGCACTCGAGTTGTCATTGATGTTTTGGTCCACAAAGATCATTTCATAAATTATTACAGAGGTGGAATAGAAATATGACAGAAATTAAGGAAGGCAGCACCAGCGTAGATACACAATAATTTCGTAAAATTATCAACATGAAGATTTTGACGCACCTTTGACAAGGTGATCATTACGACAGTGGGTTGAAAAGGTAGCCGAGGGAAACAGCTTTTCATGGTTTACTGTTTTTAGGTGAAACTTTCATCTACCAAGCCAGCGTGCACCGACTTGTTGTACATACGGAAAAATTCACAATATGATGCGTGGAAATCCGTGCGAGCCTTTAGGAGATCGCTTGAACCATTTGACCCTGTTCTTCCGGGGCTATACGTCAGATAATAATTCTGAAAATTTTTACGCTTGTATGCTCAATTTATTCTGTGAGCGAAAATCATGGTTGTGCTTAAGCATGCATGGTGAAGCGCACTGCGCGTTGCCCTTACCTGCATCGGGGAGCTGTCAGCCGAGAGGGACGTGAACCCAACAATGTCGCTGAAGAAAATCGTGACAGACTCGAATGCTTCTGGCTGCACGTGTGAACCCTTCTTGAGTTCGTCGGCAACGTACCTGCACGATCGACGAAAGAGAAGCGTGCAGCGTATGCAGCAGACGCATAACATGTACGAGTGAGTTTTATACATTTGAAGTCGTGCGCTGTGAAATGCGTTCGGGATCTGCTAATTAGGACGCTGTGCTTATAAAATCTCGCAGCATTTCTCATTTGTAAAGCTAAGGCAACTGCAAAGCAAAAGCCGTCTTCTTCTTTGTCATCTTCTTCGATGTGTTCAACACTCCCGCCGATCTCTTAGATATTGCTGGGCCCAATGCGCTTATCTATCACCTCAGTGATTGGACGCACAGCCAGCTTCCTGCCCCTCAGCTAGCTAGGAACTGCCTTCGAGAACAGCCCACCTTTTACCAAGTGAATGTCATAGGCTGGTCACGTTGTGTGATGCCATATTGATTTCATAGTGATGCCATGATGATGTAAATTTTGGGGTATCTAAACGTCATGATAACGGCACATGGTGACGACACCACCTGATTAATATTTTTTGCACCACTCGTGTTGACATCGTTGATCGTCGATTTTTACATCTGATTAGCCATTAAACCCTTAGGAAAAGGTTCTTGTAGTGAAGCTACATACGGCTAGTTAGGTAATAAACTTAGTTGAAGTCTTGCGGCAGTCATCCCTCCGTTTTTATTATGTGAGGACCACCAAAAAAACAACAAAATTTTCGTGTCCCAAGGTGGTTCAAAAAGAATCGCCTATAGCGCGTATGTGCAATGGGAATTGGGCAAATCGCACTACTCACCAATGGCTCACTAAATATGAGACGGGCACACATCAGGCAAATACTAAATAAGATTTATGGAAAGACACAACAAATAATTGAGGCGGACTTTAGGGAACTGTCGGGATGGGCACAGTGATAAGGGCAAGGCGCCATGCGTTTCAGCTTCGCTGGTAGGCAAACCCCTTCTGTATACCGACTGCTTGGGTGGTGATTCTTTTTTTATAGTTTAGTTTAAAAGAGCGATACGAACAACAAACAACAAGATGTACGAGATATAGGATCTTCATATTATGTTTGAGCACTGCTTTGAGGCCTCAAATACATTGTGCTACCTTTTTACTGTTCTAATGTACATAAGTCATTGACGCAACAGCAAGATATTCCGTTGAGAAGGGCCTTCCCACACTTCACCTGTCAGCAATCATGTTTGGGCGGGCAAAGCAATAACGGCACGACTTCAAGGAGAAATGTGAAATTCACAGATTACATTTCCCAACGGGAATTGTTTGACGATGCTCTTAAAGAAAGTGAAATAAAGCGGGTAAAGTAGGTACGTGCCGAAGCAGGTATGCTCTTGATGAAGCGACGAAGCAGGTAGCAGAAAATTTGTACTTGAAGTTTGGTTTTCCAAATGGCGTATGAATTTATGTAGTCGCTGATATTTGACACGTATATTTAGTCAGATCAAGCTTATTTTGAAGTTCCAACACCAAGTCGTAGGCCAACCACGAAAGTTTGAGGCTTGTTGGACGGCGACTGGTTGCCGCAATGTCAAAAGGGCATCAATGAAGCAAAAGCAACAGTGTTTGAATCTTTGGAGAGATCAGAAAAGGTTCAGGTGGTGAAGTTTATCCAGAGTTTGAAAAAGTTATCTATCTATCTATCTATCTATCTATCTATCTATCTATCTATCTATCTATCTATCTATCTATCTATCTATCTATCTATCTATCTATCTATCTATCTATCTATCTATCTATCTATCTATCTATCTATCTATCTATCTATCTATCTATCTATCTATCTATCTATCTATCTATCTATCTATCTATCTATCTATCTATCTATCTATCTATCTATCTATCTATCTATCTGTCTGTCTGTCTGTCTGTCTGTCTGTCTGTCTGTCTGTCTGTCTGTCTGTCTGTCTGTCTGTCTGTCTGTCTGTCTGTCTGTCTGTCTGTCTGTCTGTCTGTCTGTCTGTCTGTCTATCTATCTATCTATCTATCTATCTATCTATCTATCTATCTATCTATCTATCTATCTATCTATCTATCTATCTATCTATCTATCTATCTATCTATCTATCTATCTATCTATCTATCTATCTATCTATCTATCTATCTATCTATCTATCTATCTATCTATCTATCTATCTATCTATCTATCTATCTATCTATCTATCTATCTATCTATCTATCTATCTATCTATCTATCTATCTATCTATCTATCTATCTATCTATCTATCTATCTATCTATCTATCTATCTATCTATCTATCTCTATCTGTCTGTCTGTCTGTCTGTCTGTCTGTCTGTCTGTCTGTCTGTCTGTCTGTCTGTCTGTCTGTCTGTCTGTCTGTCTGTCTGTCTGTCTGTCTGTCTGTCTGTCTGTCTGTCTGTCTGTACTGATTAGAGGATTTATTCAGTAGCTTCACTCATAATGGGGACTAGTAATACTTTTGTAGCTATTTGAGGTAGCCAGTACTCTGTATTCACTGCGGCTGAGATATGGCATGAATTGACATGGACTACACGCTGGAAAATATGTCTCACTATTCGTATATCGAATCCTTTCAGGGACGAAGCTGCTCATGGCGTGGCTTGTGCGTTCCTCGTTGTCATAGTGCGTAACCTGCGGCACATACCCGCACACCAGTGGCACATACCCGCACACCAGTGGCACATTCTCGCCCTCGAGCACATATCCGCATGTGCGCATGTTACGAAAAACGTAGCATGGCGTCGTTTATCACGCTGTCGTTGTTAACAAAGCGCTCACAGCAGAAATGTGGTACATACTCTCGTTTGGTCCTTGGATTGTCCGCTGGATGGTGGAACTTGTATATGATGAATGTATGATAAAAAGAAGTGAGGTAGCGGTACTTGAAGTGTTCACTAGATGGACGGACGTACGCACGGATGGAGTGACGCACGGATGCACGTACGGGCGCACGTACGGACGGATGGACGCACGGATGGAAGCACGGACGAATTGACGCACGTTTTGCCCCACTCTTCATCATTCATTCTATGGATATGCTGCGATTTTTCATTTCTGATGACGGTGAAACGCTGTCGACGCTACACTTGCTTTACTGTCATTGGGGCCTCTTTTAAAAGAATTAAACACTCTTTTAAACGAATGCAATAGGCCTTTGCAAGACAAAGTTGGTTCTTACTTGGGCAGCAGCTGGTAGAGCAGTTCATCCGTGCGCTTCTTCTCCTCCAGAAGAGACTGCGTTTTCTCCTCGACCAGTGATTCCAAATTGTTGGCGTATTGCTCCATTCGCTGGAGCAAGTTGTCGAAGAAATTCTTGCTTGACAAACCCCTGCACGCATAGAGGCATGAAGGAACGTGTCATTGCGGTGGTTGGTTGCGAAACGAGCGCTGGGAAAAAAATCAAATTTTAAGGCGCAGAGCACTATAGTGGTTTGGGCTGTAGTATGCTGTCGTTGTCGCTTGGCGTAACGCAGACAAAACCACGCATAACCTAGCCACTTGTAGCATAGCCATATATAGCAAGGTAGCGGGAAAGAAAAAGGAGTGGGTAAATCAAAACGTAGTCATATATGACATTAGGGAGGAGATATTGTGTATCACAGCCTGGCTTTCAATGCTGATTACAGTTAGGTTCACAGACTAGAGAACAGGAGTAGGAGAGAGGGTGAAGGGGAGGACAGAACGTTAGGTGGGCAGAAGAGATTAGGAAGTTTGCGGGTATGAAGCGGCAGCAGCAAGCACAAGACCCAGTTGACTGGCGGTACATGGGAGAGGCCTTTGTCCTGCAGTGGGTGTAGCCAGGAGAAGAAGAACGACTATTTTAGCTGCTCTCCCTGGGTAGATTACGTATAAAGTGCTCTGAATTGTTAACCGTTTTTTCTTAATTCAGTGCGATAGGTGCAGAAACACGCAGTAATTTACAATAAACTTTGCCCTGTCACAAGATGACCCCACCACCACCACAATTTGAGGTCGGTAAATGAGAGAGCTTGGTAGGTATATGCGCTAATCGTCATAAGAGGTGTACTACTTTAGACGCGGAGCAGCTCTTTGACTAGCCTGTGTAACGCTGTCCGTCCGTGTATCCGTGCCAACGTGCCGTACCGCGTTTTCGTCGCCGCACTTGTTGGAGCGATGCCAAGTAGGTAAAGTCGAAGCTGCGTGTTGACGGCACTCTCTTCCTCATCCGCAGCAGCTGCCGGCTCCTCCCAACACCACTAAGAGGTATTGCTCCTCCACCCGCTCGCAACACATTTCTATCTCGTTTCACCCTCTCCACCGCCCGCACCGCTTGACCACACGTCCAGTGGAAACGCTGTTTCGTATTGTTTATCTGCGCTGAAACTTGCACAAAACCCGACCCGCCTGCTGTGTCTCTGCGTTTCAAAGAAACGTTTACTCCAGTAAAAGCTACACCGAGTTTTGCTTCAAACCGTTCTTCCAGCACCCGAGTAGATGCTCGTTTCAGCCGTATCAACGGCGTGAGCACCATTACTGCTTCGTAGCCCATCAGGGTTCCCTTCGAGAGGATGGTTCATAATTTTGCTTTCCTTTGATGACACACTAAAACTGCTTTTTGTTAGTTACTAATAACTAAATGGCACAAAAAATTGCTTTTGTATGACCCGAGTGTGGCCCGCCAGACATCAGCGTTGCATTTTAATCAATATTTAGACAGGACTACACAGTAATAAAGTCCGCACTATTAGAAGATACAGCCCTTACACAGCTGCTGTCGTCGCACATCGTCGGCTAGAAAAATTAAGTTTCGATTGATTAGAATTTTTATCCTTCTTACCCACATAACGTTCAAATAACGTTCAGCGCTTCTAATAATGTCGTTTTTAAGCAAACTAGTAAAGAAAGAAATGATGTAAGATGTTTACGATATGTTCATGACAGCCTGTGCTCTGTCGTCCAAATCGCCCTTTCGGTTTCCGCATATAAGACAGACATGATGACAGCCCTGCGATACTATAACAGATAACGTTACGCGAAACCTGCAAAAAAAGATAGCACACGTTGATTTAATTCAAGTATTTTTTATTAAGCATACCTTTTAGATATCAAAGGGTGGCAGGTTAGAACGTGAGAAATAGCATTAGTTTCGTATATTCTTAGCCTTGGAAGACGAAAGAAGGGAACGGCTTGTGTGGACTAAGAATGAACTCCACGGGGCCGAAATACGGAAATGACGAAGGTTCATTGAGTCAATATTATTTCAAGACTTTGGTGAGAATGGGGAAAAACCATCAATTTCAACGCCATTGTGCACATTGCAGCTTTAACAACAAACATAAAATGACAGGTATTATAAAAATCAAGTAATAATGTAATAGCCCTTTAAACATTAACTATCATATCGATGGGTACTTTTTGAGCGATTTTTTACTGCATTCTATCACTCCGCAGTGTAACATATACTGCCATGTTGAAAATCACGGGTTCTCTACCTTGCATCAGCGACCACATTTTTACCAGAGACTAACACCAGACCGCCAGAGCACTTAAATGCACGCTCGAAAGCGTTAATTCTCGGAACAATTGGCACTCCATAGCCACGAATTTGGCCCTATAGTAAACCTCACAACCCCAGTGTTGTCTCGCAGCCTTTAAGTTCTATTGGAGTCATTAGATGCTCCGTACGATCACGAGACTTCGCCGTCGCGTTATGGGGCTGCTTCATACGCTGCGCAAAGCTATATCAGCGCGGTGTCACTGTGCCCCAAAGCATAAAGGCTCCTAAAATTAACATACTCTGACACTGCGATCGCTCAGCCACCATAAGCATGATAGTAGTACATGGCTTTGCCAGGTATTCGCGCTGGCTGCTTCGAACGTGCGTACTTATGGCTTTGTTTATTGTTTTGTTTTGATTCTGTTGCGGATAAAAAATATAGATCATTGTGAACTTCGTCAACTGGTTTTAATTGGCGAGCATAAAAAGCTCAGGGCGGTGGAGCGCAACTGCTAAAGTTTTGCTGTGCTTCGTAGTGCAGCTGAGCAGATTCAGGCCGCACAAAGCCGTACGGAACCCCCTACCCCCAATAAAAACAGAGAAGGAGGAAGAAAAGAAAAGAAAAACGTACTATAGACAAAAAAACGCAAGTTTGTGTACTACCTATCATTTTCATTCTAGCTCAAGCGCGATGCGTCGCAGCTTCCATAGGCACTAAAGCGCTATAGTTATCTCGAGTGTAATAATAAGAAACTCAATGCCACAAAGACGATCGTTCCCGTGTCGAAACGCTGTGATGGGAATGGTGGTTTGCGTGCATCCGCTTCGTTAACCCTAAGAGACCAGAGGTGCGGGTGTGGGACGACGTCGCGGAATACGTTTTGCGTGTAGGTTGGTGGTTCAGTGTGCAAAAAAAAAAAAAACCAACCAAAGGCACGTTTGGTTTACGGAGTGCAAGGAGCAGCGCGACACCCCACTAAGCCACTGAAATCGATTGCACAACGTTTCAGCAACTTTCGCGAGATATTTGAGGCTAATTATCTACCGCATGTACTTTTTTAGGTTCCTTCATTTGTTTTTTAAGTGTTTGTGTTTCTTGTTCTGATCATTTGTCAACAACTTCCACGATCATTTTACATGCTACATCGTGTGCATTTGTCAATATAAATCTCGTATATCGTACAGTCTTGAGTGCATTTTACTTTATTTTTTCTTCTTGTATTCTCTACTTGTTTTTGCTCTTAGTTTGTGTTTAGATTAGGCAGTTTTTCATCTCTCCCTAAAGTTTTATTCTAACGTGAGAGCGTTAAAAAGCTCGTTTCGAAGAAGTTTTGGCGTTAGCGTTGTTGGTTGGGAGCGCAAATGGCCTTATGCGTGACCGATAATACGTGAACGATGCAAACGAAATAAATAAATGAAAAAAAACCCTGCATTAGAGCGGGGATTGAACCCAGGTCGTCTGCGTGGCAAGCAGGTGTTCTGCCAAAAAACCACGTGAGTGTAGTGACATAACTTCCTCGACTTGAAAAATGCACTGAAAGTAACTTTCGTGCTTTACGAACACGTGCGTCTTGTATACATCCTTCTCAATGCAGGATGAAATATTGCAGTAAATAATGCGTGGTGCAAGTGTACATTGCCATCGGGCATTAGAACATGTGATTATCATGACTTCATGATTTAAAGCCGGTCATTCACTGCAAAAGGCCCACACGCTGCTGCGCCCATTCCCTTAGGGCCGTTCCACGCACTACCCGCACAGCCACAACGCACGTGCCGAGACACCTGCCGCACGCAAGAAGGCGACAAGAAGTTTCGCCCTCCGCAATGCACGTGCCGCTCTGCGGCTAGCGCAAGAAACGGCCCCTAAGACCTCGTAGTGGGTGCATATCAAGTTCGAAAAGGTTTCATGCACTATGTGTTTGAGCTACGCACTAGGGCCAGAATATCGCTATAGTGTTCAACTCTTAAGGGCGAAGCTTAAGAGTCCCGCATTTTTTTCTTCACAATGCACCTAGCGTTATTTTTCGTTTTCATATTGTTAATTTTTGCTTTGATTATGTAACCCGCTTTCATTTTTTTGTGTATTCCTTCCTTTCATTGTGTAAACGTATGTACGTTTGATTCATCTGTCTGTTCCCCTATGTAATACTCTCTTGGGGGCTTTTAAGAATATTGTAAAATAAATAAGTAAGTAAATAAATAAATATGAAAGTGGGCCCTCCCGAAGCTTTACAATGGCGACTCCAATTTTGAATTATTAACATGCCTGTGAGCCCAAAACACATTGATGCCTCGCTCACTGTCACTGCGTGCAATTCAAATTTCGATGATCTAGATGTTTTTCAGAACTTGTCGGCGAAAAGTTATCGGTTGCGAAGTGCCTCAGTTTTCATTTCTTGGTCGTTAGATAAAGCCCGTTTACAGAAGCAGCCCTTGCGTTAATGCTTCATTGATCTCTTCGTAAATCAAGCTTCACAATTTAACAAAAGATTCATACGAGTAAACAGACGCCTTATACCCCTTTAAGTTATAGTTTTCAATATTAAAATTAGAAACTAACCCTACCTTTCATGACACATTCGGTCTCTTTCGTAAACTTCGAAGCCGGTGTTACAGTCAACCCCTAAAGGAGACTGAATGAGTCTCGAAACGGGGCAGTTTCTTTTTTTTATTTTAATAATAACGACTATACTCTGAACGTGGCTGGACAGTCTGTTTATATGTATAATTTTTTTATCCACACATACGGATCTCTTTCAAATATTTCAACCTTGAAGTGGTCCTAAAACACTTTTTCAAGTAACCATTGAACGAGTTCACTTAAAGAGTTTATTTCCTCACAAATTCAACGCCGCAAAAATTTTAAGAATCTGTCCAGTACGAGCGGAGTTACAATGACTTGTCACCGGCTGCAATCGCAGTCTTCCTTCTCTCGTCCTGACGAAAGCGCTAGGAACTGAACAGGGAGGGATTGCATCGGCAAAGAAAATACGTCACGCATGACTCGTGACCTTGAGAACTTTTTTTTCTTCGAATACGCGGATTTTTCAGGGTGACCGCGCGTGAGCACGTGGACCAGTCGACGTCTTCCGCAGCGATCCTTGTAACGACCGAGTGCGCCATGTTCAAATCAGCCAGTGGCTGAATCCCGGCTGTGGCGGCTGCATTTCCGATGGAGGTGGCATTGTTGTAGGCCCGTGTGCCCAGTCTGTCTGTCTGTCTGTCTGTCTGTCTGTCTGTCTGTCTGTCTGTCTGTCTGTCTGTCTGTCTGTCTGTCTGTCTGTCTGTCTGTGGGACATACACATGGACGTAAGGATGGAAGGGCGCTTCACCCCACTTATTATCATTCACTCCGTGGATGCGCTGTAGTCTATCCTCTTTAATCGTCAACTATACGAAAATCACTTACGCCATCTAGCGATTTTATTTCCAAGGACATTGTTACGAAGACGAGATGCCAACACGGTCCCGAGGGCGCCACTGCTCCGAACTCCGCCGACACGGTCACCAGCCGTTTGGTAGCGTGTGTTACTCAGCTTGCGACTGCTTGTGCGCAGAGCTGATAGACGAGCGGACGAGACGATGGTCAGTTAAGGCAAAGTTTATGTACTCCAAAGAAATAGAGCCGTTACAAATTCGGCACTGGGGCCGACAGCTTAGAGACTCGAAGAGCCGAGCTCTCTTCTCTGACACATAGGTCTACTGCTGGCGACGCGCCGCAGGGCTTTTTTTATAGGCACCGGGTGGATCCTTTGAGTAACCAAATGTCCAACCATAAGCGCCGTTGGCCGTGATGTGAGAATCCTCCAATGGGGCCCGCCGCTGCCTGTGATTGCACCAAGGACGAGGGATGTTGCCACGCATTGCGTAAGACTCACCAGACTGGAAGGCACCGATTGCTTCAAGGAGCTCACGGGTGGAGGGAGCTCGTGGTGCGTTGCGTGACAAACCGGCGCCGGCGCTTGATGACGTCGTTTAGTGGATCGCGTCAGGTGGGCTCGATTGCTGGCCTTGACACAGATTGCCTTTTGCAGAGGCATTGACGTTCGGTGTGGACTCGCAGGCGTAACAATATACACACAACGTCGTCTAGAGAGCAATTCTTGAAATTAACTGGAAGTTCCACCTTCGTCACAACCAAGGAGATAACATGCTTGGTCACAACCCTTCGTCACAGAAGGGTGGGTCACATAAAAACTGCTGGCTAATGCTTTGGCATTCGGATTCATATTATGGTCAACAGCTTGCAGTCCTACCAAGAAAATAAAAATTTCCGATATAAACTTGCGCATTTTTTATATTTTCCGTATGTCTCGTACGAAATGTGACATGTCGAGCCAAGTATTCTCCCGCCCTCATTTTTATGAGGATGGGAAAATATTAAACTGGTAATATTCATTTTGTTATGCACAAACATATACTCTGACAAGAAGCTTTCTTTAGAACAGTTCGACCAGTTCACAGCACCGTACACGAAACAATACAAAAAGAGAAATAGTTGAAGTGCACGGTAACAGTTGAAAAATTGAATGGCTGCTCAAACTTGAAGAAAAAAACAAGGGAGACAGGAAAGAGCGGAACTGCGCTCTTTTCTGTCTCCCTTGTTTTTTTCTTCAAGTTTGTGCAGCAATTCAATTTTTCAAGTATGAACAAACTAGTCTGCAAAAAAGTATTGCTTCAACACGGTAACAGCTCTGCGGTAAGTAAAAATAAGCTTGTAGTTCTCAAGCAGCCTTCTGTGGCAGGGCATACACAGTAAAAGGAGGAATTTAGTGTGTTTCTTTTTCTTATTCGTGATCTGTGGTTGCGTCGCAGAGCCGCATGTAATCTCGTACCTGTGCCCTCCTGTTTGTACATGTCCTTAAAGCAACATTTTGTAGCTGGTGCAGTGACACTCACCTAAAATGTGCTTACCAGTATTCAATAAGATTCTCTGTGTGTAAGTTTAATACCTAAATATAGGAGATTCAACCTAACCATTAGAATCTGTGCCATAAAAAAGCATAAAAACATTTTTCAGAAATGTTCAAGTTTGCTATCTCGATACGAACTAGAACAAATTGCTGTGAATACAATGAAAAACAAGCGTAAATGACAGTGCCTCCTACTTAAATTATTCAGAAAAAACACTTAACCATTTTCGTGAATGGGTGGTCTATATAAGTTTACCATTGTTAGGTGCTTCTGCGATACTCAATCGTTATTGCTGTGACGCAACAGCAAAGCACGACGCACAGCGAAGCTTGCAGCAAGTAGACACAAGTCCTGTCATGGTAACTGAACGTGCTTGTCAACGTGTCACTCTATGCTCGCGGACGTTCGCAGTCTGAACTATATTTAATATAGCGTTTCTAGTGAGGGCGCATGTAGAGTGAATGACAAATATTATTCGGAGTTGAGTATGTTGTTCAAGTGGTTTGTTTTGCCTTCCTCTATTTATAATTTGCTCAACCCTTTCCTCGCTTCTTTTATTATTGATTTATATGCTAGTCTTGGACAAACATCCTTCCCGGCGTAATGAAATTAGCGGCGAAAGTAACCGCTGCCCCTGAAAAACAAATAAAGAGAGTGTCTGCAGTTCTTATGGTGTCGTGTTTAACTGAACGATGTTGGACAGTACTTGCTAGCATACACATCGTTCTTCAGCGGCGCACTCAGTACTGGAGGCACTAACCACTATCCTGTGACTTATGATTACAGTTTTGTGTACATAGAAAAAAATACAAGAACATAAGCCTTCCATACACTGAGGTGCATATGCGATATAATAATTTCAGCGTCGCGAATCTTTATGGAGGAAGAGCATTTGTCTCGCGAAGCACGAAAAAAAAATCGCACTTAGTGGATTCCCGATAATTGCATTCCTGCTAGTCACGAGCATATTGATTGATATTATAGTAAACACAGTCAGGGATAACAAGGCCGAAGCACGAAATAATAACATTGGCGGAGGGAGCTACGACAGCAACTCGTTACTCACCACGTGCGTTTATTAGAAAAAAAAAATATAGGTGAGAAGAAAAAACAAAACAAGGAAAATACAAGCCTCCAGGTTGAGCTGGCAGCGGGTACCACGAACGGCTTGTGCAGGCAACTGCTCGTATGTTGAAACCTGATGACAAGCGTGTGTGCTATGTGAACTCAACAACTGAGGGGTGCCACAGTAGGATAACGAAAAGTGATGCGCCAAGCTTGGTTGACAGTGTTCGGGAGTTACTATCTGCAGCCGATGTGTGAGGCATTAACCTGATTAGGTGAACAACCTTTCAATCAACTTTTCTGAAAAGTGGTGCCGGCATGGGTGTCCGGGAAGCAAAGCAGAGTAAAGGTGAAGCAAAACATTAATTTTCTCATAGTATCAGTGTAGTGTTCGCGCTCTTTTGTATACATATGTGTATAGATATGACGTCATCTTGTGACGATATTTTTTGCACCTCTCGTCTACGACTCCCTGGGACGTGAGACGCCGAAGGAGGATGCCGACGGGCCAATTTGCATTAGATGAGGCAACTGAGACTTTCGCCTTAAAATGGCAAAAGTGATTCAAATAAGTGCCGAGAGGTGCGAAACGTAACGAGGTCTGATTGTTGTGTAACGAGAAAAAAATGGCAGCTTATCCACGGGGTGAATGATGGAGAGTGGGGCGAAGCATCCGTCCGTCCATTCGTTCTTGCTTCCGTCCGTACATGCATCCATCTGTTGAGCGTCCGTGCGTCCATCCGCCTGTCTATGCATGCGTCTGTTCGGGCGTTTACATGTCCATCCGTGCGTCCTTCCCTGCGTTCATCCATGCATGTGCCCCTGCATCCGTGCATGCGTCCATCCGTCCGTGCAGCCATCCATGCGTCCGTTCAATCATCTGTCCGTGTGTCCATTCGTACATCTAGTCAACACTCCAAGTGCCACCATCTCGCATCTTTTAATCATATATTGCGCATACAGAAGCACCACCATCCAGCGGACATTCCAAAGACTAAACGAGAGGGGGCACACGCACACTTTCTTACGGCTTGCGCTTCGTGACTACTTCCCACCTTTAACCACCTCGAGTTCATGGTATATACTAGTTCACTGTTTTCATGGCACTGCGGCGCAACGCTCGCTAAACCATTCTAAAACCAAAGAGATTACGCCTAGCGAGTGTAACGTAGCAACCTTTTCCTGTCAGATAGTGCTCAATGTATATGCCAATGGCTGCTAATGGGGAATGAGAGATAGGAGAATTCAGCTTTCAGTTAACGCGCACGCTGCGAATTTTTTATTGCTAGAATCACATGATGAGGGGCACTGCCAGAGCGTTAGAACACATGCTCTGGCAGTGCCCCTCATCACGCGATTCTCGGCACATGACCGAAGGGGAATGGAGCTCTGCGCTCAGGAGCTCAGAACTTGCACATCAACTCTGGGCTGTCCAGAGGACCCACGACGCGGCGGTGATGCTCGTCCTACCCGTTCCGACGTGGGAGTGGTCCGCTGCTTTACCTCCTTGAGGTAGTGTTCTTCAGGACCTCAATAAAGTTCTCTGTCTGTCTGTCTGTCTGTCTGTCTGTCTGTCTGTCTGTCTGTCTGTCTGTCTGTCTGTCTGTCTGTCTGTCTGTCTGTCTGTCTGTCTGTCTGTCTGTCTGTCTGTCTGTCTGTCTGTCTGTCTGTCTGTCTGTCTGTCAACAACGCACAGGAGCGATCTCCCACCGGCACCACCTTGCAGGTCAAAGCGTAAGACATGTTACGCACGACCGAAAGGGACGAACGGGTGCCGCTTTAAGGAGCTTCGTCCCTAAAAAGTTACAGTTTTGCCGCGAATGCGAAGCAATAAACGCGTTAGCAACAGATTGGAAGGTCACGCGCAGAATGGAAAGCTGATTGAAACGTGCCCCTACGTTTCTCACGCGCAAATGACGCACGAAACGTACTCACAGGTAGAGATGCGCGCGAATAAGCGTCTCAGTTGTTACTTCACTGTGTGTGAAAAGCGCGCACTTTTCGCAAACGGAGACTGCAATCATTGCAGTGGCCTTTGTGCGCCCGGTAACTACAAGAAAATTGTTCCAGGTAAAGCCCGAGGCCCACCAAGACGTACTATCCTCCCCGAAAGATATGGGCGAGCAAGGGAGCATCAGCTTCTCCTCTAAGCGGGACAGATTACGCGTGGGAGATTAGAGCGCGCGCCGTTGTGCAATGTTACGACGCGCGCTCATTGCGCCATCTTGCTGGTAATGCTGAAAACACAATAGTTCCTTCCCCTCGAGTCCCGTCAGCAGAGGTAAGTGGTACATATAAATAGCTTGCCATTTGAACATTGAAGGTCGTGCTCATATATATATATATATATATATATATATATATATATATATATATATATATATATATATATATATATATATATATATATATATATATATATATATATAGTGAGTGACGGCAACGTCAGCGCCGGCGGCAAAATCCAGCCGAGAGCGTCCATACAATTTCTATCGCAATGAAAAAAGCAGCTGCTGGGGCAGCCACTTGCAATTCTTATTAAACAATCATTTGTTGCTCTAGAGGAGTGCTGGGAAGCATTAACGTCGCCTTTCAAGGCCCGTTCATGAAGTTAATTCAGCGTTTTGGTGGCCTGAGTAATGTAATACTTTGTACTTAATTGGTGAGATTTTTTTACTGGTATGTTTGGGTTACGTAATTTTCATGGCATGAGTATTTGTCACTTAAGCAGTGCTTGGTTCGCTTGTAATGGTGTTCTTTATTCATTTGCATACGTTACAACTTTCTTTCACATGCGAGAAGATTTTAAAGCGACATATATATTTTTGGACGAGAACCGGCGCATTCAGCATGATATGACCGATGGCCACACCATGCTTCAGAGTACAGAGAGCAAGCTGATCGGCCTGTAATTCTTCAAGTCCTTGTCATCTCCTTTCTTAATACGTAAGAAAGGAGATGACAAGGACCTGAAGAATTTCAGGCCGATCAGCTTGCTCTCTGTAGTATACAAGCTATTTACAAAGGTAATTGCTACCAGAGTAAAGAAAACATTAAAATTCAATCAACCAAAGGAACAAGCAGAATTTCGAACAGGCTACTCAACAATTGACCACATTCATACTATCAATCAGCTACTAGAGAAATGCTCAGAGTATAACCAACCACTATACATAGCCTTCATAGATTACGAGAAGGTGTTTGATTCAGTAGAAATATCAGCCGTCATGCAGACACTTCGAAATCAGGGCGTAAATGAAGTGTATATAAATATTCTGGAAGAAATCTACAGGGGATCAACTGCTACCATAGTGCTTCATAAAGAAAGCAACAGAATACCAATCAACAAGGGTGTAAGGCAGGGGGACACAATCTCCCCAATGCTATTTACCGCGTGCTTACAGGAGGTTTTCAGAAGCCTAGAATGGGAACAGTTAGGGATAAGAGTTAATGGAGAATACCTTAGTAAACTGCGCTTCGCCGATGACATTGCATTGCTGAGTAACTCAGGGGACGAATTGCAACTCATGATTACGGAGTTAGACAAGGAGAGCAGAAAGGTGGGTCTTAAAATTAATCTGCAGAAAACGAAAGTAATGTACAACAACCTCGAAAAGGAGCAGCGCTTCGAGATTGGTAATAGTGCAATTGAAGTTGTAAAAAACTATGTCTACTTGGGGCAGGTAATAACGGCAGAGCCGAACCACGAGATTGAAGTAAATAGAAGAATAAGAATGGGGTGGAGCACATTCGGCAAGCACTCTCAAATTATGACAGGTAGATTGCCACCATCCCTCAAAAGGAAGGTATATAACAGCTATATCTTGCCGGTACTTAGCTACGGAGCAGAAACCTGGAGACTTACAAAGAGGGTTCAGCCTAAATTGAGGACGACGCAGTGAGCAATGGAAAGAAAAATGGTAGGTGTATAAGCTTAAGAGACAAGAAGAGAGCAGAGTCGATTAGGGGACAAACGGGGGTTATGGATATCATAGTTGAAATAAAGAAGAGAAAATGGACATGGGCCGGGCATGTAGCGCGTAGACAGGATAACCACTGGTCATTAAGGGTAACTAACTGGATTCCCAGATAAGGGAAGCGGGTTAGGGGGAGACAGAAGGTTAGGTGGGCAGATGAGATTAGGAAGTTCGCGGGTATAAATTGGCAGCCGCGAGCACAGGACCAGGTTAACTGGCGGAACATGGGAGAGGCCTTTGTCCTGCAGTGGACGTAGTCAGGCTGATGATGATGATGATATATTTTTGTATCGTAAAAAAAAAGTCAGGCCTGCGCGGAAGGCACAGCACAGTCACAGCGAAAACTAGAAGAGCGGCCTTTCGGGGCCTTTTCAAAACGATCATCGGGTAACTACTGCAAGCACACTTGCTTGATACTCAATAGGGCATTATTATTAACATTTTGGGGGAGCAGGATGGCATTCGCTATGGTATTTCTCGTCATTATTTTGAGAAGCGTGGTTTCCGCTAAACACTTGCAAGAAATTTGGTGCCAACTGTTTATGCAGTGGCTGACGACGACGAGGAATCATGGCTTAAGTAGGGGTTCTCCACAGTAGTTAAGGGGGGAACAAGACCAAGATTTTGTAATGAATTGGAGCATTGGACGACCCACTCGTTAAGCTATTCGCATTGTGCGACGACTGATTGTTCTTTCGCTGTTTTATAACGCCTTATAAGTCGTGTTTACGTGATTTCTTTTCCAACATCAAGCCTGCCTAAGGCTTGATGTTTGCCAACGAGTCACAAGTACCGGTGTAGCTGAGTGGTAGAATATTGGGCTGGCACCCAGCAAACCCGGGTTCAAGCCCCCCTGTGTCAGTGGTGGGAGTTTTTATAATTTCGCGCGATGTTGTTACAGACGCCGGCGGCGGCGGCGGACAACTGCGCGTGACCGGAGTTGTGCTCTCATAACAGCTTTCGCTGTCGAACGCATGCTAGGTTCCATACACCACCGCTATGTTGTTCTTTTATCAGCTAAAAAAAAAATTGGCAGAACCTACGTACAGTGGGAATCGATGATATGCGAAGCACGAATGAGAAAGCTTGATATGTCACTTTAAAATCAGCACAACGTTACGAAGTGGAGGTAAATGATGCCGTACATGACTTCCGTGTCGTGATTATCATGTTTGGATGTGTCGTCTACCTTCCTCATATATTCACGTCACGTCATACCAAATTTAGTATGTGTTGGGTAGCAAAACGGCCGCGAGCACGCTATGAGCGTGGTATGTTGCCATGCATGTTCTTACATGACACGCGTGTCAGGATTATCATGTTTCCAACAGACATATACTTCATATTCCGTTGACGTCTTATAACACCCAATTCGGTATGTGTGGTGCTAGCAAAATGGCCGCGAGCTCATCAACAAGGGCCCAATATACGCCAATGTTGCGATGACGCGCGCGCACGCTGGCACAGCGACGCTACGTAAGCAAAACGCGAGCACTCTACTCTGACGCCAGGCGCAACCGGCGCGACCAGCGTCCGTTGGCGCGGCCCGATGAAAACAAGTGCGAAATGCAACATGCTGCATTTCGTGTCAACGCTTTAAGCGCGAGACAGACGTGCGATTTTCCGTGCGATGCGGCGTGCGGCGTCGCATGGAGCGGCGTGCCACATGCGACGTTTTGGGACACACGGGGGCGAAGAAGCGGCAGGCTCCACCCCCATGCGGCGCCTCGGCATGCAGGGTCGAACGACTTGGTATCCTCGTAATGAGGCTCAAAACAAACAACATTACACAGCCACGCGTTGTTTCCTCTAAAAATAATTAATAAATCGCATTCGTGAACGACAAGCACGTCGTAACCATGGCAACAGCTGATTATTCACAACTCCAACAGGTAGGCCTAGCAACGCGGGCGCCGGCCGTCGCCTACGCCGTTCACACGCGAGCTCGTCGTCGAGCGCTTGTTTCTGACAACACTATCTAGCATTGCGCTCGTATGTAATGCGTTAGTATACATTATTACTTTATCGATGCCATCGATGTGAAGAGCAAAGGTGGAAGCGAAGAGAGCCAGTGCAGAGACGCCGGTAGCTGTGTTTATCTGCGAATTGACCTTGCATCGCTGCTCACGATCTCCGATCTCCCTAGCGGTTTCAAAACGGGCGTTGTCATGCAGAAAAGGCACACATCAAGCATCACTTTATTCAATGCGGAATAATATCACGTCACCAGGGAAACAAACGTACTCGATGTTTGTCACGCTGCCGCAGTCGGCGATGTCAGCAATCCACGCCCGCACCGCTCCATCTACTCGTCTGGAGCCTTGGAACACGGATGATGGGAGCGGCGACAGGGAGATGGCGCACCTAGCATCGTGACGCCACTCGTATGCTCGCGCTGTGATTGGCTAGTGCCATGCGGCGGTGCGATGCTGCGACGAAAATATCTGGCCGGTTTGATGCTCGCCGCACCGGCTATGCGGCGGTGCGACGCGAAGATACGTCACGAAACGTCACCACTCCGGCAGTCGCATCGTCGCACCGCACGCCGAATCTCAAAGAAAATCGCACGTCTGTCTCGCGCTTTACCCAGACAACAACGCGTCTTCTTCTTTTTATGAAGGAGGGATGCCGGGCACGCTGAAATGCGCATGCGTCAAAGCAACGCAGTGCGGCGCGCGCCTGCGAGTATACATCAGGACCGGCGCCTGGTGTGGCAACGTCGGCGTGACGAAACGAAATGAACACCGGCGAGAACGCGCACCGCGTCACGTGAAAATGTGTTGGCTCCTTGACTGTTGCATGAAGTCGTGCTCTTACATGACACGCATCTCATGATTATCATGTTTGCACCAGTCACATGCCTCCGTCACAGTCACATTGGCGTCACGTAATACCATATTTGACACATCTGAAGCTAGCGAAACTGCCGCGAGTGCATGATCAATGTGGCATGTAATCATTTCGTTACATGACATCATGTTTGGATGTGACATTTACACACGTCGTCCGTTCACGAAGCATAATACCGAGTTGGGGTTGGGTACATGTGAAGCTCGCGAAACAGCCGCGAGCGCCTCATGAGCGTAGCATTTAGTCATGCTGTGACATGACACGCATCTAAAATTTATCATGTTTGCACCAGTCTTATACCTTCATCTATTCACGTACCGTAACACCAAATTCGGTTTAAGTGAAAGTAGCGAAAGAGACGCTAGCGTATCATGAGCGTGGCGTGTAGTCATGTTGTTACATGACACGCATATCATGATTTTCATGCTAGGGTCTGTTGCTTGCATTCGCCTTGCTATCATGCCATACCATACCAGTTTTGCTACATGCCATGTGAACGAAACCACCGCAAGAGCTGCAGGACAATGAAATGTAAATCATGACATTCATGATATACACATCATGATTTTCATGGTATGACTAGTCAAATATGTTCATCATACAGTAATGTTATGTCACACCAAGTTTGGTATTGATACCATTATCGAAACGGCCAGGGGAGCTAAAAGTGTTAGGCGGCTAGATAGATAGATAGATAGATAGATAGATAGATAGATAGATAGATAGATAGATAGATAGATAGATAGATAGATAGATAGATAGATAGATAGATAGATAGATAGATAGATAGATAGATAGATACGCTCAATGTTGCGGAAGTTCGCTAAAAATGCTTCGCATTTAGAAAGTGTTTAACGATTTAGATAACGGGGTACTCTACTATAGGAGAGCATAAAGCCGTCCCGTGGGCCCCACACTGTATTAGGCAATGTTGATAAAAATTTACGGATGTTTGTTTAGGATAAGTAATCAACGATTTTGAGTAAAGGGTACTTGTGTGTTTGGAAAAAGTCATAGCGTTTCCTAACGTACACTAAAGAAAAATCTGGCACTAGTGTCTATTGGAGCTGCAACGCATGGTGCTTCAGTGAGCATGATAATGACGGGTAGTGCACACATTTATCTACTTTTGGTACTTCTGGCCTGCTTCTGGCTCCGCGTGTGTTCGTGTGACTTAGTGGTGCTTTTTACGGAAAAAAAAAGCAGCAAACGTTCAGCATTTGCGCTTCGGAACCTTATGCTTTTAGTCTTACTATTTCGAATCAGGTTACAAAGTACAATAGGGTTCGTTTTTTTCCTTGAATATAAAACCGTAACCAGCAATAAACGCAACCGCAAGTACGATTCGCCGCCCGCAAGAACGAAGTCTAGGCAAATGTGTGTACTATACCATCATTCCCATGGTCGCTGAACGATCGCAGCGCCAGACTCGCCTCTGGTAAATTTTAGGAAACTCTATGGAAAGGTTGTTACCGATTTAGAGTGTAAGGAACTCTACTATGGGAGAGCATAAAGCCGTCCCGCGGGCTGTGCAAGAGTGGGTTTAGAAGAAGTGGGTATCGATTTAGAGTACTGGGTACTCTACTATGGGAGAGCTTAATGCCGTCCCGTGGGATGAACATTCACGTTATGTAGGCGAGAACTGCGTAGAAAAAATCTTTAACGATTTCGAGTACTTCGTACTCAACTATGGGAGAGCACTGAGCCGTCCCGCTAAAGTGCTCCATCGACGGCACGAATATTCAGTCATTGTGTGTTTAGAAAAATTGGCTAACGATTTAGAGCACTTGGTACTCTACTATGGGAGAGCTTAAAGCCGTCCCCGATATTCCCGGTGGTGGCGATAAGCCCTAAAAGCTTACTAGAAAAACCATAGCGTTTAGAAAAAGTGGTTAACGATTCAGAGTACTAGGCACTCTACTATGGAAGAGCATCTAGCCGTCCCATGTTTAGAAAAAGCTTATTTACAGCATGTACGGAACACAAAGGCTTCATACCATCCCATACGAGTTTTCTCTCACTGTATATTGCCTGCTATACTGATAATGACAAACTGAGCATGAATCACGCGGAAGAACCCCCATGCTAGTTCAAGCTATTTTGCAGAATTCTGCGGCTAAACCAAATCGCTTTTTTACAACCTGTGTTATGCAGAATGCTGCATGTAACAAATCACATTTCCATTTAGTCCTTTAACCAAACGGTTGTGATATAACGAAAATGTGCGTAGGGCTGCCGTTTAAGTTTTTGGTACGAATGCTGACCGTAGACGTCGTTGCCGGCTCGAGGGACGTCCACAACGGCGACTAGATGAAGAGGCTGTGGCGGCTAAGTAAAAAACAGACAGGCAGGCAGACAGACAGACAGACAGACAGACAGACAGACAGACAGACAGACAGACAGAGACACAGATAGATAGATAGATAGATAGATAGATAGATAGATAGATAGATAGATAGATAGATAGATAGATAGATAGATAGATAGATAGATAGATCACCAAGGGAGGAGTTCCAGGTGTTACCCATTTGCCCAGTGGGCTGCTGCCATGTTGGAACAGGCGGCAGGTAATACCTGCCCGTGACATCATGGGCCCCTTGAATCCCGAAGCTGACGGTGACGATCCATGATTTTCATGGTGAAATGAAGTGCTGTTATAAGAGGATTTGATGCTTGAGTTCCTTTGGTGTGTGGGTGTGTGTTCTGATTCTAGCCAGCATCGTAGACAGCCTAAGCTGACAGCTTAGAAGACGGCTTATGGAGCCCTAGTCGCCCGTCTAGGATTATGCTTCTGCATGATGTCTGTGCGCCATGACGTGAATCAGCGCCCACAGAAGAGAAAAATAAAGCAAACATGCTTGTTATATTTTTAAATGTGAAGCATTTTTTAGCAAACTTTGATGACTTTGAGAGTATCTATCTATCTATCTATCTATCTATCTATCTATCTATCTATCTATCTATCTATCTATCTATCTATCTATCTATCTATCTATCTATCTATCTATCTATCTATCTATCTATCTATCTATCTATCTATCTATCTATCTATCTATCTATCTATCTATCTATCTATCTATCTATCTATCTATCTATCTATCTATCTATCTATCTATCTGTCTATCTATCTATCTATCTGTCTGTCTGTCTGTCTGTCTGTCTGTCTGTCTGTCTGTCTGTCTGTCTGTCTGTCTGTCTGTCTGTCTGTCTAGCCCCCTATGACTTCTAGCTTTCCTGGCCATTTCGATAATGGTCACGATACTAAAATTGATATGGCGTAACATGACTGCATGAAAAGCATAAGTGACAAGTCATAACATGAAAACCATGACATATATGACATAAATGTCATGATCTACATTTCATGGTCTTGCTGCTCTTGCGGTGGTTTCGTTCACACGACATGTTGCAAAACAGGTATAGTATGACATGACTGCATGACAAACACAAGTGACAGACCTAACGTAGAAATCATGACATGCATGTCATGTAATTCATGACTACATGCCACACTCATGATGTCCTCGTGGCCGTTTCGCGAGCTTCACATATACCAAATTTGGTATTAAGGTACTTAAGAGGAAGACGAAGGTATGTGATTGGTGCGAATGGAGATGCGTGTGATATAACAACATGACTGCATGCCATGTTTATGATGCTCTCGTTGCCGTTTCACTTGCTTCACTTATACAAAATTTGTATATACGGGACGTGAATCCATGAAGGTATGTGACTGATGCAGATATGACAATCATGAGACGCTTGTCCTGGAACAACATGACTACATGCCACGCTCATGATGCACTTGCAGCTGTTTCGCTAGCTTCACATATACCAAATTTGGTGTTAGGTGACGCGAACGGGCGACGAAGGTAAAGGACGCTCCCAAACACGATAATCATGACATTCGTGTCATGTAACAACATGACTACATGCCACGCTCTTTGCTAGCTTCGCATATACCAAACTTGGTATTACGTGGCGCAAACGGGCGGCGAAGGTAAATGACACGCCGTTAACACGATGATGATAACGTGTCATGTAAAACATGACTACATGCTATAGTATACGCTCGTAGTGCGCTCACGGTCGTTTCTCTGGCTTCACATATACCAATTCTGGGGTTAAAGGACGTCAATTAATGAAGAAGGTATATGACTGGTGCAAACATGACAATAATGGCATGTATGTCAGGTAGATCATAACCTACCACGCTCATGACGCGCTCGCGGCTGTTTCGGGAGCTTCACATATACCAAATTTGGTATTACGTGATGTCAATGGAAGACGAAGGTGTCAATGGAAGACATGTTCGAACGTTACAATCATGACACGCGTCTGATGTAAAACATGGATACATGCTACGCTCACAGCACGTTCCTGGCCTTTTCGCTTCCTCCACATGTACCAAATTTGTTATCAGTTGACGTGAATATTTGACGATGGTAAATGACACATCCTTACATGATAATATTGAGATGAAATTCATGTACGGCATACTTTACGTCCGCCTTGTAACGTTGTGCTGATTTTAAAGGGACATATCAACATTTGTCACTCGTGCTTCGCATATCATCGATTCCCGCTGTACGTGGGATCAGCCACTTTTTTTCTTTTTCTGTATTGCCATTCTTGAAAATTAAACGTAGCTTAAGCTAAGCTTGTTAGCAAGCTTCCATTTCTGGGGAAACGACTGTGTGCTCGAAACATGGGCATCACACTCATGAAATCGAACCTTAAATTACCTTCACTTTATTCTCGTCGTACTAGGCTCTGCTTAACCCTTTTTCATAAAATTTATCACAACTCATACTTACTCGATTTGCTAATCCTTCCGCCACCTTACTTTCTCGTCGTTTAAATCATGCTCATAAGGTTGGCATCTTATCGTCTCAAACTGAGTCATTTCGACAATCATACGTACCATGCACGTCATGTGGTTTGAAATGCCTTCCCGAATCGTTCGTAACAATTTCAGATCGTGACGCATTTGGGATGGTAGTAACGAATTCTTCAAATACCTGGTAGTAGTTTTCATCTTATACATATATATAAATAAGATTTTACTGCTACTTTTTCGTATCTGTTGTACCTGTTCCATTGAAGTGTAACAACACCTATTGTATACTAAAGACGTTATTTTTATCTTTCTTAAAGTATGCATATTGATATTTTCTTGTACGCCATTTTGGATATTTCCTATTTCTTTTTTTTTTCTGTTTATAAGTGTTGTTTTATAACCAGCAGCATTATATTGTCTCTTGTAATTGCAAACTTGTTTTGTTATTGCATTTTACCACTACTCTCTGTAATGTCTGCTGACCGCGGTGGTAAATAAATAAATAAATAAATAAATAAATAATAAATAAATAAATAAATAAATATGGTGAGACCGAGCATTTTCTCTCTCAATTATGGCAGGAAAGTGATTGCGTACTGCTGCCGCCTAATATCGACAGCAAAGTACTTTGCGTCATGTTTGTGTCTGACGCGGTCTTTGCGAAGCTGTATATTTTGTGTACTACATGAGGACAGGAACGACATTCAAGATAGCTGATGTTCATTATGCCGTCTAGAGCGAATACAGAACAGAGCCATTGTTGTGGTCGCAGTCGCACAGATGCTCCTGCTATTCTCCATCAAGGCAATCGAGTTGCCATCGAATACCGATGATACCGTAGTTATATAAACACCCCTTCGATGTAATTAGCACAAACTTTTTGAACTTGTGTGCGCTCCCCTGTTTTCTGAAGACTGCATGTAAAAGCCTGACCACGAGTGCCGACTGCGATGCCTCAGCACGTGGCGTTTTGATGATGCACCGCACCTTCTCTTTGTGGAGGGTGAGTGCCCACGGCTGCGCAAACCTGTGCGCCCTCTTTTTTCAAAGGGAGAGGGCGTGGCATTGTGTGAAAATGCCACGTGCTGACACGCCTTAAAGGGGCCGTGAAACGGTCGCTTTACGACGACAATACGACACCATCGGCAGCCACATGCGCTAACTATACCATCAGCCCGAGTGGACCTGCATAGACACTTTGCCTATCGAGGAACGCGGAACTATATATGGCATATCGAGCGCGTGGAAGAGGCGCTCATCTGCGTCTGCCATACGCGATCCGCGTCCCACAAGAACGCTGCTTAATATGACGTCAGAGTT
This sequence comes from Rhipicephalus microplus, assembly GCF_013339725.1. Lineage (NCBI taxonomy): Eukaryota > Metazoa > Arthropoda > Arachnida > Ixodida > Ixodidae > Rhipicephalus > Rhipicephalus microplus. The sequence goes on from NC_051170.1 coordinate 102,008,237, forward strand.
CCAGGCAGTGCCGATTGCGTATGGCAAAGACGTTGATGGGTGGCCCGGTTGCACGCACTCGCAAGTACCGAAGAGTTCCGCATTGCTCGATAGGCAAATCATTACTTATGATGACGTCACATACTTAGTGCGTGTAGACGCCGGTGGCTTCGCGTTGTCGCTTTGGAGCGAGCGTTTCACGACCCCTTTAACGCGTATGCGTGGTCAGGCCGTAACCATCTGGCGCACGGGCGGCCTCGTTATCTGTTGTCTTACATTCCACTTTTGCGAGCATTACATATCATTCCAATGAATCGGCAGCCCGCGGGACATTTTCGAAGCTGAAAAGTTGTAGTTCTAGCGCATTTGCTTCGAAGCAACATGCCGCATTCACGCCCATCATTCCAGACATAATCGTTCGTCTGTGTGGCAGATTGTCTCAGATTTCCACTTTGTGTGGCTGCTACTTGGCTAGCCATCAACGATTAGTCGTAATCTTAGAAGTTTCGACATAAATGAATGGGAAGCTCACTTCGTGATCTTCTTGACGGCGTGCCTGACCTCGGAGATGGTGGGCCTGTCTGTTGGTGCTTCGGCCCAGCAAACGCGCATGAGGCGCAGCATGTCGGCGGGGCACTCGTCGGGCGAAACCTCGGGACGAAACGGTGGGGTTGTGCCCATCTTCACGCGGTCCAGGATCTCTGAAGCAAGATCGGCATTGATGCAATGGTGAAATGAGCGCGGTGCATCAAACGAGAACAGAAAAAACACATCAAGCACTCGTTTTTTTATATAAGGGTGATATTCCCCATAAGTGACAGTCGTTAATGCGAATCGTGACAATTTTCTTACAGATATTTCGAAATTGGTGTTACGTTACCTTTTCGTAAGTACTAGCATTGGAACAGTTTTGTGGTGTTAAAGTATATGGAAAGTTGTCTTTCGAGCTTATTCAATTCTTAGGAATTATTTGATAAGGGCCATGATTTATCGGATATGCTGCTTGCGCATGGTGCAGCAGTGGCTAGTAGTTCGAATACGAGACTGTGTGCTACGTTAGAGAAATGGTCAATGGAACGAAAATTATTCAACTTACCTTACGCTACATATGATTTCAAGAAGAATGCATGTTACACGAGAACACAGAAGGGAAACACACACCATGATGTGCTACGTAATATATTCGCCTGTGCCTCCTCCTCACAATATCAGCCAATTACTGTGCTTGGTTTAGTAAATAAGACCATTATCAGTCAACATATACCCAGATCCCTCGACCCATAAAATTTTCACCTGGACTCTACAAAGTCATTCTTAAATCAGCCACCATTCTCTTTTAGTGATGGTGCTTCACGAAAGGTCTTGTGATGACAGGGAAACTGGAGTGCAAGAGCCAGCAATGGCACCTGTTGCTAGCAATAATTTCAGTGGTTTTCAAACACATAATGGTGGAACAGGAGCTATTTGTGTCTTTTCAAAGACGATAGCCTTTCTTGCGATATTTCAACGCAAGAGATTTGGTCTGTCTGTGTGTGTTTAGAAAAAAAAATCATCGTGGTAAAGAACAAATAGCGGGAAACAGTGCTGTCTGTTCACAAAAAATTGACAGATCCCACGTACTGTGGGAATGGATGATATGCGAAGCACGAATAAGGAAGGCTGATATGACACTTTAAAATCAGCAACGTTACGATGTGCACGTAAATTGTGTCGTACATGAATTCCATGTCATGCATATCACGTTTGGATGTGTCATTCATCTTCGTCGTCTATTCACGTCACGTGATACCAAATTTAGTATCACGTGACGTGATATATGAATCTAGCGAGACGGCCGTGAGCACACTATGAGCGTAGCATGTGGTCATGTTTTAAATCACACGCATGTCATAATTATAATGTTTGGACGTGTCATCTACCTTCGTCGTCTATTCACGCCACGTGATACCGAATTTGGGATATGTGGATCTAGCGAAACGGCCGCGAACGCGCTGTGAGCTTAGCATGTAGTCATGTTTTACCTGACACGCATATCAAGATTATCATGTTAAGACGTGTCATCCTTCTTCGTCTATTCACGTCACGTGATACCAAATTTGGTATATGTGAAGCTAGCGAAAGAGCCGCGAACGCATCATGAGTGTGGTATGTTGTCATGTTCTTACATGACATTCAGGTCATGATTATCGTGTTTGCACCATTCATGTACCTTCGCCATCCTTCGAAGGCACGTAACATGTAATTTGGTATATGTGAAGCTAGCGAAACGGACGCGAGCGCATCATGAGCGTCTTCCACTGCCGACGCTTGCGTTCAGCTTCTCTGCCTCGCGCCTCGTCAGTGTTTACGTTGCCACTCGCGTACGCGATCGGCTTCGCTCACCTTCGCAATGCCGGCGACAGTAAGGAAAAATACACGCACACTAGCGGGAAGCATGCTTCGATGGCGTTCCGCTCATCGGCGTGATCGCACTATCAGGCAGCGGCACGCTGTCCACATAGTCAACGCCGCGCACATCTGGCTGGATTCCGTGGCGACCGGTTGTGCCCTCGCGATCTCCGACGACAGCACAGCTGTGGTAGAGGGTACTAGACTCTAGCACAGCTCTGGTCGACTGGATTAGCCCTATGCCATCCGTCGCCGACAAGAGCACTCGCAAGTGGTGCGCCGTCCTCGGACTCCTGCGATCGTGTTTCATCCTTCCTATCTCTTCTGCCGTCGCTCGCTGTCCTTGCGCATCTCTCTCTCTCTCTCTACCTTTGAACCTATCCTTTTAATGTCTCCTTACCCCTTTCCTTGTGAACTACTGTTGATGTGTCGCACCAGATGCAGACAATTACGGGGCTCACTTTTCTCTTCTTTTCCTTTTTATAACCACAATCTCAACGCCGCAGGTGCGCGCTGCTTTTTCTCGCCGACAGATGGAGAGAGGTAGTGTGGAGGAAATGATGTCCAAGTGAGGAGTGGGCTCGAGCGTTGCGAGCGGTGAAGAGGGTGCAGCAAGAAAAAGCTGACACGCGGTGAGCGCACGGCAAGCGGGGGAGAGAGACGTCACCGCTCACTGCTGGGAGGTCGTGAGCTACTTGGCACAGCTCCAACACCTGCGGCGAGGGGAGCAGTGTGGATGGAGGGACAGCGCTACTCAGACTAGTCAAAGATCTGCTGCGCATCTAAAAAGGCTGACACAGTGTGCTACGTAAGAACAAAACAAAACAAAAATAGTTAAAACCATCATTACCCAGTGTTCTTTATGGTTAGCGGATAAGGCTTTTGAGTCGGTTCTGTGCCTAGGAGGTCTGTTTTTGACCACGTCTTCCAAGCCTAATAAAGGACTTCGTCGCAAGATATATATATATATATATATATATATATATATATATATATATATATATATATTAAGAAAAGAAGTGTATACTTATGGGCTCGTTTTTGCGTGTTTTTACGCAGTAATAATGAGATCTAACTGACAATAATGCCACGGAAAATATAGTGGAAGATAATAGACCGAATTGTAAGGTAAATATGAAGAAAGAAACGTGGGTGAAAAGTTAACTTGCCATGGGCAGGATCCGATCCTGCGACCTTCTAATGACGTGTTCGATGCTCTAACACTAAGATACCACAGCAGCTATCCCCCCATCCACTTTATTGGGTTTATATGTGAATTTAAACGTGGGAGTGTCAGTCAGCGCCACCAGTAGTCATGGCGGCGACTGAGGCACACTACTCTTTTTTGAGCCTGTTTGGCATTACGTAGCACGTGAACCTATTAAGAGCGGGCAGCTATATATATATATATATATATATATATATATATATATATATATATATATATATATATATATATATATAATGTTAAAACATGTGCATACGTGAGAAAAATATAAATGTGGCGAGTAAGCTCTTCCCTTTACGCATATTTGGTGCGATTTCATGTTTGAAAACCAGATTTAGGATGTAAATTCAATAAACAAGCTGAGGGCACTAAAGCAGATATTACGAAACTTAGCGAACAGACCACAGTGACAGGCAATAGACGGACAGAACTTGAGGTCCTGTACAGGGTGTTGCCAGCTGGCTGGCTACAGCCACGTTGGGACCTGCAGGTCATGCCTCCTAGCTTTGTCATGGGTATACTATCGCTCAGGCTGACCTCTCGACCTTTATGTGATTATACCGCTCCCTTTCTCTCTTATCGATTGGTAAAATGTATTACCGCGTGTGTTGCGAGCACCACCATTTGCAAAGTCTCGTATGTGGTAAAAAAAGTTCAATAAACTAAACAGGCAATATATTATATCAGAACTGTGTTGTCTCTTTCATGTTACGTCGTTGCTTCATGTGCTTTTTGAGTAACCACGCAGACACAATGACCTTTCTAATGACGCGGACGCTTAGTGTAAATGGGTACGAACACAATGACCTTTCCAATGACGCGGAGGCTTAGTGTAAATGGGTACGAACCTAATGTCTCTAATGAGACTTTTAGGAGCAAAGCTCCTTAAGGTGTGAGTCGGTGGTTACCTGTGTGTATACATGTATGTAGTAACTACGTCACAACATATTCACGGAGTTAATGATGATGAGTGGGGCGAAGCTTGGGAGGGATTCATAGGAAAATCGTTAATCATCCGCTGGCCATGTCCGTCTATCGTCTGTTTTCTGTCTGTTTGATGCACGGACGGGCGGTCGAACACACAGACGGACGGACGGACGGACGGGCGCAGGGACGGACAGATGAATGAACACACCGACGGACGCACGGATTCATGGAAGGACTGATGGATGGATGAATGGACGCACGGACGAATAGAAGCAAGAACGAACGGGTGGATGCTTCACTCCACCCGTCATGATTCACTCTGTAGATATGCTGAAATGTTTTTTTTTTGTGCTGTCGTTTCGGCTGCTGCATACCCGAATCCAACGAAAACAGCAGTGTGTGCCGCACTTCTGCTTTTGTAGCCCACCAAAGTGGCTCAAAATTACTTAAGATTGGTAGCTCAATTCATATTTCATCTAATAATATCGATTGGCTGGTGAAGGACATGGAAACCTACCCATATTCCAGATGGCAAATATAGCACTATTCAGCCATGGCTGACTGCGTGGCACGAAAAGTGCTGAGCTCCGGGAGTCGGCATTTGTTTCAAAACACCACTGTGCGTGTTTTGAGTGCGTCACAGCAAAAAAAAAAGAGCTACCGCAACTGAATAATCGGCTCTCAGGAATCCTGCTGAAATGCAAAAGATACAAATAGGCTAATCGGTCGAATTGGTTCTCTAGGCACGCCGCTTCGTTCACAAAAGAGTCTTGTAGATTAACATACGCTTAATATACACAAAAACACCCCGGGTTGTAGTAGTGCATTGCGTCACGAGGAATAGAGGGTAGCTCTTATCTTTAAATGAGAAAGCGGGTGACAAGCAAGGGTCACGTTGAAATTATCGGGCGATGTACAGCAGACGTCCTCAAAATGCGCTCTGCGTCACAAGCTGATACGACGCAGTTTAGCATTGGCACAGGAAGGCAGAAACACATGACCACTGAGACGAACGAACATCTAAACAATATACTTCTAATCAGAGCAGGAAGAAAAAAAAGAATATCGGAAAGGTGGGTAGGTTAACTATAGGCTAAGTCCAATTTGCTACCCTACTCGGGGAGAGCGAAATGAGGGAGAAAAAAAGAGAGGGGAGGAGATGCACATTGCACATAACACACACACGGCACACACAGTTCTGGTTTCACAGACGGTCGCACAGTGACGTTGCCTTCAAGAATTGTAGAAGGGCTCGTGTGACTTTCTAGGCTGCGAGTACTTGAAGGCCACGCTCCCAAGATCTTCTCCAGAGTAAAGAGTCGATCATCCAGCCTCCTTAAGGCACACTGGAGAATCAGGCGATCTTCTTCAAAGTCTGGAGAATTGCATATAACCTCATTTTGTTACTCCAATTACAGCTGCCATCAAAGACTTCGCGACGGGACGCTACAATGCTGTATCGGTTGTGGGTCGGCGTTGCCTTCACCAATTCATATAAGTTATTGCACTGGTATGGCTGAATCCCCCAACTGTGATAATTGCCATGGTGTAGAAAGTCTCGGAGCAGAAAAGGTGACGTAATCTCGAGCGAAGTGAGAACACTATTAATAATTGTGGACCAAATGAAGTTTCCCTCGCTCCCTCGCTCGCTGCTTCCCCCCTCCCTCTCACTCACTTAATCACTTGCCAAGCCTAATCAAGAGCTCGACGTCAACCCGTCTGCACGGGATGAAACGACATGACGTGAAAGCAGCACACCATTTGATAGAAGTTTTTTTTTTAAAAAGGAAGTTTTGAACTATTATTTCATGAAAGCCTAAACCTTTGTTATGGGTTGGGTGTGCTCTCATTCGTAATAATTTCTAGAGCTTTACATTCCAAAAAATACTGGGAATATGACGTAGTGAGGGAATGGCGGGAAGGTAAGCTACGGGTGCTAAGGATTCATAAATGTCGTGAAGGGAAGTGTGGTAGCACAGATAAGTCGGGCAATACAAACACCTGCCACGATGGTCACGAAGTTTTGGTGCTCCACTGCTTTTCTGAATCTCGCTCGCAGCGGCCACGTTTTCGATGGGGGCGAGAATTCCTGAGGCCCTCCTGCTTATATTCAGGTGCACGTTAAAGAACCCCAGCTGGTATCATTTCCGGAGCTTTCCACTACAGCGTCCCTCATAATCACGTCATGGTTTTTGGATATTACACACCTACAATTGTTATTAGGACAATGCAAGAACTGAGAAGGCGTGCTGTGGTAGAAAATTAAATACAAAAGAAATGCTTATCGCTGCAATAAGCGGCTGCACCTATCGATTCGGTACACGTGGAAGACTACGTGAGAGATAACCGTTTTACGCCAATGTGTCTCTTTCCATTTGAGTGCGGGAATTTGCGTCGTTTTGACTTCCCGCTGGGGTCTGCGCCGTTTACACGCCTATGCGTTCCTTAATGAGAGCCGGAGTAATTCTGACATCCTGGAGTTCTTTCTGTGAATACACGGATGTGAACCGTGTATTCACAGCCGTGTTTCCTGTGAACTGTGAACCGTGTATTCCTGTGAACTGTGAATACACGGATGTCAAGGCATTTCGTCCCCGTAAAAACGTGGACGCCATAACTGGGCTTGCTCTACAGATGTGCTCTATCAATTGGAACGTGAATCTAGTGGTATCAAAACGTGAACGGAATCTTTATAGTATTTATCGTATATTTTCTTCGCCATAAAATAAACAAAACTTGTTTCAGGGTCACGTTGTTGCCCTCCTGCACGATAGTTTTTTTAAAGCAATGCTTTCAATATTCTCGACCAGTGATAATTATTTTTTGTGCCGTTAGCTTATTTATGGTTTGGTGCATTTATTTAATTCAAAACGTTTTCTCATGCAAGATCAGCTGACACAAAAGAGGGGCGGGTTGGATTCACAGGTAATTATTTTTTTCTTTGTCTTCTTTTGACATTTCAAGGAAATTATTTCGTTCCAACGCTAGTGAATTTGTACGTTTTTTAGATGAATTTGTTGAAAGGGATGCTATAGAATAACACCATCGGTGAATATGAGAGATCTGTTGTATGCTGTTTATACTGGTTTCATTGTTAAACACAAGCAAATGAATCCAGCAGACAGTTATTCCGAAGAAAGCATGGCGGACATTATTCTTAGGTTCAATTGTGTTGCAGTAATTAATATCTAAATTGTAGCTAATAAAGCTGACGAAAAACCACCTTTTGGTCGGCTGTATCTGAAATCGCTGCCGTGGTCCTGAGGGCCAATTCTTTACCTATCAGTTTGATGATATGAAGAATTTCAGAATTATATATTGGCGTGCACATTACTGAACCGGTTATTTAACCACGTATGCATCACGGTTTTTAACGCAGGAGTTTCCGAGAAGTTTCAATTAAAAACAGTGAAAAACGGAACAGCGAAACCCATCACGGGTAATGAGACACCTTGAGGGAATAAGTTGTCCTGTTACTCTGGTGGGTTCCGACCACCCACGTCTGTACCTTTCTTGAATGAAATACCTTACCACTCTTCTGGAGTGTCGCGCCTCATCAAAAGTCATAACTCTTCAAAAGAGGGTCATCCTGTTTTTAAACACGTGTATTTACGTCACAGGCGAGAGATGTATATAACATTTTCTTTAAGAGAGTGCAGGTGGTACAATCAACGCAGATAAAGTGGTGGTTGAGAGAGTTTGTATAACAAAAAAAAAAACTAAAATGGTTCAAGACACAAGACTACTCTGCGCTTTTTTAGCGGTCCTTTTTTTCTTTTGTGCATGCTGTGTACATTCCGGCTTATCAATCAATTTTGTTATCAATACGCTCTTCTTGATGTAAAGTAACTTTCATAGTATCGATGTTCGCACCTGATAGACTTTAGAAGTCTACGTTAAGTTCTAGGCGCCGCAAATTTCTTCGGGAAACTTTTCGCTTAGCCTACTTTTGAACCGTGAGGAGCGAGAAAAGATTGCTGATTAAAATTTTAGGTTAATTACCTTAAGCTTCGAAAGTTTCCCCCTAAAAAAAGTTGCACCTTTTTTGTGTATGTGTGTGCTACGGAAAGATCAATGCCAATATTTGCTTCTTATAAAAACTCTCTTCTCCGCGCTGGTATACTCGCGGAACAGATTTTTTATATTCAGTGTTCATATACTCTTCAAGTTATCGATTTGTTCCCTCTCACCGCGTGTTACGATAACCTTCGGTTCAGCGCGTATTATAGAGCGACTTTCTCGATGTGGCATTATCTTCGGGTTAGCAACTTATTGTATGGGAACTTTCTCTTGCTGCCAAGTTTACTTGGAGTTACCAGGAGTAGCATGTCAGTTGAATAGCTAGGCTAAAACTTCCAGTATTTCATCAAATGAATTTCTATCCTCTATGTCTTCTTTAGGTAGCAACAGTTACTTTTTTGGGCCGATTCATGCGATTGCCCGAAAAAAAAAGTTTTTTTTTCTTCTCTAAAAGAATTCATCGTTCAGAAATGCACCTTATCCGCGCATCAATGGGGTACACCAATTTGGTCCCAATGAGATTTAGAGCGTATATGCTTGGATAATGAAAGACGTCAAACAATATTCATGTTTAATGATAGTAATCGTGCCATGAAATACCGAACAAATTTTAGACGACATCGGAGAACATTCGCTGCACAGCTGTTCTAATCGGTAAATAGAACATGGATCCCGTTAGCTGAGTGAAGGCTAATTTCGCTCACTGGTGGATGTAGTGTCGCACATATGTTGCCTAACTAAATTGTTCATAAACAACGATTGTCTCATTGGTAGGTCCTGCTTCAATTTTTATGTCGACTTGTCTTATCTCTAGCAATATTGAGAGATGCGCAAAGGACGTCATTGTGAACGTTGCTCATTATGTGCAAGGGGGGGGGGGTTATCGAAATTAACGCGAGTACTGCGGTGCTCTGTTTTCACCACACTTTGACTTTCGTCGAAATAAAGATATTCTAGAGTAGTCAAGGATTGTTTCACGTATGATTCCAGTGGATCCTAATAACCATAAAGACTAGTTCTGCTTGAAATGAAAAGCGAAACAGCAGAGAATACCGATGCCACTCTGTTCGTCTTTTTCTTTTCTATTCCCACTATACTCTGCCAGTGCAGTGAGCTACCAGAGTAGCGTTGAGGAGTTGCTGCGCTAATTGGATGCAGGATATAGTGCCTTGGCATCTCCAAATTCAATATCGAGCAAACATAGGGTGCCTAGTGTGGTAAATATGGCATTTGGTTGGTAGGGGTCGCAGGAGTGGGGACAAATTCCCCGCACACTTGCGCTGGTTCAATCAAGCAATTGAACAGATACATAATGATTTATTTATTTATTTATTTTATTTATACTATGAGTACCTACATACAGCTAGGCATTCTTATAGCGGAGTATGAAGTTAGATGGAAATAAATATTAATAAAAAATGTCACAACCATGATCAAACGCATAGGGGGAAAATAAAAAAGAGATATAACCAAACTGTAGTAAACACTTCGACACTTCGATGTTCGCATTGACAAGCAGATTTAATTGCATCACTAGATGAATCTTTCCTTCTTTCAAATATTTGGAGATTTCAACGACGTTCTAGTTGCATGCGTTGAAATTAGTCGATAATGCGTGAGCTTCGTATAGTTCAATCATAATTGCAGTATCATGAGTCTTGCACCATTTCTGAGTTGTTTTCCAATACAGCTGTTTGAGGGGTCCCGTGCTACAATAGCGCATTCTAAATTCAGCCTAATGTTAGCTATCGTTTAGCTTCAACTTCATCAGACAGCGGCGTTTCTAACATTCAACTAGTTAATACAATACACAGTCATCAGCATAGAGCCCTACTGTAGGTGTAAGGCCATCGTGAAAACCGTTTATCAAAATTGAATAAAGCAAGGGACCCCATTTCGAGCTCTTACAGATGTTCATGTTGAATGTGCGTAACATGGGTGAACCTTTGCGCTGCAGTGGGCGTGAGGCTGATGTTATGATGACGACGATGATGATGAACAGAGTAACTGCGTTTTGTACAACCAAAACGCATGTATAAATTTATTTCTAATTTTTACTTTTACTAGTGTAGTTCGAAATATTGTTTTCTTTGTTATATATAATCACCAAATACCATTTATGTAGTTATTTTTTTTCTGCATTAAGGCTTTCCGCTGTCGAAAATCTGCCTGGGGCATTACTTCTTGCTCTTGCTACCACTTCTGTAGAGCTATATTAGAAATAATTCCTTCTATATTAGAAATATATATATATATATATATATATATATATATATATATATATATATATATATATATATATATATATAAATATGAAAGTAGATGCGCTTTCACATAACAACTGTTTATTGTGCCGACGTTTCGACAGGAACCCTGTCTTTTTCAAGGCATTGAAAAAGACAGGGTTCCTGTCGAAACGTCGGCACAATAAACAGTTGTTATGTGAAAGCACATCTACTTTCATATTTATAACCTTGCGGCAACCGAAGTTATTCTTCTGCATATATATATATATATATATATATATATATATATATATATATATATATATATAGTTATAAACTTCGAGAATAGTGCAGTATAGGAAACAAAACAATAAAATATTTATTTAATCCTAACAGTTTCGGCTGGTGGACCAGCCTTCTTCGGAGGATGGTCCACCAGCCGAAACTGTTAGGATTAAATAAATATTTTATTGTTTTGTTTCCTATACTGCACTATTCTCGAAGTTTATAACTTTTTTTACGGTAGCCGGAAGAAACTCTGATCATCTATTTCATCCATATATATATATTTAAATAAATAAATAAATAAATAAATAAATAAATATATATATATATATATATATATATATATATATATATATATCGTGTACCTCATCTTTTTCCCTTTATTCATCTGCTTCCACTGCTGTGGTGCCGGCCGGGCTACTTTATGGTCTTCAAATAATATCGCCATCTCGCTTTGTCTGACCAAAACGACTGTCCCCGTTCGGTGTAAAGCGTGGCGACATCATGCAGCCTTCATTCTATTTGACCACCATTTGAGAGTGTTTAACGCAGAGCACTAGAAAGTGCGGCATAGGAAGAGGGCGATGCACATATTTGTTTCTGCCTGCATTGTCAATGTGCTGACAGGAATAACATGAAAGAGTAACATAACTGGACTTAAATGTAATGACATGATAGGAGTGTACCTTCTGGTTCCATCACCGATCTCGCGCGTCCAATGCGCTCCAGAGACTCGTACGGTCCCGACCTGGTGATCACTTCTTGAAGAATGATGGCGAAGGCGTAGATGTCTCCCTTCTGCGACGAATGCTGACGCGGTTCCTTGAGGCGCAGGAACTCTGGCGCAGTCCAAAACATGGATCCTGCGCGGAAGTGCAAGTGGGTATTCAACATGTGTAATGTAGTCATTGAAAAATTTTATTTTCCGTAATTTAGTGTTAGTGTAGGACCTACGTGTCTAAAATCAATTTCTCAATCTTGCTTCGAAGCCATAACGTCCGGACGATAACGTTAGCGATTTCTGTTCTTTCTTCCATTCGCTCTTTTTGCGACAAAGTCCACAAATAAGCGTAACGTCAATGAGGTAAGTTTTTGCCGATTTTCCAATACAGTGGTGCTTACAGTTCTTGAATAATTAGCTGGACCTTTGCCAGACGCCACGAACACGTGTAAAGTCACAATGAGAGCGTGCAGTAACTTTGAGGTGACGTAACTATGCGCCTTTTGTTATTGAGATAATGCTCAAGAACAACAGAGCTGACTGCATATTTCGTAGTGGCACTCGCCAAAACTGGCGAGTAGAAAAGACGACGGAAGGCGGGTGCCTTTGATTGGATAAATGTAACAATCGTGGCACTGCATCAAAGCTATAGGGAATACTATTAGATTTCCCTTTTGTTTAGCATGCTTTTCATTGAACGCGTGAGAGAATAAAGCCATCCAACTGATCCAGCTTGAAAACTGCAAAGCCAGGCAAAAGCGCACCGAATGCCACGGTGCTGAAGAAAATGTGCCGGAGTACCAAATTATTACCGCCACAATGGCGTCTTCAATACGTGGGACATAACAAACAACATAAAATGCAAGCTTTCTGTGCGGTAGGGCTTTCAGTTCATTTCACTGGGCAGCCTTCCGACGTCACGGGGTGCGGGAAGCATGGTCGTGTGAGCCCGCGATAATCGAGTGGAGGGTAAGCATCCATATCACTGTATTCTGATATCTGCACGCTGAATAACGTACTGTGCACTGCGTGCCCCTATCACTGTCGTTCTTGATGCACTTATCTCTTAAGCCTTGAGCGTACGCAACCAGCAAGAAAAACATGCAAAACAATGAGGTCGTGAAAAATGCTAGAGCGCCCCTTTAACGAGCCCCTTCGTACCTAATTGAGCAGATTTGTTTTTCTTGCGACTACAATTTTCATGGAGAATGTCAGATGCTTTCTTTTTTCGTCGTCACCATGTTCTGCTTAAAGTCCAAAGCGATAATATGGCCCACACTCATCCTGTGTTTCACGCGCGATGAAAGCTAGTGAGCGCTGGCGATGAACGCGGCTGAAGCAGAGATGAACCGAGCCGACAATCTTAGTCGCACGGATGATGCACGTCAGAGCATCCCTTCGCATGCGCGGCCTGCTGTTGATGGCTTTTCGAGCAGAGATGAAATTATCCGGCTGTCTTTCACCGGGTGAAAGAGCGTGAAAAGGCACCGAGGAAGATGGTTGCATTGTTCAAGCATCAACCGTGAACTTTGAACATGGGTGCCGTTGATACGACGCACATCACGCAATCTGCTTCGTTCCTAGGAGCAGTCGTGTCCTCTGACCACAGTTCGGTCAACTAACTCACGAGTCGACTTATTCGGACTCACTTCAGTTTCAACTTCAACTCAGACTCAGATTAAACCGTGAGTCTGAGTCGGATTTAGTCTGAGTCGGGGTGAGTTCGGCTCAGAAAAATTTGGGTGAGTCTAAATGAAGTGAGTTTAAAGCGCAAGATATATTTGTTGAATCAGTCTGAGTGAGTTCCAGTTTTTTTTCGTCCACCAAAATCTGACACCAGCACTTTTTAGAGCTACGTGAGATTGGGTGCAAAAGAGTTAACTGTTGTCATTACGCGGTGTATCATTACGACTTGTAGCTATCACATAGATTGCTTCGCCCTTGCGGCGAAACTGTTGTTACTAAGGCGAAATTTTCAGATGCCTCATTAAACGCGAAAATTCACCGGTGTCCAGCGTGGACATCTCGCGTGGGTTACGTCAACACGAGTTCCCAAGAACTTCTGCTAGAAAGGGAGGGAGATTAGTTATAAAGGTGAAGTGCTGTGAAAGACGCGGTGAACTCGCTCAAGCAAGGACGGCGCCATTCAGCCATAGACCGACACAGGCAAGTCGTCGTCAAGAAGGACTATCTTTTGAGCGACGAGTTAAAGTATAGCGCCGCCGTGGTGGCCTATACTATACTCTATACCTCGAGTATCACGGCAAGGCACACCGCGAAGCATATAGGTGGCCTATACTATATACTCTATACCTCGATTATCAAGGTAAGGCACACCGCCAATCATATATGCATGTTTTCCTTCAGTTGGACGCGTACCGCGAAAAAGCTTTTTTTTTTTCAACGCCAAAGACTGCACTTATGGGTTACTCAACCGTTTCTCTTTGCACATTATTACATTTGTTATTCGTAAATCACGAACTCCGAGTCGGCGCTTGTGCCCTTTTAAAGGAGCTCCACAACACTTCCAACATCACAGCTGTTGGAGCTCGCTGTGGCTTCGTGACGCACGAAATGAAATGATCATCATCATGAACCGGCCCGTTTTTTTTTTTTCACAAGAACCTTCAGCTTATGAAAGTAAATCAGTTGCCCCTTCTATGTACCTCCCTCCAGCTACAAGCCACTGGTGTTCTTATGCTGTGTGCCTCAGAATCGTGCTGCAGTTTTGTGTAATAAAATACTGCTTTGATTTGTTGCCAACTTACCTAGCAAACATCGCATTAGCGCGATGCACATGACATACAAAAAGAAAGCCTTTTCACAACATTCACTTACTCGGATTCTTATCTTCGGGTTCCGGAAGCTGGGCGTGAAGGTGTCGCATCCCGTAGTCGGATAGCTTTACGACGAAGCGACCGTCCACTATGCATTTGGTGCTCTTCAGCCTCCCGTGGTATTGGATGGGTGTGCCGTGAAGGTAGTTCAGACCCTTTGGAGACAGATGGGAAAAGAGGAAAGAAATAGGAGTTTCATAATAGCCTAACTTTCCAGCAACACTAGGAAAGCAGCAAGAATACCAAATTTATTGAATGAAGGAAAAAAAGTGTACGTTTAAAGGCTTGTTTTTTTTTGTTATACATGATGTTAGGGAGATATAACAGATAATAATACCACGAAAAGTATAGGGAATGTTCATGACTAGGAAAATTTGTGCTAGGAAACTGGTGCCATCTCTCGGCGGCCACAGCGGCGGTCGGCCGAGACTGAATTAAAAGTAGGCGAAAAAAATCATATCTGACGAAAAAAGCTAGTTAGCGAAACAGAACCCCGTTTTTATACAGCACAGACCATAGAGTTTCCTAATATACACTAGACGGAACTCTGGCGCTAGTGTCTAGTGGCGCTAGTGTCTAGCGCTAGTGACTGAAGCGCCGCGCAACGCGCGGCGCTTTAGTGAGCATGGGAATGATGGGTAGTGCACACATTTGTCTAAACTTCGTACTTCTGGCCTGCTTTTGGCTCGGTGTGTGTTCGTGTGGCTTGAAGTTGTTTTCTCACTAAAAAAATCAGCAAATGTTCAGCGATTGCGCTTCGCCACCCTATTTTTTTCAACTTACCTTTCCAAATTTGGTCACGAAGTTCAAAAGGGTTGAATCTTTCTTTCTAAACAAAACCGATTGATTGATTGATTTATTGATTGATTGATTGATATGTGGAGTTTAACGTCTCAAAACCACAATTTGATTATGAGAGACGCCGTGGTGGAGGGCTCCGGAAATTTCGACCACCTGGGGTTCTTTAACGTGCACCCAAATCTGAGCACACGGGCCTACAACATTTCCGCCTCCATCGGAAATGCAGCCGTCGCAGCCGGGATTCGAACCCGCGACCTGCAGGTCAGCAGCCGAGTACCTTAGCCACTAGACCACCGCGGCGGGGCTTTCTAAACAAAACCGAAGCCGCAAGTACGATTCGCCGCCCGCAAGTACAAAGACTAGGCAAATGTGTGTACTACCCATCATTCCCATGGTCGTTGATTGATCGCAGCGCCAGAGTGCCTCTAGCAATTTTAAGAAACTCTATGGCAGAGACTTTTCACAGTCTGGAAAAGTTACAGTGCTGCCCTAGAAACTGCCTGGCTTCACATAGCGTCTAACATTTAATAATGGGAACCCATGTGTTTTTATGGGTGGTGTTCAATTGTCCTGGGAACCTCACGCTTTGTAGGGCAATACTGTAATTTTACCAAAATAAACTAGTGGGTCTGTGCTACGTCTAACCCGGAGTCATTTTTGATAACTAGATTTTTAAAGAGATCAGATTTTTCTGACCTATTTCCCATTCAGTTACGGCAGGCTGCTGTTCCTGCTGCCGAAAGATTGCACCCCGTCCAGCTGTCCGCAATCCTTGGGAATGTTTAGAATTTATTGTAGCGTAAATGTGAAGGAAGAAAAAAAGAATAGTTGGAGCATGGGACGTTATTTCAAGGTCGCAAGTTTGGTCCCTGCTCACGGCAAGATATCTCTTCGTCAACTTGTCTTTGTTTACATTTACATTACAATTACTTCTAATAATATCCCCTATACTTCCCTTGGCATGATTGTCTGTTAGATTTCATTAACATATCTTTTGAAGTAATACGTTTACTGCAGATCAATTCTCTCATAGGGACGGCGCGGTTAAGTGCTTAATGTATGCGTTCATGTCTCGGTGGTGAATAAAAATGAGCAAACGCGCTCTTACCTCAACTATGTCCGTAATCATGGAACACTTGAACATCCAGTCGATGTTGATTTCTTCGTTTTCGAGCATGTCCTTTGAAAACAAGCGAGCACAAAGATGGCGTTCAGCTCAAAACGTAATAAAAATAATTCACACACAACATTGAAAGTCATCTATAGCACAGTAGGCAGCAACATGAGAACACGCGACACTTGTTTTGTCGAACTGTACATGAAAAATAGATTTCACGCGCTGCAAGAGATTTGGTAAGCAGCTTTTAGTGCAAAAGTTTTCGAAGACATTCAGTAGGTATAAGGAGACTCAGCCTCAAGAAGTTTCAAAAACACACCTGTTTTATCATTATTTGATGTAAAGGTTTTAACAATGTTACATATCCACAAAAAGGGCTTGGGAACCCTGACCATGACGATCTCATTGTGGTGGGTACGGAAAGCGCTAGCGTTCATGTATTGATTTTAGTTTAGAGCTTAAGGGAGATCAACCAGCCATAATAAACCTGGCTCCCTTTGTCATTACGTTGATGACTGCCTCGTGCAAGTTTGAGTTGTGCGACTATTCAATGTAAACTTGGAAGGGAAATAATTTCCTTGACTTACTTGTCTGTTAGTTTCCAATAAATATAAACTTAGAACTTAAAATACTTTTCCGAAGTGCCGTTGCCTCGGGCAAGACACTTTGTCTATAAAGTTGAATGCAGACAGATTCTACCGTTAGAGGCTTTCGGTGGAAAAGGGCCCTTGTCATTACGTTCCTGATCAAGCAGCCACGCCTTCGCTTCCTAGCCCCGATTACGGTTTTCTGTCCACTCTCACAGGTTGCTACGTTAGAATATACACAAGTTCCACCCACAAAACCGAAAGACTTGTATTCTTTGGTTCAGTAAAGAAGTCAGACAAGCTGGTCTTTGTTAAAAGCACTTGTAGTTTTTTTTCTCTCGCTCTAGTAATACAGAAGCACCACGGTTGTCGAAAAGTAAGTTTTTCTTTGCGGGTAAAATATCGGTTTAGATACGGAGCAGCTCATGAACAAGCCTTGTCTCCTCCTTTTCTGTCGTGACACGCTAGTACTCGAAGCGCCTGCTAGAGGCGCAGTGGTAGCAGCGCTCGCCCTTCCCCCCCGGTTGTTCACTACACTCCTGCGCGTACTCTAGGTTTATAGGAGACCTCTAGAGTGCCGCACCTATATATAGCGCTCGCCTCCTGCGCTCTCTCACCCACAGCAGCGTGGCGACAATATCCGCCTGATGGCAGCGCGTTTGAAATGCGTTTGTGCTGCATTGGCTGTGCTAAGAACAGTGCTTTTCTAACACGTTTGTGCTGCATTGAAGCTGGCGACAAGTCAAGGAACGTTTGTGAATACGAAGCTTAGACCCTTACCTTAGCAGTGCACTTCACCGGTCCTAATGAAGGAAAAATTGCCGCCCACATCTCAACATCACACGCGTCTTATCATTATACGTCGGCAAAACCTGTGCAGTTCACTCAGACTCGCTCATGAAATACATTTTCCTCCTTAAAATCACTCGGACTCCGACTCACCAAATTTTTCTAGAGCTAGACTCACTCGGACTCAACTCCACGAAAAGTTTCTTCAACCGGACTCGCTGACACCCAAACTCACCAAACATTACTCACCCGGATACACTGAGACTCAGACTCGTGGCTCGATTTGAGTGTGAGGGAGTCTGAGTCAGTCCCATCATTAGTTCATTAATCTCGAATTAGCTTTGTTGACCAAGATGACGATGCTGTTTATTACCAATTTATCACGTAATCGGTGCTATTCTTGGCACCGTTTGATATGGTACTTTCGTATACGAGTTATGAGTGCTCGCAAACCACTTAGCTCATTTTTATTAGAAGAGATGACTACATAAGACATATTTATCAAGAAGTACCCTGGAAGAGTTACGGGGGAGGGCGTCAAGGCATCCCCTCCTACGTTACTCACGCCTCAAATCATTATATATTGAAATTTCGAATCAACGAGACTGCTTTAGAGTGCGTGTGAATAGACGTGAGTATTCGCAACTTACGCGACCTATAGGTGGTGCGAGTGTAAATCCAACATGGTGGTCGTTGACGTGATCACCCCGAGACAGACAATACCCGAAAGTACACGTTTGGCAAATATTGCAATTCTTGGCGCTTCGGCGGCTCTTCAATTTATGTTTTTATGAAAGCAGGGGTGCGCTAACATACGATACAAGTGAATAAATGTTGGATAGCACATTGGGTAGATAAATAGGCGTAATATTTTAAGTGAGGAAAACACACTGTTGACATTTCTGGCAGTGCGTAATCGCGTGCAACGCCCGCTGTCATGTCGGAAAAAATTTATAATGACTCAGTACAAATTCCTCAGCAATATCGGAGACATTTTCGAAGATGTGCTTTATCTCATATTTTAGCTTGCATTGCACTCTGCCGCGAAGCTTGTCCAGCTCGCCAAAAAGCAGGAAAGAGACTGAGCAGATAAAAAAAAGTTTCGCTTTTCAATACCGAAGTAGAAGCACCAACTGAGGCATGTCCTATCGCAGGCATTATGATTTTATGACGTGTCCGTGATTAAAAAAAACATCAGAGTATGAAGAGAATAAAGTCGGCAAGCAACGAATGAAACCACTGGCAATTTGCAACTTTCACGTTTAAGAGGTGACGTTCCCGTTAATATTATTTGTATTCGGTGTTTGAGAAGTACAAATGGTAGCATAAAGCGGGCAAACAGGAAAAAACAACAACAACACTGGTAAGTAGTAGCGAACAAAGAATGCTTCAGATGTGGAATGATGCGATGAACTTCTTTAAACCGGCACTTTCATTCTATTCCAGAGGCGTAACGCATTCCTAATTAGTTCTTGCACAGTTTGCACAGTGACCGTTTCGAGCGGATGACCTGAACGCGAAAACTGATATTCGAGGTGCAAACTTCCAAGTTACTGTACTCGTACACAAAATCGGGGCTGCATACATTCACTCACCTTGGTTATTTGTGTGCAAATTGTAACCCTCTTCAGCATTCGCGGCTTCTTGGGGTGCTAATTGGAACGGGCGGCTTATGTGGCCTCCCGGTGAGCACTGTGAGCACCGAGGTGTGCCGTAAAATCAGTCGGCTTTTTTCTTTCTACTTTCCGTTTAATTCTCAAAGTCCCATCTGGCTATGCTTTTAGGCGTGAAACCTCAATAAATTGTCATTACCTTACTTCTCCTTCATTTTCTGTTAATAAAATTCGCAAGTTCTTGAACCGCAAAACGTATTCGCTGGCTCGTGTCAACTCAGAAAGGGAGGTAACCAATTATGTCCTCTGTAAATAAATGATATTCAAATATATAGCAAAGTCGTTTATCTCACCCTTAAGCTTCCTCGCGGACACAGTTCTGTGATGACTGATATGTTGGGTTCCTCGACGCAAAGTCCCACAAAGCGAACGAGGTTTTCATGCGTGAGGTCGTGTACCTGCAAAACATAAAAATGATTGGTAGACACTTATAATGACAGAAAACCTGGCTAATGGGTATAGCAATTAGTTGCTGGATAAGGTGAAGTGCGCGAACATGGACCAAGGAAAACAGGACGTGATCTTCGGCTGCTCTTTCACGCTTTCTTTCGCACGTATACACCATACGAAGAGCGGGGCAATGTTATTCTTTTGAACTTTATAGTGAACCTCATGGCAACGCAGACGGCGAAGGCAAAAATGAGTCTGCATTGTCCATAAAATTTCTGTCATGATCAGAAAGATGTGCAAGACCTGAATACACAATGAAAAATTTTTAGCGATGGCTGTTATACTGATAAGAAATTTTCTCAACGATTCCGCACGTGTGTAAGGCTGTTGTCGGATGCAGAGCGAGTTTGTCATTTACATAGCTTAAGAAATAATATTGATAACACATTCGCCTCCAAATTGCTCACGTTTTCTCACTGAGGATCCTGTCGTTTCGGCTGCTCTCTCACTGAACAGCCGCGCATCCTACGTCATGTGGTATGCTGGGGATAACGTGCGCATACTTCAGTTTTCACTAGGTGGTGGACACAAGGAGCCACGGGTGACTAATAATAAACTCTAAAACTGCGTTTCGCTAAGTTAAATATACTATTTTCTCTTGCACCTCTCTAGCACTATTCAAACCTTGAGAAGCATTCACACACCTCGGTCGTTCTCTTTATATCACTGCATCGACAAAGTAGAGCCTACAGTTCTCACCTGTCGACGGCATGTGACGCATCTACGCCTTAATTAATTATCAATATTTAACCTCTATCCTTTGCCCGAACACGTAACTCCGTCCGCCTCCCCATCCTACTCTGTACGATGGGCATCAGAGAGCTGCTTTTGTTCGCGTTTCCTTATAAGAGGTCAATGCTTATAGACGTCAAATATTCCATTTAGGTACATCTTAAAAGCTTTGGGACAGCAGTATCAAAACTGCGTGATAATGAATTTGTAACCATTTCGGAGATTAAAAGTAAACAATCTGAGGCATTGCTTTTTGAGAAAAAGATCAGAGCACTCTGAGCACGCTTGATTTGAGAGGAATTGAATAAACATTTAGAAGAAGCAACGTCTCACATAATTTTCTTAAATGGGCATTTAAACCGCATCAATATTTACTTCTCACCATTTTAATCTCAGCCAGGAGCTGCCTGTTGACGTGGATCTTCTTGACGTCCAGTGGCTTAATTGCCACTCGTATTCCCTGTGGTGTTCGAAAGAAATAAAAATGAATAAAGAAAAGCGCGAAACCGTAATATCAACAGAGTCGGAGTGAGATTTTCACCTTGACGGTTCCCAGCTGAACGCCAGATATCTTCAGTCCTTGTAATGTGCTGACGTTAGACGTTGACTTCATGTACGACTGAAAGCGGAGAAATGGAAGTTTTATATATGAAATGCGCAGTTTTAGGCTTCGGTTTGTTCCCGGTCGCCACCAGCATAGTAGAGCTCCCTCAAAATGGTGCCCCTGATCGGAGGAAAGTCTCTAAAATGTTTTCCCAAACACAAAAATTTATTTCTGCGAATGCTCCTTCACTAGCTGATATGAATGGTACATGTAGAATAAAGCTTTCCTGCATTTCTTCTTAAAAGCTTATACACACAATCTATTTATTTTCTAGCTTAAGATATTTCTAGCCCAAGATATTGCTTGTGGCATTTTTTCACCTGTAGTTGTTACTGATCTCCTTGTTCATTTAAAATGAGCATGTAGTCTTCTGCATATTTCTGAGTCTATATTGCTATTATCTGAACTGATTGCTACTTGCCATATTTTACCGTTGTACAATGATTGTACAAATGTAAAGTGTGACAGGTTCATTCTAGGGGACACAACTATACAGCATATGCAACGTCATAATGTAATTACCATGTTATTCAGTGATAATTATGGTTTGGCGACATTTTGCATCTCAGTGGCATAATAATTAGGAAGAATTTTTTAGGACGTTTCCAATCGCCTGAAAATCTTAGATGCATACCTTTCCTGCCTTACTTTGTTATGCACGGCTGTGTAGCACTGTAAAAAGCATACTCTGCATTTTCATTTTGATGAAAAAAAAGTACATCTTATCAACGCCAGCGGCTTTGTTGTGTGTCAATTATTCAATAGAATTCTGACAGTGAACGTAACGTCTAGTGCTGCTGTGCGTTAGAATATTTTCTTTCGTTAAGTGTTAACGGCGCTCTAAATACAGTTCAATGAAAATCATTCCTCTTTGCAACTCCCTAATTTCTCATTATTTATTTCCTGCGAAACTTCAATCTCAGACCAGGGGGTCCTTCCATTAAACGAAGCTTATGAATGTAGCCTTTGTGTACTTGACGCACACAGTTGCCAACATGACATTTTTAACGGGTCATTTATTATTCCTGAGACGAAAGCCCAAGTGATCTGAAGCATTCAATGTAGACATAGCCCGCAAATGATGTGGCGAAACACAGCTCGTTAACTTACTGGGACTACAACATGATGGCTTTCATGAACTAAAGGCAGCATAATCCCGTTGCGGTTGAGAGGCTGCAACAGTATAATGACGCGGCTGACTTGTTGCGGGGCTTTGTGCATGAATCATGGAAGAACTTGAAAGCTTTGTACACATGTCAGCTTTCTTTGTAAAAATTAACCATATTTCTTTCTTTTTAAGTTTATTTCTTTTTTTAAAGTTTTTTAGCACTTAACACTGACGAGCTACAATTTCAGATAAAATAACCACTCTATGCCTAAGTATCTCTTCATAAAACTTGAAATTCGGTGAGATGGCGCCTAGCTAATGAGAAATATTTGAGCGAAGAAACAAGAGATTCACTACAACGAGAAAGACAAGATATGTGCCCGGCCTATATCGTTCATTCTTGTGAATGTCTTGTTTCTGCACTCAAAAGCTTCCCACTGTGCTTCAAGTTAATAGAGAGTTTAAGAATCGAGGCCCCAAGGAGCTTGGGGACCGAAGGAGCTTGGGGACCGAAGGAGCTTGCGACGCGCCAGGGCGCATGCACAGAACCCAGCGCAATATTGGGCTCTTTCGTTCGTGTTGACCCAAAGCCCAAAAATCGAAAACTAGCGTGGGTCCTTGTGTCGCCGGCGAGACGAAGCAGATGCAGAGCGAGCCACGGTGCCATATAACCCGCGTCTTGCAGGATATTTACTTCGGCTGTAGGTGGCCCCCCGTGCGTTTGACCCAATGCAGTCTGTGTTTGACCCAGTTCTCAAACTCTGCTGATCCTCCGAACGCAAAAGCAACCTACGCAACGTAGTTTAGGGAGCAGTGTCTTGGGCCCCCAATTCTCAAACTCTCTACTATTAAAAAAATTAGGCACATCTGTACAGTTGTGACTGCGCAGGTTGGATTCATACCTTCAATTTGAAAATAGGCCAATTGTAGTATGTGCCTTTAGGGCTCATTTAATTTATGGTAATATTTGCATTTGGATATTTGCATGGTAAATATTTGCATGGTAATATTTGATTAAAATATTTGCATTTGGGAGCAAGCAATATTTGTGGGAAATCTTAATCGTAATCGATTTCTTGATACTCTTTATGTAAAATTGTGATATGCTACATGTTAATGATCCGTTGATTCATTCCCTATACGAAAACTGTTTTATTGGCGTTGACTCGTATCGCATTTTGATAACACCATGCAGGCCTAAATACGTTCGTGCTAACCAGGCGTTGAAAGTAAATTCGTTTTATGGGTTTACAGAAGCACAGCACTCCTCTGCAGGAGTTGTTACACCCAGTGAATTCATTCGAGCATGCAAAAATTTAACATTATTACAACAGAAAAGAAAAATAGGCATGCATATTCACAAGACACAACACGAACATAACACCAAGACGTTGTCGAATTACCTTCAATGTAACTGTGGAATAACTACGGGTCCTTGGTTTCCTAATAACATACACCTGTTGTGAACAACAGTAAAACTAATCTGTTGGCACGAATCGAAGATGAACAGATATATTAGCAAAACACTGAATAATGATACAAGTATGACTGGCACTTTTCACTACGCTCTTTCTTTATCATGGGCCGTTTCCCAAGTGCGAGCTGTAAGGAATTAAAGAACACTTGAGCAGGTTGTTGGTGAAAATGTTGCCTTTTTCACAAATGCCATGCCATTCTGTGCAATCTTGTTGAATTTTTACTTATGCGTGATGTGCTATAGCATCGTAGTGCCATAAGTTATATTGTACCTATGCTCTCTCGTTTGTACCTACCGCTGAAGTCGTTTTGTTACCCAGTGCTGTTGTACTCACTTGAACTGCTGTTTATAGGATGCAATAAACTTCTCTGCTTTTTTTTTTGGGGGGGGGGGGTTGACAACGTTTTGTTTCTTTTTTTTGTGCTATGGAAAAGTTGTCTCCAGCCACAATACCTTGTTCTGACCGATACATCAGCTGCGAACCACTATAGAACTAAAGCTCTGAAGAAATTTTTGTGAGATACGGAACTAAACAAGATAGTGGAAGTAGTTTTTGAACGTTAAACGTTTCGTTTTATTGCCACCTTTATCAAAATTATGAAAGCTGCTATTTCCTCTCTTTACCAGCCTCTGTATTTTACTAGCGCTGATAAGTAGATGATAAAATTTATTCAGGCCGTCCTGCCAGCTTATTGGTCACAACAATCCTCTTAGTGTCTCTTTTTCTCTCACCATCAAACATATTGAGCACTCGCCCACAGCATATCCATCGCATGTCATTAGTGACTGCACTAAAACTACCACACTTTACTCGAACATTGTGTTTTAAACGAGAAAAAGTTTTCTAACCTAGCAACACCCGTAGAAGTCACAAAAAATCTCTTCGGGTGCCACTTCCGCTTTTGATGAAGGCATCGATCGTAGTTCCGCTGTGCCTCATTCTATTGACGTGCACTGCTCATTCATCTAACCCTACTGTTGTGTAGTGAATAGGCGCTCGTCTTGTTGACCTATGTACCTTTTCTCTTTTGAATTCTCTCTCCCTATCTCTATTTATTGTTGTAAGCAGCTGTCTGTAGTTATATAAAACAGACGTTTTGCTGTAAAATCTTTCGAAAATACCTGGCACAGGGTACTTAGGTGCAACCGACCAGGTGAAAACTGTGATATCATGGTTTCTTACTTTGTATAAGGAATTCACGGTGTAGTTGTAAAATGAATTTTTGATGCCTTCTTATTCAAGAAGATACAACCTTGTCCTTTGCACAAAAAGGCAGGGTTAAACTAGGTTACATTTTCACAATAATATAAGAACAAGCAAGAATGAACTTCAAAATAATGAAAAAGCAACAGTGGCGTAGGGTGCACGGGGTGAAGCAAATTGCATCGTGAATAACGCAAGGTGTCGGGTGCGCGTGCCTTGGCAACGTGATTACGACGTGTGTTTGTACACTTACGGCCTGGCTGGCCATGCTGCTGTCGTTGTGGCTGGGAATGCTCAGCCTGGACTTGCTGAGCGCTTTACCCGGCAACGTAATATCGTCCCAGGATATTTTCCACCACTGGTCGTTGAGCTGAGATTCGTACTGAATTTTTCTGCGTGTGAAACGTTTCGCCGCCTTGTTACTGCACACCGAGGGCTTCATTATGACGATAATAATAGGCAGAAAACTGCACTCGCATGAGGCGCTTAATTATTCACGTAGTCATAGGGCCACGAAACGAGCATCATCAATACGGAGGGCTGCTTCTGAGCGGGCCACGTGCGTCGCGTCGATTAAATTAGAGCGCGCTTCACTCTATTGCACAAGCTGGCAAGAAGTTAATTAATAATATTTGAACTTGCGTAATTTACATCATGGCGTTCCCTTCGGTCGGACGAATTATACATCAGGAGCAATGATCGCCAGCCTTCTTTTTACGTAAGACCGTTTCTGCGTGTCCTGGAGAGTTCGAGTACTCTCATGTTTCGACACCTATGCACGTAAAAAAAAAAAACTTGCCAAATCGACTAGAAGCTTTCGAAATACATGTATATATATTCTTTAATATGGAGCGAATTCTTCCTTCCAATTATAGTGTTATCTCCTTACTAAAGCCTGTCTGCAGTCAAAGCATTACTTTTGTTGAGAGATGGGACTTCGACGATACGTTATGCAATAGCTCTCGTAACATTTAAAAAGTAAAATGCATAATCAATTTCAATCCCTTTTGATTGTCTGTTGTTTTCCTAAGCGTATATTTCAAACAGAAGCCTTCATTACAAAAGAGGTTAGCATTACTTTGCCAAGATGATCACGAGGTGTAGCGATAAGGTTGGCTGGCTAAGGAAGCTCCCCGATGCAGAAAACAGCGTAGAACGCACCAGATGTGTGTGGTGTGTTGGTAGTGCCTCTGCATTACGCTTTTTCCGCTCTGTTACTTGAACTGATCTTTGATGTCACTGGCTCAGAGAGCTATGCGAATATACATACACTCGACTATACTGGAAACAAATGACGGCAGCGTATATTATGCGCAACATGCTGCATGGGAGCTGATTCTGTTCGTAGATGTAAAACAGTTATTTATGAAGGAAGTGATAATACGTTTTGGCATGTTTACCTGGAACACGAGGTTTTTATAGGGCGCGTAGGAATATGCAGGGTAATTTTCACAGTATATTTCTTACTTTTACCCAAAGAACCGTCATACTCGATACACTACCCTAAAAAAAGGTGCTTGTTGTTTTTAAAACATTTTTGTAACAAGTGCCATATGAGTAAACTTTTACTGTATCCTGATTGCTAAACAACAATAATTTTTCTTCATTTAAAAACCAAATAGTATTATCCTAGACATGCCAAAGCCCTTCAGTGGCAGTGCCTGGCAGCAGCGAAAAACAGAAATATTATCAAACATACATTCGCATATAAAACCAAACAGCACAGGAGAGAACAGCTAACTTCCCGAAGGTGATAACTACATCATTTCTCTGACCGCTTTTTTAGCTTATGTTTCGTCCAAGTGCACAGTACACTTGGTGGCAACTTCTTAAAGTACAAAAGAAATTACTGTAGCAGTCGCGTGTTCCTTCTACGTACTTTGCGTAACGCTTCGGTACTACGAATTGATTCTTGGAACGCAAACACAATTCCAGTTTTAGATGCAAATATGACACGCTTCGATTTCGTTTACATTTACGTTATGAGCTCGTGCCTTACACTCTGTGTACACCTGTGCTTCGTGTTTAGTATGCCTTGTACAAGTATTGAAATATTTCATAGTTACGAACGGGTTCTTAACTATGAACCCACAATAACTCGCCCAACGGTCAGTGCTACTAAACAGGGTTTTAAGTATTTGTTGTATATGTGGACATGTGTGCTCATTTGTTTTATACGGACTCAGGCTCAAAACATAGCATTTCCTATAGGGTTGGTTTGCATTGTTACAGAACTGATGTCAACTGTCTGCAAAGATTCATGGGATTATCGTTTTGTTTCATAATACTTTGTTCGCTTGGCTACTAGGTGTAGTACGTGTGGCACTAAAGATGTGAGAAAATAAAAATGGGCTGTAGTCTGCACACACAAGTATACGTGAAAGGTTAGCTTTAAAAAAGGTGTCAAAAGCTGGGTGGTGCTCATTCTGAAAACTGCGGGGTGTATCGCAGGAGTAAACAGGCCAAATAACTTTTCAAAGTGTTCTTCTACTCTCGGAAATTATCAGATAGAGTTATATTCATTTTCGCTCGTTATGAAAGAAGAAAGGGAAACTGCTGATTTCTCATCTATCTTTCTCTGAGATACTTTTCAGGCCTGAGGAAATAAAACGTGGTTAAACTTCTACCTCTAATCTATACATGAATGCGACGGCACACTACTACTAAACACACATACTACTACTTACTAAACACACATAGCACTACTTACTAAACACACATACTAAACCACACACATACTAAAAAGTACTGGATGTGTTTGTTGTGGCGCTATACACGATTAACAAAAATAACAGCGTTTCAGCGCGCGTCAGTGAATTTCAGCGTATACTGGAAGGTGCTTGGAATTCTTAAAATATCCGCGTTTTTAGCTTCGGATCTGTGTAGTTAAATGGGCGAATATGACTTCATCCAATCGGTCACAATGAAAACCGAATTGGAACGATCATTTGATTCTCCTTATATAAATATTTGTTTTTCCCTATATACGAACGTGCACAGATAGCAGGGGATGCTGCCGTAACCCTAACGTACGGTACATCTATACAGTGAAGTCTTGTGGCTTTAGTCGTGGCACGGGAATGAGAGTGACCAAAAATATGTTCAAGGGTGTGGCGAGAACTGAACTGTTCGGCGCACAGTTAACAGGCGCGACGTTTCGCACACAGAAACGACTAACCGCTTAGCGAGTCAGCGCAAGTGGTGTTTATATAATCGGTTGCACCAGTCTTTTTTTCCTAATATTGAACGCGTTGGGTAGACGTTATTATCTCACGAAGCACAAAAAACACACATAAACACATGAACTACAATCCGGTTGGTTGTCACATGCGCGGAGACACTCAAATCTGCGCTTCTAAACAAGAGAATGCAGACAGATCACCAACGTTACTCATGACATGAAGAAATAAACCTTCATGTGCCGTTGCAATGTGATGTAGTAGTAGCGTGTGGGGCTCGCAATCTGTTGTGCACCCCCCCCCCCCCCTTTATTTTTCAGCTTTGGCTTCTTTTGTCGTAGTGCTCGTAATTAGCCAACCTTACGGTCTGTGCGTGAGGAAATCTGTAAGAAACAGTTAAAAAGTGCAATTTCGACCCAAGTTCTGCTAATATTGTTTTTTTCGTGAGGTGTGCTACTACTGCTTTCTTCGATGGAGTCTGGATACTCTGCTTCGGGCAGCGGTATGTCACTCTTGTTAAGGTGGAGTTCGTGGACCTTTTTTCAAGGAATTACTATACTTTGCCTCAAATAGAGGTGGTTGACCTTGGTAAAGAAAATAAGATATGGGGAAAGGAAGTACTCTTCAAACGAGAGTGCCTAGCACTTTCCTAGTTTTTAGAATGCGCAGAAAAAAGTGTAATGTACATAAGCAAGTGAAAGTCCCTCCATTAGTTTAGCATAAGACAAAGGTACTTACTTGATGATAAAAAATGCGGAGATGCCTGCTATTGCAATGAAGCCAGCCAAGGCAATGCCTGCTGTGGCGTATGGTGGAAATACTTCTGAGGAGCGCAAAAAGATTGCGACATTGACACTTTTAGAATAATTGTATCCTGCACGCTAAAAAAATAAAAAAAGACTTTATAGTACATTTGAGAGCAAACGCTCACTTGAAAGGACGGTGGAACATTTTTGATGCATGATTACAATATGAGGCCGATCGGTATAGTGGAGGCTGCTGAGGACTTGAGAGCCAGATAGTTTAGCGCTGTGTGCGGCCTGCCAATTGCAAATAATTTTCGAGGTCAGCTACAAATTGTTCCCTTTTTGTATAAATGATATCATACAACCAATGCTCGCACCATATTGCTAAATTCACGGCCATTGGCTGAATTGAGCATTGTGGGCAGCACAGTTACCATACCCGCCACGGGAGGCCGCCGCATGCCCGCGGGGCCACCCACAATCGCACTCAAAGGGAGCCACGCGTTCAGAAAAAAAGATGTGCTCGACGGAACGACATGTGAGTGGCTTAACAACTTTTCCTCTTGTCATTCCTCCTTGCTTAGCTTCCAGCGCCCTCGTAGGGACGAGAGGAGGGAGAAAGGAACTAGAGCGTGTGACAAATTTCTTAAAGTCCGCTTGTAACTGACTGCCTCCGAATATTGTCCCTGCAGTCAATTAGTGTGGCAATGAACATCTTAAATAAACCTATTATTGGGTATTTGAAGAAGTACTGCAGAGCTTCTTTAACAGTAAGTCGGTGCATGGATAGTGGGAAATGCGATGTAGAAGGCAAGATCACAGATGCATACGCAATTAAAAAACAACAAATCTCGTTAATTATGGACTTTAGATTTTTTTCTTTGACATTGTTTCACTTGAGGACCATTTTTCAAATGCGCATTACAAAACACACCAGATTCCTAAGTCGTGCATTTAGGTCAATTGAGCGTGATTGGATGGATAGGTGGAAGGGTTAAAAACTTTACTTAAGTCGTGACAAAAAAAATAATCGTGCTGGCACTGCGCGCAGGGCATGAGCAATCATTTTTGCTCAATGCGCTTCATTAAGCCGACGACAAATATGTCGCATCAAAAGCAACAAAAAAGTTCCTGTTCTGTGGGTCAACGTAATGCTGCGCTCTTTAAAAGAAACGCAGTGGTGCTCAACACTGATGACTAAGTGCAGAAACTAGCCTTTGAGAAAATTCACACAGCTTCGTAAAATATCTCACCGTGTAATATATTTGAGAACCCATATAGGCTAATAAATGTTGATCAAACCTAAATACAGAGTGAGATGTATGCTTTGCTTTAATGTCAATACAATAACCATGTAGTGGATATCTTAAGGGAAAATATACCTAAGCAAACCTCACCTTGCCCAAAAAACATGTCACGTTTTTTTTTCTGCCGTGTGTATTGCAATGCGTGGTCGTATTGCAATCATTAATGTAATGTAATGCGTAACATAAGTTACTTCATAGAAGTTGGCCTCTAGCCGACATTGTCCTACTGAAATCGCTATATTAAAACTACTACGAAATAAACACTGCAGTAAGCACTTCTTAAAATTTTTGTATACTTCACCCAGACCACCACAATTGGCGAGTTAAAGCAGGCTAGCAAGCGGTGAATCGAATATGCTTACAAGGATTGTTCAATGCTGATCAGCTTGTACACCTCAGCGGAATTTTTTTGGTGAAGCCCAAACACGGGAAGTTTCCCAGTTTTGTAACCTCAGGTTTAATTAACCTAGGTTCGATTCACTTCGTAAGCGCACTTCGCCGTTGGCCACAAAAAGTCGATAATGGAAGTCTAGCATTGCGATTGGCAGAAAGTATCGCAGTTCACAAGTGTGCCAGAACAAACGTAACAAGAAACCAAGAACAAACGGGACAGAATTCTGTGCTCATGACAGCCAATTTTCCTGAAAGTTTCGCTTGTGAAAAATAAAACGTCCTAAAACTACTCTATGAATGTAGGCCTTGCCCTTGAATCTTAAAGGAAAAATCTCATGCACACACCAAGGCTGAAGGCAATCGTCACATGATAACATAACAGGTATAGTACTATGCCGGATGCACTTGCCTGATCCTTGGCACTGCGGTTCGTCTCCTTGGAAACCGCATTCCGGAACGTCTAGTGGTGGGCCGTTCCGACTGCCGGGCCAGTGAATCTCTGTGCCCATCACGTATTCGAACTCTTGCGTCGCTCCTAAATAGGTGCCCACAGGCTGTAGCATAGAAGGAATAAGTTAATGGGAGCACAAACACGCATGCACAGAAAGTTGGGATTATTTCATGGTAGATAGTTATCATCGCAATGTTATCGTTACACGACCGCGCTTGTCACTTAGTTGTTAATCAGAACTCTTTTTTGTGTGTGCGCTTTCGCGGGAAATTTTTTTGTCGATGATCGGTATTCTCACAACTGAACTTGTGGAATCGCGGGAAATTTTTTTGTCGATGACCGGTATTCTCACAACTGAACTTGTGGAATAGCCGATGTCACGGTATTTTATACCCAAGCTAGTAATGAAAAAATCCACTTAAAGTTTATCACTTGACTCCACTGCTCTTTTTACGTGTTTATTACCCTGTAAAAGCAGTCAGGCGTAAGTCACGAGTTCCGGGGCCATATTTCATTTTTATAGTATTTGCAATATCGCTTCAGAGATTAAATGAACTGCCCGTGCATGCGTGAGTTCGTAGGGACTAATACTGCGTAGTTAACAATAGTTTCGCGTGAACAGTGTGTGCGTTACATCGTTAATGCCGCTTTCATTGTTATCGTTAATTCTCCATCTGATGTAACTTCTTTTTCTGGAGGCACGCGTTTTCTTTTTGTGTCTTTAGCATTGTGTCCCGTCGAATCTTACAGCCTTTGACAAGGCTAATCATTAGTTAAAAAACAAATAAATAATAAATAAATAAATGACACGCAGTTTGGAGCAAAACTATTACTGCATTTGGAGCTGTCCTGGAAGTGACCAGATCGGCAGACGCCGGCATAGATGGAAAGTTGTTAGAAGTGTTGATGTTCCCTGTATGGTTCCACACCTGTTTAAGTGCAGACCTCTTATAAATGAAAAGTGCGCGCAACTACTTGCAACATACCGTCAGCTCCACTCGTTGGCGTAAAATCACAATAGTTTTAAAGCTTGTATGAAGCTGAAGTTTTCATTAGCTGAATCGACAAGAAAACGATAAACCTCTTAATACAAAATTTTGTACAACAATTCCAGCTGCTCAGAACCTTTCAATGAGCTCAATTTTCGTTGACATTCCTGACAGTTGATCTTAAACAGTTGACACTTATCTTAACACGTGTTACGCTCCTCTACCATAGGTGCCCAAAATGACTCTTCACTTACACCCGAACCTATGATTTGTACTTTTAGAAAGACATTTTATGAAAATTTTAAAAATCACAAGTAAGCACTCCATCGAAAGTGCTCTGTTAAGAAACAAGAGTTTCATTGAAAGTCGTTCCTCTTAACACCTTGACTAAAAAAAAAGGCAGCCGTGTCGTGAAGCTGTGATGAGGTATATCAATCTTAAAAGATACACCTAACGAGTATTAACGTTCTGGAGCATCATGGCGAAAGTTGTCTGTACTTACCACCATTACACCTGTGTCTGGATCGAGGTCGTTTAGAGTGTAGTCCGCTTCACGGTCTCCGTTCTCATTGATAGAAATGTCTCCAGTCAATCCTACGCGCAGAAAACAATATAACAGTAATCCAAAAAGGCGTGAATGCTCCCGTAAAAAGAAAGTTACGCAATATGAGATAATCATGTGAAACCATAAGTTATCTGCAACGCGAATGCGAATAGATTGTTACATGAAAGTGCGGAGGCTTGTGTTTCATGAAACAGCTCTCGCACATCTATATAAAGAAGTCTTACTGCGTGCAGCTTCAACGTTTTCATAGCTAGTTTATCATTTCTTGATGAAACCTGATTTTTCTCTCCGTTTGACATGAGCCAGCTATCTGGAATTGATAGAGATAGTTTGCCCCGAAGAGGGAAAGAATTCCTTCCGGAAGTAAGAACTAACTTGGGTAGTATGGGTAAACATTCGCTAAAGGTTTCTAAGGTGGTCTCCTTTTTGCGGACCCTTTCTGTTTATTCAGTTGATTGTATAATAGCAGCGCCCATGGTTTACCCAACATGGCAGCTCATCACCCACATTTATTGAGAATAAGGAACACCTTGCGTTTCCAGGTGATGGTGGCTGGTTGTTCACAAACAATATATATATATATATATATATATATATTGTGTTAAAACACGAAAAAACGAGCCTTAGGTATACACTTCTTTCCCTTATATATATATATATATATATATATATATATATATATATATATATATATATATATATATGTGTGTGTGTTTGTGTGTGTGTGTGTGTGTGTGTGTTTGACGTAAGATGGAATGAATGGTTTGTAGAAGCAGAGAAGGAAGAAGTGAGAAAGGAATAAACATGGCGTATGAGCCAGGCCACGTCTCCCATTTATCATGGCGTCACACGAGTCGACAGGATGAAGACATGGCCGCCACTCATCAGCCTCACATCATTCACGAAGCCACCGGCAATACTCCTCAACTGAATATCGACTACAGAAGAGGTGATCTTAGGCGCATGCAGTTACCGCCATCATGACAAAACCATGAACTGACCTTCCCATCCCCAAGTACGGAGCACAGGACGATGGACCTGTACAGGACTGGTTCGACCTGCTCGAGCTCCACGCTACCGCTGCATCATGGTCGGAACGGGAGATGATCGCCAACTTCACTGACTACATATCCGGTGAGGCAATTAGGTTTTACCTCACACACATATTCGAAAACGACGAATCATGACAAAAGATTAGAGAAGAGATGATTGCCCGTTTTAACGACTACGACAGACTTCCTCATTACGAACCACCCGCATACAACCCCACTCAGCCGCCACAATCCACGCTCATTTCTCAAGGAACATAGCCTTCCACCACGTTTCTCTTGACGAAAGCCGGTATTTTCAAAGTCGTCGCTCCAGCACACGACATGAGACGTTGCTTACACACCTGATGCACTTTATTCTTCGTCTCGCATACGTGGTACCACCCGGGTTTCAATCACGCGGCTTTTCAAACGCTCCTGACGCTCACCGTTTGCCTCATGAGGACGCCGTGTTCACGATAGACGAGCTGACGCACCGGGAAAATATCCTGTCGAGCCATGTTCCTCCCGCATAGGTTCATGCATCATCGTCCGGTTCATACGCACTCGACAGTCGAAGTGAAACAGAAGGCTCCGATACATCGAACATCGCACGCTGCCAGGCGCAAAAGCTCTTCGTAGTGAACAGTGTAGAAGAAGCTTCTGAAGAGCTTTCTGTCAACTCTGAAGCATTATCTTCATTGCCCGAGCTGCATTACAACAGCCCACAGACTATCAACTGCCGACTGGACACTACATCAATTTGTGTAGAAAAGCGGCATGATGTTCAAGAAGCGCTCCCACCTCAGCAGGTTTCAATACAACCGCAGAAACACCAGCAAAAGCGAGTCCAAGGATTCGAGACATTCCAACGGATACACCAACAAGGACAACAATGCAAAGCGAGCCTCTTAAAACTAACTCAAGACGTGACGCATATACGCATAAAGTATCGGCGCCACAACGCATTTGGCACAAGAGATCAAGACTGCGCCTATGATTACAGCTCCGAAACTACAGAAAACTACGGAAGAGACGAAAAGGCACCATCTGTAGAACTCGGAGATCAAGACACCATTCCGCCAGCCGCGACCATTGCACTCGCAAACTGGAAACACACCGTCTGTTCCCGCTACGACACACAATTCGACACCTTCGACGCCTGAACCTCAAATGCTACAGGGACTCCCAACCTAGTCCGTTCCTCACAAGAACTCAGCCGATGTCATCACAAGTGCAGATCTCCAGGGTGTGGTTATGCCATCCAGGACGCAACATCCAGCCTCGTCCACCCAAGTTCTTTTAGACATGGCCGGACTGTTTCCCTCTGCTGTGGATTTTTTGGGCGAGTTAAGGAACTTCCTTCGGAAATAGAACTATGGTGCATTTTGACATTTTTCGCTTTAGCACTCTGCGTTTTTGTTGTTTTGTTAAGCGTCTGACGCAGCTTCTTCCGGGGGAAGGGGGAATCATGTGACGTATGATGGAATGGATGGTTTGTAGAAGCAGAGAAGGAAGAAGTGGGAAAAGAATAAACATGGCGTGCTCTGGGGGTTTGGCTGAAATCTGAGTAGCCTCTACTGAATTTCTTCTTGGATAGGCGTATCTAAAGCCTTAGCATTGATTAGCTAGTACCCTTCTGGCTAGTCAATCCAGACAGATGCCGCTTTCTTCGCCTGGACCAGGGACTTATCTCTGGTCTGCTTCTCTTTCACCGCAGGAGCTACCAGTGGACCAGTTCCTACGCAATGGCGTCGCTTCCGTTCCTGTGGCCCTAGTCCCAAGCAACGACGGAGTCATTAAGATGAAAAACCCTAAAGTGATCCAGTCGGAACTCAAAGCAGCGACAACTCACTATCACACCATCACAGAGGTCCGGCAGTTTGGCAAGGGAGGCATTGTCTGCTTTTCTCCTGACCAGCTCTGTGTCAAAGACTTACTTAAATGCTCGATGTTCGCTACCAATCCGGTGAGCGCCTTCATTCCTCCTCACCTAGCATGCGTCAGAGGTATTGTCCGAGGCGTAGACATCAACATGACTCCAGCTGAGGTCCTAGAGATGTTCTCTGAGGCAGGTGCTATTGCAGTTTATAGATGCTCACGAGTTGTAGAACAGACAAAGATCCCTACTGAGTCTGTAATTGTCACATTTGCCGGGTCGATTCGCCCCACTGAAATCAAGGCGTGGCCTTTAATATTCAGAGTCGAACAACTGTCACCTCGTCCCCTCCAGTGTCAGAAATGTTGGCGCTATGGACACACTTTAAAAGGATGTAGGTCAGCTCCCAGATGCCGAAAATGTGGTGAGGCACATACTGCAAATGAATGCAATTGTACTGAAGAAAAGTGTTGTCTTTGTCATGAGCAGCACTGCGCAGATAACGCTAATTGCTCAGCCAAAGCGCGGGAGACTCAAATTATGGAAATTGTTGATCGCAGACGCTGTTCACGAAAAGACGCCATCGCTGAAATTCAGGCAAGAACCCAGGGATATGCTGGTGTTGCAGCCCGACATAATGCAACTTTAGAAGCTTCTCTTTCAGTGTCCATTGCAGACATGATTGAAAAAGCGATGGAGAAAGCTATAGATCGCCTGGCCACCACCCTTTGTGACTCCTTATCTCATATTGTAGCCACTCAGTTGACGCAAATATATGGGACACCAAGAGATAAGAAGGATACTTCCCAAGACAACGTAACTCTCCCACCAAGTGAAGCAGACGCAGAGTCATCTCCTTCAGGGGTACAGGCTGCAGGGCCCTCTTGTACAGACAACCAGAGGATAGGTGAAGACATACTAGAGGATGATCAGGATTATGATGATATGGACATGGACATCAAATCCCTAAAGCGCACTCGATCCCCTGTCTCCAAAAATACTGGCTCTTCAAAACATTCAAAAAACAAAAAATACCAGAAGGAGAACCTATCGAAGAGCGATTTTCTTAAAGACAGCATTTTAGATAAGGTAGTTGCCGAAACAATTCTGTCAAAATGATAGGTTCTATCAAAATTCTTCATTGGAACTGCCGATCTATTCATTCAGCTAGTACAGATTTATTGTATTTATCTTGTAAATTCAATCCAGACATTATTGCACTGCAAGAAACGTGGCTGTCAGCACATAATTCGTTTTACCTACCTAATTTCCGGTCTTTTCGCCTGGATCGCCCATCCAAAGGTGGAGGTTTAGCGTTCTTTGTCAATAATAAAATTAGTTCAAAGATCAAAACTTCGTACAAAAGTATATCCCCCGAATGTGAAATTTTCGCTTTAGACATCACCTTGCCTGGATGCTCTCCCTTCTCTCTGGTAAATCTTTACTTTCCTCTGGGTGTACAGGACACGCGATGTTTAGACATGGCTGTTAGTTCGTGGTGCACAGAAAAAATTATGGTTGGAGATTTTAATTCTCACCACACTAGTTGGGGTTTTAGGACTGATCAATGTGGACAACGCTTGTGGGACTGGTCTATAGACCATAATTTATCATGCCTCAACGCTAGAACTCCCACATTTATCCGAGACCGATCCCGCTCTGCCTTAGATTTGAGTTTTATAAGCTCGGGTATTTCTAGCGTATCTTGGACTACTCTAGACTGCGCCACCAACAGTGACCACTTACCAGTACTGTTTGAAATTTCTTGCCCCATTATTCCATCTTACTCCCAAGCTCGAACCTTTATCAATTATTCCAAATTTAAAAATGACCTAGAAGTTGCTTTGACTACCCCCACTGAAGACAACGATGAAAATAAAGCCATGAAATTAAGTGCGGTAATTAAAAGAACGTTCAAAAAAGCAGAATTTGCTATTGAGTCTGATACGAGAAAGCCTTGTAGTCAGTGGTGGAATTCTGAGTGCTCTCGTGATCATAGACGACGACAAGCGGCTTGGAAGCAGCTAATTCATAATCAGTCCCCCAAAAATTGGGCAGATTACAAGTTTATTGCTGCTACATTTAAGCGCACCGTGGCTAAAGCTAAAGAAGACTATGACAAAAAACATTTCGACTTTCTTTCCAAACCTAGAAATAAGAAAGCGTTATTCCGATATATGAGATCGCGCAAAATTCTGCCGTCTCTAGCTAACTCTGATTATGACAGGTTATCGACGGAAGAAATGACTAATTCGTTAGAGGCAATCGGAAGAGGTTTAGCTAACAGATTTTCGTCGACTTTGACAATCAACTGGCAAAAGTCCTCTATAAAGACTGACTACGAAAAAGTGACATTGTCCGAAATGTCAAGCGTAATTAGAAACTTACCCTCTTCGGCTCCTGGTCCTGACGGTATAACAGTTCCTATGATTAAAATTTTATTCCAGATATCACCCGGCGACGTCCTCAACCTTATAAACTATTCCTTAAGCAATGCCTGGATACCACATGACTGGAAAATAGCTAGAGTGATTCCCATATTAAAAAAACAAGGGTCAGGTTTTAACATTGACAACATCAGACCAATCTCTCTAACATCTCACCTGATCAAAATTATAGAGAGAGTTCTCAATAATAGAATAAAAGTTTGGATGGCTGACAAGCTAATATTGAAACCATTTCAAATAGGTTTTCGTAGCGAATGCTCAATTTGGTGTGCTCATGCCGACTTAGAGAGCCGAATACAGCTTGCCCGAAAAAGACGACAATACGCGGTACTAGTAACACTAGACATAGCTAAAGCTTATGATAGCGTTGAGCACTCAATTTTATTGAATTCTTTACACGAATGTGACTTTCCGCGATATATTGTTGATTGGGTAGCAGAGTTTCTAAAATCGAGAGAATTTTATTGTGCAAAGGATGGATGTCACTCATCTAAATTCAAACAGCAACGTGGAGTACCTCAAGGGGCGGTCCTATCTCCGCTGTTATTCAATGTGTTGATGAGCTCAATTCCCATTGAACGAGATATCACTGTCTACATTTATGCAGACGACATTGCTTTTTTCGTTGCAGACAGTGACATTTATTCTTTGCATCAAAAATTGCAAAAGTACATGTATTCTCTTGAAATTTGGCTGCATTCAATTTCATTGTCTCTAAACATCAGTAAAAGTGCGCTCCTGGTGTTCCCTATAGCAGATTCTATTCAAATTTCAGTACTTTATAATCAGGAACCGATTCCACAAGTAGAGTCTATCAAATATTTGGGCATTATTTATAACGAGAAACTTAACTGGAGCCCTCACATAGACTATAACGTGGCAAAGGCACAACGA
The DNA here is from genome assembly GCF_013339725.1 of Rhipicephalus microplus. Lineage (NCBI taxonomy): Eukaryota > Metazoa > Arthropoda > Arachnida > Ixodida > Ixodidae > Rhipicephalus > Rhipicephalus microplus. The sequence continues at coordinate 102,047,267 of NC_051170.1, forward strand.
GCTTCAGGCTTATTGCGAAGGTTGAGCAACAGAAAATATGGGTTACGTAGACACACCTTATTAATGATATATAAAATGTACATGCGCCCAATACTCGAATTTGGGTGTATATTATTTTCGGGTGGCCCTACGTACAAAATTAAACCGTTAGTTCTATTAGAGCGAGAAGTGTTACGGTTGTGTTTGCGACTCCCCAGGTATGTCGCTATTAATGTACTATATCAGGAAGCTCGCATACCTACTATTCTTTGCCGATTCCGTATCTTAACAGTACAAACATACTTGAAATTTTACGGCTTATCAGCGAGACGGTCTGCATATGCCTTTATTAGTGACCCCGACGCCTTCTTCCTCGCTCACTGGCCACGCTTTCGTACTCCCCAGATTATTTTTGTACAAAAGAAACTTGAAAGCATAAAGGTGGATATCAGATCGGTAATTGGAACCAAAGCATTAAATCACAATATTACGATAGAATGTGATGAAATTTTTCCCCCACTATCTAAGTTTCAATCTTCGAGTTACTTAAATGACAGGTTAGAAGACTACATAGCTCATGCGGAAATAAAGAACATAATAGCCACAGACGCTTCTGTGAATAAAGAAAAGGCAGCAGTAGGAATCGTCTCAGATTACCTCGGTTGGTCATTCTCGGTAAGACTACCAGACTTCACTCCGGTTTTCGAAGCTGAGCTCCTGGCTATTATTTTAGCGCTACGAAAACTTCCTTCAAACGAAGAGAGTGCAATGATAATTACTGATTCTCTTTCGCTGTGTACTACTCTCACAGCTTCAGAACAATCAAGAGCTCTAGCGACATTACAAACATTAGTTCCACCTCATGTGAAGTTCCTGAAGTTAGTCTGGGTCCCGGGACACTGTGGCATACGGTTGAATGAAATAGCCGATTCACTATCTCGAGCCACACTTGATGGCCCTGTGATCTCGGTACTACCAGAATCGGAACACATAGTGTCGATCAGATATAGAAAATGGGCTATTTATACGGATATTATGGAAAATATTACTAAATATACGGACTATCAGCACCTAACATACCCCTGGAAACCTCAGTGGAGTCAATCTAAAAAGTTAGAAGTTATTTTAACCAAATTTCGATGTCGTGTCCCTCCATTAAACTTTTACTTGCACAGAGCTGGTCTGGCGATATCCCCCCTGTGTCCATTCTGTGAAGAAACGGAAACAATAGAGCATTACTTTATAACATGTAAAAACTATTCATTAATTAGGAAAAGACTTTTAATTGTTCCGTTTCAAGCAGTAGGTTTAAATTTAACTGCAGATAATGTTCTAAGTTTCGGTGCCTTTAGCTTGGGACATTGCCACAGGAGCGTATTCGATGCTGTATGCAATTTCATTCGAGAATCAAAGCGCATGTCATAATAATGCCTGCTTAAATATATTTCTGAAGACACTTGTCTAATTTTGAATGAAATTTGCATATTCATTTGATTGTGACCGGGTGAGATAAGCTCGATTGTCTGGTCTACTCAAAATTTCTGTCTTCCACTGTAGTATTACCTCACCTTTTCTCTTCTTGATTCAATCTTCAATTATTTGTTTAGTTTAATATTCCTTTTTAGTTAATTATTATTTTCTATTACATCATTAGTTTTTTCATTAAGGATAAACCTTTTAATATATCTCATATAGGATACTTCTAGATTTCATGGCCAATCCCCCATAGTGGGTATGTGCCAGTGCGAAGGGGCAACAACAACAACAACATGAGCCAAGCCACGTCTCCCATTTATCATATACGCAATTAGGTGGCTCGGAGGATAGCCGCCGTGGTAGCTCAACGGCAGAGCATCGAACGCGTTATTCGGAGGTCGCAGGTTTGGATCCTGCCCACGGCAAGTTATCTTTCCACCCACTTTTCTTTCTTCACATTTACCTTAAAATTTGGTCTAATAACCTCCCCTATACTTTTCTTTCCATTGTTGTCTGTTATATTTCATTATTATTTTGTCAAAACACGGAATAACAAGCCCTTAAGTATACACTTCGTTCCGCCAATCAACCCGGTTTTGTGCTCTCTGCTGCCACATTATACCTGCAAACTTTAACCACCTAGTTTTTTGTCTTCTCTTCATGCGTTTGCCTTCTCTGGGAATTCAGACAGCTACCCTTAATGATCAGCGGTTATTTTGCCCACGTGCTACATGCCCGGCCCACGTTCATTTCTTCTTGATTTCAACTATTATATCCTTCACCCGGTTTTTTCGCTGACCCACTCTGCTCTCTTCTTGTCTCTTAAGGTTACACCTATTATTTTCTTTCCCATCGCTTCCTGCGTCGCCCTCAACTTAAGCTGAGCCCTCTTTAGCAAGCTTCCAGGTTTTTACTCCTTAGGTGAGTACCAGCAAGATTGAGCTGTCATATACGTTCTTCTTGAGGGTTAGGAGTAGATTATCATTAATAATTTCAGAATGCTTGCCGAATGTGATGCAACGCATCCTTATTTTTCTAGTTATTTCACTCTCATGGTTCAGCTCCGCGGTCACTACCTATCCTAAGTAGATATATTCCTTTACAAGTTTCAGCGTCTCTTTACCTATCACAAAACGCAAAGTGCTCCACGTATCGCGAATGCAGAGAGGAGCAAAAAAAAAAAAATCAAAGGGAAATGAATAAGGCTGCCCAGCTCCACATTTTCTTCGCGCTTGTCACCGTTCTTATGAAGCTGTTTTGTTGCACACTTGCGCAACAATATCGGTGCGTTCTATGGTTCCACAAACACACACACAAATTCGATAAAAACGGCACGCTTAATTTGGGTAGCATGGCACCTGTAAGCGCTGGTCTAGACAAAATAACAGAAAAAGTGCGTAAAGAACCCTGCGAATTTCTGTAACTGCGCTCGTATACTAAGGAATCAAAAATTTTTCGCGGGATTCGATTCATGAAACAGTGAAACTCGTTAGTTATGCCATTCGATGGATACATAAGTTGTTGCGGAAACCCTTATGCTTGCTCACACAGCTCTTGTTGTGTTACCGTAGGTTTTTTTTTTTGCAACATGCAATTAAATTTCATAGTAATCGTGCAAAGGAAAATGTGCACCAACGCAATATATTTAGGGGTAGAGCAGAAACTGAAGCACCGAGATCACTCGTACAGTTGCAGTAGGAGTTTAAAAATATCTTTTATAAGATTGCTTCGTTACACTACGAACCACGTTCGTATATACTCATCACGTTAAACAATCGCATGCATAAGGTCCAATACTGATTTGCTGTAGCCAAAATTTTACTAATCAAAAGTAGTACTACGCTAACTACTAAACTAAGAAAATGCTGAGCTTTAGCGACTAAACATCTTTAATAAGGTAAACTATATATATACGCTCTATGTAAAGCAGTATGAAGTCGGTTCATTTACCTAATTCCTTGGCTTGGTATCCGCTAGATTTATCATCTAGGAGAAGAAAAAAAAAGATATTTTTATTGTTTTAAAATGCCTACGCTAGTCGAATAAAGAAGTATTCATGTTCGACTTTCCATTTAATTTGGAGATGTCCATTTCAACCCTCACACGCACGTAATATTTCATTGTTCATCAAAATGGCACAGTTTACGTTAGCGCATACTCAAAATATGTTGGAATGTTGTGCGCATTCAAGAGAAAGTAATGCAAATTAAGTTTTGTTACCCCACAAATAGCGCATGAATTGAAGATGCGTAAATATTACACGCCCCTGTTAAGTGTGCAAGCATTGTGCGTATATAAATATGCAAATATGAAAGGAGATATAAATTATGTTTACATTGACCGTTGCCCGTCAGTATATTATGGTGCACATCATAGAAAGTTCATTAAAACCCAACATTGCCGTGATTGTCCTGCAAGCTTTCGTGTGAAATCGAGAAGCCAGTGAGCTTGGATACATTGTTTCATTTTATTTTCAAATAAAAATACGTCTTTTCTCAGAACCTTCGTTTACTGTGTTATATGATGGTCGGAGATTGTTGTAGCTAGCGGGTTGGAACATTGCTTCACTGTTTCGATTCGGTTCATAGGCGTGTTCATATTAGGCCCACTTGTTCATTCTGTTTATACCCTAACGTTCTGTTGATTCACTGACCTGCCCTAAATGTGTTGTTCCATAGTCTGCGTGCTAGTGTTCTGCCGTCTCGTGGATCTCCACCATCTGCCAGTGTTTCATTGAGAGACCAGGCATACATAAGGACGCTGTCGTAGAAAGCCGCCACAACAGGATTGATCTGAAATATGAGAGTGTGGGGTTAGCAATATTCAATGAATTAGTGACTGAAGCAACTAAATATGATACCTTAAGCCTTAGCAGTGCTGAAAAATTGAAACCAAAGAGACCTTTGCAAAGTAAGTATTCTTTTCTTAAATTTAGAACTTGGAGAAATATTGTCCTTGTATCAGCGTTTAGGAAGTGTGACATTTCAATCGTGATGCACCAGTATATTGCTACTGCATCCCCAAGGTTTACCATCGTAGAGTGCGACTGTGCTGACTATCCGCTAACCACTTCACTGAGGGTGGTAGTCTCTATACGAAAATCTTCGCAGTAAAATTTTTTGCTGTATTATAACTACGAAAGCCAACTTTTTAGCAGTTTCTTTAAGAAATGCAAACACAAAAATCTCGCATAACGAGAAAAGTGAAGTATGTAAGCTTTTGCACAAATTTTATTCTGCAGTTCAGTATAGCTCAGTTTTTCAGCTTTCCGAGCTCAGAGCAAACGTTGAGCTTCCATGGATACTGAGGGTACGGTACGATTTGAAAATTGTACCGCCTGGTGCAGGACAGTGCTTTCGGTAAGCTATGTTGGGCCAGTTGATGCATCGTTACTAGAGGTACGATGAGCTTAAAACCGCAAATAACAAAGAAGAAATAGAAACAGTGCGAACTCCCAAATGAGTTTATTTTCTTGAAGCATTCGAAATATGGATGCTCTTGCGGGACATGCGCAGAACAATTTCTCTTAGTGCGCGTGCAGGGAAGAACAGACAAGGCATCAAACTCAGGTCACAACCACAGTGTCTGAGAAACAGGAAAAGTAGATAAATCCTGAAGTACAAAAGCTTGATGAAAAAAGAGCCCACACCTGCGCTTCGTTCAAACCCCGACGAGCGTGTACGTGAAAAATAAACTATAACAATTTAAAAAATGACGTGCACTCCATAGCAAGGACAGCTAAGAAACATCTAGATACAACAGTTGGTGTTCACTATTGTGCAACAAAGCTGAGCACATGCCGACGCGAGAATTCCCTTTCTTTCTGATGTGAAACGCTTTCAGCTCTCTTTTTCAGCTAAGAATCGAACAGGGTCTCATTTGCTCTTTCACTGTGCTTCGTGTGGCTGTAAAGCGCAGTTCGATTACACGCGACTACTTGGAAGGAGATGAGATACGCTGGCTCAACAAGTTCTGGAGACATTTGCCTATTCTTGATCGCTATTGCCTGGCTAGGCCATATGCCTGGCTAGGTCATTGCCTCCCTGATCTCTATTTAGATAATGGCATAGATATGCTACTGGTAACGATGTTTGAAATACACGAAATAAATTGTATATAAGCGATACCCTTTGGATACCTTTATGTTATATGTTATAACGTGCGCGTCATTAATTAGCACTTCACCACCTAATTTTGTTGACAGAAAGGTTTAGCTGACATTAATTTTGTTGGCAGAAATGTTCAAGCTGATAACAAGGTTTACTAATTGTTAAAAGACAGCCTCGCCGCGGTAGTCTAGTGGCTAAGATACCAGGGTGCTGACCAGCAGGTCGCGGGATCGAATCCCGGGGTCGGCGGCTGCATTTCCGATGGAGGCGGAAATGTTGTAGGCCCATGTGCTCAAATTTGGGTACACGTTAAAAAGCCTCAGGTGGTCGAAATTTCAGGAGCTCTCTACTACGGCGTTCTTCATAATTATATGGTGGTTTCGGGACGTTAAACTCTACATACTAATCAATTGTTAAGAGACAGCGATGACACTTGAACGAAAGTAGCATGAAAATCTACAGTCCGCAACATATTAACCTCAAAGATACTCATGATGCCATGATGCATTTATGAAGGATGAAATTACTTACATCATGGTCGTAGATCAAGGAGTTGTAGTTATCTCTCGCATACTTGATCAGCAAGGCCACAAAATTTCGGTACTCCACACTTGTAGGAACGCGCACTCGGATCACTAGAAGCGACTGATACATTAGTTTTGCCACCTGAGAAAAAGAAAGAAAAGAAGGCAAAACAGAATTTTTGTTATGCTTTACCATTCACATCGGAAGAAAACTGACACATCCGGCTGGGCAGTGGCGGTACGACGTAGGGACACGCATTTATCAGCAACGTGCATGAGAATATTTTTTAAAGCAACTGTGATCTATTTATGCTTTCAAATGAAGAGTCTGAGAACTTCATGTAGAACTCGAGAACTTCACGTGGCTGACAGTCCGTGCTGTTGCCATTGCTCCACTTTTATTTCAAGTCAAGTTTCTGAATACATCTAATAAATATAAAAAAAGAGCACGAAGGAAGTTTCGGCGGAGAAAAGGTGCTATACGTTATCTGCAGTACTTGGAACCATGCGTCAGCGTCACTATAGTAAGGGAGCGAGCTGCAGACGGGATTCACAGCTACACAACTCCTGCCTCAAGCAGAAAGAAAGACTACATTTCCAAAAGAGAACGCTAGTCTGAAAGCAAAGTTGGCCGTGCATTGGAGGTTTAGAAGTTGTTATCTTAATAAAAAAATTATTCTAGCATGGACTTGCGAGACTACGTATACGAAGCTTGGTGCGCGCCCGCCTAGTCTACAAACTTAGCACGTGCGCGTCTGGCCTACAACTGGTCAACCCGTACATGTAGGCAATCGATCGCGACCTCCAAAGTAATGGAGTGAAAGATTTGACCTGTGCGTTGTTGAAAAATAAAACATCGCAGCGTGCGCGTTAACTAAAAGTGGACTGTCGTTCTCCGTGTCAAATCGGAGCCTACTGTCTCTCACTGTCCGTTGATTGGCAGTGATCGACATGTTCAAGTAGAAAGTACCGGTCCATCACTGCGTGCTTTGCGCCTTCACAGGTTTCTCCCATGTGCAACGCCGCGATGAGCGCTAGCGTCAAATCTGCCACGAGTGTAAGCGTTAGCACCCGCTACTTCACGTCTACACATAGCTCCCTTTTGCGGGAGATGGGGTGCTTTTCTCTAGAATCACTGCGTCGTCTGCACGGATATGGTGCTCAAACCATTCGCAGAGTTATGCTATAGTGGGCTCCACCGGGATCGTGGTCGCGGGTTCGAATCCCGGCTGCGGCGGCTGCATTTCTGATGGAGGCGGATATGATGTAGACCCTTGTGCTCAGATTTGGGTGCACGTTAAAGAACCCCGGGTGGTGCAAATTTCCCGAGCCCTCCACTATGGCGTCTCTCATAATCATATAGTCGTTTTGGAACGTAAAACCCCACCTATCAATCAATCAATCAATCAATCAATCAATCTAGTGCGCTCTGTTGGCTGTTAAATTGTGAGGGCTTGCAACGAGTCACGGTGGGCCTCTCACGTACGGCAAGCAACCGTATATTAGCATCGCATATCTCGGGCTTTTTCACCACTGAACGAAAAGGTGAACCGATTTCGTAACGTTGGGTGATTAATAGTATATTTTTGGCTGCAGTTTTCTCAATACTTCACTCAGAAATACACATTGAGATCCGCCAAAGGCACCAAGGGTGCCAAGGCATCTTTCGACGAAGATAGTGCCTAGTGGAACCACAACTGAGCCGTTGCAGACGATTTATTTCTGTTTATACAACCTAAATTGAGCAATGTGTTTCTGACCGTAAGCTACGGCCCTAAATAGTTGATTTGGCTCAAGAAAAAAAAACTAAAAACAGTATACTAGAAGTGAACCGAGCCGAAAGGGAAACGATTTTAGGGACAGGAAGTCAAATAACGTCACTTATTGAATGACTGCAAGTGGCAGGAGTTTGGGACGAGTGAGTTCGATATGTGAATGTTCTTCACATTTAGGTGTGAGCTCTTTCCATGGACATCATCAACATTCGTGGTCAGCGAAACAAAGAGAGGTTCGGAAAATTTCACGTTAGTATACGGTACCTCCATTTGATCGCCGACGTTCATTGGCACTTCCGTGGTGCGCACGTGCAAAGAACAACAACAATCTACGAAAAAAAAATTGGTTGAATCTTCTTTTATACATCTACGAGACACATGAGTAGCACTCTCTTTACAGATTCACAGTGATTCTAGTTTGAAAAGTCATGTGTCCTACCACAGGAGAGTGTCAATGTGACCCTCTAAAGAAAGTGCTTTGGAGGTGTCCTTCATACGTATGAATGAAGCGCCAAAGTTAAAGCGAAGTGTCAAGTAAGCCGAGTGGTCTTCAAGAAACGTGCGAGCTCACCCGGTTCATCCTGTCGTTCTGCTTGAACCAGCCCAGACCGTTCTGCTCACTCTGGCTTTCGATGAGATTCACGTTGATGAATACGAATTCTCCGTTGCCCATTCCAAGACTGTAAGCGAGTATCAGGACCCTTCTGACGACGTCTCCGCTGCACAAGATGATGAACACTGCGTGGAATAAAAAAAATAAATATTGATGCGACGCCAATCCTTGCCTTTGGTGTATGTTAGTGACCCACATATGGGCATTCGTTTGTCATGAGGGATTCTTGGGTTTAACTAAGTGTTTCGTCGCACTGCCGAGACTGATATATGAGGCCACGTATAAACAAGCTCCCGTTCGAGGTCTTCGCGAGTGGTTGTTGATCTTGGCAGCTCAGAATATTCCAATGAACTCAATCAATCAGGTAATAAATTACCTGTACGTCACCACACAGGCAAAAATGGATCAGGCGTTTTAGAGTTTCCTCTAAAACGCAACAAAACACACTTGACCTAAACCATGATACCTAAGGAAATGCAAAATTCATCTCACCTAAATAGCCAAATGAACAGAACGTAAACATCGTAAGACGAGTGCCACATAACGACAAACCATACGCAGTTGGTTTCGTTCAGTAGTGGTGCAGCTCTTTTTTTTTTCAAATATGTTTGGTCTAGTTACGGGAAATACACATAGAATAGCAGACACATAACGCATGGGCAGGAGAAAATAAATGTATACAAAACCACGTACTAAGCTCAGTGTTTCTCATAAATATTTGCGTCGACAATTGAAGCATTTGAATTTTATGCTCGATAGAAATTCTGACGAAGGAAATTGAGTTGGTGAAGAAAATCTAGAGGATCGTACATAAGCGCTAAGCTTTCGCCTACTTGCGTGTTATGCATATGCATGCTGTTGGGGTTAAAACATTTTTGTAGTTGTTGAGGAGGAGGACAAAGAATTATTTATTTGACGAAACGGTATCGTGATGCAAGACCCGCACCTATACACTATAGGTAGGAGGCCTCCTCATACCAGGAAACCTCTGAACTTCGCTACCTTCTTGGCCCTATAGCGATGAGAGACATCGTTGCTGGTCTGGGTGTTCTGAAGCGAGCTTGGCCTCCTACGTTTCGGGGAGGTGTTCGTTTGCTTGATCGGCGTCACAGCTGATCGGCGATAGCGATGTGTCTGTGTGTGATCGCATGGGCACGCGAGGATCATATTGCCAAGGTATCAGGTACGCTGAAAATTGGCCAGAAATATTCGTGCAATGTTGTATACAGCCCGAAGTGCGTGTAAGTATAATGTGTGTGTAGGTGTTGCTCTGAAGTCTTCTCAGTAGGATGCTGTCCTCTTGGTTGAATTTCAAATGTTGTGGTAGGTGCTTTCTGCGTTCCAGCCTATAATGTTGTAGTATTGCAGAGTACGTCCTGGGTACGGACTCATGGTCCGCAAACGCAGTGCTGGTGTCTCGAGAGAGGAAAGCTATAACCCGGTAGGCGTGATCACGGGCCACGGCAAATGTTACCTCGTTTCCCTCCACTCATGGTGCGCAGCAACCCATGTGATACAGGCGTACGGCATCTGAGTGTGTCGGCACTTCAGTAGCTTGAGTGCTTTGGCAGACTTTGGTCTTTGGAGTAGCTTCTCATGGCTTTTTTTTTTTCGAACTTCGCTCACTTATGTTGCATAGCAACCATCATTGTTCAGCCAATGCAGACATGTAACCACTGTACTAAGGGATCATTATTTTTCATCAGAATCACGAAATAACTTTTGAACACAGCATGCGAATCATTACAAATATATACAGTTAAACCTTCCTGATACTATCACGACACACACGAATGGCGGGGTGATAGGATCTTTAGGAGCTTGCTCACCAATCTTCTTATGCGCAGAGAATGTCGCTTGGCGTGCGACATTCTCTCAAGGCGAGCACGAGCGCTTTTGGCATACTTCCTTCCTCTTGAGGTTTTCGTGTTGTTGCGCATAAGCTTTGTGAAGTCCTGATGGCAGATCGCATCTACTAATTATGAACACCTTGGAAGTGAAGGCAGCGGAGCCCAGAGTACGCAACGTGGCTGCGATGCAGGCCCGCTGCAAGAACACGCGGTGAGAGCTCGTGAGCCTCAACCAAGACGGCAGCGTTGGCAACAATCGAAATCCAGCTAAAACATTGATGCAAAGGCAGCGGCAGCGGTGAGGGTTCGCGAAGCCGAAGCAAAGTGGGCTCGTCGAACAGCGGATTCCCAAGTAAGAACCCTCGAAGCAGAGACGATACGCAAGCGGCGGCAAGGGAACCTTGAATCAGAGAGGGTGCGGGAAGCAGTGGTCAAGGGCCGAAAGCGGTTGCTACCCGAGGTTGGTGGCACCGACGCGTTCTTCAAGCGCGACTTCCTCGATTGCTCGTTAGACCATGGCTGTAGGGTATACGATCACTTGTGCTTTGGCAACATCCTCGCCACCATCGCCTCCATCCGCAGCGACCAGTTTCACACCAACGCCATCGCCGGGCTCGCTCCAATAAGATTTTCATATCGTGCAGTGCCTGCGGCGAAATATGCCTGACGCCACCACCTACGACATACACCTCAGGCGCCGGCTCTTTAACAAGCCATCTACAAAATGGGCCTCATCAAGAAGATTTACGAATTCTCCCAATCAGTTCCGAACAAGCTCCTCTATCAATGTTCACTGCGTAGAGAAGGCGTATTTTTTTTGGTCCCAATCGAGGCCTAAGTGAACTGAAGGAAGGTTGTTCCGAACCGATTTCCTCTCTGCGATGTTTGATAGGAACGCATGCTAACGCGCGTATATGGACAGGTAATACCGGCGCTGTCGCAGAAGATGTCACAAGGGGGTAGACGCGACGTCACGCTCTACCTTTTTTTTCTCTTTTTATTTCGCTAGCTGTAAAAAGCTCGTTTCGCAGAAATCTCGGCGTCAGTGTCGGTGTCAGCGTCATTGCTTGTTAGGGAGAAATCATCTTGTCCTTGACCAACAAATTGAAAAAAAAATGCAAATAAAATAAATTTCGGGTCCACGCCAGGATTAAACCAGTGTTGTTTGCGTGGAAAGCAGGCGTTCCACCACACAGCCACGCGTCTGCTTGGAAATACGGGGAAAATAACTTTGTCTGCTTGGGAATGCAGTGAAAATAACTTTAATGCTTTACAGACACACGCATTCTTTATGCAGGCTTCAGAATAAACACGTAATATTGCAGTCATATTACGTGGTATATTACGTGATCGAGTGTCTGAATATGTAATTATCATAACGACTTCGTGGCTTAAAGCCACGGCCACCCATTACAAAAGCCGGCCACCCATTACAAAAGGCACACACTTTACGGTGCGAACTCACATAAGACCAGGTGGCGGGTGCATAGCATGTTCGAAAACAATGCATGTGCGTTATTCCTTGTGGTTGAAAGCATATGCCACCTATTACACAAGCGTGCAGCCATATGCGAAAGCTTTACTGACACAGGCCACTTTAAACTACATGGATTACATTAGTGATCCACATCTTAAATTCCTCGAGTAACATCATACAATTAATGTATGCGCTATGAGGTTGAGGTATACGCTTTAGGAACAGTTTATCGATGTCGCGTTCAACTCTTAAAGGCGAAGCCCTTAATATTTTTATCGTCGACCAGTGTTGTGCAATGGACGTCCTTATTCGATTGCAATCACGTTGCGGGGAATTAAAACTTGCCGTGATTACATTCCTTTAAATTCGTGGGATTGAGCGCATTCCACTCCGAGTGAGCCGGACAGTTCAGTTTCATTCATGTGATTCGTCAACGAAGGAAAAACACCTTGAGGGTTTTAGCGAGTTGAAAATGAATGACCCATACAGCTTATGTCATCAGATGCTTTAGCGACACTACCGGAAACTCGTTACGAAGGTTGAGAGATTGCAGCTTGCTGACATGCCTCATGCAGTATTGAACCACTCTACTGATTCCCATTGGGGCCATTCTCCTACTACTTTTATTTATTTATTTATTTATTTATTTATTTATTTATTTATTTATTTATTTATTTATTTATTTATTTTACTCCCAGGACCAAATAATATGACAGTAGGGGTAGGTTATCACAAAAAAAGTAGTTACTGAACAGAAGTGAAAATGGTTAGATCATACAAATAAATGTCTTATAAAAAGAATGTTAGCTAATATATTCATATAGTAATATATGCTAGTTTATACAACACAGAACCTAATTATACAATGTTACCTTATGCAGCAACAACAAAATAACCTTATTTAACAATGTTAGCTAATGCATCCCAGAACAAGTTGTTATCACTAATAGCAACAATGTCACCGGAAATTCTGTTCCACTTCTTTGATGTACGGGCCAAAAATTAATTGAAGAAAGAATTTGCATTGCATGAAGGGATGCGTACTTCGTGATGCTGATCAATGCGGTGGGTGAAGTGGTAGCTGGTCATGCAGGAATAGATGATGATAAAGAAAGTTTTCATGGTTGAAATGCTGGAGGTCCTGTTATAATTAAATAACATAAAACGAACAAAATTATTCTGGACAAGTTCAAGAGAAGTTACCATAATATTATAGGCGTCGTCCTTCACGGCTGTGGCATATTCTGGTTTAGAGAGTATTAGTGTTTTATAAAGCTGCAATTTTAATCCATGTGGAGCGTTAAAAAGTTACGTCGCAGACAGCCAAGCATGTGGTTAGCATTGACAATAATGCATGCAATATGAGGTGACCAGTTGACACTAGTTCTTACGTGAACTTCAAGGCACTTTCAACAATTAGGAGAATCCGGAGGAGTTTTATTGAGATAGTAAAGAGGTGAAATTGTAGAAGTTATCAATGCAAGCATGGTTTAGCACTTTCTAATGTTTACGCCAATTAGCCATTTTCCCCGCCAGTTAGATTTATCGTTGAGGACAAACTGCAATATGTTATTGTCATTATCGTTAGTAATTTTTCGAAAAGTAGCGTGGTCGCCAGCAAAGAGGTGAGTGTTAGATGATACTACTAACGAGAGGTAATTAATATAAATGAGAAACAACAGGGGGCTAAAGACAGACCCTTGTGGTACGCCGGTATGCACTTTGCGAAAAAAATGGTGGCTGTCAATGGGAACCAACGTGCAGGAATAATTTGTTTCTCCCTTCAGTAGCTGCTAGGATAATGCATCTGTTTGTACACTAGCTTATGTCTCAATTTCTTTTTTTACAAATTGTGAGGTCAATCACACGTTTACACACCACATACCCTTAGTTCAGGCAAACTAAGGTGGACTTAGAGAATGCGCTGTGGTTTTCCACATGGCAAACACATGTACTCTGACCTACATCACTAATTTGAGCATGACATCACAGTAGTGGCAATTTAGGGTGTGGCAAAATACGTTTCTCCTCAATGCGCAATTTGCTTCGGGACTCGAACAAAGGCGTAAGCCGGGCTGCAGCATCCGAGTTATGAAGAGGTGCAAAAAAACTATTTCAAAGATCCCACTCCAGAGCACTGGAAGTGCGTGCTGACTAGCTCTCAGCTCAATTATCAGAAATACGTGATATCTCGGGCTGCTTGAACACCGGTCGCTCGCCGCTTACAGAACTTAAAAAAAGGTCACCCACCTTTATTTTATTACCAGTTCGTACAAATGTTTCTATAACAACAACACGTCTGGCGATTGGTCACTAGTTTTTTGAAAGCGACCACGTCATAAATAGTGATTAGGTATTGTCGTGATCTTTAAATGCTGCAGAAAAGGTCGAAAGCAGTGCAAAGTGCAGAAAGAAGCTTTATTTTAGATTTACTCATAGAAATATTGCAGCGAAATGTTACGAGCCAAGTGGGCACTTCGTCGTTCAGTTTATAAAACCCGAAGTGTGAACGAAGCTGCTTCAATGGTTGATTCTAAATAAAGGGCGGGGGGGTTGCCGCCACTGTAGTTCAGCACAATGGATACCAACGGCATAGAGCCGTGGTCACGCGAAGAATAGAGACAAGCTTCACAGCAACACATTCTGTATAAGGACTAATTGTAGCAGGCGTGTTGCTTATAAGTGTACGTTCTATAGTAATCAGCCAAGCGATCGTAATAATACGGCTTCATTGTTGAATTCGAGGCTCTCACTTACTATTGCTCGAAGTTTGAAAAACAGTGCGTAGACGAAAACGTGATTCATTATAGAAAAAATACTCAATTGTATTCCCATTTCATTCCACGAAAAATGCACTCAATTTCATTCGCATTCCATTCCTCCAATGGTTGTCCCCGTTTCCTTCCGGGGTCACGGAAAACTGAAATGATTCCGGTGTTATTCCGATTCCGGAGCGGCGACTCCGCAACAATAGCGTCGACACGTGATGCTTTCGTTGCACTGTAATTACTCGTGCCTGCCATGATGATGAAAGCTATGTCTTCGGGCATCAGACATCTTACGAATGGGGGACGAGGACCGAAAGTGGAATTAGGATGGTCTTGATGAAGGAGCCAGGCCTCACACTGTCGACATGCACAATTGCTGGGGCGCGCAAACCTGCTGGCTCCCCGAGTGTGCTGGCACTGCCGTAAATCTCTAGATAAACATCAACACAACCGTGATAACAAAATAGTGGCAAAAGACAGATATTCTAGAATTTTCGGGCCTCCATCTATCGCGTGCAAAGCGTTTCCCAAGTCATTTTCGCCACAATACTCAAGTGTCACGAAAAAAAGAAATAAAAAAAACGCTTTAAGATTTCGAAGGGCTACTAGCTGTCGCATGTCACAATACATCTGGTTCATTATTTACACACGCTCGCTCTGGACGTATATTTGCAAGTGCGACTATGATATTTGACGTCCAGAAAGTTCACTGGCAATCATTCAGAGCTGTTCGGCACGTTGCTGTTGCACTGAGCAACAGCAATTGGAGCATGTGCCTGCCTTTGTTTTTGTTTTTTGCATGCTATTACTTGTAATTTGTGGTGCTACGAATATCGAATGATACGAATGTTTTTGGTGAAACCACGTGTGCTGAACTGCAGAGTGCACTGAACAGCACAACTACCGCATAACGTACACAAGGTAACTGAACCGTCCCCGAGAAACAAGCGTTTAATACCGGCCACGCTAATTGCGTTTCCATCGAGAAAAAATTTTAGAGGCCCGTTTATTGGGCGATGTGTGTGCACGTTGTGCATCACCAGTAGTCGAAATTATTCGCATCCCTCTACTGCGGCGTTTTCCGTAGTACCGAGCACTTTCAGACTTCTTCAAGTTCACCGAAGCGAGTTTACTCGGCTGCCGTGAAAAGCTTTTCCTTATTTCATTCGAGTCCACCAATGTAAAACAGTGGCCACGGTGCTGGGCTGCTGACTCCAAGGTCACAGGTTCGATCCCCGCTACGGCTGTCGCATTTCGGTAGAGGCGAAAAGTCAGACGACCCTGTACTGTATGAAGTCAGTGCGCGTTAAGGAACACTAAATTGTCAAAATTTCCGGGGCGCTCTCCTATAGCGTCGCTCATAATTATATCGTGGTGTCTGGACCTAAAACCCCCCCAGTATTATTATTATTATTATTATTATTATTATTATTCAAATAGCAAGCAAATTTCAACAATATTTTATACAATGCTCACTGCCGTTTGTTGCCCTATTGAGGTAGCAGGAGCAGCAGCAGCAGCAGCAGCAGCGGCAGCACAGTTAGACATAATTTTCATGCTCTGATTCGTCTCGTAGTACGACATCTGTAAATAGAGGGACAAATAAATGCATTGATTGCAAAGTAGGAAGAAACACAGTCGCAGCAAGCAGCCAAAACAACATTTTATCGAACGGCTGCACCATGAAACAAGCGCTGCATTTGGCTGTTCCTCGTTTTCTAACAATATTTCATCCGAAATATGTAGAACATAGATGCGCAAAAGAAACCGTATGGACCACGTAAAAGGAGTGTAAAACAACGGCTTAGACGATTATTGAGCTCTGTTTACTTGCTTCTTTTTATTTTGTTTGAATGCAAATGGAAAAGTGTCACGACGTTTCCACCCTCTAAAGTCGTCGCGCGTGAGGAACGATTCACTGTTAAGAGACCGAATAAAGTGAGACGAGCTCTTGGCACGAGTTCAAGTCAGCCTCAAATGGGCCAGGAAGGACCCGGTGGCTGCTGCATCCACTTGAGCTGACGAGAGAGCTTGCCGCAGAATGTGGCGTGCTGTGCGGCTGGCGATGTGCCACGGCCAAGGACACGAGTTCACTGCGTGCGTGAGTACGCAACGTTGCGGAATTCCGAAAGACTAGTAAATTCTAGATTTTCGCTTGGGGATAAGTAAGTCCTGACGGTTTTATTTCTTTCATGGCATGGCTGCGTGCTCCGAGCGTCGTTTCAGGTCAACTTGACAGGCCGCTTGTACTATTTGAAGTTTAACGTGATGCATTTTTAAGTGTGGTGAAGGTGCGTAACATGTCCAGTGCCATATATTGTTCTGTCGGGCTTCTGAACTTTTTTTTTGAAAACGTTAAGATGAGCTTTCTATCTTGTATCGTTAACATTTTGATTTCGACCGAGTTTGATTGGACATCAACATGTCGTCACGCCATAAAAGAGGCGGTGGTCGTCAATCAGCTGTGCCAATCGAGCACATACCTTGCAGTCACGAAAATTCAAATGATGAATTATTAAGTCTGAAATAAAACTGTTCTTCACGATTAAAACACACTTTCCCAGTAGATCAACTTGCGCCTTATGCATACATACGCAACAGTGACTGATGTAGTTCTGATTTATTGATATGTGGGGTTTAACGTCCCAAAACCACCATATGATTATGAGAGATGCTGTAGTTGATGTCTCCGAAAATTCGGACCGCCTGGAGTTCACTAACGGGTACCGAAATTTGAGCATACGGGCCTGCAGCAGTTTTGTCTCAATCGAAGAGAGAAAGAGAGAGAAGGAATGTAGGAAAGATAGGGAGGTTAGCTAGACTACGTGTCCAATTTGCTACCCTACACATGGGGAGGGGAGAGGGGAGTAAAAAATAGAAAGAAGGATAGACACATGTCACATCACACACACAATGCCGAGTTTCACAAGCGGTCCCTCAATGAAGTTGCTGTCAAGTATCTCAGGAGGGCTCGTGTGGCTTTCTGTGCTGATGTGCTGCGCGACCAGGCTCCTAAGATCTTTGCTTCATTAAATGGCCGGTCATTGAGTCTATTCAAGACACACTGGAGAGTCCGGTGATCTTCACCGAATTGAGCACAGTGGCACAAGAGATGTTCAATAGTCTCTATACAGTTGCAGCTTTCACACATGGATGAATCCGCCATGTCAATGCGATGGCTGAATGATTTAGTAAACGCTACCCCAGTCCACAGCCGGCGCAGCATTGTAGCGTCACGTCGAGAAATCTTGGGTGGCAGTTGTTTCTGCAGTAATGACTTAAGACTCTTAGGCCGATGATTGGAGTTAAGTGGAGAATTCTAGTGCGCAAGCGTGGCATTATGCGCGATATGACGAATTTCTCTAGCTACGTCTACTCTTGACAAGGCTATTAACAGTGTGGGCGCTCCATCGTGGGCATATCGGGCAGCGTCGTCGGCGAGGTGGTTACCACTGATGCCACAGTGGCCCGGCAACCATTGTAAAACAATGTCGTGTCCTTGATCAGCAGTGCGATGACAAATTTCATTAATACGATACACCATCTGGTGGTAGTTACCACGTCGTAGACTTCGCACGCATTGAAGGGCTGCCTTGGAGTCACAGAAAATAACCCATCTTCTAGGGGATTCTTGCGTAACAAACTCCACAGTGGCTCGGAGAGCGGCAAGCTCGGATACCGTAGATGTCGTGACGTGTGATGTCTTTAATTTGACGATGATTGATCGAGATGGTATGACAAAGGCACCTGTCAAACTTCCCGAGACCGAACCGTCCGTGTAAACATGAATTCGGTTAGCATACGACAAATGCAAAGGTCCAGTGAGATATGCTTGAGGGCTGCAGATGACAGGCTTGCCTTTTTAGATATCCCAGGCACTTCAAGGTGCACAGTTGGTTTTTTTCATGCACCGCTCTGGAGATAGTGGTATGGCTGCGGGTGAGATTCTCCACGAGATGGAATTCTGGTTAGCCGCAACAACTTTGGAAAACGCTGCCTTTGGTCTTTCTAGTGGCAAGCTAGCAAGGTGGTGGTTAGGCACTCTGGATATGTGACGGATATGTGTCCGGAGTGTGTCAACAGTTATATATGTCGTGATCGGATGGTCTTTAGCAATACCAATTGTTGCTAACGTATTAGCGCACCGAGGTAGCCCCAAGCATGTGCGGAGGACTTGGCCTTGAATGCATTGCAGGACCCTGATGTTAGTTTTTCCGGCGTTGGAAAGCACGGGCGTGCTATACCGCAAACATCCCAAGAAGAGTGCTCTGTACAGCTGAAGCATAGATGACACTGATATGCCCCACGTTTTACCAGCAAGAAATCTCATCACGTGTGTGATAGAGCTGAGCCTCTTCTTCAAGTGCGAGATGTGAGCACTCCACGAGAGATCTCTGTCGATAATGACGTCCAGGAATCGGTGACGTCTCGTGTACGAAAGGCTCACGTTGTCGATGGAAACAGGATAACAGATCATGGGTTTGCGGGTAAAAGGGTCAAAGGTGCACTTCTCGGTGGAAATTGTGAGGCCTCGACCATGGAGGTACGTAAAAGTTATTCTCGCTGCTTTTTGGAGCCGTGCGCGTACCTGGAGTCGTGTCACTGCTGAAGCCCAGATACATATATTATCAACGTACGTAGAGATATTGACTGGTCGAGGTAGACTTTGCACAAGGCCAATGATCGTGAGTTCAAACGGCGTAGGGCTGAGAACCCCGCCTTGTGGAACGCCACGAGTGGTGTAATGATTAACGGTGTGGCCTTCCGCAGTGAGCACGAAGAAGGATCTCCTCTGTAGGTAGCTCCGAATCCATCGTAACATTTCTCCACCGATCCCAATGTTCGCCAAGGCATCTAGGATGGCATCGTGCGTTACGTTGTCGTATGCACATTTCACATCAAGGAACATTGCAACCGAGATGCGCTTGAGGTATTTTTGTTGTTGCACAGAGGTTACGAGGTCGATGACATTATCAATAGAAGAGCGCACTCTTCGAAAACCAGCCATGGCCTCTGGGTGTATATTATAGCGTTCAAGGTACCACTCGAGGCGTGTCAGAACCATTCTTTCCATTATTTTCCCCACGCAGCTGGACAGCGCAATGGGTCGATATGATGCCAGATCAAGCGGCGACTTTCCAGGTTTGAGGATTGGTACCAAGCGGCTTGATTTCCACTTTTCTGGAACGACGCCATCGTTCCATGACTGGTCGGCCGCGTCTTCCAAGATGGCATAAAGCAGCGTATGTATTACCGTCCGGCCCAGGTGACGATGAAAGTCTGCAGGTGGCTAGAGCTGCATTCAGTTCCTCGAGTGAGAAAAGCATATTCAGTTCAGAAACGCGTGCTACAGGAACATCCCCGAGAACTTCGTCATTCATGGTAACCACATTGCCCGCAATCCTCACGCAGAAATCTTCAGCAACGTCAACCTGCAGGTGGCCTTGGTGGAGAGCCAATGTGCTAAATGGACGTTGTTGTGGAGTCGAGCCAAGGCCACGCACAGTCCTCCATATATGGGACATAGGCTTTCGAGAATCGAGTGACTCACAAAATTTCTTCCACCGTTGGTCCTCCAGCTTGTCCATTCGACGTTGGATTTTCTTTTGTAGACGTCGAGCGTCTGAGGTCATGAATTGAATTAGTGCGCCTGTACCTCCTCTCCGCCCTCCTACGAATCGTTCGTAGTCATTCAAGTTCTATATCAAATTCTGTACGCTTTGATGTGTATTGAAGGCGCACGTAACCTATTCCATCACATTTTTCATTACCTCCTCGAGGCCGCACGCGATGATATCGCATGCCTCTTGCACCTTTGCCTTGTACATTGTCCAATTAACTCTTCTGTTAGTTGATGAGGAGGAAGTTGCAAAACTTGTAACCTTCAGATACGTTGGAATATGGTCATTGCCGTGAGTCTCAATATCAGTGAACCACCGCACTTGTTGGGTGAATTGCCGTGACACTAATGCAAGATCCAAGCAACTGCTATATCTCCAACCACGCAAATACGTTGGACAGCCGTCATTCATAACGCTAAGTTCGTGGCGTGAGGTGAATTCAGCAACTTTCTGGTCTCTAGAATTAATCTTTGTGCTTCCCCAAAGCACAAAGTGATGAGCATTAAAATCGCCAATAACAATCCAAGGTCCAGGTGTAGCGGTCAAGATGTCATGTAGTCTTTCACCATCGAACTGACCAGATGGTGAGATGTATGCGCCGATAAGTGTGAAGGCTACCTTCTTCTTTGCAACGCGGAGGCGCACGTATTGATTTTCGTTATGGGGTTGCACCAAATGTGGAATGTAGGTTAAATCTGTGCGGATATATATAATTACTTTGCTGGCCTCACCACAAGTCTATGAAGTGAAGGCTTCGTAGCCAGAAAGCTTTATCGCTTTTGACAAATTTGGTTCACATATTACTAGTATAGGAAATGTGTTGCGGAAAACGTAATGTCGAAAACATGAGATCCGTGATTTAAGTCCTCTGGCATTCCACTGTAAAACTGTCACACTACGTACTTCGTCTCGGAATGAAGCAAGTGAAAGAGCCATTTTGTCTATGCGAAGTTGGCAAGCACTGGATTCAGGGCATCCAATACTTGCACTGCGCATCGTGCTGTAGGCGTGTTCGTGTTGCCTATAAGCGTGCGAATGGCATTGATGAGAGGCTTGATCATCGTGAAAATTTCTCGGTCACGCTCTGTCGCCACATTTTGTCGAGATGTAGAAAGTGGTGCTACCGGTGAACGTTCCAGTGTTTCTACAGGGGTTATCCTTGGAAGTGATGGCCATGCCTCTTCCAGAGCCTCCTTTTCTGGGGCAGCATTCTCAGTGCATCTGTTCCTTCTGTCCGGCGGTGGTGGTGAAGCCGATTCAACGAAAGGAGGCTTTACAGAAGACTTGATACTGTGGGCAGGCTTTCTAGATGAGCGTCTGCGACGAGATCGATGTCGCCTGACGACAGCAACCGCTTCTCGGTGAGTCGAACGGTGCCTCACCATTTTCTTCAGAACCGAAATCTCCTGCCTTATTTTCGGACACTCTCTTGATGTGGCGTCGTGGGGCCCTTGGCAATTCGGGCAATTATAGGAATTAGCTTTACAGTTGTAGGCAGAGTGTGGTGCACCACAACAAGAACATGATGTAGGATTTCCACAGACGGGGCTCACACGACCAAATTTCTGACATTTTCGGCACTGAAGCGGCTTAGGGACAAATGGCCGCATAGCATGTCGGAAATGACCCAACTTAACATGTGTCGGCAGGCAATCACTCTTAAAGTCTATCTTCACACATCTCGACTTTTCTAGACGGCATACCTGTAGTATTTGGGGCCTATCATTAGCAGGCTTAATAAGAATCGGCAGATCTTCATTCAAGATGGTCGCATCGATGTCATATATGACGCCTGTAGTTGCCTGATTTCCTAGCGGAATGATAGTGTGAACATTCATGCGGCCAAGGACGGTAACTTTGCTCAGTGAATTTAACGCTGACGGTTGAGCGACGTCCACTGCTACAACATTTTTCCGGGGATTCCCTCTGATATCCTTAATACTGTTCGGCAACAGTGCCTCGAGCTCTGAAGATACAGCTTGCCTGTTCAGTAGTCTCATATTGATGGATGGTTGCGTAGGCAAAAATAGGATGGTGTACCTCGGCGGGCTTTGCGGGGCCCTCCCAGTAGATGCGTCCATGGATGCCCTGAGCATCCTCCGCTTTGCTTTCTGGCTCATGACAGTCACGTATTCGTCGTCGGAGCTGTCGACGCTCTCGGCAGTGTCAATGAGGGTAGCCTCGCTGTCACTGGAAAGGCAGTTTCGCTTCCTTGAGGCTGCCGGCGCTATCGCCGGCAACTCGGGTGGGCGTTCAGATGAGTCCACTCCCATCGCCGCCCAAAAGGGAACTATGTTCCCCGTATAACTGCGAAAATAAGTTAAAAGTCTGAAGATGAACGGCAAACACTCAGGTACAGCAACATTTCGTCGTCTCAATCGAAAATGCTGCCACCGCAGCCGGGATTCGATTTCGTGATCTGCGGGTCAGCAGCCGAGTACCTTATCTACTAGACCACCGCGGTGGGGTAGTGTAATTCCCGAAGGAGAGCGTTTCCTCTTCCCCTTTTCTCTTCACTCATCCTGAAGGTTGTCAATATATACACATTCTGAAATACATGAACTTGATGGTTAGTTAGATTATACACGATTACATTCGTGTCTGACTGACCACGAGAAAAAAATAGCTTCTGGGCTTGATTACCAGTTGCTAAATATTGCCGGTTACTCTTTATGGTGAATGCTGACTTCAATGTGACTTGCGAAATATACACCCTGTTTGAAGAAAGAATTAACGTGCATCTTTAAGCTGCTCTCTTTACAGTGACGTGCTCTCCTCCATGGCTCTCCAAAGTTATCTCTAATAACAAGTTAACGAGTATACCTAAAAGTAGAATGTCAAGTTAACGAGTATACATAAAAAGAGAACATGCGCGGCCAATAAGCGCACACCAGAATAAATAACTGGTAATTTTTGTTTTCTTCGATTCTAACCGTTCACCTGGCAACTAGACAGTTAATTTGCCGTGCGCTGGTGTTGTAGACTGCGAAAAAAAAAATTGGTAGATCCCACGTTCCTGAGAATCGACGTTATGCGAAGCATGCGGAGAGAAGTTGATCATGTTGTAATTTTTTATTGAGCGACACGTCATGAAATGACGCTAAATATATGTACAAATGCTGCACGCACAGACATAAGTTAAAGAGTTGCAGGTGTTTATATAACCAGTTGTTGGCACTTTCGCAACGATGCCAACCAGAAGATGCGTATTAGCAACACCAGAAGCTAATATGAAGCGCTGATGCTTGCGAGGATGCTGGCTCTGGACACTGCTACATAAATCAACTTCGGCGCATGGCAACTAACCACAATTAACGTTAACCCGACGTGGCGACTGTATCAAAGGAGTAATACGTATGTAATGTTTATAAATTTGGATAGGCAGCACAGCAACCACCATTCAAGTTTCACGAAGATTAACGTCTATTTGAGAAGTAGTTCGGAGACCTGGCGTAGCTCTGTGGTAAAATGCTTCAGTGCCATGCAGAATCTTTGGGTTCGATTCCAGCTGGGATCTTTGCATACGTTGGGTCGACGCTACCGATCTCGGGTATTTCTTAACGCTCGCGCATTAAAATTGTCCATAGATAGATAGATAGATAGATAGATAGATAGATAGATAGATAGATAGATAGATAGATAGATAGATAGATAGATAGATAGATAGATAGATAGATAGATAGATAGATAGATAGATAGATAGATAGATAGATAGATAGATAGATAGATAGATACGCGCAAAGCCGCTGAAGTTCGCTAATAAATGCTTCGCGTTTAAAATTCCTGAATACTAGGGTGTCGTGGGATATGCCGGACATTTATGCTGTAAACGGTGCCAATGTACACTGGTGCGTATACGCCTCCTTGTTTCAAAGGGTACAGCAGCAAATCAACATAATAATCATCACCTTTATTAGAGCTTTTCCTTCTGCCACAGCAGTTATTTTGCGGTTTTACAACCCTTACTAACGCTTATGAATTACTAGTGAAATACGGGAAAGACGAAAGTGGTCATAAAAATATACACGGCCTTAAGCTATACGATGGGCACACGAACTAGGTGCTAAACATTTTTAAATTATTGCTCAATAGTAAATATTCGTAACTGCGTTGCTGTCGAAAAAAATCCGCAACGTTTGCTTTAATTAGCGCGCCTGTAATAAGATACACACCCCGTCTTGCACTTAATGTGCACGAACCACTCCTAAAATAATGACGAACGAGTCGCGTTGACCAGTGTACGGAGTTATGCAGGCGGTAAAAGGCGTGACGGGCAGGCGAGCGTATCTGCATAGTCAAAATGTTTCCCTAGATGCGAACGCGCGGATCTTGTATACACTAATGTATACGTAGTGCACCATTGCTCTTTCAGCAGTTTCGTCTGACAAAACTTTTCTTACGGTACGCAAGAGCATCTTTTGCTCAATAAAAAGTTTGAAACTTATATTAAAAGGTTCCTGAAATCACATGTAGGAAACCAACGGAGCAAAATGCTGGACGTTTTGCATTTCCCGATTTCAGCGCACGCTAATGCATTGCAGGGGGTCTAAATTACCCGGAGCCCTCAACTAGGGCATCTCACATAACCTGGATCGCTTGAGCACGTTCAGGAGCCGAACACCGTACACACGCCATTCTACATTTATGTATGAGATCTGGACATATTACGGGCCTGACACAGGCCCGAGCCCGACTCGAGCCAGGCCCGGGCCCGATCCGACAATGACTTACCCTGCCTGGCCTGGCCCACGTACCGGGCCGGGTAAGGCATTGTAAGGTGGCACTGCAAGGTAAGGCTTTTGCAGTGCTATATGTGCACTATTTTAATTGTCTTTGTTATCATATGAATATTTATCTAAGAGGGTAATAAAAAAGCAGAGAAGAGGTTGACGACGATAATAGAAGTAAATTATGCAACGTTTCGTTGGGGCTGCAGCTCAGCATATGAAGAAAATAAAACAGAAGCAAGCTTGCAAGTATGGGCAGACAGCGGGAGTCAGATATATGAAAGCAAAAGAGAGCGAATGTCGATCTAACTATTTGAAATAAACATACGGCTGGCGCGCAAATCTCAGTCGATCCTTTTCTGGTGACACCCTACAAAACACGATGCTTCTCTACTACGCTCTATTTCGACATCCTGAATACACGGAGGCTCTTCACGAAATCCACGGGCGCACCTGCTTGGAAAGCGCCTGTAGAGCAGCACACAGCACGTGCGCCTCCTACCACAACTCCCACAGTAAGGTACGCACATTGGTACTATAAAATTGATGCAACGAGGGAATATATTCCCTCATTGTGCATTTTTTTGCGCCAGTCTTGTTTTGTCCACGCTCTTAAATACCCCCACCGCTGTTACGCCGCCCGCTTCGATGCGAGATTTGCATTTGCGTTTGCAATGCTTAAATGCGTTGCGTACGCGAGAACTTCGCTCCATCGTGGCAGCGATGCTCTCGAACCCCTTGAGGCAGCACGTCACAGCGGAGCACCTGTTTACAAAATAATGAAGACAACGCGTCGACATGGCAGCGCGCGCCATCGATAATGCAGCAAAGCTGCCGTGCCCGGCGAAGCGGGATTTCGCCCCTCACTCTAACGTGGCACACGTCAACGGTCCCCGGGAAGTCGAAAGCATCCTGTTAAGGAACGTTTTCGTACAGAGGCTTTAGCGATAGGGAGTTATTACGGAACGTAAACAACAAAAAAGCTTTTGCCTCGTTCTCTACGGTTGGACTATGGCTCCACCGCGGTGGTCTATTGGCTAAGGCAGTCGGCTACTGATCCACAGGTTACGGGATGGAATCTTGGCTGTGGCGGCTGCATTTTCGATAGAGGGGGAAGTTTTGTAGGCCTGTGTGCTCAGATTTGGGTGCAGAACCCCAGGTGGTCGAAATTTCCGGAGCCTTCCACTTCGGCATCTCTCATAATCAGATGGTTTTCGGACGTTAAACCCCACATATTAATCAATCATTCCGGTTGGACTCGTATGAGTTGCGCATACTTTTAATATTTCGGCCCTCGGGGCTGCGAAGCTGACGCGGGCGTGCTCGCCAAACGAGTGTAGAATGTTGGTCACCTTCTCTTTCCTAAATAACATTGTGCGTGTGGACGGCAGGATTTGTTCGTCTAATTTACGAGTGTCCTTGCTTCCTTTAGTTGAGGAATCGACATGGACTCCAGATTTGTTCCAAGGAAATTCTCGTGAAAAAGATTCGGAAGTATCAAATTGCCTACGGAGCACTTACGTAACTTTTCAGAGAAGGCAATAATACGGCTTCACATTTTTGCTTCGAAATACTGACCACCGCTGCGATTAGGCTTTTTGGAGTTGTTGTTGACTTTTTAGAAAATTATAGCAGAAATATGACAAAGACGCATTGTGGCAAGAAGAAACAGCGTTTATAGCGTCCCAGAGAACTCCTTTCGAAGTACTTAAAGCAATTCGTGACTACGCTACCCCCTCCCTTCCCCCATTGTACTCTTTCTTCTTTTCCCCTGTCTTTGAGTGTAGCTGTGTGCTGGTGACGAGTTCCTATAAGGTATGGTGCGGTTATGAGAGATAAGATGTGCAAAAAGTGGGAAACCCATTCGCCTTTAAGAGTTAAACGCGATAGCCGAATCCAGCCTTATTGCGCCCTTCAACTGCTAAGTGCAAACTTATTAAAGTTTTGTCACACACACACACACACACACACACACACACACACACACACACACACACACACACACACACACACACACACACACACACACGCACGCACACGCACACGCACACGCACACGCACACGCACACGCACACACACACACACACACACACACAGTAGATTGTACCAGCGTGCGCACGCGAATGGTACATAGAGGTTTTTGATCTAAAGCAAGAGTCGCATGACCTCCAAGACTCACCATCTCGGTGCCCATAAAGAGTCTCACAATGCCTTACAGATAGCAGAACACTATCTAGCGTTTTCTGTTTGCTTGATCAGCGTCTCTGCAAAGGCATATGTTTTCTGCTAGTTGGACAAAGTTGTCTGTTTTTAGAGCTGTTTTAATGTTCCTGTGTGTTTTTAGCGGTGATGACTGCACTACCCGGCCCTTTCAATGTAGTTTGAGGCCTCCAAAATGCGCCTCATCATCATCATCATCATCATCATCATCATCAGCCTAGATACGTCCACTACAGGACAAGGGCCTCTCCCATGTTCCGCCAGTTAACCCGGTCCTGTGCTTGCTGCGGCCAATTTATACCCGCGAACTTCTTAATCTCATCTGCCCACCTAACCTTCTGTCTCCCCCTAACCCGCTTGCCTTCTCTGGGAATCCTGTTAGTTACCCTTAATGACCAGTGGTTATCCTGTCTACGCGCTACATGCCCGGCCCATGTCCATTTCCTCTTCTTGATTTCAGCTGATATCCTTAACCCCCGTTTGTTCCCTAATGCATTCTGCCCTCTTCTTGTCTCTTAAGGTTACACATACCATTTTTCTTGCCATTGCTCTTTGCGTCGTCCTCAATTTAAGCTGAACCCTCTTTGTAAATCTCCAGGTTTCTGCTCCGTAGCTAAACACCGGCAAAATACAGCTGTTATATACCTTCTTCTTGAGGGATACCGGCAATCTACCTGTCATAATTTGAGAGTGCTTGCCAAAGGTGCTCCACCCCATTCTATTATTCTATATTTACTTCGATCTCGTGGTTCGGCTCCGCGGCTATTACCTGCTTTAAGTAGACAAGGTCTTTCACAACTTGACGTGCACTATTACCTATATCGAAGAGCTGCTCTTTTCCGAGGTTGTTGTACATTACTTTCGTTTTCTGCAGATTAAATTTAAGACCGATGCGCCTAGAAATCGCTGAATGGACTCAGTTTCATCGTGACACCTGTCGAATAAAATGCGTTGAAGGGGCCATTCAACACTTTTTCAAGTAACCATGGAACAAATTCATTAGAAAAACTTATTGCCTCACGAATTCGACGCCACAAAAATTTTGAGAATCCGCCCAGTGTGAGTGGAGTTACGAAGGTTTGTCGCATGCTGCAATCACATTACCTCTTCTCTCGTCCCGACGAAAGCGCTGGAAGCTAAGCAGGGAGGCATGGCAGGGGCAAAGAAGCTACGTTACCCACGCCTCGTGACCATGAGCACTTTTTTTTCTTCGAATGCACAGTTTCTTCAGTGTGATCGCGCGCGCACGCGTTGACAAGTAGCGGCCTCCTACGACGACATCTGTAACTTGCTTTTTCGCTCACGGACGATTTTTCGCTCACCACCAACGGGGCCGACGCCGACGGTGGGATTTCTGCGAGACGAGCACTGTAACGCTGTCGCGTTAAAACTTGGTCTCACCTCTGGCGCGGTCTCGTGCCACGCGTAGACGCTTGACAATGGACTCGGCCGTGTCACTTCGCGTGAAGTAGTACCGTTCGGGCAGAAGTTCGTACTGGGGCACTCGCTTCATGGCTTCCTCGATACTGCGTTGTCGAAGAAACAGCAGGAGTGGTTGAGAAAGAGTACTCTCCAAAAAAAGGGAAATACCGAAGTCACAGTCAGATATACGAACTTCATTTGCACCCTGGGAAGAGGTTCTTAAGAACCGACCGAAGGCATTGCTCACGATGCGGTGATGTCCTCTCGCGGTATTACACTTTAAGTTTTAATTGCGATCAGGGACGGTCTGCTTTAGCTATGTCCTGGAAGAGGTGTTGCTACAGTTTTGAGAAAGACAGAGAGAGAAAGACTAAGGAAAGGCGAGGAGGGTAACCAGGTTGGGCCCAGTCTGCAGCCTTAAACGCGAGGATGAGGCGAGGGGCGGAAAATCACGGAGGAAGGAAAGAAACAGACCGGACAACTACCACATTCGCGTGCGTAGCAGTTTCACCGCGCATACGCACGTGGTTTCAAACTGTGAGATTTCACGTATAGTATGGTTAAACCTGAGTTCTCTTCAATGTCTTTATTAACATCAAAATATTATTTGCGGTTCACAATTATAAAACGGCGCAACAAAGACAGTATAAATGCAGACGAGAAAAATACACAAATACAGGCGCCGCATTCCCATGTTATTAATCGTCTGTGCTGATCATCCTTTCGTTGTGCCGTTTGATAATTATGAACCCTCAACAACTCGCCCAACTATCAGTGCTTCTGAATATCTAGAGCTATACCTCCTGTGACCACAATATGATTATGAGAGTCGCCATAGTGCAGGGCTCCGGGTATTTTGACCATCTGGTGTTTAGCGTGCACTGAAATGGCACAGTACGCGCGCAATCATTTTACCGCCAGTGAAGTGCGCCCGCGATGAAACTTGTGACCTTCTGGTCAACAGCTGCGCATCATAACCACTGTACCACCTCGACAGACCTTCATTAACACCACGAATTGCAGTCCAGCTTTTCTGATTTTTATAGTGATCATGCCCAATCAAGATTATGACCATCGTAATCTGTGCATCAGTTGTCTGCGCCAGACTCGATTGGCATCAGTTTAGGCCATGTAACAGCGTCCATTGTTGTAGCGATCAAGAAAATGATTGCGGGCTAACAAAACATGGCGAAATTACAGAAACTGCGGAATATGCCCTAGCGCAAAGTGACGACATTGTATTCCAATGGATACCCACTCACATTGGAATAAAGGGAAATGAAGAGGCAGACAACCTCGCCAAGAAAGCATTGAACGAAGAACGGGGTTTGGTGATGTCTATGTTTGGGGCGGATAGTCAACATTTTAGAACGCAAAGAGCTAATCGTTGTTCTATGTAAAAATGGTATGCTACCCCTAAATAAAAAAAAATCTGTACTTTATGAAGTTGATCCGCACAAAAACTTTTCAATGGCGACAGATCTCCCACAACACTTATAGACATTAATCCACATACTTAGACTGGAAGTAGCATGCACAAAAAGCTTCCTGCACAAAGTACATCGATTCGACTCCCCGAAATGCCATTGTGGTCATGCAAAAAAAAAATTTCACCATATTCGTTTGAAGTGCGTAAAGTACGCGATTGACAGAGAAAAACTAAGGAACAAGCTAGCAATTGTTAGGGCATTTACTGAGAGCAGATACAGAAAGCTGTGCGTGTTAAGATTTCATGGCAGTGTGAACTGCTGAAAGCAAACTATACATTGGCGTGACTTTGCAACTAGTTTCTGCGTGATAATATGTAATTTTTTTGGCTGATTGTTCATTTGTGGGGAACGCTCAGTATTATTTTTTTGATTTTTTTTGCTGCAGAACTGATTGTTATGGAGTAGCCGAGGTAATATGGACCTCAACCTTTCCACAGCAAATGAGTTAAAACAAAACATATTGCAGACTGGCCCTGATATTCATTAGAAGTGCCCGTTTTACTCAGGTACGGGACTCCAGTGGCATGGTCTAACCTCTACCACAGCGCAGCATAACAAAATTGAGCTGTCTTCGATATTCTTATTCTCTTTACAAATTCATTGCTACAATAATACTCTCTTCTTATCCAGTAGCATCGCCATCTGCTTGATCGCGGCTCGCTTATATAAGTTTTTCTTCCGCAAGTAAAAATTCTTGTTTTACTGCGAATGATATCAAAGGCTTGCCAGTTTGCCGCATACGACACCTTGCTGGAATTAAGAATTATCAATTAGCCGAGCATGATAATCTTCCTCAGAACAGCAATGTTCCCCCTTTTATTGCTTCATGGAGAATGACATGACCGAGAGTCCGAATATTAACAACCACGAGAAATATCACCTAGCTTGAGGCAGCAAACTTTGTTCAGCAAAATTCCGCTATATACACATTTCTCCGACCTCGAAACGGTTACTACATCGGACAACTCTGGAAGTGTGATGTTCACTGACCTGCGATGCGAGTGTAGATTTCTCGTGTGAAAATTAGCACCTATAACTGGGTCCTGATGCCAGTTTCATCTTTTACTCGTCACTCTTATAAAAAGATAGTACAAGTTTAGTAACTGCAGCAGTTACTGCCGCATGGTTAATCTAGTTCCTCTTTAAAACGTGTTACTATTATAGAAAGAATGATACGGAGAAAGTTTTGTCATAGCTTGTCTACGTGTCAGGGTCAGTATAAGTATTACTACTTGTGTATGTTTATGATATCTGTTTCTCATATGGCAAACTGAACCTTGCCTAAGACCAGTGACTTAGAGTTGATCTCAATTTTAGTTCTAAGTGCCCACGTTTCAGTATTGCCTGATTGAAAACTCATGACCTCACGTTCCGCGACCGGTGCCAGAACGTGATTTATTAGTTACGATGCCAGCTGCGTAGGCGCTCCCTAACGCCACGCCCGCCACCAATCAGAACCATTTTTCCCCCAGGGAGAGAAATGCTCACGATTAAAAAAATAAAAAAGAAAGAACGAAAAAAGAGAGAGAGAAAGGAAGGAAGGAGGGAGGGAAGAAAGGAAGGAAGCAAGGAAGGAAATAAGGAAGGGAGGAATTAAGGAAGGAAGGAAGAAAGGAAGGAAGGAAGGAAGAAAGGAAGAAAGGAAGAAAGGAAGAAAGGAAGGAAGGAAGGAAGGAAGGAAGGAAGGAAGGAAGGAAGGAAGGAAGGAAGGAAGGAAGGAAGGAAGGAAGGACAATCGCATAGTAGCATCACCTACCTCTTCATAGTGAGCACTTCTTGGAGGCTGCTTTCGTCCACAAAAAAGGCGATGTGGTGCCAGTCGAACTCGCGCAAGACAGCCACCAGAAAGGAGCCAATACGGTCCAGCGAGAAACTGAGCCGTGTCAGAGTCGAATAGATGTTCTTGCGCGTGAAGGCGTCGTCCAGCCCTCCTGCCGTGTACGCGGCCACGTTCCAGAAGGCGGCCATGCGACCCACGTGGTCCAGCGCGGCGCTGCAACCCGGACCGACGAAAGCGGTCGCTCCCTGGGTGTAGTACACCTCTGCCGCCAGCGCTCCGGCACGGTGTTCCGTGCAAGTCCTGCGCGACACAGTAGGCACACCTAATATGAAGAAAAAATGCTGCGAAGGGGACATGTAAGGAACGGTGTTTGAGCTCCGCTAACGTGAAATCCTGGGATTTTATTCTTTTTACTCATTGATTCATTATACCTCAATGGTCCCACATGTGACATTACTTGAGGGGTGAGTGAACAGACAAAAACTGGCGGGTCAGGTTATATTTTATGATTTGAAAGATGGTCTTCATCGGCAGCCTTGGGACAAGCGTAACAGTGCGCGCCGGTGTTTCGCACACGCAAAATCCTTGTTCTTTACAGCCGGTCCACTAACATAACATCACTTTATTGATGTGTTTGAGGTGGGGCTTCCAATAGCTGACACGTTTGCTTTCTCTGGCTTTAAATCAGAAACTTGACCGCCTTCGTAAGTTTCTTCGGGGATTCTGACACCACTGCTATAGGTCAAACAATGTTTTAAGCAGTAACGATGAGCCTTGAACTCATAATTTGCATAGCATTTACCGGTGGCGAGTCTTGAGATTTATCCAATTTTTGTGGCGCATATCAATTCATTATAAACCGCCATGACGACATGAGATGCCGACAAGCCGAGACAATGAGTTGCTTTGCCACCGACAGGTGAACTCGTGAACCTATTCGGCCATATCAGTGACGCAGGCGGCGCCACGCGATTTTTCTCCGAACCTGGCACACAGTGATAAATCTGCGACGCAGTTCGGTCTCGCGGTATTCATAAGCGCTTATTTGTTTTCATTCAAACATCTATGCGTCTCTTTAGCGAGAGGAAGTGTGGCCTGCAGCGAAACTAGAGGACCTGACGACCATTGCTGCCTGAGACGCGCACCTCAGCACTGTCTCGTCCGCCATTTTGACCTACCGTAGCGCCGCTTATAGTCGCTGCAGTGATGGAAAAGGAGCATGATATCACCACGTGTAATGGTTGTAACGACGAAGAATGCAAAACGCACTCGGTAAAGGTGGAACACGTCATTGGACGAATTAGCGCCCAGTTAAAGAAGCAACTCTTGAAGTGCAGCGAAAGGGCCAAAGCACAGACGTGGGTCGTCGGCAATGTGACATGTGGTACGGCACAGCGGCATTTGCACGCGTGAAATCGCATATCCCGCGCTAATCGTTGGTGGACCCATTGATTACTTCTCGTTGGAAAGAATCGAGAAAGAGAGAGAGAGATATTGTGGTTGTAAAATGTTAAAGAAGAGAAAAGTGAGCCCCGTAACTGTCTCCATCTAGTGCGACACCTCAACAGTAGCTCACAGGGGATGGGGGTAAGGAGGGGTTAAATGTACAGGATTAAATGTATATAGACAGAAAGAGAGATGCTCAGGGACAGCGAGCGACGACAGAAGAGAGACAGGAAAGATGAAACATGGTCACAGGAGTCCGAGGACGGGGCACCACTGGCGAGAGCTCTTGTCGGCAACAGATGGCGTAGAGCTAATCCAGTCGGCAAGAGCTACGCTGTCATCGTCGTAGGGAACCGGCGGCAGGAGATGGCGTAGGACCAACCCAGTCGGCCAGAGCTGCGCTGTCGTCGGTAATCGCGAGGGCACAACCAGTCGGCATGGTGTCCAGCGAGCGAGTGGAAAGAATTGAAAACGGTTTTGTTCAAATGGTGGTTTTCGGACGTTACGCTTCCTCAGTCACGCTGGCCCTTCGGTGGGAACTCGCGCGCATGTACAGACCATTTCACTGTTTACAAACAGCAGTTTTGGATGGCTTCCGGGTTTGTGCACCAACCTTACTTAGGAGCATCGGCGGGGAACGAATGCTTTAGCGAGTAGCCCGCTCATTTTTGACAATTTTTCTCCTTTGTCTGGTTAAATACTTCAAATAAATTTTCTTCTAAGCTACACACAACATTTGAGGAACTAGTCGTTAACTTTAAGCGCCTTTCCTTTACCAAAAAGCGGAAAATATGATTTTCCTTACTCTGGCCCAAATAAAAAAACAAGTTTTCTTCTTCAGTGTTAGAGAGTGATAACTGAAGTAACCGGAAGTTTCTTGGGAAGCAACACGTGCTGCTGCTATTGCTATGTTGACACCAACCGAAAAGGCGTGTACGGCTGGCACGTGCACTGTGGCTGGCATCGCTTGTCGTAGCAATGCTGTCGCATACGCCTGAAATGTACGGAGTGGTGATCGTAGCATTCCAGCGTTGGCAGTCTCTGTGACAATGTGTAAGCAATGTTACATTGCTACGACTGCGAGTAGCCAAAACCTCAAACAAATTAGCGTTGCCCGAACACGAAACTGGGCTCAAAATTCACATTCCGCAATATTGTAACCGTCGGTGAGTTTTTTAGTGGCACGAGCACTTAGTGACTTTCTTGGTTCTCTTGCAAGCGGGTCTGGTCGAGATCTTTCTTCAAGTTTTAAAATTATCAAGAAATATTTTCTAAAAGTAGAAACCGATGACACTTGAGAGTTATGTTGCGTGGGTATCATATCGGAGGATAGTTATACCTAATATGAGGCTGAATAAACTGCCAGAATAATCAATTAAATTTCACTCATTGTGTTCGTTCAAAGACTTCCTCGAAAGATTGCGCTTGGCTCTGCAGATCTCCATGCGCTTCTGCCTATGTAGCCGCTGAGATCTTCTTCTGCAGCACGTGAAACACAATGTTAATACAAGAAATACACCTGTACACACGAATCCCGGTGTTTAAGCACAACGACATAGCTAAGTCCAGGATTATGGTCGTCTCTAGAATTTTGTAAATCGAGAAGCACCGTGTGTTTGAAGTGCCTAAACCCATATAAAACTACCCGCACGGCTGCTATTTGCTATTGTCTAAATGCAGAGACGCAATTTAAAAGCTAAAATTCTCCGAAGTATGCTCAGGTGTGTAATGGCTTCGCAGAGGTGCACGGCTATCTACTCAAAATCTGGTGGTGGGCGTGCCGAGGCTGTGCTAAACTTTGGAAGTACACCCGAAAGGCGGTTTGGTAAGCACCCTAATTGTGAAGTTTAGTGCTACTGAATTCGACACTCCTAAGGAGTCGGTGGAATTGCCATGCGCCTGGTAAACATGTTGCATTAATGTTGGGCCAGCGCAGCATCATGCCAGTAGTCGGTGAAGCTTCATCCTTCGCAGCAAATCATAGCAGTATATAGGAGACAACAGGAGATGCCTCGAACTTCATTTATGTAGGCATTCTTTTTCGCCATCGCTGGCCAAGATCAGAAAACAAGCTAGGTCACCTAATAACACGCTATACCAGAAGCGTTACTTATACAACAGGTCATAAAAGTACCTGAATGATCAGTGTTACACACTAATGAAAATAAAAGAAAGAAAGTACATGGCTAGGTTACGCCACCAATGTGGGAGCAACAAGAAAAAAAGACACTTCTCGCATATAGAAGAGCACATATCAAGAATAGCTATCACAACGAATCAATATTTTTGTTTACATTGTGTGTTAACTATAGCTAAGATATTCTATTCTAAAAGGCGGCAACCCAAATCTGATTACTGGATACAGGCACCGTTCTACTGCTCAGTGCTAGACTTCACGCATAGAGCAAAGTTGTATGCGTATTATACCAACACGTAGCACAATGCCTAAGAGCAGGCTTTCAATATGAAAAATACAAAAAAGACAACAAAGGGCTACTAGGGCTACTGTGACATGCTTTTGTTCATAACATTCAATTTACTTACACGGGGCTTACGCAAAAAAATCATAACTTATTGGTATCACACCTGGTATGCGCACTTGCTTGCTACATCAGCGTCATTTCGCCGTAGATGTGGCCGCTAAATAATCCTAAACGTGCGAGCCAATAGAGAGTTTTCGAATAGCTTTAGCAGGCGTTGTGGGAGTAGCGTATGCGTATGGGCGCCTTATGAGTTTTTGAATAGCGTTTGGCTCCACAAACCCTCACGGCAAAGGGGCTTTGCACGGCTTGCAGGCCGCCACCTGCTATTTCTTATTATTTGCGGGTAGGCCGCAAACGCGAACGGCGGTTCGCGTTACGACACATGCGCAGTGGCAGCGAGCGCAACGTAAAGGTTTGTGGTAGGCTGTTTTAAAGTTTCCTAATATTGCGTCGACGGGGTACGAGTTGAGTACGGTTGGAACGAGAGCACGATAATTAGCCCTCAACGGTTATGAGGCAGCATGCGCCTCATGCGAAATAGGTCTGCAGCAGAAACCCCTGTATACGATGCTGCGACTGCGCCAGTGAAACTGGTTCACTTTCATAAACGATATCTTAAGAACTGTGGGAACGCGATTGAAACTGCCGATGAAAGTAATAAATGCCATTTATCGACGTTAACAACAAAAGATTACATTTTAGGTGCACTCAACTTGTTTTTGAATTATACCGGAGAATATTGTGGTGTTGTTAGCCGTTCATTTCCTGAGGTCATTTATTAAGGCGAACAGGTTAGCTATTCCGCAGTGGAATGGGCTTCTCAGCTAGTACCAACCAGGCCTTTCAGTTCAGGAAGTCGTTCCCCAACGTACACATCAAAGGCCATATCAATTATGGTTCAGTTGAGGAGACACGAAGCGAAATATTTAGCGTTAAAAGGTGAGACACTGTTGTTCAAGTGCTAAACAAAGCTCCCGGTGCGGAAAAAAGAGAGTAAAAGTAAATTACATGCTTTCTTTTAGTAAGTGATGGGGTTTTGCGTTCCTAAACCACTATATGATTGTGAGAGATCTCCATAGTGAAGGACTGTGGAAGTTTCGTCCTCCTGAAGTCTTCAACGTGAACTTAAATCTTCTAGCATTTCGCCTCCAGCTCAATGCGACCATTATGGCCCTAGATTTACGGGTCAGCTGTTCGTGCTTGATGTTATGGTTCTCCAAGTTATTGGCGAAGTTCATCAAATGTTTCGTAATTTTCAGCTGATTTTTGAAGACCGCGTTTGAACAAGTTCTCGACGCCATAACGTCACTCACCTTGAGCTGTTTCGCACGACGAGCTCAAACTTGATGTTCCGGTACAACCTGGACACGCCATCGACGGCCATCGCAATGGCCGGGATGACGACGTCAGAATCGAACGTCAGTTCTGAGCTTTGGAGGAAGATGCTCACTATGGTTGCGTTGAATTCGTGTCCGGCACGAGCAACGTGGCCAATGCTACCGCTGAGAAAGATCCAGATCAACACGCTGCACAGCATGGTTCGCTGCGGCCGAAGCCAGCGGACGCACTGCGGTCCGACCTTAGGTCACCGAAACTCGATGCGTGTTCGCGCACCTGAGGTGTCGCGTGACACCTCCGTCGCTCGGGGGCGTGCAGGTTTTGTTAGCGTGACGGGACGCTCTTCCTGAAGTTGACCCAAAGCAACAGAGTACGGGTTTCGGGCCAAGAGGTGCTTCACACGTGTGCTCACCGCTGTTTGGACACGAGTGGGCCACAGACACCGAAAGGGTGCTTTGTTCCACCTTTCTCAAGAGTTCGGAGAATGAGTGAGAGAGAGAAGACGAAAAGGGATAGCGCCGATTACCGCTAAAGCAGCGGGGTTCCTGGGAACTATATAGGACAGTCTACCGATTGTGAAAGGGGGAGGAAGTCTAAGAAGGTAGCATACGGGAGGTAGTGACCGTAAATTTTGAAATCTTCAACTTCAGTGCATTGTCCCAGATTCGCTGTGATGCTCCTTTCGCACGCACAGCTTCTATGAAGTATAAAGTCAGCTCGCAACGCTACAATTTTCAAGTGCGACCAAAGCACAAGGCGCAACTAAGGATTAGACACTGAATTGATATTGAAGTCACATGTGAGAGAAAATGAACTTGTAGCTGTGCGTGATTTGGCGTTGAGTGTGATTTGCGTTGGCGGAATCCGAATGAGTGAGAGAGGGGTATAAGATAGCTGTTTCTATCGATGCTAGGAAATTATTGGGATATTGGGTGTTTTGTAATTTGTGGGGTTTTACGTCGGAAAACTAAGGTATTATAATGAGGGATGCATTGGATGTTTTAAGACGATTGACATGCACAACAGAACACCCCATTGTCTGCCGATGACAGTCATATTTAGACACGTAAAAAATAAATGTTTCTGGGGTCTAACGTCCAAAAAACCACCATATGAGTATGAGAGATGCCACAGTGTAAATTTTCGGGAATTTCGACCACCTGGGGTTCCATATCGTGCACGACATGTAAGTTCACGGGCATTTTTGCTTCCATCGAACAGGTACAACTGGAAACGCTCAATACCACTCCTTCTTCTAGCTTACTTTCGTTTACATAGTGTAAGAAATTTGCTTGATCGACTGTCATCAAGGCCTCTTCATGTTTTGCAGTCTATATAACACGAGCGACAACCCGGAACTCGTGACATAAGCGTCAGGCTGCAGTGTATGCGGCAGTGTGTTCTATGCTTTCATAGTTTTCTCATGTAAGCGTTCAAGCTCTTTTTCTGTGTAGCGTTCAAGCAGCTTCAAACTGCTGTTAGAAGAAATACACTGTTTGGAAGTGTTTGGATAAGCGGGCTAGGTCATCTTTGTGTTCATGTTGCCTAATAGCCCGCATGAAAATAGAGGTTTGCTTTATACTCTCAACGGCATTTACTAAAGACAGTGGTGGTTCCACAAGAAAAACCAATGTTTTCGTCCATTGCCACCTCGTCGCGCGCAGCAGAATGGTTGGAGTCCTTCTTTATTTCTTGAAGCGCCAGCGCAAAGTATGCGGTGGCTGTGGTGAACCTTGTGGTCGTGCGCTTTTGTTATGGAATGATCTTGGTTTCTTGCTTCTTCCTGAAGAGCCTCCTCAATGAGTCTCATCCAGCACACATGTGTGACATTTCATGACGGATTGCGATTATTCTAAGATCGAAAAAGACAGTTGATGAATGCTGAA
This sequence comes from Rhipicephalus microplus, assembly GCF_013339725.1. Taxonomy (NCBI): domain Eukaryota; kingdom Metazoa; phylum Arthropoda; class Arachnida; order Ixodida; family Ixodidae; genus Rhipicephalus; species Rhipicephalus microplus. Next base: position 102,086,251 of record NC_051170.1, read on the forward strand.
AAACCGAGCCGATCGTAATGCAGCCGTGCATCACTTTTTTATGCTCATTATGCCGTTATCAATATGTTCTGTAGTCTGATGTGTTGCTTTCCCCACGAGCATGCCTAGGGGCAAGAGGCAGCACGCAAACTTTCGTAGGAGAGAAGAAAAGCGATGGCCACTCTTTAGAAATGAAGCTGCTAGATACACAATACTCCTTCCTCTGGTGTCCTGACGAGTAGTTTGTACCTTAGACTACGTGGATGTGTACGTTCAGTTACGAAATATGATACACACAACGAACGCACACGTACAAACCGGAACGTACGTAACTTGACGCAAGCACGTTAACCTAATGCGTGTTCGGATAGAGCACGAAAATGACGATTGCGGAAGAGAATAGACGGGACACGGACAAGCGCTGACTTGCAAATGAAGCGTGTTATTTGAAGAAGACATAACGTAAAAGCATTTATTAACAAAAAAGACATCAACATTGCGCAGAAAATTTAAAATCTAATGGAAAAAGTTACGTATAGTAAATCACCTAACGGTACACGTACAAAGATAGGCAAACTCTTTTTTTCCGTAAGAGACATCAATGCCTCGCTTGCATGCGTCAACCATTAGTTTTATGTAGAATTATTCTTTCACTTCCGTACACAAACATACTGCACCTTATAAAATAGCCAAGTATTTATTATTATTCAACCTACTGCAAAACTACGACATATATACAAGCACACATCCAACACTCCTACACATAACTGCGTGCACACGTCCTCTGTAAATACGCACACATACAGACATGCACTCACATAGCACACAAAGCCTGTACAGACTACTCTAAATGTTCTTCCACTTCATACTCAAGCGTACTGATGTACAGACGTAGATGTGCACGCACGTGAGAAATATAGGGAGCCTCCATACTTTAGAAGTACACGAGCACAACCACACACGTAAAAGCATGCGCACAAACAAGTACCCTTTCAAGAATTTAGCTGAACAAAACTCAGTTACTGTCGCCTGTCGTTTCAAGAGATAATAGCGAATTGCCCGGTCTCTCGGAAAATTTTAGCTGAGCAAGCGTTCCCTGAAGCAAGGCTTTATTTGTGAATGGCTCCCGTGAACTTGGGCGCTTTAAGGTATAAGTGTGCATGCGCTGCGAAGTGAACAAATGTGTCCTGAAAAGTACGCTGTCACAGCTTATCGAGGGCTTAAAATAATAAAATAATATGACCCGCATGCTGGTCAGCTTCTTAACAGTTGCGTGTGATCGATTTTCGGGTTCAAGAAATGTGGCTGTCTCTGAGCTTTAAGCTGTGTCATGCCTTTCGTGACTTTTGACCGAGCTCTTCACGGGAAGAAGTAGAGCCACGTCGGCCCACTTTTAAGAACCGAATTTCCCAAAGAGGCCGTCACGACAAGGCCGGCATCTCGAGGATGGTTTTGCCAAGAAGCAAACGAGAACATGAAAAGACGTGACGAACAAAGGTAATCTAAGGTCAACGAAAGGATAAGTTGAAAGGAGGTCATCACGTGAGCTCAACTCGGTATGTGTGTTTGTGTGTGTGCGTGTGTGTGTGAGTATATTTGTGTGTGCCCGGTTTTTTATGTGTGCATGGTTTCATTGCCCTCTCCCAACGGAGTGGTAAAGGATGAACTTGGCGCTATGATGTTCGTGCCCAGGGGTGATTACCGCGGTGACGCACAAAAAGCGGAAGCCAGGTGACGACCCCGTTTCTCGCGAAGGCGGTACCTCAAAGAGCATCGCTTTAACCATCCTTTGCTCAATTTACGCGCGAAATGACAGACCCGCACGCACCGTTTGTTTTGAGTGAGTGAGACCGGTGCTATCCGACGAACTACGCTGACGAAAAAAAAAAAAAAACCCTTGTTCTCTTAGCTGACTGTGCTGCTATAACAACGCTTCAAAAGATCGCGCAAGTCACTTTAATGCTGCGTCTAACTCTTTGGTGTAGCGACTTAGATTTTTTGGCACACATGCGAGGCGCTTGTATATTTGACGGTGGTATCGATGGTACGAAAATTGCAGCCGCAGTGACTGTGCTCTTCTCGTCGCGTGCGTGTTGCACATTCCGTCTTTCTTTCTGGGTGGATTAAGCATTTTGGTACGAACAAGGACTAATCGGCATGCGACTAAGCTAAAAAAAATTACGTGGCACCACTGTTGTTTAACCAGAAATACTGGATCGCTTACACTTCGTGTACCCAACTCCAAGTGCGGCAGCCTGACCTATAAAACAGCTGGCCTCGACCCCTAGACCTCAATAAATTTACACGTGAACATGTTATGCGACAACTCTTAGGCCAGCGCTTCAAGCCAAGACTTATTTCTGGGCTATTTATTTTTGTTTTACAACATCGTGCTAGCAGGGCCCAACGTGCAACCTTCGAATAACGCGTCCGATGCTCTGCTTAGTAAAGCCTCGGTCGCCTTATTCGAATGCTGCAGGTTCGGTGCCAGAAGGCTGAAGCTATTTTTTCGTCCAGTTTAATTCCTTCCCGTTTATGTCACAATTACTACCAATGCATTCTCTACGCATTAGATAGCTTGGTCGTCTGTCGGTTTTCATAAATTTTGTCAAAAACAAGCCCCTAAGATTCCTCTTCTTTCGCCCCTATAGGCATGCTACTAGGTGGCCCCACAAATACACAACAAAATTTGCCTCATGTGTGAAGTCTAACATTGAATGGTCCGTAAGACTAATGAGGATTTACGTGTGTTTGGCCACGCCTAAGACCTGAACGAGAAAACCGCAAGTGGACATGGAGGAGCCCTAATGGCGAAAATAAGAACGAAATAGACTTTATAATGAGTGCACACCCTGGAATCGTGCAGGATGTGGAAGTGATTGGCAAGGTACGATGCAGTGACCAGAATGGTACGGCCTCGAATTCGCCTAGACTTGAAGAAGAAACGACAAAAACTGATACGCAAGAAGCCAATAAACCAGCTAGCACTGAGAGGGAAAGTACAGGAATTCAGAGTGTCGCTGCAGAACAGGTACTCGGCTCTTAGTGAGGAAACCAACCTTAGCGTAGATACAATGAATGATAATCTGACGAGTATCATTACGGAGTGTGCAGTGGAAATTGGAGGCAGGGTAGTAAGACAGGACACTGGCAAGCTTAGTGAGGAAACGAAGAACCTAATTAAGAAGCGTAAAATCATGAAAGTGTCAAGTACAACAGACAAAATAGAACTGGCAGAGCTTTCGAAGTTGATTAATAGACGTAAGGTATGCGATGTAAGAAGGTATAACATGGAGAGAATTGAACACGCTCTGAAAAACGGAGGAAGTGTCAAAGCATTGAAGAGGAAACTTGGGTTAGGCAAAAGTCGGATGTATGCACTAAGGGACAGAGAAGGCAAAATAACTACCAATATGGATAGGATAGTTAAAATAGCGGAGGAGTTTTACAGAGATCTGTACAGTAGCCGAGACAACCACGACCTTAATACTATAAGAACTAGCAGTAACCCAGATTACACCCCACCAGTAATGATAGAAGAAGTCAGAAAAGCTTTGGAGAGCATGCAAAGAGGCAAAGCTGCTGGTGAGGATCAGGTAACATCAGATCTGCTGAAAGATGGAGGACAGATTGTGTTAGAAAAACTAGCCACCCTGTTTACGAGGTGTCTCCTGACGGGAAGAGTACCAGAGTCTTCGAAGAACGCTAACATCATCTTAATACATAAGAAAGGAGATGACAAGGACTTGAAGAATTACAGGCCGATCAACTTGCTCTCTGTAGTATACAAGCTATTTACAAAGATAATTGCTAACAGAGTAAAGAAAACATTAGAATTCAATCAAACAAAGGAACAAGCAGGATTTCGAACAGGCTACTCAACAATTGACCACATTCATACTGTCAATCAGGTAATAGAGAAATGCTCAGAGTATAACCAACCACTATACATAGCCTTCATAGATTACGAGAAGGCGTTTGATTCAGTAGAAATATCAGCCGTCATGCAAACACTGCGAAATCAGGGCGTAGATGAAGTATATATAAACATTCTGGAAGAAATCTACAGGGGATCAACTGCTACCATAAAGCTTCATAAAGAAAGCAACAGAATACCAATCAAGAAGGGTGTAAGGCAGGGGGACACAATTTCTCCAATGCTATTTACCACGTGCTTACAGGAGGTTTTCAGAAGCCTAGAATGGGAACAGTTAGGGATAAGAGTCAATGGAGAATACCTTAGTAACCTGCGCTTCGCCGATGACATTGCATTGCTGAGTAACTCAGGGGACGAATTGCAACTCATGATTACGGAGTTAGACAAGGAGAGCAGAAAGGTGGGTCTTAAAATTAATCTGCAGAAAACGAAAGTAATGTATAACAAACTCGGCAAGGAGCACCGCTTCGAGATAGGTAATAGTGCACTTGAAGTTGTAAAAGACTATGTCTACTTAGGGCGGGTAATAACCACAGAGCCGAACCACGAGATTGAAGTAACTAGAAGAATAAGAATGGGGTGGAGCACATTCGGCAAGCACTCTCAAATTATGACAGGTAGATTGCCACTATCCCTCAAGAGGAAGGTATATAACAGCTGTATCTTGCCGGTACTTAGCTACGGAGCAGAAACCTGGAGACTTACAAAGAGGGTTCAGCTTAAATTGAGGACGACGCAGCGAGCAATGGAAAGAAAAATGGTAGGTGTAACCTTAAGAGACAAGAAGAGAGCAGAATGGATTAGGGAACAAACGGGGGTTGAGGATATCATAGCTGAAATCAAGAAGAAGAAATGGACATGGGCAGGGCATGTAGCGCGTAGACAGGATAACCGCTGGTCATTAAGGGTAACTGACTAGATTCCCAGAGAAGGGAAGCGGGTTAGGGGGAGACAGAAGATTAGGTGGGCAGATGAGATTAAGAAGTTTGCGGGTATAAATTGGCAGCAGCAAGCACAGGACCGGGTTAACTGGCGGAACATGGGAGAGGCCTTTGTCCTGCAGTGGACGTAGTCAGGCTGATGATGATGATGATGATGATGATGATGATGATGATGATGATGAAGAAGACCTGTTTCACGGAGGTGGTGAAGGTGACATGAATGTAAACTCTTGTACAGGTACGACCTGACCCAAGGTGGGCACTTCTTTAAGTGTAGTAAACGTTCTTAAAAAAACTAGAATGTTTATTTTGCCTGAGTATTAAAATGCCCGTTGTCTGACGCTTAAATACGGTGCCAATAAAAGCAGTTATAGTTTTCTGAAATATGTACTTATAAATTAGCCTTTACGGTGAATTTTGTACATAGGAAACGTTCGGCGTAGATATGGACAACCCTATAAATGTCCACAGCCATAGAGTTTCCTGATGTACACTAGAGGGAACTCTGACGCTAGTGTCTATGGGAGCTGCAACGCACGGTGCTTCAGCGAGCATGGGAATGATGGTTACTACGCACATTTGTCTAATCTTCGTATACTTCTGGCCTGCGTCTGGCTTCGTTTGTGTTCGTGTGGCTTGGAGCTGTTTTCTCACGAAACAAAACATCGGCAAATGTTCAGTGGTTGTGCTTCACCACCTTATCTTTTAAAGCTCACCTTTTCAAACCAGGTTGCGAAGTTCAAAAGGGTTCGTTCTTTTCTTTAACACGAAAACGTAACCAGCAATAAACGAAGCCGCAAGTACGATTCGCCACCCGCAAGTATGATGACTAGACAAATGTGTGTACTACCCATAATTCCCATTGTCGCTGAACGATCGAAGCGCCAGAGTGTCCTCTAGTTAATTTTAGGAAACTCTATGTCCACAACAAGTGCCTCCATAGTCAAGTGAATCAAGGGTAATCAAGTAACTTAAGCGTGAATGAAGAAGGAATACGTCATAATGTACATAAATAAGAATACGTATTCGTACAGGTTTTCTTACCACATTTCTGACCTACTGATTTCTGAAGTCTCTTCTGTTCGTTTTTCTTTTTATCTTTCCGGCTTGCGGCCTTAGCCAAAACAGCTTTAAACACCATATTTCGTACATAAACCGGTGTTTATTTAAAGGCTAACACAGATTACCCACCATGGTAGGTTAGGTGTCGCGCTACTAAGTTGAAGAGCGTGGATTTGACTGTCAGGTTCCGCAGCCGCATTTCATGGGCGACAATGTGCGATTAACAGCCGCGTTCGTAGCTTAAGATGCATCCTCAAGAACACCAGGTGGCGAAAACAAGTCTTGAGACTCTTACTTCGGCATTCCTCTTTTTTTTCAGGACTAGATACTAGGCTTCAGGGTGCTATGCTAAGTGGCTACTGTATATACGCACCACCTCTTCCTGTCCCCGTCATCATCCTTCATACATCTTTCTTTCCCCCTTTCCTTATCTCCTGTGTGAAGCAGCAGGCTAGGGCGAACTAGCTCAGGCCGACCTGTCTGCCTTTTAATACATTCTCACTCTTTATATGTGGATTTGGCACATTAAACTACAATTATCAATATTAGGCTAACAAAATTTGTACCTCACCTGAAAACAGCTCCATGGAGCCTCGCAAATTATGTATTACCTCTAACTCGAAGGCCTCTATAAGAATAACAGAGAAACTGAGGAATATGTACGATGTTAGATTTCTAAGCGACCGGTTTGTTGCGCATGTTTGCGCAAGACCACAAAAGCACCAGTGCTTCTTGAGGACCTCCGGACTTCACGAGCGTTTGTGAACGAACAACGCGAGACAGGGTTGTGTAGTTTCAAGCTGACTGTTTGTCCATCTCTTTCTTACTCTTCATTTTCCTCCTCCATCCTTTTCTTTTCTATTATTCCCCCTTTTCTTTTTCCCAAATGTAGGCTAGCCGAACAAGCCAAAGCTTGGTTAACCTCTCTGCCCTATCTAGAGATTATGAGTCATGATTCGCGAACGCCACATTTTTCAGCCACAACAACATGGTAATCAGCCCGCATGCTGCCGACAGTCTTACTATATACCACCGATAAGCGCAGGCTAAACTGAGCTCGCTTATTATAGTATCCTTAATTTTTCCCGCCTTGAGACAGCATTTGTCTCCGTTAAAAGTGGCCAGCGTTCACCGGTGACCAAAAGAGAAAGCATCGGCCGTCATTCTGACATACCTACGACTTTCGATTGCTGAGGAGGGCCCTCATACAAATGCGTTTTCAGATAAAGTTTCTTGGATATCCGGCCCCATGTGGTGGATGTACCGGCGTGAGCGCAATTTCGTAGGACATCAACTTTGTTTCTTGCAGCGTAGTGAGTGATTTACTTTCGGTTCTGTCGTCGCTATGTGAGTTTCTTTTGGTTATAATCAATAGACGTGAGCTTTCACGCATTGGCACGTGGCGTTTCTGAAAGGTACAAGTTACTAACGATCGTGGTCCTCGGCCATCTCGTAGCTCTTAATATTCGAACGCGCCCCGGTTACTATACTAAGCTTAAGTCACGACCACGAAGGACGACGATCGTTGACTCTTAAATAAAACAAACTGAGAGGCCTCCCGTCAGATACTCCTAAAAAAGACGCATTATACTCCATTCATACGTGTCAGTGATGGACTACTGCTGACTCGCGTCCCGTAAGGGGATCGCGATAAGTACCCATGCGTGATCATTGCCATGCACGTCGTACATACATAACGAATGATGATGCGTCCAATGAAAGACCTCCACCACTGTTACGCGTAACAGTAGGCGAAATAGGCTTTGCAGACGGAGCGATAACGAGGCGGCAAAGTCTCCAGGACTCTTGCGATCAATGCAAAAAGAAGTACATCGGATATTACCACCTTTAGACAAATTCAATGATCCGTACGACATAGGCTTTTCTCTGGCGACACCTCCACAGGAGCATTTAGGCCTGCCGTGCAGGGATGACGGCTTTTGTAATGCCATAATTTTTTTCTATGAAATGGGAGTCGAACAATTTAAATAAAATGGTTTCCTAACGATATCCCGCTTTGCCGTATGGTGCGCGAAGACTTGCGAGAAACACATCGTGGAAGCTAGAACAGATATCAGAGTACATTACATCAGAAAAACCGCGCGTGGCGCCCTTCGATCGCGTCTCGGAGATTCACAAGTCTCTCATCGTCAGGCAAATCGATCACGATTATGAAAGATTGGCGAGGTCGAAAACACCGAACTGAAACGGATGACACGCCGAGTTCATTCGACACAACCGCGGCCGATCGGCGTACGTGCCGAAAGAAAAATGACTCCATGTTTACTGGCTGGGAGACTCCAACCGGTGGTGATAATTGAAAGACCGGCGTCGTATTTTTGACCGGCTTCTATGGCCGTTTTCGCCCCCACCTTTTTTCCATGTACTTATATTCTTGCTGATTCATATGCGCATTCACACCGAGATTTTTATTGGGTACCCATAACAATGGTGTGTTGAGAAAAAAAAAGGCAGCATATCCACGGGGATAATGATGGAGAGTGGGGTGAAGCATCCGTCAGTCCATTTGTTCTTGCTTCCATCCGTCCATGTGTCCGCCTGTGTGACCATCCATGCGTCCATCCACCCGCCCGTGCATGCGTCTGTTCGTGCGTTCGCACGCCCATCCGTGCGTCCAACCCTGCGTTTGTCCATGCATCCGGCCCTGCGTCCGTCCATGCGTCCATCCGTCCGTGCAGCCATCCGTCCGTCCTTCCATGCATCTGTCTGTGTGGCCGTTCGTTCATCTAGTCAACACTTATCTTCGTATCCCTTACGGCTCTTGAGAAAATACGAAACAAGAACACCGCGCACAAATTACGGGGTCCAGATGCTAAAAACAACCTTTCCCTCTGTGTTAAACCTGCTGTCGCAGAATGAATTTGACATTTTTTGTTGCAAGTCTGCACATCATGCTTTTTTGGTGAGCTGATGTCTATAATGTCAACTTTGAACTTATCTTTGATGTTTTTTATTGCGTGTTGAGGAATGTATGCTCTCCGTGTGTTTATACTTATGTACACCACTTTCTGTATACCATCACTACATGCTGAACTGTAATCGGCTGGGAAGCCTAGTCATGCTCACAACAGCTTTTTCTTCCCATGCCCTCTACTTCCTGAAGTGTAAAAATAAATGATTGATTAATTGATTCATGGATTGATTGATTCAACAGAGACTGTTTATCACCAGATTTAAAGAGAGGGAGAACCTCAGGCATTTTCCATCAAGAGAAAACAGAGCCAGAAGACAAACATTTATTGAATACGATTGTTAAATATTTGGATGACCACAGGGAGTAGCGAACTAAAAGTGCGTTATCTATCCCGTCTGGGCCGATGCACTTTCTTCATTTTAATTTTAAGATAAGGCTGAGAATGCCGTCATTCGTTATTTCTATGTCACTGATTGGTTCAGAACGAGGAATACCTATCAGAGAATGGATGTTGCTGTTGTCAGAAATAAACACAGACTGGAAAAAGTTATTAAGAGCATTAGATATAGCGGGGGAGGCGGTCAGTAATGACGTCACCACCTATTTTGAAAGAAGTAGGCGAGTCAGGATGAGGCAAAATGGAACACCGAAATTGGCGTGGATTCACCCGTAGCAGATCCGGCAACTGAACACAATAAAATAAATCTCTTGCTGTTTTCATCTTTGATATAAGTTCACAATTCGCCATCTGAAACTGGTCTAGGGTGTCGGGTCATTAGATCTTCTAAATCGCCCATGTCGATGGACACGACGAGATAAGCGTAACAGGTCACGAGTAATTCAAAGAAGGTTAGCATTGCTTTTCTTTGTCTTAATTGGGGCGAATATTCGGATACACGACTTTGCAAGATCTCCAAAGTAATTAACAAGACAATTTATATCCCGACTGTCAGAAAGCGCACAAAACGTATCAAACTGAGCAGCTAGAATATCAGTTATGGAAGTGAAATCAGGGAAGAAGGTGAATGTGTAAGGCGATTTGGACGCGGGATAGCAAAGTTTTAGAAAGACAGCTTTATCGTCCTATAATGTTTCGACTATTTCGCAAGAGAAGTTGCTGTTAGCTAGACTTACACTTAAGAAAACCAAGTCTGGGATACAATTCAGCCTATTTGGACATGAGACGACTTGAGTAAGATATCGGTCTTTAATTGAAAACAGACTGCTATATTTAATAATTCATGTCATATCACAGCATCACCACCCATAACAGTCTGAGAAGGCCAATGAGTGTCAGGAGCGTTGAAATCACCCCTACTGACCAATCTCGTTGAAGCACTATTTATATCGCACATGATATTGGCAAGCACATGAAGAACTTCAAGTATTGATCCGGATGGGCGATATACAACGCTAACTACAGTACTCTAATTATTTAGGTGGACCCTACGTAGACTAGAGGGATTCAGTTTGACGAGGCTAAAGGGTAGCACTGAGGCACTGAATATCTGAGCGGATACGTAGTGCAAAGCCGCCACCAAATATTTGTTTCCTTTCCTTACGTGCAGGCAATAAAACCGGGTGGAGTAAACTCGGAATCGCAATATGTTACAATGAAGCCATGACTCTGTAATGCCAATGATATGAGAGGAATAAGTGTTGCGACAAGTGACAATACATCTGGAAACTTTTAGCAATACTACGAGCATTGATGTTCAGGACTACCAAGTCCTCATGCCGGCTGTAATGGGGTCATGTAGTGGATAAGGTGGGATTCAAAGATGCGGGGATAGGAAGACGACAGCCAAGTGCTCGACCTGAGATGTTCACTAATGAGTTTAAGGTGTCGTCCCAATTATAAAGTACATTGTCAATGAATGCATTATCGTATCTTAACTTCACCATGGAGCCGCCCTTGTGGAAAGGAAGCGAAGCCTCACAAATTTTTTTTTCGTATATATCTAATACGCACAGAAAAGTCTTCTGTTATGAACACGTTTGAGCCTTTCAGATAAAATGCATTTCTGAGAACAACGGCTTTCTCCCTCGAGGAAGAAAGCTTCAGAATCGCTTCAGAATGACAGGCCGTGTATAGCCAACACGTACGTTTCCAAGCCTGTGAAAACGCTCGAATTGCGGGCAGGTAATTATCAAAGTATTGTTAAAAGTTTGTTAAATATTTTAAACTATTGTTTTGTTAAACTATTGTTAAATTTGAGCCATCTCTTTCTGCAATGTAGACGCCTAACCCTTGAACAACTTGAGCATATTGGACGTCTCCTGGCATTAGTCCCCTGAAGCTCCCAAAGCGCAATGCTTTACATTTGGCTGTGTCTAAAAGCGTACCGGACATACATGATTACTCGTCGAAACTGTCAAGGAATGTACGATGTCTAGACAAGTTACGAAGACATTCGGAAACATCGTTAGTGTATGCGACAAGCTTGAAGGTTTCACTGCCCTACACCGGGAAACCCACTCCAAGAATACAAACTTAAGCTTGTGCAACGCCGTCCACCGCTCCAGCGCAGAGAAAGAGAGTAAACCTCCGGTCGCTCGGATGGGCCGCACTTCCTTGATTTTTCTATTGTGAGCACGAAAAACGCGTTTGTTGGCGATTTTATCCCGCAATTTGCATGCTAAGGGCGCCTCTTTTTCGTTATCCTGAAAAGTGAGCGCAGACTCCTGCTACAAAAGTTTAAAAATGACGAATAGCTGAAAACTGATCGTCAAGTTAAACCATTTCCAATGCAAGTGCACTGTGGGGAGCAAAGGCGTCAAGAATGGATTATAGCGGTTCGTCGATACTTCCACGGTCTTTTCACTTTGAAGAATTGTTTGTCGGGCACAGTATCGCCAAATAATAATGGGGAGAGACATGATGATGGGGCTCATATGAAAAGGAAGTGCGTTTGGAAACTGAAGATTCGGCAAATTGGCAGCCACTGTGCATTTCGAGATTGGGCACTGGCTTTCCGAGACAACCATTTGTAATGTGACACAGTTAAAAAAAAACGTAAATTGAGCCCTGCACGTGTTTTATTCAGCTGATAGCTCTAGATTTCTTTCAGCCGCTCAGTGTAACGAGATTTATGCTGCGTGTACAGGTCTTGCAAGCAACACTCACCAAAGAGTTCAGCAGGCCGAGGTGTTGTGATGCTAGGATTGAAGTCACGAATTCAATTCTCACATACGCCAACTGCATTTTCACGGGAGCGAAATGTGGTAACACTGTGCTTAGATTGAGGTGTATAAGAATGACAGAAAGGGCGTGTTGGTTTTGCATATTTCAAGCATACGGTGGGATGACACTCAATGTAAACAGAAGTGGTGCTCAGGTGTATGCGTACCCCCTGTTCGTTGTCGTCTTCGCGCCTCACGCTTCAAATAGATTTAGGTGCACATAAAAAAAAAGCAGGTGGCCGGAATGAATCGGGAAGTCAGCGCACTATGGCATGCCTCTGAATGATATCATGGTTTTGGCATTTAAAATATATCTTTTGCATGCACCTCGACCGAGGGCTTTATACATATAGCTGCCGCTACGAAAACGAGCTGTAAAACAACGAAGGCGGCAATAACATTTTCGATGGTTTCGGGAAATTAGACGTGGTTAGTGGGGACAAATGACGACGTAACCAAAAAAATCCCCGATTGTAGTGGGTGTTGTATATTATGACGAAGGCCAAGTGATCTTTTAAATCAACCAAAGCGACTTGCGGATCGGCGAACACGCTGCGTAATTAGGCATGGATATTGTCTGAAATGAAACGTGGGCTGCAAGAAACATGCACGGTTGAAGTGTAAATAAAATACTTCTTTTGTGTGTGCATAAGTATCCTTTCGAAAGAGTAGTAAAAAATTACAAGGTGGCTTCATCTTACGATACGAGGTTGTTGACATCTGATGAAGACCTCAGCAAAAGTGAAACTGCCCCGCCGCAGTGATCTATTGGCTAAGGTACTCGGCTGCTGATCCGCAGGTCGCGGGTTCGTATCCCGGCTGCAGCGGCTGCATTTCCGATGGAGGCGGAAATGTTGTAGGCCCGTGAGCTCAGATTTGGGTGCACGTTAAAGAACCTCAGGTGGTCGAAATTTCCGGAGCCCTCCACTACGGCGTCTCTCATAGTCATATGGTGGTTTCGAGACGTTAAACCCCACATATCAATCATCAATATCAATCAATCAAAAGTGAAACTCTTATGAAACTGAACACTGCGCAGTGGTGCAGGTGACTCAACGTGGCAGAAGTGAGTTTAGGCTCTTACTGACCTACCCAATAAATTCAAAGCCGTACGGAAAATTTGGCGGATCCCACGTATTGAGGGAATCGATGATTTGCGAAGCACGAATGAGAAATGTTGATTGTCGCTTTAAAATCAGCACAACGTTACGAGGTGGAGGTAAATGAAGCGGTACATGACTTCCGTGTCATGATTATCATGTTTGTATGGGTCGTTTACCTTCGTCATCTGTTCACGTTGCGTGATACAAAATTAATTGTATGTCGATCTAGCGAAATGGCTGCGAGCACGCTATGAGCGTGGTGTGTTGTCAGGTTCTTACATGACATGTATGCCAGGATTGTCATGTTTGCACCAGTCATTAATTTTGACATCCATTGACGTCACGTAACCCCAAATTTTCTATATGTGGAGTTGGAAAGACGACCGCGAGCGCATCATGAAGGGCGCAATACACTCCAATGTAGCGTTGACGTGCAGGCACGCTTAGCGTAGTGACGCTACGTTAGCAAAATGTGAGTACTCTATAGTCTGACGCCGGGCGCGACCAGCGTCCGTCGGTGTGCACGACGGCAACCGGTGCGAAATACGACATGCTGCATTTTGCACTGATGCGTTACCCAGACAACACTGCGTCTCCCACTTTTCGTGACGGAGGAACGCCGTACGCGCTGAAACGCGCATGCGTCAAAGCAACGCAGCGCGTCGCGCGCCTGCGACTATATGGTAGGACCGGCGCGTGACGTGGCAACGCCGGCATGACGCAACGAAATGAACGCCGGGGGGCATGCGCACCGCGTCATGTCGAAATGTAGTGGCACCTAGACTGTGGCATGTAGTCATGTTCTCACGGGACAGGCATCTCACGATTATGATGCTTGCACCAGTCACATACCTTCGTCATCCATTGGCATCGAGTAATACCAAATTTGGCATATGTGAAGATAGCGAAATGGCCGAGAGCGCATCATGAGTGTGGCATGTAGTCATGTTGTTACATGACACGCATGTCGTGATTATCATGTTTGTATGTGTCATTTATCTATGTCGTGGGCTCGCGTCACGTAATACCGAGTTTGGTACATGTAAAGCTAGCAAAACGGCCGCGAGCGAATCATGAGCGTAGCATGTACTCATGTCGTTACATGACACGCATCTCATGTTCATCATTTTTGCACCAGTATCATACCTTCGTCATTCATTCACGTCCCGTAATGACCAATTCGGTGGTTAGGTAGGTAGGTAGGCAGGTAGGTGGTTAGGTAAACATACATACATACATACATACATACATACATACATACATACATACATACATACATACATACATACATACATACATACATACATACATACATACATACATACATACATACATACATACATACATACATACAAATAGATAGACAGACAGACAGACAGACAGACAGACAGACAGACAGACAGACAGACAGACGGACGGACGGACGGACGGACGGACGGACGGACGGATGGATGGGTGGATGGATGGATGGACGGACGGGTGGAAAGGCGCGGGCCGTGGATTATTCACGATTTGCCGATAAAACCCTTCGAAGCTTCACCCCACTCATCGTAATTCACACCGTGGTATGCTGTGATTTTTTTAAACCATCGGAACAAGTCTTAGGTGAAACTGCACGTGCAGGGCGACAAGAGAACAGCGCGGGCAGAGCACGTGAACGTGCTGAGAGAGCGCAAGCTGAAGACAGAAGTGGGGTGACGAGTAACTGGTTTTTGTCAGCAGTGCGGCGAAATGCGCGCAGCGCAGCGCCACCTGGCTGTGGTTGGGAGGCCTATACGCTTGCAGTTTACGAACTTCCTAATGTAAGGACGTAAAGGCAAAATTAATAATACAGGAGACGAAGGATAGCCTTGTCTTACTTGTTTCTCATTTAAAAAGCTTCTGGTGAATTCATTGTTAACGTAGACAGCCCTATAGACTTCGATAGAGTATTTCTACAAGTCGCACATACTCTTCTGGAATGCCGAAGATGCGCGAAAGGTAGAAGATTTACCTGTGTCACACTGTATCAAATGGCGTGGTCAGATCAAGGGAAAGAAGTGCTCCTAAACTCTGCTTTTTGTTAGCATAAGAATTTAGAACGAATTGAAGATGATCCACAGTACTGTATGTTAAAAAAAGTGTCTTACAATTCAGAGTACTTGGTACTCCCCTATGGGAGGACAAAAGCCGTCACAGTCTACAGAATTCACAAAGAGAACAAAGGAAAGCTGTGTCGGTTTAGAAAAAGTGGGTAACGATCTAGAGCTCCGGATACTCTACTATGGGAGAGCTGAAAGCCGTCCCATGGGCCTCACACTTGATGAGCCCGTATCACCCACTCTGCAAGAGTGACTTAGTTAATGCCCCTAGCAGATGGGTGGTTAGAAAACCGGCAGTTCCGGTAAGTACAGTGGGAATTGATGATATGCAATGCCTGAAGGAGGAAGGTTGATACGTCACCTTCAAATCAGCACAACTTTACGAGGCTGACGTAAATTACGCCCTAAAGTACTTCAATGCTATTTGAACAGGTCATTTACCTTCGCCGTCTATTCACTTCACGTGATACCGAATTTGGTATATGTAGAGCTAGCGGAATGGCCGCGAGTGTGCTATGAGCGTATCCTGTAGCCGTGGTTTACATGACAGGCAAACCATTATTTTCATGTTTGGACGTGCCATTTACCTTAGCCGTTCATTCACGTCACGTGACAGCGAATTCGGTATATGTTCAGCTAGCGAAATGGCCGCGAGCGCGCTATGAGCGTAGCATGTAATCAGCCATGTTTCACGTGACACGCATATCATAATTATCATCTTTGAGCGTGTCATTTACTTTCATCATCTGTTCGCGAAGCGTTGTATGAAATTTCGTAAAAATATAACTCAACGGCCGCGAACGTGCTATGAGCGAGCATGTAGTCATGTTTTATATGACACGCTTGTCATGATTATCATGTTAAGACGTTTAATTTACCTTCGTCGTCCGTTCGTATCACGTAATACCGAATCTTGTATAAGTGGAGCTAGCAAGCGTAATGGCCACGAGCGCATCATGAGAGTGACATGTAGTCATGTTGTTACATGACACGCATGACATGATTAAGATGTTTGTACCAATCACATACCTTCGTCTTTCATGAACTTCACGTAATACTTAATTTGGTATATGTGAAGCTAGCGAAGTAGCCGTGAGCATATCGTGAGCACGGCATTTTCTGATGGCCTTAGATGATACGCATGCCATGATTATCATGTTTGCACCAGTCACATATTTTCGTCATCCATTCACGTGACGTAATGCCAAATTTGGTATATGTGAAGCTAACGAAATGGCCGTGAGCGCATAATGAGTGTGGCAGGTAGTCATGTCGTTACATGACACGCATTTCATTACTATCATGTTTGAATATCATTTACCTTCGTCGTCCGTTCGCGTCAAGTAAAGCCATATTTGGCATATGTGATGCTACATGAGACGCATTGTTACATGAGATGCATCTTGAGATTATTATATTTCCTCCAGTCAATACCTTGTCCATCCAATTACATACCGTACTACCAAATTTGGTATATACCAAGCCTGCAAAACGACCATGAGTGCACCATGAGCGTGGCGTCTACTCATAACTTTCATAACATGCACGGCATAATTTTCATGGCAGGGTGAAAAGCATGCAGGGTCACTTGCTGTCGCCATGCAGTCATGTCGTACCATATCAGATTAGCTACATGTCATGTGACCGAAACCACCGGAGCAGCAAGACCATGAAATGTATATCATGGCGTTCTTGACGTGCAAGTTATGTTTTTCATGTTAGGACTTGTCACTTACGCTCGCCATAGTCATGTTATGCCATACCAATTTTGGTATCGATAACATTATCGAAACAGACAGGTCAGCTAATAATAGTCATAGGCGGCCAGATCGATAGATACGCACAAAGTGGCCGAAGTTCGCTAGGAAACGTTCTGCATTTGAAAAGGGGGTAACGATTTAGAATAATAAGTACTCCACTAAGGAAACGCATAAAGCCAACCCGTAGTCCTCATGAGGCGCTATAATAATCGTTTAGGAGAATTTTATTTCCGGATATACCTTACACAGCTTATGTGCACACAGATGGACAATGGTGAACATTGGTGACAATGGTGAAATGGACAATGGTGAACATTGCCTATGTACAGTGCAAGCTGTTATATACAGCAAAAAGAACTTATTTCATATGCAGTGACGTACAATGCAAAATTGTACAACAGAGACAGGACATTCATGACATCGAGATGATTCAACCTAAACAAACAGTAAGGGTATGTGAACAAACAAGGAAGGGTCATTCACAGTGTTGAGTGATGTTTTGCATTCACCTGTGGGGACAGTTTGCTCTCGCGCTCAAGAACAATATTTCACAAAAAGGACATGTTTCTAAGGAAGAAAAGGACAATACACACTGTAATGTCACAGTGGTGAAAGCTCTAGCGCTCCTCCTCAATAAGGGAGGAAAGGCATGGACACTCTGTTGTTTTTTACGATAATAAATCGCGTAGACCAGCGTCGGAGGAAAGCCTCCTCTCCGCGCATGACTAGTTCCGCATTAGGATGCATAAACATTATGTTTCTTAGCCGATTTGTAGGGGAAACATGACTCTCTGGGGGCGTCCCCTCAGGACAAGCCAGTCCCCTTCGTTTCCATAAGACGAAGGCTCCGATATTCATTAAGAGTACGACGAAGTTATCCCTGTGGCTAGACTTTCACTGCATGCTTGTTTGGAACTTTCTGGTAACCATGCGCCAAAAAGTGCGCACTACCATACATTCATGGAAGACATGGTTCAGTGTTTCGACGCGACCGCACTGCGGGCATGTGGCGAAGGGTGCCACGCCCCACGCCGCAAGGCGGTCGGCCGTTGGTAAAGCCTCCCATTCCCTAAGCCAGTTTAAGTCACGGACTTCAAAGGGGAGAGACGTGTGTTTAGAAAAAGTTTATTCTCTCATGGGACGCAACAAACCTAAGGAACAAGCGTCTGTACAACAGGCACAATAACAAACAAAGGACAAAGCGCAGCATACATTACACATTTACACATTTAAACTTAATCACTGCCTTAGATTGTCCACCTGTTATAATCGTTCTGGGATTGACAGTATGTATAAATATATAAAATAAATAAATAAATAAATAAATAAATAAATAAATAAAGTGTCCAAGTCCGTAGGATGTCCATAGTCCATTGTACTAATAACTATACATACACTACATAAATACACTAATCACAATATGGACAATGTACATGATGATATGAGTACAGAATTTACAAGAATTGGTGAAGATGTTAGAAAATATGTACAACAGTTATCAATATTCATAAAAGTTACATAACTTACCGCGTTAGAATGAAGCGCATATATAGAAGAGCTCACACTCATATGAGACATACACAAACACATAGAAATAGTAAACACATACTGATTACATGCACCAATCAGACATTGACAGGTGACTTGGCTATAGGAACCAGGCCAGGTGGAAGACTAATCGAACGCGTCTGTCAACTACGGACAGAAAGCGGCATGACGATTGTCGTAGAAATTTTTCCTCCCCAAGGAAGAACAATTCCTCCTACAGAAACGATAAGAGTTCAGAGTAGAGGCGTTCCAAAATCGGAAAAAGAGCACGACGACGATGACCTGCCGCAACAGCTTCGCACCTATTACGCCATAAACAAAAAGCTCCCGCAGCTATTAGAAGGCGTGCAAAGCGACTACGCGAGCAGCGACCAGATGTTACAAAGTGATTAACACCTAGGCCACGAAAACTAGTGTTAACAGACTTCCAAAACACCATTGCAATGACACATTGCTGCAGCATATGCTGGTTAGACTCCTGTAACGGGCAGTTAGGACAAGTGGAAGATGGGACCATGCCCCACCTCTCCAGTCTGTCCCGTGTTGGGAGTGCTCTCCATCCAAGACGCCACATAAAGTCACGGAGGTGACCAGGCGAAAACGATGCCGTTATCGCGCTCCACGAGACATCTCTCGATCGTGCTAGACGGGCTGGAGGAGCCAGAGAAAGCAGAAGAGCCGCCGTTGTATCTACAATGCGGCTTTCAAGAATGTCCACATCGGGACAAACCTGCTGCGCGTGTCGATAAAATGCTACTGCCGTTGAGTAAAATGGAGGCACGTTAAGTGTTTGCGGTGCAGAATTAAGCCGTGCATCTGGTAGTAAATAGCGTAACTTGGTGCCTAAGAAATAGCACGCAAGATCACGCGCGGGGCACTGATCACCATGCAACAACCGAGTAAGAATCGTAGGGCAAGCAGCCGGCAGCGAACAGAGACGGATGGGAAAGAGAATCCACCGCAGTTTCTCGGTTGCCCAAGAGCTGCTCGGCAAACCAGCTCTGTTCCACTCGACCAGAAAAAAGAGCCAATGTGGGATTGAAACGAGCTGGTGATTCGTAATGGGGGCTGTAAGACACGATATATGTACCATGCATGGCCGCAAAACACCGTCTGTGCTAAATACCTTTTTTCGAGCATCGGTAAATCATACTCTTGTGCTTCCCGGACGTGTCGTTTTACATCTTCGACTACTGAATTCCACAAGGAGGCTGATGTGCCGTAGCAAGTATAATCAAGCCCCAGAATGCGAATAGAGTCACTTTTTTGAAGAACGAAAAAGGAACTTAGACATGCGTCGGGGGAACCAATGAATAAATATCGACATTTGGTAAAATTTAACGCAGCACCTGAAATCGTGCCATACGTAGCAAAAAGTCGTAGGCTACGGGATAAACTGTCCTCATTCTTCAAATACAACGTGATGTCATCAGCAAATGCTGTCACTGTCACGGTACCACTACCTGGAAGAGGAAGGCCTCTAACGTAAGGATCAGCGATTAGCGATTGAAGGAATGGTTCGAGGCTGAATACAAAAAGCGCAGGGGATAGAGGACACCCCCGGCGAACACCCCGGGTAACCGGAAATGGCGCACTCTCTAAACCATCAAGAATTAACGTGCTGTGTATAATTCGGAATGCGTTTCTGAGAAGCTCAACGAAGTTTTGCGAGAAGCCAAATGCTGCCATTACGCTAAGTATAAAGTTATGTTCGAGGCGATCAAATGCCTTTTCCTGGTCAAGTGAAACCAAGAGTCCCCGAGCTGATCCCTTTTCACACTCATGCTCAACAGTGTTTTCTAAAACGCAAGTCTTGCAGTGATGCTGGCTAATTTTAAAAAATGTGGCCCTCAAAGAGGTGACTGTAGCACCCGTATTTTCATGCGCCGTTTTCTAATAACTGATGCTGTTTCAACCGCGCGGTTATCGATGATCAGCCGTTTGTCGTTTGGCAATCGTGTCTTTTATGACAATCAATTGTCTTTTTATGTTGGAACATATTTTTTTGATACGAACACATGACTGTCTTTATTGCCTGTTGTTGCTGAAATCGAGCGCTGTGCTGGTAAACAGGAACGGGAGGTGCAGTGCCCAGAATGGAGGAAGAAAACAGGAAAGATCACTGTGCAGTTTGATTGAAAGAAAGAAAGAAAGAAAAGAAGGAAAAGAAAGAAAGAAAGAAAGGAAGAGAGAAAGAAAGAAAAGAAGAAAGAGAGAAAGAAAGAAAGAAAGGAAAGAAGAAAGAAAGAAAGAAAGAAAGAGAAAGAAAGGCTAGGCACGAAGACGTAAACATTCCTTTGAACCTATTCTGCCGATATGGCGAGTTTTCACGGAGGAAGAAACGAATTGAGGAGAGGCCGTTACGTCAAATTTTGTGAAACCGGAGTGTCGAAAAGTTGAGGACTCCTCCCCGGAATGGTAAGCACGCTACGGCGGCTCAAGTGCAACGAGCGCCAGCGAAGAATCTAGTAACGTTGCGCCAGCGAGAGGGAGGAGGGCCGCGCGAGCCGATTTCGGGCGCCCCGGGCGGCACCGCCACCGCCACCTGATAGACGAGCTGGAAAAGCGAAACTTTCGGGCTCATATAGAGCAAACGTGCTGCGATACTCGCTTGTATAGCGCACGTGTGACACTCGCAGCCTCATTGCGGTTCATATTGTGAATCTACATTACACCTGCAGCTTTGAGCTTCATGTTTGATGCACTGAATGGAAGAGAGCAGTGGCCCGAATCGACCGGATAATCTCCAAAACAGGCTATTTTAGGGCCGACGCTCTATATAACAACACCTGGTTGTCCCTTGTAGCCGTTGTAGTGTCTAACAAGTATAACATTTGGACCTCTAACGTGGTGCAGGTGAGAGATTTCTTCTGTGCGTTGGTAAACAATAAAAAATAGTGCGCAATGTAAATGCCAATAGCTGCTAATGGGTAATGAGAAACAGGAGCATTCAGCTTTTAGTTAACGCGCACGCTGTGACCCCCATTAGCAGCCGTTGGCATGTACATTGAGAACTATCTGATAAGAAGGGGTTGCTCTGTTATACTCGCTGGGTGTAACCTCCTTGTTTTAGAAAGGTTTAGCGAGCGTTGAGCCGCAGTGCCATTAGAGAGTTTTAGTACTGCGGAATGGTGCTACGTACGCATCACGCAAGCGCCTTGCGTTACGTGGCGTCCTTTGCCACTAATCGGCTTTTAGTACGCCGTAGTACCCGCGTACGTAACGAGCGTGAAGCGTGTTGCGTTATCTGGTAGATCAAAATAGAAGTACGTGTTGTTGACAGCCAATGTGAGCCAATCCAAGTGTTATTATGGCCATATTTCAAGCCACAGAGCCGGTCAGTGCTTGCCTTCGATGCCGCCATTTTGCAAAACGAAGTCTCGCGCTGTCGCGAACGTGTTCGAGAGCGGCGGGATCACCTCGTACGTACGCACGCACGCATCTCATGTGTGCGTACGTAGCGGCTGCGTACGTATTGCGATACGTGCGCGTTGCGGTCTGCGCATGCGCACTACGCAGAACGTGGCGTCCTTACGTACGCAACGACGCCACGTACGCAGCGTACGCAGTACTAAAACTCTCTATTAATACATTGAAATAGTATATACCATAATTGAACTCGAGGTGATTAAAGGTGGGAAGTAAATACGAAGCGCAAGCCGGAAGAAAGTAAAAGCCGAATTTTCCTGTCTTTCATTTCCCATTAGCAGCCATTGGCATGTACATTGAGCACTATCTGACAGAAAAAGGTTGATACGTTATACTCGCTGGGCGTAACCTCTTCCTTTATAGAAAGGTTTAGCGAGCGTTGGGCCGCAGTGCCATAAATACAGTGAACTAGTATATACCATGAACTCGAGGTGGTTAAAGTTGGGAAGTAGACCAGAAGCGTAAGCCGTAAGAAAGTGTGCGTGTGCCACCTCTCGTTTAGTCCTTGGAATATCCGCTGGATGGAAGTGCTTCTGTATGTCGAGTATATGATGAAAAGATGCGAGATGGTGGTACTTGGAGTGCTGGATAGATGGACGAACGGACACACAGACAGATGCATGAACGGACGCATGAAAGGACGCAGGGGCGGATGCATAGACGAACGCAGGGACGGACGCACGAACAAACGCACGCACGGACGGGTGGATGGACGCATGAACGGTCACACAGACGGACGCATGGACGAACTCAAGCAAAAACGAATAACGGACGAATGCTTCGCCCCACTCTCCATCATTCACTCCGTGGATATGCTGCCAAATTTTTTCTGCAGAAAATAGTAGGTTCACGGTATACGGAAGATAATGTAACAGTGAAATTTTATTTAATTTGTCTTTCTATTTAAACAGAAGAAGTACCTCCGAATCATTCTTTGCCATGATGTCACGATACGTACGCACGAGTGTCGTTCGCAGCAGCGCGGGTCGGCTGGCTGCGACCATATTGAAAAAAAAAAAAAAGCAAACTTGGCCAAAGTTGAGGTTAGCGCACGGAAAACGTAGACACGAAGCGATAATTTAAACAAATATTTACCTTACACTGTTAGGCACGTCTAGGTCAGGTGAGAAAAGTGGGCCACGTACTTTTTAGGGGCGAAGCTCCTTATGGCGTGGCTTGTGCGTCCCTCGTAGTACGTAACCACCAGTGGCACATACCCGAAATAGCGGTCCTTACAATGTCTGCTGGATGGGGGCACTTGTATATGATGAATACATGATAAAAAGATGTGACATGGCTGTGCTTGGAGTTTTCACTAGACATATGGACGGATGAACAGACTGACACACGGACGGACAGACAGAGGGATGGCCGCAAAAAGAGATGGACGGACAGACAGACGAATGAACAAACGGACGGATGCACCAAGGATCGCACACATAATCGGACGCAAGAACAAATGGACAGACAGACTAACGAACGCTGCGCCCCACCAATCATCATTCACTCCGTGGATATGCTGTGATTTTTTTTTTCCCGATAGTTGTGACCATCATACACGAAAATGGCTTACCGCCACCCCTGGAATTAAGAGCCGTGAACGCTGCCGTTCTCGTCTAGGAATTTTAGCCCCCGCGGCGATGGTGTGGTGGCTAAAGTACTCGGCTGCTGCCCCGCAGTTCGTGGGATTTAATCTCGGCGGCGGCGGCTGCAATTTAGATGGAGGCGAAAATGCTGTAAGCCCGTGTGCTCAGATTTGGGTGCACGTTAAAGAACCCCAGGCGGTCGAAATTTCCGGAGCCCTCCACGACGGCGTCTCTCATAATCGTATGGTGGTTTTGGGACGTTAAACCCAACATATCAATCAATTGGGAATTTTAGGCTGCCTGCGCTCAGGCAGTCCATTGTCGAATAAAAACAACGAAGCTGTGGTGCCAGCCATTTTTGGAGAAGTGGTTGCTAGCTTTGAAAACGACCGTTTTCGACCTCAAGCGATATAGACTAAACTCTGAACCTTGAAGACCAGTGCTCACTGTAGGCTTCTTACACATTGGATCATCTTTGAAGTGTAACAGCTGCATAAAGATGCACATTCAGAACTCCAGCCGGCTATCAACAACGTGGTCATAGGAGTTGTGATGCATATGACATGAGACGCCGGCGTGCCTACCTTGTCCCACAATCCCCTGCAAAAGTACGCGACTTCCGCTACAATTTTCACCCTGCAGCTCGCATTACGACAACCTCTCCATAGGTTTCGTTCCTCCATGTAAAGGCTTCTAAACTGTGGTAAAGGCAAGGATATGGTAAATGGTCATCTTTTTTTTATTTTGGGTATCGTTATTTACGATCACGAAAGCACATATCTTGTGAACAGTGCACTATTATGTAGCG
The DNA here is from genome assembly GCF_013339725.1 of Rhipicephalus microplus. Lineage (NCBI taxonomy): Eukaryota > Metazoa > Arthropoda > Arachnida > Ixodida > Ixodidae > Rhipicephalus > Rhipicephalus microplus. The sequence continues at coordinate 102,110,603 of NC_051170.1, forward strand.
TGAATGTCTTAACCCTAAACTTATAAACATACTGTAATGGACACCTAAAGAGACATCACAACTCACTTCGCGAACTCTGGTAGACCTTGCTTTGAGAGTGTACAATTCGGCGTTATGCGGGTGCTTTTAAATGCGAAGCATTCATCAGCGAACTTTGGCGACTTCGAGCGTATCTATCTATCTATCTATCTATCTATCTATCTATCTATCTATCTATCTATCTATCTATCTATCTATCTATCTATCTATCTATCTATCTATCTATCTATCTATCTATCTATCTATCTATCTATCTATCTATCTATCTATCTATCTATCTATCTATCTATCTATCTATCATCTTGCCGCCTACGACTTTTAGCTCTCCTGGCCGTTTCGATAATGGTATCGATACTAAACTTGGTATAGCATAACATGACTCTATGAAGAACATATTTAACTATTCATGCCATGAAAATCATGATATGTATGTCAAAAATGTCACGATTTACATTTCATGGTCCTACAGCTCTTGCGGTGGTTTCGTTCGCGTGGTATGTTGCAAAACTGGTATGGTATGACATGATTGCATGGAGAACACAAGCGACATACCCTAACATAAAAATAATGACATGTGTATCATGTAACAACGTGACTAAATGCCACGCTCATGATGCACTCGCTGCCGTATCGCTAGCATCACATATGTGAAATTTGGTATTACGTGACGTCAATCGATGACGAAGGTATGTGACTGGCGCAGACATGATAATCATGAGATGAGTGTCATGTGAGAACATGACTACATGCCACAGTCAAGGAGCCAATACATTTTGATGTGACGTGATGCGCGTACTCACCGGCGTTCATTTTGTCGCGTCACGCCGGCGTTGCGACGCCAGGCGCTGGTTTCGCCAAACACACGCAGGCATGCGCCACGCTGCATTACTTTGACGTATGCATGTTTCAGCGCGTCCGGCGTCCCTCCATCACGAAAAGAGGGAGATGCAGTATTGTCTGGGTAACGCATTGGCGTGAATTTCACGCCGGTTGCTGTTGGGGCCACGCCGACGGACGCTGGTCGCGCCGGTCGCGCCTAGCGTCAGACTAGCGATCGTGTTTTGCTAACGTAGCATCGCTGTGCCGAGGGTGCGCGCGGGTCAACGCTTCATTGGAGTATATTGGGCCCTTCATGATGCGCTCGCGGCCGTTTTACTAGCTACACATAAACCAGATTTGGTATTACGTGACATCAATGGATGACGAAAAATATGACTGATGCAAACATGATAATCTTGACACGCGTGTCATGTAAGAACTTGACAACACACCCCGCTGTTAGCGTGCTTGCGGGCGTTTGGCTAGCTCCAGATATACTAAATTATTATCACGTGACGTGAATAGATGACGAAGGTAAATGACACGTTCAAACATGATATTGATGAGGCGGAAGTCATGTACGACATCATTTACCTCCACCTCGTAACATTTGCTGATTTTAAATGGACATATCAACTTTTCTCATTCGTGCTTCGTGCGCTCACAATATCATCAATTCCCACTGTACGTGGGATCTGCCAATTTTAAATCTTTTTTCGTCTAGTGAGCGCTCAACGAGATTCGTTCTTTCGGGGAGTGCAGAGACTTACTTGCTCGTGCATAGCAGTTGACTGCCATAAAGCCTTGCGCTGTATGATTCCACGAGCAGGTTTATTTCGCGATATCACATCGTTGAAGGGGTCGTTAAACGCTCGCTCTAAAACGAAAATGCGAAACCACCTGCCTTCACACGCACTGACTAGGTGACGTCAGCTTAAGTAATGCTTTGCCTATTAAGGAACGCGTTACTCTTCGGTACCTGGGAGTGCGTGCAATTAGGACACCCATCAACGTCTTTGCCATTCGCAATTGGCGCTAACTTGAACTCTGCAGATGACGTCATATCAAGCAGCGTTCTTTTGGGACGCGGATTGTGTATTGCAGACGCCGATGAGCGCCTTTTGCGTGCGCTTGCAAATGCCGTAGATTTCCGTGTTCCTCGATGCGCAAAGCGACTATGTAGGCGCAATCGGGCTGATGACATATTGAGCGCGTGTGGCTGCTGATGGTGCCGCATTGTCATTGTAAAGCGACCTTTTCACGACCTCTTTAATGTCTTCATACGGTGGCTGTTTTTCGTCAGATGCAGGTCATGTGCCCTGCTTACATTCTTGCTTCTCGTAACGCAGTTAATGCGGTTCGGTATTCATTGGTGATTTTTTATGTTCCACAATCCCATCGTCTGCTGTTCGTAACCTCCGTTGCCTCCCATTTCGACGTTTTTCGCAGACGCTGGTATACCCGTAGCGGTAAATGCCCATAAAGGAACCGGTCCAAACTGACGCAGCCTGCGTTCAAAACAACGCAATCGGCGCGCTCAGGTGACCCATTTCTAGCTCCACGTCGGCACGATCAATTACAGGTAAGCCGAAGTGCCGCCCTGAAATCTATTCCTCACACGATGGCTAGTTTTCGGAACGTCGTTCGATTTGGCCACGTCTTCAGCCGGAAGCAGGGCGTAGCCAGGACGTGGCACACCGGGCACGTGCTCTTCCCCATAAATGTTTTTAGCCATGGCATGGAGAGCGAAAAATGCCCGAAATCAAAGTGGTGCCCCCCCCCCCCCCCCCCCAAAGAAAAATCTGGCTATGCGCCTGGCAGGAAGACAACAATTCTCTCGTTTAAGCATAGCGAAGGGAGAGAGAAAAGCTGGAAGATTAACCAGGTGTGATGAGTGAAGAAAACGACAACGACGGAAGTGCAGGGCAAGGCGCGTGTAATGTGCGCGTGGGTGTCAGCGAATCAGCTGATGACATGTGGTGGCCCATAAAGGTAGCGTGCCACGATTGGGCCACGTATGACCATCACGTGGCGGTAAGCTTTGTGGCTGGGGACGAGCCGGAGGAGTGGCAGACGGAAGACAGCGGGCCGAAGCGTTGGACGCAGGCGATCCAGGTTCCGGCCAGGGAACGCGGCCGTCCACGCTGCTGCCGTCCAACCACCAGCTGGGGCGGCATTGCCGGCACGAGTACTGCATCTCGGGGCGCGGCCTGGCCTGCTGTTCTCTTCCTTGCCGAGGGCATCGCGGATCTCGGCGAGGCGTCTCCACGGTCAGCCGTTCGACACAGCGATGAACGTGGCCTGGCTAATGGTCACGGTTGCGTCGAGCATCGCGTCTCGACGCAAGCTGTTCGCTGGACGGGCTGGCCATTCCCCGCATGGAGCATCGCGTCTCCGATGCGGGTTGACTGCTCCGTAGCCGCACCCATGCCATCAAGCGCTGGTGTCACCAGAGCATCGCACATCGACAAGGGACGAGCGAGACGTTCTGCCGGGCGAGACGCGGGTGTGTGTACGGAGGACCACGGAGCCGGGCGAGGTTCAGGGTGGCCGAAGATCCAGGTGCCAAAGGAGTTGCTGGCTGAATCAAGGATCGCCGAGCGGGGCCGAGCCGTACCGAGCGACGCGCCAGACTCGGAAGTGGGCCGCGAGATCACGAGCTGTGCACCCGAGGGTACCTGGCTGTGCCCTGGCCAAGGCGAGGAACGCCAGTGAGTGAGCTGCCGCACCGCAGCTATTGCGAGCAGCATTTCAGCACGGCACAGACGGTTCTGTGCTGGCCAGAACCCGCACGTGGAACCGCTGCGCCCGGGCGGTGATCAAGAGCTTGGAAACGAGGTCCGAGGTCGCGCTGGTCCAGGCATCTCCGCCACCGCAGCTCGAGGGTTGAGGCCACGAAGACAGACGAAGCGGTGCGCCGCTCGAGAGGACGAGTTCCTGGCAGCGTTCCTGAGACGGACGTGGGACCCGTACGTGTCGGCCAGGTCGAGCCCCGGGTGTGTCTGTTCGAGGTCGAGTCCGTCGGCCTGTACAAGGTCTAAGGACGGGGCCTGCTGAACGGCTCCTGTCTGGGTGCAGTGGCCGGGAGCAGGTTCATGGGCGAGGCCTAACGGGTGTGGTCCTCGTGAGCCGTGGCCTGATCCTGGACTTCCGGAGTTGCGACCCTGACTACTGTGTTGGCCGCGACGTCCAACTCAACGGCGCTGCACACGGTAGCGTATCCGTGCGCCGTCAGCCGTTCCACCTGTGCCATCAAATAAATTGTTCATGTTAATCCTTTCTCGTCCGCTATCGACAAGCATAGTGACGAACGTCCTTAACCATCACACCAGGGCATATTCGATTTGCTAGCCTACTCGTGGAGAGGAGGATGGGGAGGTAAAAAAATGGCAGCATATCCACGGAGTGAATGATGGAGAGTGGGGCGAAACATTCGTCCGTCCATGCGTCTGTTCGTGCGCCCGTCTCTGCGTTCGTTAATGCATCCGCCTCTGCGTCAGTTCATGCGTCCATCCATGCATCTGTCTGTCTGTGTATCCGTTCGTCCATCTATTCAACACTCCAAGTCCCACCATCTTGCATCTTTTTATCATATATTCCCCATATAGAAGCACCTCCATCCAGTGGACATTCCAAGGACTAAACGAGAGGTGGCACACGCACACTTTCTTACGGCTTGCGCTTCGTGTCTACTTCCCACCTTCAACCACCTTGAGTTCATGGTATAAACTAGTTCACTGTATTCATGACAATGCGGCCCAATTCTCGCTAAACCTTTCTAAAACCAAGGAGGTTACGCCCAGCGAGTATAACGTAGCAACCTTTTCCTGTCGGATAATGCTCAATGTACATGCCAGTGGCTGCTAATGTGAAATGTGAGACAGGAGGATTCAGCTTTTAATTTCTTACGGCTTGCGCTTCGTATCTGCTTCCCCCCTTTAACCACCTCGAATTCATTCATGGTATATACTTGTTCATTGTATTCATGGCCCTGTGGCTCAACGCTCGCTAAACCTTTCTAAAACTAAGAAGGTTACACCCAGCGAGTATAATGTAGCAACCCTTTCTTGTCCGATAGTGCTCAATGTATATGCGAATGGCTGCTAATGGGGATCGCAGCGTGCGCGTTGACTAGAAGCCGAATGCTCCTGTCTCTCATTCCCCATTAGCAGCTATTGGCATGTACATTGAGCACTATTTTTATTGTTAAACAACGCACAGAAGAAATCTCTCACCGGCGCCACCTTGGAGGTCAAATGTTATACCTATTCAGGGTATGTGCCACTGGTGGTTACGTACTACAAGGGACGCACAAGCCACGCCATTAATCCTAATTCACACTGAAACATCCGCTCTCTACAGCGACCGAAATTCCCCTGCCGCCGAAACGCAATGTCGTTCACACTGGACGCGCCCCGCGCCGCCGAGTATGCCATCTACTACGGGGCGAACGCAGGATGGATGCGCTGTCACCCGGTTGTTGTCGCGGCTCGCAAACGCCACTACGCTATTCGGTGGTGTATACTTCGACGATTCTCGTACGCAAGAAGCAAGAAAAGACAGTACTGCTTACTTTGCTGGCAAGTGGCTGTCTTGTAATGCACAAAGTGCAGAAAAACCACCGACGCCAGCGGCGTTGGTGGGTTCGTTTCGCTCTGCAATACCGCAACAAGCTCGGTCACGCCAACAGCAAGCTCGGACACGTCTTCAGCCGGAAGCAGGGGCGTAGCCAGGAGGTGGCAAACCGGGCACGTGCCCCCCCCCCCCCCCCCCTCTTCCTTATCAATTCTTTTTGCCATGACATGGAGAGCGAAAAATGCCCGAAAAAAAGCGGTGCCCCCCCCCCCCCAAAAAAAAAAAATCTGGCTACGCACCTGGCAGGAAGACAACAATTCTCTCGTTTAAGCACAGCGAAGGGAGAGAGAAAGGCCGGGAGATTAACCAGGGCATATTTGGTTTGCTAGTCTACTCGTGGAGAGGATGATGGGGAGGTAAAAACGAAGAGGGAATGAGAACACATATAACAGGGTTCACGACGCACACCCTCACTGGTGTAATATTCTCGACGAGTTCTTCGCTGGTTGAATATTCTCGACCAGTTCTTCGCGGTGGTCTCAAAGTAAACCGCAGTTCAAGATGATGTAACGAGGCTTGCTAGGACGGGGTACAAGGAATACAGCACCTGCAGAGCGCGTTGAGCTGCCTAAGTGGTCATTCTGTTGAGGAGAAGGCGCATGGTGCTCAAGATCGTGTCCTCGCTGAACATAGTGAAGACTCGCAAATTTTTGTAATGAAACTCTTTAGACACGATGAGGTACGTTGCGGTGCATTCAGCGCAGCGCAGAGTCAATACGGGGAGCTCTTGTCGTCACACACTGCGGCAGAGCAATCCGTCGTCATTGGAAGAAATGTGGCACTCATCAGACAACCGAGCACATCTTGTGCGTCTGCCCACATTATGATGCGCAAGAAAAACTGCAGATAACCCTCTGCTTGAAAATTGCTCAGCAATAATTATCCAAAAAATGTTCCCTTAGAAACTCCACCCAATCCTCGTTATCGATGCCATAGTCTCATATCTGTAAACAGATTCCTTCACGTTATTGAGCTTGACAAGACTGTAAAGAGCCATTGGACATTCAAGCTTTTGTTTCGTAGCCTCATTCGCACTCATCATCAACGCCCACTCTCTCCTCAGTTTTATATTCCTGCCCCGTCACCAACGCTGAGCAGCAGCCAAGAACATTGACTGCGGCCAACTTGTCAGCTTTTCAACCACAATAAATACATCTCCCTATTCTCGGCTCTCGCGCAGCGCTGTATATAGTTGTCCGCTGCCACTGCCGCCGCCACCGCCGCCACCGGTGTCCGTAACCACATCGTGCGAAATTAGAAAAAAAAGCTAGTACCAATGACACTGCGGGACTCGAACCCGAGTCCTCCGAGTGCCAGCCCCAGTATTATACCACTGAGCCGCGCCGGTTTTTTTTTTTTTCAATATGGTATTTAATAGAACACGTATAAAATAGTACACCATATCACACAGAGTTGCGCCATTGCAGTACCACAGCGACAATGAGTGTACGACCATTTTTCAAAAGAAACTCAAAGATTAAAGTCCCATAGTCTAGGGAGAGTTCGTCACCATGCTCTACGCAACAAAAGCGGCGAGACAAAGCACTTCAGCAAGATGGGTACCAGTCAAGTCGAAAATCAAGTTCTTCATAAATACCCTTTAGGTTAATAGCCATTCGGATCAAATGTGTGCGTGAAGAGGTGATCAACTCGGCATTGCGGTCCTGCATACGCTTTTTCACAGACAGTGTATACCGATAAGAAAAAACATATCGTATGACACTTCATCAAGAGATGTTGGCATAAGATAAGGAACAGTGTACGAATTAATTACAAAATCTTTCTGTAGAGTTCGTTGCAGGACATTCCAGAATAGAATGGCGTCTTTGCAACTCACCAAGCAATGCTCTTTTGTTTCAGGTACATCACAGAGACGGCAATTAACAGTTGAGATGAAAATACCCTTTCTTTGTAACCACGTAAATTTTAATGGGTAATGTATGAGAATGAAGTTTATGTAAGAATGTTTTTGATTTGGCGGAGATACATTTTGCGCACCCGTTTCTACACATTATGTCCTTGAAGATGTAAGTATAATGAGTGGTACAGCGGAAGAGGGAAGAGCATAGATAGTAAATCTTTATATAGTGTCTTGATTAAAACTGTATACCAATATTTAATTGAAAAGCGAGTTTTAAAAAAAACCTAACTGCAGAGTACACTTCCTCCATAAATCCCCAGAGACACGGCCGTGTGGAGAAGTTCAAAGAGACAACAATGTCAGGTGAAGAACTAACAAGTGTAACTTGCAGGAACGAATGAATGATAGGATGGAAACTACAATGGAAAAAGAAAATCGCGAAACTGTTTGCATAAGTAAAGATGTTTTATACCTAACTGTCTACCACTCACTTTCCTGAATATGTTGTCATGACGCATGGGCTCAAATGTCGAAGACCATACAAAAGTGGCAAAAATATGATTGTCTTGAGACTTGTTGGCAAACTTGCCTTAGGCAGGCTTGATGCCGGGAAAGCGATCGCGGTAATACGACTTATAAAGTGTTTTGAAACAGCCAAATAACAAGCAGTGGTCATACCAAGCGAATAGCGTATATACGAGTGGATCGTTCAATGCTCGAATCCATTACAAAAGCTTGTTTTTGTTCAGCTATTAACTGTGGCTCATACACACTTCAGGCGTAACTCATCATCGTCGTCAGCCACTGCATGAACAATTGACATAAGATTATTCGCAATAGTTCAGCGGATATCACGCTTCTAAGAAGAATGACGAGAACTAGCATAGCGATTATGGCCCTACTACCCTAACGTTTTTATTAATAATGCTGTAGTGGGCATCAAGCAAGTGTGCTTGCAGCAGTTAACCAATAAGTGTTTACCGTTCACTGTTACTGTGTTGCGCCTTCCGCACAGGCCTAGAGTTTTTTTTAAAGACGATAGTCTTTCTTGGGGACCTTCGACAAAAAAAAATTTGGTATGTCTGGCTGTCTGTACATTTGTCTGTTTGTGTGCCCTAAGGATACCTCAAACTGCACTCAAGGCCAACCCTATCCGCAGCGCCCACCAATATTGCTCAAGGTTTAGCTTTCATAGGTCAATTAAAAAGCAATTATTGCGCATATCTGAGGCGCCATAACAACATGTCTATGTTTTGTATGTCTGCCTTTATACTAGGAGACGCATACAAAAGTAACTCTAAGGACTGTAGCGTTTAACGCGCTGCGCTGACAGTGCAAAGCGATGCTTAAGAATGTGTTTCCAACGCTTTGCTACGACGGCACGGTGGTGGCACCTGCCCGTCGCTTTGCACTCTACACCGTATCACCTCCGAGACTAGCGCGCATCTTTCTCCGCGGTTGCGCATGCCTTCGTTTTCAAAGATAACTGCCAGATGGCGCTCGTGTCTAACGTGGCTAGATGCGCTTGTTCGCTCCTGTTACACACTCGAGGCACTCTAACGCAGCGCCTTCAGAATACCATTCACAGATTTTCTTGCGCAAAACATCAAATAAATGTTTTGTCCACTGTCACCAGACGCAAGACTATCGTCTTTCGACGACATTTACAGTGTAACATGTAGATTCGGGCTAATTTTTTTCATAGAAAGAAGTTTAATGACGAATAACGATCCCCGGACCAGGATGAAATATTCGACTACTATATAAAACGCTTTTCTCTTGAGAAACCCGTACTTATTTCCCTGCGGCTTCACGCTACAAACTGGTGGTTGTCTTCTTTCCCTTTTTGTAAGTGTATATTTTACATCGTCATATTCGTGACGGAAATACGTCAGTGAAGCCCTGATGGACCCCGCCATAAAACTCTGTCGTGTTAAAAAGAAAATTGAGTACTATATTTGAATATTCGATTTTCGCGCGTGAGTTCTTACGTTGGAAAGAGCTGTGATGTGGTGGCTTTCACAATGTTCCCGAGTACTTCTAATTTATTGGGGTTTTAAAGAGGTTATAACGTAGGCAAATTTGTGATGGCATTACAGATATAGGTTTTTGCTTTTTTTGCAGCAAAACGCCATTTGTATTTACTAATCAGCAATGAAGCGCGTATACAAGTAGACGCCATCAACTGTATGACATCATGGCTAGTGTGTACGGGTAACTGTAAATGGAGTCACCACCTGTCCCCTGGTCATGGTATTGTCGTTTTGTGCGGCTTTTTTGGCTTGGCAAGTCACACGCCTGTTTTTTAGTAGTTTTATTTTTAACTTCGTTCTTCTTCGTACTGTCCCTTGAGGCGTTCAACTCGTATACAAATAACTATGATTGCATAAAACGATTCTAGAAGAATTCTTCGATTATGACGCTAAAGGAGTGTCCTTAACCACATCCCACGCGTCATCCGAGTTTCGTCTACAACTATATCCGAAAGTAATGAGACTCTATCACGAAGTTCCTTTCTGAGTTTCTTACATAGTACATCGAGGTTAATTGTCCCGCAAAGTACTCCTCCGTCAAACGTTTTCCAGGGATTCTCTGATGGTTTCGCGCGTTAAGGATGAAGCATGATCACTCATAAGCCGGGAGCGAAACGAGAAATAACCACGACTTTTCTCTTTCGTCACTTGTACGGAAGAGATATCTGCGAGCTGCTTCGGCACTGTGACGTTATTTATATATTTTTCAACTTGGACAACGGATCTGATCGTTCCATAACAAACGGCGCAATATCGATGTGGTTCGGACGATCGGCCAAAGGCACGCTTAAGTGCGCGTCCCATAAATCATCGCCTCGGCCAGCAGATGAGTCGAGGCTGGTCAGCTGACGGATCGTCGACGCCACAGCAGTTCAAAGGGAACCGCGTGTCGAGATGGTGCAAGTCCCTCGACTGTGCATTGCGCTCAATCATCAGCCGAATGCTCCTGTATCATCGTTGCCTGAGTACTGTTAATATTTCATATATATTTATACAGTCGCAGGAAATTGCTCAATGACTTGTAGCGCTGGTCATGCGCTACAAGTTACCCGCACACGTATTTGTACTAAAACATTTTCTGATCCATTTTCTGTTTTACACAGAACAGTTAAAAACTGGAAACGCCTTTCCCACAACATCGCCGTGGTTACGTGTTCATTGTGTACTTTATTGAAATAAAAAAAACAACGAATGACTAGTTATCACGATTACTTGTTGATGGCTACACCTTTTCACTCGATTGTTATGAATGAAGAACTAAGAATTAAAATGGCATATATAGGTATATAAAGTCTTGTAACAGTGAATCTTAAGTTCTCGTTTGAGTAGAAGGAACACAGAATCGCAATGCACCCTCTCACTCTAGTCCTCTCAGTACTTATCACAAATCTTGCTGCCCTGAAAAAAAAAAACGCAAGATAGGTATATATGTGGAGTCCTAGAACTGTCATATGATGATGAGAGATGCTGTTGTGGCGGACTCCGGCAATTTCGTCCACCTGAGGTTCTTTAACTTGCACTCAAATCTGAGCACACAGGCCTACAACATTTTCGCCTCCATTGAAAATGCAGCCGCCTCAGCGGAAATTCAAACCCGCGACCTGCGGGTCAGCAGCCGAGTACCTCAGCCACTATACCATCGTGTTGGAGCACTTTTATCGTTTTGTGGTTTATTCTAGATAGCCATGGACCTCCAACGTAAGCGGTCGCTTCAAGTCTATAGTGTGTGGAGTTCCTGTTCGAGTAATCATCTGTGTGTGTCTTGTTTCAGACTGTCGAGCAACAAGTGATATACATCCTCGCATTCATGGTCACGTGAACGTGCTGACGATGGTGCACGCTGAATCAGAAAAAGAAAGCGCTTTGTGTAAGCAGTTTCAAGTCTTCGGCGATATATGAGGGTTTAGATACGCCTTGCAAGCTGAGGATATAATTGAATTTCAAGATTAGGATCAACAGCTTACCGAATAGATTCCTTTGTTTTGTCTAATAATCAGTGGGACAAGCAGAATTCAAGTTTTGTTCATCTAAAAATTTTGTTTATATCACATTGAGATATAGGATTGAGGTGGGTTGGCGTATTAAGAGCGGTTTTCGCCAACTCATCTGCCATTTCCTTTCCTTTGATTCCAGAGTGACTGGGAACCCACTGAAATGCTAATCGATGATTAGACTTCGTAGTTTCTGGAAGCCCTCTTAATATGGTGTATACTATACGTATAGGGATTTTTTTTTCTTTTTCTAAGTGGCGATTTCCCCACATGCGAGTGCCGAGAGGGAGTCTGTCATTACGACCCACTTTCTTGGCGTTGTTGACAGTTTAGTAAAGCTGATGACGACCAAAATTACTAAGAACTCCGATGTTGTGGAAGAAATGAGTCGACCGACATGCGTATTCTTCACGTAACTTCGGAATGACAATTGCTGATGCTGCAGTCGTTTTTGAGATGGAGCTGTCTGTGTACACGTTAATTCAGCCTTAGCACCTGTCTGACTGGTGATGCGAGGACAATTGCAGTGTGGCAATGGTTGGCTATTCATGTTGTCTGTGAAGGCATTCTAGTTACGTTTCAATAGATGGTAGCTCAATCAACAATTGCGGAAAGTTTAGGTCCAGTGATCAATGTGTCGATACAAGAGCCGTGAAACGTACTGTTGGTAGAGGTAGTGTATTTGCGCTCCGCTTGCCCACCCTCCTCAACTCATAGCATATCAAGTACAAATGAGGGTTGGTGGCTGTAGTAATCATATACCACAGTGTACTAATGCACACTTTACCAACACAGGCGCATCGAGAAAATAAGAATGACAAAAGGCTGCTGTACGCCTCTACTGCGTATCGGAGGTGGTGCCAGTGGTGGCCACGGTGGGGCTGAAACCCCCTCCAAAATGAACCCCCCTCCCTATACGCCATACGCGCTCAGGAGCTAGCATATACGAAACACAACGCAAGAGTTTCCCGCCTTCCTGTCCCCCTGAATCAACGCACTTGTCATGGGTGCCCGACCAGTAATATTTTATGGTATTAGCGTATTTATGGTATTAGCGTTATGACCGATGGGATCAGATTACCACTGCCCTACGTCGCGTTATGCGAGATAAAGTGCATTAGCACAGCAAAAATTCTACTGCATCCTGCTATTTCATCTTCTTCATGCATCAGGATCTGAATGTGCTTTTGTCGTGACGGTATTATTGTACGAAGTATGTAAGTGGACGGCTATGCATACAACAATAAAATACAAACGACGGAATCGGCAGCTCAACATACATTATTAGGGAAAAAATCTAAACGGTTAAAAAAATTTACCTGATGCCATCAACGCGTGAAAAGTGGATTTTTAGAGGCGCCTCACGAACCCCTTACACAGTCAGCCGTGTGTCCCCGTTTGAGTAACAGCTGACTTCCAAGCAAAGCTGAAGTGCCGGCCAATTTAAGTGGGTCTGTGGCGTATAAGCCTCCAGTCGCGATTTTTCTTTCCGCCATTCTCCCCACCGGCCAGGACACAGTTGCTGGCTAGAGGAATTTACATCAGGCCGACCTTTATTCTTTTGTTGTCATCAATATCTATCTCTTTCATATCGAAAAAGTAGATTACTGGGAAATATTTATTTTGGATGACCGGTCCCACATCAACAAATCGCTGACCAAAAACATATGTCATACTGGGGCAACCAGATATTGCCGAGAGCGTTTATTAAGGCCATTGCCTCTTCATCAAAAATGAAAGTTTACCGTCAGCGTACCATGGTGTCAGAGACAGCACGAGTAATTCAAAAAATTGATCATCAGGCATTGGCGTCTCCATATCACATCATCGTGACGTCACATGTCGTCAAATCTTGTCGCCATCACATGACATCGCAATTCGGTCGAAAGTGGGCAGATCATGGAGGCAATTCAAAATCAGGGGAAGTGCCTCCGCTACTGGAGGATGTGATAAACTACGTTTGACGCAGAAACCTTTCGAAGCGTGGCGGGTGTGATAAGATGAAAAGAAAAAGATCACTGTCACCTTTGAGTCGTGTTAGGTTAACTCATAAAGAATTATATGATTTTTTTATCTAACGCAAGCGTCAGCCGTAACACTGGAAGGGGTGTCCAATATATGACGTTCAGAACCAGTCACTGGCTTTTGTTCAAGAGCACCGTGAGAATAAACGAATGTCTATTGAATCCATTCTTGAATGTCATCCCCAGACAACATCACAGCTGAAGGCGACCAAGGAACCCAAGGAACTCCTGAAGCTTCTAAGAAAAGCCAACTTGGTCAGGCGGCTGTGACAGCGATGTCTCGCACTACACAAGTGTGAATGGCTTTAAACAGACTGTATGTTTGTGTGTGGGCTGTTATGGGCTGTCTTTCTCTCCCTCCCCACTCTTTCATCACCGTTTTTCTATCTCCTCTTTCCCATCCCCACGTGTAGGATAGCAAACCGGCTCTTCAAGACTGGTTGTCGTGCCTGCCTTTCCTTCTGTACAATTTCTTCCCTCTCTTTGTCAGGCATGAAAAAAGCCGGTGCTTGCCGTAGATGACCACATCATCGACGACTGACGATTGTTTTCGCGCCATATCCTTGCACTGGAGTGTTAATTTCGCTGCGCACAGGTTCACCCATCAACGGGTTTGATCTTTACACCAGCTTTATTTTACATACTTCGCCACGAAAACCACGTGACAATATTGAAGTACGTGATTGACACGTTCAAACATGCTGGTCACTGATTCTGCATTTCTCTTGTATCGAAATGCGGTCACAACGCGCAGCTTGAAATTAAAAGCAGAATGACTCTAAATATTTCTGATCTTAAATTTCACGAAATCGAGAAAGAGAACAATGAAGAATATTTTGGACCAGGCTCTGTGCATTTCAGCTCCAATTAATGTGGGTGGCTTTCTCAGTCCAGGAAGCCATGGCTTGATGCTGGCTCCTGAGCCCTGTTCACCGATGATAGAAGGTTATCAGGATCTTGCTTATGACTGTAGCAAGAATATGAAGTACCAGTTGTAGAATCTACTGCGGAACATGAAGCTGAAACATCATGGAACGACGCACGTGTAGCATTGGAAGTGGTTGGGGGCGCGGGCAATGAAGACTTGGATAAAACTTTTCTAAGGAATAATTCAAAGGCGTGTTCAATTAGGCATACGAGTATGTGGACAAATATTTATGTACTTCACGTCAAATTTGGTGAACCCAACGTATGGTGGCAAGCTAGGAGTTTCCAGGAGTGGCGCGGGATCAGCTGACAGCGCCCTCTACGTAACGTGGCCTGAGACCGGGTAAACGAGAACATAGCAGGGGACATTGGTGATGGATCATCCATATGGAAACAGCCACCAAACAAACCGTCCAACTTCTAACAAAAGATGTGGGAATTGAACAGCCGTGGTTGTCGTTAATGTATCAGTGACCCATACAGGCACATATACGAGAAGATTATCGGTTCGTATTTTAGATTCGATTCATTCGAAGCAGCTCTTTGACTCATGTTTGTGACGCCGTACTACATGTGCCGGTACGAACGCGCCGCAAAGCGTTCCCCTCGCTGCAGATGTTGGAGCGGTGCGAAGTGCGTCACGCTACCCTCACATGTGCTATTCTCGCAGGTGCACTCTGCTCCTCACGTCACTCTCCTCCTCACCCGTAGCACGCTCACCGCAGCACCCGCAGCAGCCGGCTTCTCCGCCCGCTTGCAACACACACTTTCTCCACCACCCACAACGCTCGACCACACGTCGAGTGAAAACACTCTTCTGGCTCGCTTATCGGCGATAAAGCTTACACGAAACGCAACCCACCTCCCATGTCTTTTCCTTTAATACAAACGTTTACTCGAGTAAATGCTACACCGAGCTTCGCTTCACACCGTTCTTCCGGCACCCGCTTCGACGACTGTTGGGCGTCGAAGCGGGTGCCGTCGAATGTTTGCGTGCCGTCGGGCGTTGGAAGCATGTCGGGCGTTTGGGCGTTTGAGCGTGTCCGGTAAACGCCCGTAAGGCACGCGCATGCACAGTTCAGACCCGGTAAACCGATATCCGCAAACTTTTTTTCCGTATAGCAGTGCGCCGGACAGACTAAAATCCTCTATAGGGTCAACGTCGGGCGCACCACTGCTGCTTCGCACCCCATCGGGCTCCCTTCGTGGAGATGGTCCATTATTTTTGTTTTTTTTGCTTATTTATGATGACAAAACCTGTACAGGCAAGTAAAGAAATGTACATTCGTGAGCTGATTGCGCTGCCTAGTTGCGCAAAAACAAGTTTGCAAGAAAAGGGTAAAGCTGCATGCTCATACGCAGCCTGAAAATGGTGGCATCCGCGCGAATATGTGCGTATTAAGCACGGGAACAAGCAGTAATGGCGTATTGGACCTGAACATACGTCTGCAGAACATGTGGAGCTCACTCAGACTCAATCTTTAACTATATAGTGCCTTTGCGGCTCACCCACACTCACACTCGCCAACATTTTTCTCAACCTGACTCACTTAAACTGAAACTCACCAAAATATTACTCAACCGAGCGCACTTAGATTCAAGGCTCGATCTCAGTTTGAGGTAGTCTGTGTGAGTCGACTAACGAGTGAGTTGGCAGACCAAATGGACGAGGGAACTGCATCAGGCGCAAGGTATAGGCACCGTTGCCGACAAGATGACGTCATGCATGCATGCATGTATGCGTCGAAGTCGTGCACGTTTTCAGATCGTGCGGACTACCGATTGGATTTACCCTGGCAATAATAAATTTTAAGCCACGGAAAAAAATGCGCCGGGAATGATGGGGCGTGTGGTTACGTCACTAATTGTGACGTGTTCAAAATTTTTAGCGACATTTTCATTATTTTACAGAGTCGCGTAAAGTAATTTGCACATGTAACCACAAAGTAGCTCTTTTTGTTAAGTATATACACGTGTAAATATAAAGAGATTTGGGCAGCCGTTTTCGAGAGGCCGGTTAGGCATTTGATTCTACTTTTGATACAAATGCGAACAAAAGCATTTTCTCGTCGAAAAAGAAAGAATTAACGCACTAAAACTATTTCCGCGGATAATTCTGGAATAAAGAGACTTCCCCGATTCTCACGGCAAGTAAACGCCCAAGTTTTGGGCAGTCAGTGCGAAAAAAAAAAGACTAGTTGTCCGAGACCTTTCCTACCGTTCCAAAACTAAAGTACTCAAAGCTAAATTAAAAAAAAAAAAGTCAACTTACTCTTTTACACGTCCCACATAATATCTTGTAAAAACATGCACCTGAGTTAACCATGAGAGAGAGAGAGTAAAACTTTATTGAAGGGGAAAGGGAGAGGGGCGTTTTAGAGCCTTTATGGTTGGGGCCCTACGTCCAGGGCTCCACTGGCCTTAGCCGCCCGCCGGACTTGATCCAGTAGTGCGAGCTGCACTCCTGGGTCCGAGCTAGCGAGGTGTGCCTCCCACTGCTCCATACTAGGTGTTAAAGGTTCGCCGAGAAAATTGGTTATGTCACTTGGTTTACGATCGCACCCCCACGATATGTGGTAGAGAGTCGGTCTTCCGCCGCACCACGGACATACAGCCGGGTAAAGAGTTGGATGTATCGCGTGTAACTTCAGTAGGTGCGGAAATACATCCGTTTGAATTTTTCTAAGGTCAGTGGCCTCTTCCCCATTAAGGGATCTGTGAGGTGTTCCACATTTTTGACGCGTGAAGCGCTGGTGAGCTAGAATCTCCCTAGGTAAAATTGGCATGGTCAATGAAAGAGATGGATTCTCCGCTCGGTTACAAAACGCACGAGCTAGAGCGTCCGCCCTTTCATTGCCTTCGAGACCTGCGTGTCCCGGGCACCAGATCAAGCGATGGTGGTGAGTGAGTTTGGATCCTAGCAACCTCAGCCCCATTGCTGGAAGGCGGCCCCTTAAAAAGAGCCGGCAGGCTTCCTGGGAGTCGGATAAAATAACTGATGGCTCCCCTCTACGCTCCTGAAACCTTAAGGCTAAGGCTATGGCCATCGTCTCCGCCTTTGTAGCCGAGGTCGTGCGTACGGAGGCACTCGTTAGCAGCGTCATGTTGTTGTCGACAACAGTAATTATGTGTCTCTGCCAATCGAAACTGGCCGCATCGACGTACGCGACATTTGAAGCTGAGCCGAATTGCTTTCGAAGCCAGTTTACCCTCGCAGTACGTCGCTCAGCGTGAAAGTCGTGATGCATATTTTTGGGCACCGGTGCGATTGAGATTCGCCTGCGGACCTCTTGGGCTACGTCGACCAGCTCCTCATCAATGTGCTGTGGGTGGGGCGAAATTCCTATTCTAGTGAGTATCGCCCTGCCTGCTGAAGTTTCACTTAGACGATTCCTCTGAGACATGAGGACTGCGGCACTGAGCTCAGCATAAGTGTTATGTATACCGAGAGCTAGGAGCCGCTCGGTCGGTGTGCTGGTGGGTAGACCAAGTGCTGCCTTAAAAGCGCTTCTAATGAGCACATCCACCTGGCTCTCCTCACTTCTGTCGAGTGAGTGGTACGGTAGGCCATACGTCACTCTGCTCAAAACTAAGGCCTGGACAAGCCGGAGAGTATCCTTTTCTTTCATGCCTTTTTTATGATAAGTGATGCGACGGATCATTCTAGCTATCTGTTTAACCGTAGTCTTTAAGGTGGTTATCGTGTGACTGGCTTTGCCATTGCTTTGGACCCAGAAGCCAAGTATACGGGCCTGAGTAACCTCGGCTATGGCATGGCCGTCTACCTGTAAGTTTATGGCACCGTTACTTTTGTAATACTTACTGTGTATTCTTATGAGTTCAGATTTTTCAGGCGCACAGCTCAGCCCACTATTTCTTGCGAACTCTGCCACAGCTGTCGCAGCAGCCTGGAGGGTCTGCTCTTTCAGCGCCAGTGAACCCTTCGTAGCCCAGAGTGTGATGTCGTCCGCATACAATGTATATCCAAGGTGCGGGATTGCTTCGAGCTCGTGAGCAAGTCTGCGCATAGCTATGTTAAAGAGCAAGGGGGAGATGACTGCCCCTTGCGGTGTGCCTTTATTTGGCATCGAGAACGGCACCGACCTCGTGTCGCCTATCCCAATAGTTGCCGTCCGCCCAGAGAGGAAGGATTTAATGTAGTTAAATGTACGCTTTCCGCAGCCGATTGTGTTGAGTTCAGAGAGAATGGCCTCGTGCGAAACATTATCAAAGGCCCCTTTGAGGTCGAGGGCCAAGACCAAATGTTCGCCTCCCCTGGGTACGCAACTCATGACCTCTTCTTTTAAAAGGAGGAAGGCATCCTGGGTTGAGAGTCCGGAGCGAAAACCAATCATGGTAGCGGGAAACAGATTTTCTTTTTCAATGTAATTTTGAAGCCGTGTCTGTATTACTCGCTCGTAGAGCTTGCCCATGCACGAAGTAAGCGAAATGGGCCGCAGGGCTCCGAGCGATGGTGCTTTACCGGGCTTTGGTATAGTTATTATTTTGGCTTCCTTCCACTCCGGAGGAACGTGACCTTGGGACCAGCAGTGGTCGTTAAGAAATTGCGTTATCTGCTCAAGAACCTCAGTGCTGAGGTTTCTTATCATAGCGTTTGTTATACCATCCGACCCCGGCGCAGAGTTCCGATTGGCTGCCTGGGCTGCCGCGAAAACCTCTTCTTTCGTGATTGCGGCGTCTAATGTGGCATTCTCGCTGCCGATGTACTCTAATGTACATGGCGGAACCACATCAGTACCGATATAACGGTCTTTAAGCGCCTGGATCAACTCTCCGTCGGTGCCGGGGTAGCTGTGTACTATTCTTTGAAGAATGCGGTTCATGGAGGACTTAGATTTGTCCGGCTCCAGCATGGACCTCAGTATCGCCCACGTCTGGCTAGTCCCTAGTGTACCGCGGAGAGAACCGCAAAACTGCACCCAACCATCGGTGGCAAGTTTCGTTGCGTATTCATTCGCTTCCTCCGACAGAGCAGCGATTCGCCTGTAGAGGCAGCGGTTGAGGCGTTGTTTTTTCCATCTCTTGATCAGGCGTCGCCTACTATCCCACATGTGCAATAGGTGCCGGTCTATCGCAGGCGCCTCAACTGTGCGCGCTATTTTCTTAGAGGTGGCATCATGCGTTTCTCGAATGAAAGCAACCCACCCACTGACATCACAGGGCGTTTGCTCCGGCAGAGGGCGCTTTCGAAAGGTCACCCAGTCTGTCATCACAACGTCACCAGCGACACGACGAACTTTTGGTGATGCTATAGAGGTGCTAAGAATATAATGGTCACTACCAAGGTTTTCATCGAGGTTTGACCACGTGGCATTTTTAATGTTGAAGGTGAAGGTCAAATCAGGGTACGTGTCCCTGCTAATGCTATTACCAAGCCTGGTGGGTGCTGTTGGCAGAGTGATAAGGGTAAAACCTAATTTAGACGTGGTGTTCTCTAATAACACTCCCTTGGGTGAATCCCGGACGTAGCCCCAAGCGGTGCTCGGAGCATTAAAGTCGCCCACCACCACTAATTGATCTCTGGTGCCAACGGCTCGAACTGCCTCGTTTAGGAGTGGGCCGAAGTCGTCATTCCGGTTTTGGGAGGACTGTATATGTTTAAAATTTTCGTTCGTACTTTTCCTCGTTTTTGTGGGAAGACATCGATAATTTGGTGATTAATGTCAGTCTGATCGTAATGGTCTAGCGCAACTGTCATGAAGTTACTCACCAGCGCTGCAACGCGGGGTATTTTGGATCGTATAATGTGTAATATCCCTGCAATTTGACGGGACGGTTCCCAACTTCTTGCAGGCATATTACATCAGGTGGGATTAGTGCCGAATGGATGTAATTCTGCAATGCCGCCGCTCGTTTGTGGAACGTGCGACAATTCCACTGCCAGATTTCTAGGTGGTCGGAGTTTTGCGTGGAATTAGTTCGCGCCATGGTGACTACTGCCTTTATTGGGGGGTGTCTGCTTTCTCCGTGATTCGACGGTCCTTCGGTAGTGGACTGCTCGCGGAGGTAACACTGACCCGCTTGTTGATGGCACGCTGAATGCCTACAACTGAGTCATTAACGTATCGTCTTTGTTGTTCCGTTTCTGCTGCAAACTCTTTCCTGTACTCCGAAAACATTTGATGCATTTGCTGCATCATCTGCTCTCGGAGTTCAGACGCTGCTCGTTGCTGTTGTGATTGGAGTTCTCGCATTAAGTTTCGCAAGCTCTGCAACTGTTCCCCCATCTGTAACTGGCTAACGTGGGCCTCCTCGCTAAACCTCTGAGGTATGTCTACTTTCGCCGTTCCTCCCTCCAAAGAGTGGGCTACGGTTGCCCTGGAGATAGCATGAGTGGCGTTGTTGTTCGCCTCTAAGGCGTTAAGCCTGGCTTCAAGTTTGGTTTCTAAAGATGATATGATTTTGTGAAACTCCCGGCGTTCCTCCTTAATCTGGCATCGAAGTTTCTCGTTTTCTAAAGCAAGCTGCTTATTCTCGGCAACCATTTTCTGATATTCGGGATTCTCAATTAAGGGAGCAGATGGAGACACAATCCTCGTCCAGCTCACCGTGTTTGCTGGCTGGCAGGCGGCTGCCTCCGTCCCCTCTTTGGGCGGCGTCAAGATTTGTACCAGCGCTTTCTTCTTCTGCTGCTGATGCTGCTGCTGTTGCTGCTGCTGCTGTTGCTGTTGCTGTTGCTGCTGTTGCTGCTGCTGCTGCTGTTGTTGTTGCTGCTGCTGTTGCTGCTGTTGGTGCTGCTGCTGATGCGGCTGTTTGTTGAGTCGTTTTCTGGACGCAGACTGGGCTCGACCCTTTGAGGAAGCCCGTGACTTGGATCTTGAACGTGAGCGTGATTCCACTGACGAGTCCCGCTCGGAGCTGAACCAGCGTGGATGGTGCCTCCGTTTTGGCTGATCCACTCGGGACCTCCTAGGCGGAACGTGTTTAAGCTTCTTCTTGCACATTTTGTCACCTGTCATATGGTCCTCACCACATATCACGCACTTAGGGGTACACGCGTGTCCTTGTGCGGGTTCACGTGTTCCACACGTGGAGCATACATTGGCGTCGGGCGTTGGGCACACGTCAGTTCGATGCCCTGTGGAGTGGCATACCTTGCAAGCCTGCCTCGTAGGCTTGTGGGGATAACAGATGGCTTCCGCTCCCATGAAATAGACGCACCTAGGCAGTGTGCTGCCCGTGAAGGTAATGATGGCGGTCTTCGTAGATCCGAGCATGCGTGCCCGCTCAATCTTGACCCCCTGTGTTCTCACACGGAGATTCGCCATGAGTTCTGCTTGAGAAGTCCCCGACGGAATACCATGGACTATGCCTCGTAGGACGTCCTCAGGATCCGCCACATACGAGTTGAATGAGTGCACTCGTCCCCTGATATTCAGATGCGTGATCTCTCGCAGCTCTTTGGCTACATGCTCGTGGGGCGTCGATACGATGATAATATTCGAGCCCGGGTGGACGCGCAGCATGAAGCTACCACCGTCGAAGTGTCGGTGGCAAGCGTCTATCACAGCGGTGGAAAGTTCATAGCCGAGTATGTCTTTTACGGCGAGGCCTTTGTGAGGCCTAAGGATGATCTTTATGTCGTCCTTTGGCAGGGGCGGGAGCGGACGGCGACTTCTCGTACGACGTCGGCGCTTCACCTGACTTCCCTGCTTCGGTGGGCTGCTTGACGAGGCGTTGCACTCCACAGCTTCTGACGCGTTTTTCTGGTTTTTCTTCTGGTTCTTCTTTTGCCGGCGTGTCAAAACCGTGTGCCAGCCATCCTCCGTCCATGCGGCACCATCGTGGCGTTCCCCTGCAGACACATTGTCGACTTCTTCGGACGAACCCTGCGGTAACCAGGTCTGAACGTCCATTTGAGTGGTTTCTGTAGCAGACTCCTCATCTGTGTGAACCAGTGGCTGCTCCTGAGGAGACCTCGGTGTTTCCTGAAGAGCGTCCATCCGCCGACGCTTGAGACGCGACCACGACGCAGACGCCGCTATGCGGCGGTGCGTCTGGCCGGGCGCGACGGTCGCTGCCTCGAAGTTTTCAGCTTGCAGAAAACCGAAAAACAGCCACTCACCGCTGAAATTCGACGTTCACTGTTCGCTGTACTTTCACGAATCCGATGCACTTCAAACAACCAGAAATCGCCGAAAAACTGAGTTAACCATGAAAGAACTTGTTGATCAGTTCGCGATTATGGAACGCGGTGGCCGTGTTTCATTGTTGGGCAGGTGCCAACAACGCACTACAGAAGGTTAATAATGCACACACACGAAACAAAAATTAACACTATGCACAAGTATTCAATCATCATGTTTTGCGTGTAAGATGTCCACTGGAGAACGATTAAGTCTCCCAATGATGTCTAACTTAGCCCGCCTCGTGCGAGATACTTCCATTTTAAGCTTGCGAACTTCCTAGTTTCATCGCCCCACCTCGCTCTATAGCGTCTTCGGCCGCATTTTCTATTGTTGATATCCAAATCGTTGCTCTAAGCGGCCGCGAAGTACTGGTCTCTTGCGTCATAGTGGGCCTAAAGGTCGATGTTTCTCTGAATATCAGCCAGAATATCCACGACTCCTATTTGTTCCCCGACCAACTCTCCTGTATTCTGGTATGTTTAAATTTACATTCATTATTTCTTTTTGCCCTATACATAGTACGCTGCGTGGTCCTTAGCATTTTCTGGAGTTGCAATGTTATAAATCCTCCATTTTTAAGCCCCACTAGTTAGTGCTGTGCTGCAATGGTCGCGCAGACATTTTTAATGACAGCGGTAAATTGCTTGTGCTGATTTGAAAGGCCGACGATGTGCTCTCCAGTGCATGCTAAGTTTCGGATGAATTACATTCTCATGAAAAAGGGGAAAAAATCGAGTGCTCATTTTTTGTTTCTCACAACTTTTATGGAATCCAGCAGATCATGATGCCAAAAGAGGAACCGTGGATGGTAATTGTGCTGTCTTATATTGTAGTAATTGTGACAGAGCTTTGGAGAAGTAAACTGCACAACACTGCCGTCATCTCTAACAGCGGCGTTGACTAATACTCCCAGACTTTGGAGGCACATAATTATCCGTTAAATGGACGGGAGATGACCGGCACTGTAGCTCAGTTAGCAAGAGCTTCGGAAGCCTAACCCGAAGGTCTCAGGTTTCCGTCCCTGCCAGCGAGCACTTTTCTTCTCATCCACTTTCGCTTTCTTTATATCTATATCGCAGTTACTGCAATACGGTCAACACTGCACCAATAACTTTCCCTGTGCCTTCCTTGGCTCCATTATCTGCTAGTTTCCATCAAGACTATCATGAGAGGCTCTTCCGTTAGTAATTGGCGTGGATATAGTTCCCGTCGCACAGATACTAGGAGACGACAACCAAACGCGAAGTCTTGTTTACCGTCCATATCACATACAGCGCCTAAATAAACGCCCAGTGGACATACGCTAACACATCTTGAGAACTTGTGGGATCATATGCTGTGTATTTAAAGACTTCACACTGCGTACGCTAATGTTATCTATGCAAAGATTTACTGTGAGGAGCATATAATAATCCTGCATGTATCTGTAGTAAGCATATGTTGTAATATCTTCTGCAATGTTTGTTCCAGCAAAATGTGCATTTGTGGGCAGTACTACCTGCATTTCTTTAGTTACAGTCGTGCCCTAACTGTGCAACCAAACTAGAAATAGACAGTCTCAGTGAAGTTGCTAATGTCTCACAGGAATAACCGCATGAAGTCCTAGAGATAATGACTGCAACGATGGAAAGGGGGGCATTGTTTGTAGAGTTTAGTTGAAGCATTCGCGATTGCATGAGACAGGGAAAACAAATGCGGAAGAAATAAAGAACTTCCGGTGGCAGAGCACACAATCACGTAATTCAAATGGTGTGGATACGAACCCTAGCAGCGTCAAATGACATTCCTCACCCACAATTTTTTTTTTCCTTTTTATCTCACAATTTCTCCACTTCAATGAAAAATTACACATACCTAACCATAAGCATTCATTGACTATATAAATGTTTGTTTCATATGCATTAACAAAAACTGGTCACCCCACGTGTTTCGTTTCGATTCGCAGGTGGCATCACGACTTCCTTTTCTAGAAACAATTTGCAATAGTTCCTGCGCAACCATTACATCCCCGGGCAGAACTAGTTATTGAGCCAAGTATGAAAAAACAAGAAATTATCACCTTATAGGCAGTCTTAAAAATCATTCGCAGAAGAAAAGCTTACATGTAATTGCACGACTGAGCCATTAAACTTCAAAGAGATACCAAATGGGGCTTGAACTGGTATAGCGCATTACGGCGAAGAAGAAACGGCCGAGTAGACCGACACAAGAGGTCCTCTTGTGCTGGTCTGCTCGGCCGTTTCTTCTTCGCAAGTAATGCGCTATACCAGTTCAAGTACGATGAACCAACTCGTCCAATCTTCAACACTCGTGGACTCCAAATGGTGCGCTAGGTAACATTTGGCAGGTGTCTCGCTCTTTCTCGATACTGAGTGATGTAATTGAAACAAAAAAAGAAGTGGCTTTTTGCGTAAGCTCTCCAAAGTGTTTGACTGACAACTTGGTCATCCTAATTTAATAAATTAAACCCAGGCAAAAATAAGCAAGCGTTACTAAGACTTTCTTGTCAAAATATGTTGAAATAGAAAAACAACTCTGCCCACCTGAAACAGTAATAAGTATTTGCTTAAATGGCTGAAAGTCTTATTTTGATACAATTTTGAATTGACCAGTCTGACACTATCAAAATAAACAGAGCCGGGCAAAATGCTTTCAAGTTGTATCGCTATATGATACGAAATACTCGGACAACAAGTATTTGAGATGAACATACGAGATACTTTCGAAGTAATTTAATCAGATACTATACCTCTCAATTGTATTTTCAGATACTTCGATCCATTTGACAGTTATATGTTATATATTTATGCAATGAAGTAGCGAATGGCTGTGTACAAGTGCGTTTACTGCAACCAACTTTGTTTATTTTAATGAAGTACTTGTTTTCCCATAAAATACCACGAATTAAGTGTAAATGTAAGGGCTCACTTACTTTCTTAGACACAATATTATTAAGAATTCATTAATACTGTTTTTATTAGAAATGTCTGTCTTTATTGCTCAAGTAATATCAGTTTCATCAGAGGTTTTACTGAGAAAAAAATTACTGGGATTTATTCGGCTGCTTATCATGACAGCTGAGTAACCACTGCGCCGTTAGTAGTTTTTTCCGGGCACTTTTCAAATTAATGGGTGTCGCAGCCGAGGTTGACATTGGTGGCGACCTGTCACTGAATTGGCGAATTTGACAGTTCCGTGGTGACATGAAATTGTGATTAGTGAAATGGCCAGATTTTGGCGTTGCGCTCTAAGGTCTCGACTGAGGTATGCGCTCTATACTCAGTGTTTATAAAAAAAATGGGTGACAACAATTTTTCTGTTTTAGTAGTTTTAAACACACCAGTACACGGCGCACTTTACGTGCAATTCAGTACGTCTGCCTTGTTTTTCGTGTGTATCGCTTGAACTCACCTGGATCCTGGAGGCACTCGCGTAGTGGTGCGTCTGCCAGCAACCTCGCAGCAAAATTTCGGTCAGCGAACTGCTTCGCGTGTCGCGAGCGGGTTTGTTTTGTAAGTTTTTTTATTTGCTTTATGAGCTTTAAGTTTCTCTGAAATCGCGCAATTAAAGTGGCTAGCTGACGGTTAGGCCGTGTGTTCCGACTACAGCTGCAACTCTCTTGAATAACTTGCCGCCTTCTTCACCACTGTAGTAGCACCTAATTTACCATGCAGAGTTTAAATTGGTAATTACCATACTTTTTGGGCTGGCCAAGAAGTCGGCTTCTTTGGGCAGCCTTCAGATACTACAGCGAGGCGAATCTCTAGCGTAAGCATGACCAAACAGAAAGCGTTGGGTGGGCATTGCGACGGTTACGCAGAACTTTCAATTTATTTCAGGTGTTTTGTAGTCAAGTTGTTCAACTATCGGATACGTGATTGCGCTGAAAGGAATTCTTTAAAGGTGGCAAGACTATGCACGTCGTCCTTCTCTTGTAGCAAATGCTTCGTCCTTGTATTCGCTACAACTGAAACCATCACAAACATTACTTTGTACGCCGCGCATACGTCAAGCGGAGACTCTTTTGGCAAAATGTGAAGATATAAATGGCGAATTTTGGCGAATTTTCACTCGCCTTCGGCGAACTTCGATCGAAAATAACCGGAAATCCTGGTCGCTGCTCTTCTTGGCGACCCACTGGTGGGCTGCCATATACGTCGTTAAGATGTCTGTGCACGACAATGAAATTACCACTGTGCTGTCTTGCCGTGTCTCCAAGCACATTACCGTTTTCACAGCACCGTTGTCCCCAAAATAGGTAGAGCAACAACGTCGTTAGCGATATTTTTCGTGGTGCATCACGTGAAGACGGTGAACTGCATAACCAGCACTCCCAATTCGTTGAGGACCTAAATATGCAATGAATTTTCGTAATATAATAATCTCCTGCCGTAAAGCATTCGTTAGCAATCCTTTCACAAACGTGAAATCTTTAACAATCTCCACTGCGTGAGCTCGAGCTGCCCGGAAACGTCTAAGAAGAAATGTAGTGGCACAAAGCGCTGGTTGGATATCAGTGCTATTCACTATTGCGACTTCTATGGCTCGACTTACCTGCAGATTTGTAATAATATTGTTACGTAAAATGAGGCGGGACGTGACTATTTGCCAGTGTATTTACACCGATAAAATCGAAGCGTAGCACATAGAGTGATCAAACCAGTTCTCTTCGTCGTCTTCTGTGCAAAGAATGGTTTACCCTTCATGCGATAGCTACGTAGAATGTCTTGTGGTGCCCTAACGAAACTGAATACATCTAAGTCAAATAGCTACGTGGTTCCGTATTAAGCAACCAAAGGGCGTTTTACGCAACTATAACCAAATAGTTAAAAATAACAAGTGGTTATCCACTCCTGAATAACATAGAAAGATTAGTGGTTACTTTCATGTTGAACTCGTTCTGGCATGTTTACGGTTAGCTTAATTAGTCGATTAAAGTAGGTCACTTATGCGAAGACTTTATGTGTGAAGGTTAGGGTCAACTGAACTTCGACACATTGTAGAGCGCAGTTAAAAATGATCGCTTCCCTTTATTTTATTTTTTTTAATAGCATACATGATGCGCGCTGAATATTTTTGGGATTTGTAAGAAAGCTCACCAATATAAAATAAACCTGCGTTCACAGACAGTTAAAAATAAGAAAAAACAGAAAACGCATATTAGCTTCAGATTACAGAAGTCATATCACAATAAAAAGACGGGAGAAACTATACAAAAGCCCAGGTAATGCATGGTGTGCAAACGGAAGACAGATCTGGGTGCACGTTAAAGAACCCCAGGTGGTCAAAATTTCCGAAGCCCTCCACTACGGCGTCTCTCATAATCATATGGTGGTTTTGGGACGTTAAAACCCCACATAATAATCAATCAAACAGAAGGCAGTAAAGGCAACACTTGGGCACAGATTCAGATTAGCATTGAAATAACTTCTCGAATAATTCATCTGGAAGAAAAAAAAACATAATACGGCAAAATGTTTCCTGTTACGTAAATGGTTGTTCTATAACATCTAACATATGCACCGATAGTGCGATGCTTGTCATAATTTCATTCGCATGTAAGTCAATCTAATCGTATGTAAGTCAGGCTTACACCCCCAAGGTCTTTCGAATCGCTGAACAATGAAAGTCACGAGACGAAAGGAACCCCACTCTTGCACTTTTACGACTTTGCAGCGAAACAACACGCCAGATAAACTTTAAGTGAAAGACGCAGCCGCAGCATGCATTGCAGTACTCAGCGCATTACCGTAGCTACGAAGAAGTTCCATGGTAGCGAAAGAAGTCAAAAGAAAGAAAACACCGATAGAACAAAAGGCAGGTTGCGCAGGCGTACGCAGTCGCGCGTCTATATATATATTTTTTTAGGATGGTTAGGGTGCCACCACGTGACTGTTTGCTCCAACAGGGACGCGCCAACCACAGCGGTGCTCGCTGGAACATTCTGGCGGAAGTATACAGAATTTCTGGGTGCACTTGAATAAACTTGAATAAACTTGAATAGTGCGAAATCGGCAAGGACGGAAAACAGAAGAGACACCGACGAGCGCTGACTCGCAACAGAAAGTATTATTCGAAAAACACAAGGACTTGAAAACAATAAAAGCAAAAAATATGACGAAACAATAAACGTGTCTGCTTATAGCTTATCCGCAATAAAGATTGCGGAGAAGTGTGCAGAAGAACTGTGCAATGTAGATACGCTTCTTCATTTTTTTTTATTGCTTTCACGTTCTTGTGTTCTTCAAATAAAACTGTCAAATGCGGGTCGGCGCTCGTCTGTGTCTCTTCTGTCTTCCGTCTTCGTGCTGTGCCCACTACCCGTATGAACTAGCCCAATTTCCCGTACGACAGGAAGTACACAAGATTCTCCTGTCGTTAGTTTCATTCAGGTGGCTTAGTGGATGCAATGTAAGCTTGAGAACCGGAATTCGGGGGGACGTCTATTTTTTTCATACGGTGGAGTTTCTAGAGCCGTATCGTGTATGATTAAGGATACACGATACATCATTGCAGTATCGCAAAGTACAGATGCTGATACTCATTTTGCTAGACGTATCGCAGCTACTGAGTCACAAATACACACCTGAATAGTAGTTGAAATCGAATGTAATCTCTTTTATCTTCGATCACATCCCAGCCCTCAATAAAAATATGATAAAGAACACCTAATACTTTGATGAATTTCAATGCTTAGTGAAAATTCAATGGGGCTAAAATTACGTGGACTCTTGTTTTTCTCCCCAATAATGAGTATATGTCATCAACACCGCGAATTCAAGTAAACTCATTACCTCTATTTTGTTTCCAGATATTTCAATTTCATCACTTCGCTTTGATTCATCGAGCTTTCGGCATTGTACAATCTAATTTTAGAGTGCGTCTTGCTTCGGGGCGTTTACTTGAGCCAGAAAAAGAAAAGAGGAAGGCTCTATTTTTTGAAGTGCTGTTTTTCTTGTTAGGAACGAAAGAATTTCAGCAAAAAAAGCCCAAGACAATGTTACGTGGAGTCTACTTGCATAATTATTATTTCTTGGGGAAACGACACGCAGGTCATTGCAGGAGAGAAACGATTGATCATTCACGCACACGTATCAAGGTTAGGCAATCAATTTTGCGAACGAATGATTTCACATTTGAATCCTTCTTTGATTCACCAGCTTGGAACCAGAGCTGCAATGGATACTCCTGGATAACATTCACTCAGTAAGCGAGAAGAGCGCTGGACTTCAGGCTTCGCCAATAATATTCTACGCCTATCTTTCATTTCCATTTTCTCATCAAAAAGGTTTACCTCCTTACTTCTCTATTAACTTCCGTTCCCACAGGCAGGGTAGCAAACCGGTTATCCTGCACTGGTTGACCTCCGTAGCTTTCTTTCTCTATCATTCTTTTTTCTCTTATAAGAAATTTTCAACTGCCCAAATGACTTCTGTTGTGTTTTCTATATCATCATAATCTACACCTTTACTCAGGTCTACCAACTTTCTTTTAAAGGTGAACTATGGAAACTACCCACTCCTTAAATGACTGTCCCCTCTAGTGGAAAACAAAAGCAGAGCAGTATAACAAGTGGCATCTCGAACAGCTTTGCACCTACGTGGATTAACGTAGGATCGAAGCAAATTCATCCCAACGATGGGAGAAGAAACTAAAAAAGGAAAATCAAGCAGAATGCAGCCGTGAGAATGTGAGGCTGTTTGTTGGCAATATAGGCCGGCGTCATCCACGAATACGTCACACCCTTACAGCGAATAGCACTCCCGAAGTGCGGATGGAACGGATTTGTTCCTTTGACAAGGGCATTCGAGGAGGCGCGCACACTGCTGCCTCGAGTCTTGCCATTGCTGCCGGGTCTGCAACGAGAGTGCAGTCACAGATGTCAGCGAGAGCGCAGATCCCGTGTGGGTGCCACTCCTGCATTTGCACTCAATCCACAGCTCCAGAGCCTCAGAACTATACTCTTCTCCCCCCTGCGGACCCCGACAACGTCTGGCGGGCTCTTCCCCGCCTCGCCAACATCTACTCCTGGAGCGGAGAACGTGCTGCGATAGAATACGCTGCGTAATAACCCTTTCGAGTTGCCGCCCTCGCACTGAGCCCGAGAAGACATCGAGAGGCACGCACGGAGGTTAAGGTTGAAGAAACCTGAAAACTGCGCGCGTATGCGGCATAAAGTTCTTTTACGGTACGCCTACCCAGTCTACTGCTGGCTTGAAGAACAAGGGAATACTATCGTATATGATAGTATTCCATATATGATAGTATTACCTTGTCGTTCAAGCTAGCAGTAGAGTTATAAAAGTGCGGAAGAGCAGGGCTTGTCAACCTTGAAACTGCATGGATACCTAAGATTAGATTAGGACACCGCTTTGTTTAGACGTAGTTTTCTAACAGGACCACGCTATCAAATCGACTGTACGATTCATGACTCAAGGGTTTTGGTGGTGGTGTACACCATAATGTCGGGAGATTCTAATCAGCTGTGTATGTATGTATGTATGTATGTATGTATGTATGTATGTATGTATGTATGTATGTATGTATGTATGTATGTATGTATGTATGTATGTATGTATGTATGTATGTATGTATGTATGTATGTATGTATGTATGTATGTATGTATGTATGTATGTATGTATGTATGTATGTATGTATGTATGTATGTATGTATGTATGTATGTATGTATGTATGTATGTATGTATGTATGTATGTATGTATGTATGTATGTATGTATGTATGTATGTATGTATGTATGTATGTATGTATTCAGGTGATCGAAAAGCAAATCAATATGAACGGGCCATGCCAAATAGTTGGGACAACACGGCCGTTGCTGGTCGCATCACTGTTTCCAATTCATAATACAGTATAGATAGCAAAACATTGTATATTTGCGTATTCCCCTCAGATGCTACTTGGCATATCGCTGATTGAAGAGTTGCTTCAGCGATAACTGGCAAGACGGCTCACAGTGTGCATTAGGGTGGACGACGCACTCTAGATATGTACGTGGTTATACCTATCATTTAAATGTACCGCTTAATTTTTAACTTTAGCAGTATGTTGAAAAGAGGTAGACACGCACCGTGTATTAATAGGACAATAAGATATGAAATTGGTAAACCATGCCTTTAGAAAATCAGAAAAAAGCAAAAACGCATGCCAGAGTTGTAATGTAAAGTATTATTGCCAGACGTTGAATAAGTCAAAGCAGCTATCTATCAGTTACCCTCCGCAGACGATGACACGGTTGAAAATATAAACAATACCAAAGAGACTTGTATACTGTAGCCATCACTCAACTGGAACTAAATTCGCTTGACGCATTATATCGAGAGTAAATTCATGCACATATTTAGAGACAGCCTTGAGCATAACAAGTACTACTTAGTAGTCTGCATGGCACATTGGCTTCTTGAACAGACGCTAACCACATACATAATGATATTTTTATCGTCACTGAACTGTTGCTTAATAAAGTCGCGGAATTGCAAAAAAATCGAATATATTGGGCAATTTTTAAGTCTGATGCCATGCCGTGCATCACCCGTCAGTCATCAGTATAAACAAAACGGAAATTCAGGGTACTTCCACTACTGCAGAGATGGAAGCCAGCGAAACTGTTACTATGGCTTGCCTGGTAATGCCCATAATGCTATATCGGACATACAATTGATCATTATTGATTATATTGAGTGAATGAAGCGTCATACACTTAAAGATCCAGGTATTTCTCTGTATGCCGTAAACGAAGGCCAAAAGCGGTACCAAAACGAAGTCATCCTGTACGTCGAACCCCGCTGTCTGAAAAGTACAAAAAAATGGCATGGCACTAGTCTATTACGGAAGCGGTCTAGGCTTTAAAGTTTGATTATTTACGTCATTCTATCGTGTTTACGTTCACGCCGGGAGCGTTCTTTTCCACGGAAACCGCTGCATTAGTCGAGTTAATCGGTTCATTGAACATTGTTGATCTACGCGGCTTTTGTCTGTGGATAGGATTCACCAGAGTAAACAAATAATGTTTGTTTTTCATCAATACATTGAAGAACGATCACTGTAAGTGGAAACTATTCTTCGAAGAGGCGGCTTGACTAGGGCCCCCGGCTATACTTTTGTTCACAACAGCAGTGGCGACAATCACCAGTATAAACTCAAATAGCATGCAAAAAGCAATCGCAACATAATTACAAATAATAATAATAATAATAATAATAATAATAATAATAATAATAATAATAATAATAATAGTATGATTGGCCCCGAAGAGCATCATGCAGTCATGTTCTTACATGGCACGCATCTCATGATTATCATGTTAGGATCTTTGACTTATGTTTGCATTGCAGTCATGTCATACCGTAGCAGTATTGCAGTATGTCATGCGAACGAAACCAATGCAAAATCAGCAAGACCATGAAATGGAAAATACGACATTCCTGACATACATGTCACGATTTTTTGTTATGATTACTCGCTTGAGCTCGTGGTACAGTCATGCTATGTCATATCAATCATATCAATACCATTATAGAAACGGCCTGGAGAGCATAGATAGATAGATAGATAGATAGATAGATAGATAGATAGATAGATAGATAGATAGATAGATAGATAGATAGATAGATAGATAGATAGATAGATAGATAGATAGATAGATAGATAGATCGTGTTCGTCGTGTCTCCCGGTGTGCGCTGCTATATGCTGTAATGATCAAGCAACTAGCCCACGAGTGCGTTCCAAGATATATATATATATATATATATATATATATATATATATATATATATATATATATATAATTCTAAATTACGCGTCCAATGCTGTTCTTATTTTTCGATTGAAGAGCATTTAAAACGGTGAAGCGAGAATGCCTTCGTAAAAGCGAGCTTGCTTTGCCTTCAAAAGTTTACTTCTAGCAACAGTTACCCACTCTTGAGCTTGGGACACTGCATTGTTATATTACACAGTAATGTTTTAAAAATCTGATTGCCAGAATAAAAAGCGTACCTTCATACGTGGTTATATGTTTCTAGAGAATTAGCTGGCCAGTTACAAGTGAAATATATACTGATAATGTCCCAGCTTCATTTCATTTTTCATGCGATGGCCCCACCGCGGTTGTCTGGTGGCTAAGGTATTCGGCTGCTGACACGCAGGTCGCGGTATAGAATCCGCGGCTGCGGCGGCTGCATTTCCAATGGAGGCGGAAATGTTGTAGGCTCGTGTACTCAGATTTGGGTGCACGTTAAACAACCCCAGGTGGTCGAGATTTGCGGAGACCTCCACTACGGTGTCTCTCATAATCATATGGTGGTTTTGGGATGTTAAACCCCACATATCAGTCAATCATTTTCATGCGATTGACAATGTGACCTTTCATATCTTTTTCATCTTTATGTTATAGAACAATGCATAGTTAAAGAGTGAGATTGCAGATGATAGGGTATTCAACGGCAACAGCAATCAATTTTTCGGTAATATGGCTATTGTTATTTTAAGTACAATGAGAACCTGTGGTTCTCAAATGAAAATACTTGCATTTGGAATTTTTAGAGCAGGCTTATCCAAGACGTGGCCCATTTGAAGCACGTAACAGTTTTCATCCTGCATTTTTTTTTGTGAAGCCCCCCCCCCCCCCCCTTCATGTGGTCACCATGTTTTCAAACATCACTGTGAAACAAAAAAAAAACTGTTTTTCAAGAAATAGTGTCCGGAGTCATATTTGAGATCGGATATAAGTATCGGCATGTTTGAATTGTAGCGTCAAATATCCCGCAGAAATTACCCGCATATGAAATATTAGTTTTTTTTTTCATATGACCATGATCACTGACACTTTGTAAAAACTTCTCTCTTCCACCCCTGCCTTGCTTCTACCTTTTACGCAGTCCCGGTAATTGCGAGAATAAATTGCGTGATGGCAGCCAGCTGGAATAGGTGAGTTTGAGACCACTGTTTCAGAGGCACTAAACATAACTTGGTGACTGTTCTGGATCATTTACATCTGTTAATAAGGTGTAGTTAAATGCCAATTTGAAATTACACCGCATTTAAATTTCCAGCTAGTAAGCCCTGGTGTCGCATGGGGCATGATACCTTTTTTTTTTTTACTTTCCTTATGTATTTACTGGATGATCGAAATATAATATTCCCGCACCACTTAGGTACTTGCAAGGTGACACCAAAGAGACAAAAAGCTAAAAAAATTTTCAGGGTTGAATGGGGTCCTTGCTTCATGACATATTCCGCTACTTGATACTTCGAGGTATTGACACAAGAGTGGTAAGACCTGTGGAAACGTTGCATTTCACGAAGTGCGAAACTGCTATATCTGCGCCCTCGTAATTTCATCAGCCAGCCGACATATGAGAGCTTCATTGTGTGCACCGCTTCATGCACAGCGCAACGCACTGGCTTTTTGCGTAATTCTTTATCGAACGGCTTCCTCTGTTTCAGCCTGGTGCGTTAGTACATGTTATCCGTCATTCGCACATTGGTCGATACCTTAGCGCACAGGGTATCCACGATGATCACGTTAGCAAATTAATAAAACGCTGGCAAAATTTCGGAGATGATCCAGAAGGGCCAGTTGCAGTCGGCAATCTTGACGAGGTCTCCTCCAAAATGACGCAACGGTGGCTCTTATTCTATAGTCCCACTTATGTGCAATGGAGTGCTACAGAGCGTGGCATACTTTCTGAGGTGAAGCTCGTAGGTTGAAATTTCTGTAGTGCAGCTTTCACCGAGAACTCTGCGTCTAGCTTCGCATCAGCGTGAAAGATCTGTGCCATAAACTTTGAAAGGGCTCATTGTGGCTTCTTGGTTTACTTATGTGGTTTACGTCCTGACTTTTTTTTTTCTTTGTGTGTTACCGAGAGTATTGCGCACTTAGCAAATTCCATGAATCGCACGCATCTTGATAACCAAAATGTCCTGCACCGTGAAATAAAGAGATCTTATTTTCTAAACTTTTTTTAGCAATGTGGCCTATGTCGCAAGTAAGCAGTGAGCAAACGCAGGAAGCACGGGGAACTTAAAACCTAGGGCTCACCCTAAAGGGTCCGTTTTATAAGATCATAAAACTTTTTCTGTATTGTTTGCGGTTAGAAATCGCAAATTTAGCAAATGCTCCAGAGATTATTTCTGGCTGTTTTAGAGGCCACTGAAATATGTATCTAGTAGACTTAAAATTGAGGCGTCGTTGTCTATGTGCTTGTTACGAAGAAAGCGAGTCGACTTATTTCATGCTTCCCATCGCCAACGTAGCATTGAGGGGCCTTTTATGCCGCAGTCATGTTGCATGTGGTAGCGACTGTTCCTGTCTATTCAACTGACGAGTAAATTCGCTTATTTTCCAGGGCCAATCGACCTTTAGTTGGTGACAACCTAAGAAAAAATATAGGCTCCACCCACGAGGCAACAAGCTTCCGGTGACATGTGGCAAGAAGTATGTGGGTCAAAGAGGGTGGTGCGTTAATGAACGTTAAAAGAAACACTGGTACAACGTGCAAAAAAGAAGGGGCGGGTTACTAGATGCCGACAGCAGACATTGTAGTAATTCAAGTGGCAGTGCAAGTAGCGATGTTTGTAGCGTGGTTGATTTGATGATTGATTGATGGATTTGTGGGTTTTAATGTCCCAAAACCATCTATATGAGAGACGCCGTATAGTGGAGGGCTCCGGAAATTTCGACCACCTGGGGTTCATTAACGTGCACCCAAATCTGAGTACATGGGCCTACAATATTTCCGCCTCCATCGGAAATGCAGCCGCCACAGCCGGGATTTGATCCCGCGACCT
Organism: Rhipicephalus microplus; assembly: GCF_013339725.1. Lineage (NCBI taxonomy): Eukaryota > Metazoa > Arthropoda > Arachnida > Ixodida > Ixodidae > Rhipicephalus > Rhipicephalus microplus. The sequence goes on from NC_051170.1 coordinate 102,146,891, forward strand.
GCGGATCAGCAGCCGAGTACCTTAGCCACTAGACCACCGTGGCGGGGCTTTTGTAGCATGGTTATGCCGATTTTTATGAGTTTTCAATTGTCGGTGCGAGCAGAGGTCAGCTGTCCCGCGAACTAATCGAGGCTGAAATTATTCATAGGTTGGCAGATTACTGTACTCCTAAACCATCAGTAGTCCTTTCGTGTAAAGATTTAGCCTATTTACGGAAATATATGTGAAATTGCAAAGTGCGTGTGAGAATGATGATTGAGAAGTTATGTTGCGTATATATATGGTTACCTTTTTCAGGTAAAACATTGTTGCAAGTTAGCACCTGTCCCGTCTTCATCTGTTAGTGTGTTTTTTTTAGTGCACTTGAAAACTACAGTATGACATACCAACACGGCTAAAAAGCTACGTTGCGAAGTGACATTGCGGTTATGTAAGTTGCGTATGCCGATGCTCGCCCATTCACTGATGTATCACGTGACTTTTGGTGACATTTGTTACTTTTTTCTTCTTTTTATATGGACAATCTCAACAGGTTTTGGCGTCGCCGTCATGTCCTGTATAGAGTCCAAATTGGCGAAATCCTCGACCCCGTTGACGTTCTACCCGTGGGTAATAGTGCATGAGCGGGGACATCGAATGCGGTATAAGCAGATATCAAACGAGCCGGCCCGTACCATCGCTCGGAGAGCGCATGGGATGGCAGAACCCTGCTCCTCGAGATCTGCTTTCGATGCAGAGAAAAAACGTCTCCCGCGTCTTTAACGAACATGCATGAAAAGACGCTTATGGTCTTTTCGTATATGTGTGCAAATATCCGACTGATCAAGCATCAAATGGGGGGACGCTCGAGCAGCAACTGTGAACATTGATCGTATGGGCACGGTCGCCATCACGCGCTATCTCAACAGCAGTCAGCGCGTGGCCCGTATACCATTACAGGTGCTGTGCTCCCAAAGCGAAGTGACTGTGGGAAGTGTTCCTTGAGTGGCCAAGTGTTAAAGACGATGATCTTTCTTCGAGACCCTCGAAGCAAAAGTTTTGGTCTGCCTGTCTGTCTGTACATTTGTCTGTTTGTCCACTCTTAACGGCATCGGATACTTGAAACGATCGACCCCATCCGCAGCGCGCACCAATGTTGCTCAAGATTCAGCGTTCATACTTGTGCGTTTGTCAATTAAGAAGCAATAATTGCGCATGTTTGGGGCACCATAAAAACACGTATATATTCTGCATGTGCATCGTTTACTAGAAAAGGCATACATAAGTAATTTTAAGGACCGTAGCGCCTATCCCGCTGCGCTGACCATACATCGCTTGCACGAAAAGTCGAGTGTTTCCAACGCTTTGCGGAAGAGTCTGACATATGGCAGTGGAACTGCCGGGGATTCCGACGAAAAAAGGAACAGCTTTCACAGCTGGTGGCCATGCAGCTGAGGCCACCTGCTGTGATAGCTCTCCAAGAGGTGGGAATAAGGCCAAGCATGCAGAGTTATGACACCCATGGTGAAGCTGTGAATAATAACAACGAATGGAGAGTGGCGACATTAGTCCACAAATCCATAACCGCAATACAGCATAAACCAATAGAAGGAATCGAAATCCCCCATATCATTACGGGAATCCTATATAAAGAGAAGAAAAAGAAAAGCATTTTCATCCTGAACATTTATAGCCCACCTCGACAAAGAAAGGCAACTTTCGACAAACTATTTGAAGATTCAGCAAAACTAGCGAAGCAGAACACGCTCATAGTGGTGGGGGACTTCAATGCAAAATACCCAAGCTGGGGATACCTCACTCAGGATGCCAAGGGCAGAAACATAGCCCAGCAAATTGAAATTACAGGTATGACACTCCTGACGGATCCAGCAATGCCAAGAAGACTAGGAAACAGTAACTCCAGAGACACGACACCGGATCTAACTATGTGCAAAAATTGTCAAGAGGTGGAATGGCACAACACTCTAGAAAATCTAGGCAGTGATCATTACATTTTGTGCACCACTATACACACAGATCAGATACGTAAAAAGATTGGCGTTGCCAAAATAACTAATTGGCATGCGTTCAGAAAATCACTGGAACAAAGGTTGACTGCCTCAGATATAACAAACTTGAGTGATTGGTGTGACGAAATAAGGCGTCAAAAAGAAAGGTACAGTAAAGAAATAACGCGATCAAGCAATGCCCCTGAGGTCGACTCACACCTACTACATCTTTGGAAAGCAAGAAGAAGCCTTACGAAAAGATGGAAAAGACAGAAACGTAACCGTGAATTGAAAGAAAAAATCAAAGATATCACCCAGCGCGCAGAGGATTACGCCAATCAACTAGCTGCAACTAATTGGGCCAACTTCTGTGATTCACTCAATGGAACGCTGAGTACGTCCAAAACATGGAACATACTGAAAGCCATGATAGACCCCACGAAGACAAAAAATGAAAAGAGAAGCCGTTGAACGATTGCTGCACTTATACCCAGGTACAAAAGAGGACCTCATTCAAGCCATGCGTAAAAAATGCTTTGGGGAAGACGGAGTGACGCCTTCATATCAAGGAAGGTATCAAGGATCACCGCAACCTGATTTAGACAAGCCTTTTACGGACGCTGAGATAAGGGCAGCCATATTTAGTAACAAGAAGAACACAGCCGCGGGTGCAGATAAAATCACCAATGGTATGATCAGGAACCTAAATGACGAAGCCATTGAAGCTCTCACTAAATACATAAACAAACATTGGCTGGCTTGAACTGTCCCACCAGAATGGAAACATGCGATTGTGGTCATGGTGCCTAAACCAGGAAAAAAACTTGTCATTGAGAACATGAGACCTATCTCGCTCACGTCCTGCTTAGGAAAAATCTTTGAAAAACTGGTGAACACCAGGCTCCTCAACCATCTCGAGAAGAACAACCTCATGCCCAAAACTATGTTTGGCTTTCGCTCACACCTTTCTACGCAAGATGTTCTGCTACTTTTAAAAGAACAAGTATTAATGGACATCTCTAAGGTTGGGGAAAACGTCGTTATGGCAGTTGACATGAAGGGAGCCTTTGATAACATCAGTCACAAAGCAATACTATAAGGTCTGGAGGAAGCTAACTGTGGAGAACGAATGTTCGACTAAGTCAAAGGTTTTCTTAGTAACAGGACTGCAACAATCAAGCTGGGAGATTACGAATCCGACATCATTAAACCTCCAAACAAAGGAACACCCCAAGGAGCGGTTATTTCACCGACACTTTTCAATGTCGCCATGACAGGCCTTGCGGCAAAACTCAAAGATATTGCCAGTCTACAACATGCGATATATGCAGACGATATTACGGTATGGACAACCACAGGCAGCCTAGCAGAGAAAGAAGGTAGGTTACAACAGGCAGCTAACACCATAGAAGAGTACGCAAGGATACGGGATCTTCAGTGCTCAGCCGAAAAGTCAGAGCTCATTCGCTTCACGAAGAGAAAAGCACGGAGGATCGACCCGAATCTAAAGCTGGAAGTCAAGCTCGACGGAAATGTCATTCCGGAGAAAGATACCGTACGCATACCAGGAATGTGGCTTCAAGCTAATCAGAGATGTCTGCACACACTAAATCAACTCAAAACATCAGTACAGCAGATCTCACGCATGGTCTCGCAAATAACAAACAACCATAAAGGCATGAGAGAACAAGATACCCTAAAATTGGTCAAAAGCCTCGTCATCAGTCGCATTACATGCTCGCTTCCATATCAAATGATGAACAGGGAAGAGAAGGAAAAAGCAAACCAAATAATTAGAATGGCCTACAAGACAGCCGCCCTGAGAATACCGCGGAATACTTCAAACGACAAGCTGCTGGCACTTGGTCTTCATAACACAATTGAAGAATTATCCGAGGCCCAGTTACTAGCGCAAGAAAATCGCCTTCTCCAGACCCCAACGGGCAGAGCAGTCCTAACAAAACTAGGGCGCGATACTTTACTACAAACACACCAAGAAACTAAAGAAGTACCAAGCAAATTCAGAAAATGGTACACCAATACCAAGCAACATGGATCCTACTCTGCATGCTGGAAGAAGAAAGGCAAGGGCTGACTACATAGAGAAAAAGACAAGATTTTCGAACACGGCCAGATTCACTGACGCCGCGCCTTATCAGACCAATGCAAAGAGATATGTGTGTGTAGCCACCGACCATAGAGGGAAAATTACAGTCTGCGCTTCAATAGATCAGGCGTCGACAACACAAGCAGAAGAAGTTGCCATAGCACTCGCAATAAAAGAGGGATGGACGCGAAACGCTCCATTAACAATCATTTCAGATTCGCAAAAAGCTTGCAGAAACTATCTAAAGGGCAAAATTGGAGCACAAGCGCTCCGTATATTGGTTGGGACAGGATGGGACCCCACAGTGAAATACGTACAGGCTGTGACTTGGGCACTGGGGCACGAGGGTGTGACAGGGAACCTGCGCGCGGATGAGGCGGCTCGAGGCTTCACAAATCACCGAGCCACTCAAGCCAATGCAAGTGATGACCCTACAGCCCTGGATCCTAGCTTCGCAACAATTTTAAAGTACTACAGAGAAAATAGGCAGCTGTATCCACGTCCTCACAGCAAGCTCAGCGCTGCGGAGGCAACAGCGCTAAGAAAAATACAGACTAACACTTACATAAATCTGCACACTCTTCACCTGATCTACCCCACGGCGTACAGAGATATGTGCCCGTGGTGTGGAGCCACCCCAACACTCTTTCACATCACGTGGGAGTGTGCAGAGCACGACGAAAAGCACGACACCACTGGCACGTGGGAGGAATGGGAGGCTCTGCTGTCTAGCCCAGCCCTAGTGGATCAGCTGCGACTGATCCAAAGAGCTGAACGGATGGCTCGCGCCAGTGGGGCCCTGGAATAGGGGCACCACCCTGCCGGACAGACTCCGCTCTCCACCCCGTATATTCTTCGGGGCAATGGAGTTCAAGCCTGTCTGGATTATGTATATAATAAAGTTTTGTACTACTACTACTACTACCAACGCTTTGCTAAGACGAGACGGTGGTGGCACCTACCCGTTGCCTTGCGTTCTACACCTTATCATCTCCGAGATGGGCGTGCACACCCGTCTCAGAGCCCCGCGCCTTGTTTTCCAAGAAAACTGCCAGATGGCGCTCATGTCTCACGTGTGACGTGACTTGAGGCATTCGTTCGCCTCCGCTGCATGCTCGAGGCACTCTAATGCCTAGTTCACACTGAAACATCCGCTTTCTACAGCGACCGAAATTCCTCTGCCGCCGAAACGCAGCGTCGTTCGCACTGGACGCGTCCCGCGCCGCCAAATATGCCATCTACTACGGGGCGAACGCGGGATGGATGCGCTGTCACCCGGTTGTTGTCGCGGCTCGCAAACGCTACTACGCTATTTGGTGGTGTATACTTCGACGATCCTCGTACGCAAGAAGCAAGAAAGCACAGTACTGCTTACTTTGCTGGCAAGTGGCTGTCTTGTAATGCACGAAGAGGAGAAAAACCACCGACGCCAGCGGCGTTGGTGGGTTTGTTTTGCTCTGCAAGACCGCAACAAGCTCGGTCACGCCAACAACAAGCTCGGTCATCTCTTTCACGAAATACGGTGGGGAAGTAGGCACAGAGTAGGTTAAACTCCCGTTGATTTCAACATTCAGTTACGTGCACTGCGGCATAACAAGTGAGAAGGGCTTGGCCGCCACTTTTCAAAATTCCTTGACTAGCACTGCTATTGGTCCGCGGTGACCGATTCGGCGGCAGACGCCGTAAAAATCGGTCCGAGAGCGATCGGCGCGGAGAGGGCCCTTTCGGCGGATCTCGCCGCCGCCGAACAGGATTCGGAGCACTTTCGGCGGCAGGAATGCTCAGTGTAAACGCGGCCTAACACAGCGCCTCCGGAATACCATTCACCGATTTTCTTGAGCAGAATATCAAATAAATGCTTCATTCACTCTCTCCACACGCAAGACTATCGTCTTTGGACGACATTTGCTGATTAACATGCAGGTGTGGGGCCAATTTTTTTTTCTAGAGTTACGTCACATGGGATCCAAAGGAGTTAGTTTCAAGCCTCACTCTGTGTGAGATTACAAGTTGCAGCTATCGCATTCATTATTTCACCTTTGCTATAAAACTGCGAGCTTTTGGCTTCATGCATAGTCAGGCCTCTCCGAATATCAGACAGTCCTCTACTGCTGAGACATATACTGGGCGAAATGCACTACGAATTTAGTAATATTTAGGTTCACTTTAGTAAAACCAAGAGGGTTGACATTAGCTCGAAGGATGTGCCTGATAATAAAGTATCTTTTTTTACAAGATAAAGCAGCAGACTGCATTTTCTTTTAAATGTGAAGCATTTTACTGCGTACTGCGAGCACATTTGAAGTCTACCTGCGTATATATCTATCTATCTCTCTATCTACCTAACTATCTAGCCACTTATGTCTGGGTGCTCTCGTGATCACCTCCCGAACTTGGCGTGAGACGACATCAGTATGGGAGGGTCTCTCTCTCACATGTGTATTTTAACGCGCAAACGTTAAGAGAAAGCCGACATCGTCAGCGTTGATTCGATGAAAGCAAACAAAATGGCAGCATATCCAAGGAGTGAATGATAGAGAGTGGGGCGAAGCATTCGTCCGCCCATTCGTTCTTGCTTCCGTCCGTCCATGCGTCCGTCTGCGCGACCGCCCATGCGTCCATCCGCCCGTCCGTGCGTGTGTCTGTTCGTGCGTCTGTCCCTCCGTTCGTCCATGCATCCCCCCTTGCGTCCGTTCATGCGTGCATCCATGCATCTGTCTGTGTTTCCGTTCGTCCATCTATTCAACACTCCAAGTACCACCATCTCGCATCTTTGTTTCATCATATATTCCCCATATAAAAGCACCGCCATCCAGCGGACATTCTAAGGACTAAACGAGAGGTGGCACACGCACACTTTCTTACGGCTTACGCTTCGGGTCTACTTCCCACCTTTAACCACCTCGAGTTCATGGTATATACTAGTTCACTGTATTCATGGCACTGCGGCCCAACGCTCGCTAAACGTTTCTAAAACCAAGGAGGCTACGCCCAGCGAGTATAACGTAGCAACCTTTTCCTGTCAGATAGTGGTCAATGTACATGCCAATGGCTGCTAATGGGAAATGAGAGACAGGATAATTCGGCTTTTACTTTCTTACGCCTTGCGCTTCGTATTTACTTCCCACCTTTAACCACCTCAAGTTCATGGTGTACACTAGTTCATTGTATTCATGTCACTGCGGCTCAACGCGCGCTAAACCTCTCTAAAACTAAGGAGGGTACATCCAGCGAGTATAACGTAGCAACCATTTCTTGTCAGATAGTGCTCAATGTACATGCCAATGGCTACTGATGGGGACTGCAGCGTGCGTGTTAACTAAAAGGCGAATGCTCCTGTCTCTCATTCCCCCTTAGCAGTCATTGGCATGTACATTGCGCATTATCTTTAATTGTTCTACAACGCACAGAAGAAATCTCTCACCAGCACCACCTTGGAGGTCAAAATGTTATAGTTGTTACACACTACAACGGCTACGAGAGACGATTCGGTGCCGCTATAAGAAGCCTCGCCCCTAAAAATAAATGACAGAGTCCCAACAGGAATCAAACCCAAGCATTCTGCGTGGCAATAAAATATTCTACCATACTATAGAGCTTCGCCAGGCGTCGAAGCAACTTTTCGAATAAACCCTATAATGTTCGTTAAAATTCCATTGTGATCGTAGTGCTGTGGTTGCTCAATTTTATAAACATTACGTACGTACTCCTATGATACTGCCGTCTCGTCGAGTTATCGTGAATTGCAGTTAGGTAACATCCGTTGAAAATAATCAACTTAGCAGCGTCTAGGGTTACCATCCTCGCGAGTACCAACGTTTCAAATCAGCATATCGCTTCTAGTTTTCTAATACTCATGTTCCTGTTGGCAACCTTGCGTAACTGAAGCAACTGGCTATATAAGCATCTGCGACTGTTCAACATATGTCCGTGCGTGCAACATTTGTACATCTATTTATCATCATTTGATTGATTTGTGGGGTTTAACGTCCCAAAACCACCATATGATTATGAGAGACGCAATATTTATCATCATTTCATTACGTGTCGCTCAACGAAAAATTACAACATGGTCACATTCCCTCCGCATGATTTGCATGACGTTGACTCCCGAGTTACGTGGGATCTGTCGTTTTTTTTTTTATAACAGATTTGTAAAGACGTAACAAAACGGTTTTATTCAGTTCGATTATTTTCGTTAGAATGATGCGTGGAAAAAAATTGGGGGATTCTAAAGCTTCGCCTTTACGAGTTGAAGGGGATAGCGATATCCTTATTGCGTACTTCAAACACTTCTTCCCGTATTATAAAACGTCCCTTCACGCAACGCTTCACCTTCACTTGAGAAAGCCGATGGAAGCGCCCTTTCTAGTCACGGCAAGTCACTGCATATCAGTGATAATGTGGTGCGATTCTCGAGCAGCGCAGCGTCGTTTTAGGCCGAGCAGCGGCGCAGTGCTCAGTTCTGTCAAGTGAAGGGTGAAAGTCGAGTCGAGGAGCGTTTGTGAATACGGGGGCTAATGCCAATGGTGGCGGAATTGGTGTAGGCCAGTGTGTTCAGATTTGGGTGCACCTTAAAGAACGCCAAGCGGTCAGAATTTCCGGAGCCCTCGACTGCGGGGTCTCTCATAATCATACAGTCGTTTCGGGACGTCAAGCCCCAAGAATTAGTATAACTATACCATTTTGCACCACACGGTGCTTCTGAATACGCTCGTGAAGGCAAAGATCGCGCTCGCACGGCTTCATTGATTAGTTTGTGGGGCCGTAGAGATCCGAAAGGTGCTGTTATCTTCCAGCATCGAAACGTTAAGATCTATTTAGCCTCAATGATAGTCAGGTGGTCACTGAGTGAACGTGCGAGTTTCTCCTAATAAGGTTGCGGTATAGGGGCTAGGATGGGCACATATTCATACTTTTGAGGTGGTGCCAAGTAAAAGACGCACCGGAAGAAACACGAATAAACACAGGTTCTTGCGCATCACCCTGTATTTTTCTTGTTCTTTCTGGTCCGTGTCCTACCTGGCCACGCGTCAAAACATCAAGCAGTTTCTCCTATAATCGACGAAGGCAACGTAAAAAAAAAGGAAAGAAAAACACGTATGCAGCTTTGGTGACGTGTGGCTAAAGCAAGTCGCTCTTGCAGAGTATCCCATACGTGTTAATGACAGGAAAGCATTACTCGCTAGTGGAGCGTATGTCAGGTTAGCAAATGGCATTGCCAGATCGGATCGCCGCACTATGGCTCGTGCACGAGTTATTGATGATGTGTACCTTACAGTGGGGTCAAGAGAAACATCCAACATGATGCATCAGGCGGACGCTATGGCCTTGCAGCGACAGTCTCAAACGTAAATACTGAGACTAATGGAGTCGTATTGAACAGAAATCTCGCCGCCTTTTTATGCCCAGCTAATGTGCAAGTTTATTTAAAAATAAATAAATAAAGAAATAAGTAAATAAATAGTGCAGGCAAGAGCAAATAGGAAGCAGGACGAAGCAGTAAATGAGTAATTTCATGTTATTGTTATTACTGATGTACACGACAATAAGCAGCGATCTGGTTAGCCCAGAATTCAGGAGTCATGCTGCCTACAAACGTCAGCTGCTGATGCGACGCGCACACTTTGTACAAGTGTGCCACGTATCTCTGGTTTCTCCATATTTGCTGATGCTCGTGAGCCCTACGTCTGTGCACGCGGTGTCTTGTTACGCGCTAGACAGAGAAACAAAACTTCAACATGAAACACAGCGCGACGGAATACCGAGGATGCGCTATGCTCACGAAAATGACCGCAACAGAGATCTCGCATCAGACATGCTGCGTCGTTCCCTTGCGGAATGACAAAGAAGCTGCACGCAGACTATCGATCAAAGGAAGATGTGATTACGGATTCAGGATGGGTGGCTGTCTCATCTGGCTTCATTGCCCTAAAAAAAATGAAATTGATTTTGTTCAGGATTTTCAATACACTTCATGCAGATGCATTGCGTTTGCATGTTATTAGGCTCCCCTGGTTCGGCTTAGTTTGTTTTGTGTAGTCTGTGTTTTCTCTTGCGTATACTTTCTGGATTTAGTCTGTTGTTTCTTCGCCCAGTGTATTAGTACGTACTTGTGAAGAAATGATCAGTTGGCCAATTTTCGACCAAGGTTTTTAGATACGCGGCTCTAGTGTGGCCCACAATCGTATATGTGTGCAGATGTTCAACTGATAAAGCACCCAGTAATATTCATTTGAGAAGGTGTTTGTGCCTTCTACTTGAAACTGCCATTGCTGTTCTTCTCAGCGGCATCATGTGCAGTGTGACAAGCCATGTTACTCACAATGACGGTATCAGAAAGATAGAAGCAGTGTCGCGTTAATTTCCGTTAAACGAATAAATTTTCGCACGAAAGCGTTTCACGCCGGGGTCCACCAAAACTTCAATGACATATTACCGTCACAGAAATGATGCTGTAAAAATACACATGATTGGAAGAAAAAAAAAGTTCTGTCAATGGGACTCGAGCCAACGATCTTTCGGTCGGCGACAGCTTATGCCAGGAACTGTCCATTGCGCCACGGTCACATACAGTGTGGTCTTAAGGAACACGTGTTTTGTTATATATATACCACTGCCCTCTCGCAGTGATGTTTATGAAGTATAATAATGCATGATGACCGTGAAATCCATTATCAGTCCCTTCAACACGTCTTTTCTACACGCCCGTCCTATTCGGCAGGTTTCCAATGGTATAACTGCAACTTAGTCAACGCCTTAACCCACCGCCAGGTGGCGACCCTACCCAAAGTGTCGGTGTGGTTTACAGCATTCATTCATATCAGAAAAGGCTTGCGTGCTTGATTCACCTGGATCACAACTTGAATGTAACTCCGCGTTCCCACCTACGCTCACCAGGCCAGAAATCTCGGCCGGAAAACAGGGAAGAAACAAACGGTGTTTTAGCTGTGAAACACAAATAGATAACGAGTGTGTTCTAAAATATCAATATAAAGTAAACAGTAAACTACTTTTGGATGGAGACGTTTTGCTTTTGTGCCATACCAATTCGTAATGCGGAGGGACCCCGTTTTAAATGCGAGGCATTTCTTAGCGAACTTCAACGCCTTTGAGCGTCAAAGTTCGCTATCTATCTATCTATCTATCTATCTATCTATCTATCTATCTATCTATCTATCTATCTATCTATCTATCTATCTATCTATCTATCTATCTATCTATCTATCTATCTATCTATCTATCTATCTATCTATCTATCTATCTATCTATCTATCTATCTATCTATCTATCTATCTATCTATCTATCTATCTATCTATCTATCTATCTATCTATCTATCTATCTATCTATCTATCTATCTATCTATCTATCTATCTATCTATCTATCTAGCTAGCTAGCTAGCTAGCCGTTTCGATAATTGTGTTGAATAATAATCCGGATAGGAGCAACCTGGAGTGGTCCAGACTTCATCGAAGCGTGCGAGTCATCTTGGTCTCCTGTGAGGATGTTGCAAAATATTCTCTTTGAGCGGGCCAGACTATCGAAGAGGACGAAGTGGGGACAGGCACGCGCTAGAAATGGACAGCTTGGGCTCCATGACGAATAAACGGGTCGTCTCCGGCTAACGTCTGCAGACCAGTTATTTGTTACAAATGGTACTGATACTAAACGTGGCATGACATAACATGACTGTATGAAGAGCATATTTGACTAGTTATAAAATGAAAATCATGACCTGTAAGTCTTGAATGTCTTGATTTATTTCATGATCCTGTAGCTCTTGAGCTGGTTTCTTTCACATAGCAAGTTGCAAAACCGGTATGGTATGACATGATTGCAATGGTGAACCCAGGTGACCGACCCTAACATGATAATCTCGACATGCGTGTCAGGTAACAGCATTACTACATGCCACGCTCATTATGCACTTGCGGCCGTTTCGCTAGCTTCACATATGCCAACTTCGGTGTTATGTGACGCCAATGGATGACGAAGGTATGCGACTGGTGCAAAGATAATAATCATGAGATGCGTTTCATGTGAGAACGTGACTACATGCCACAATCAAGGCGCATATACGTTTCGACATGACGCGATGCATGCACTTACCGGCATTCATTTTGTCGCGTCACGCCGGCGTTGCCACACCAGGAGCCAATCTGCCATATACTGGCAGGCGCACGCCGCGCTGCGTCAATTGCTTCGACGCATGTGCGTTTCAGCGCGTCCGGCGTTCCTCCGTCACGAAAAGAGGGAGACGCAGTGTTGTCTAGATAACGCATTGGCACGAAATGCAGAATGTTGCATTTCGCGCCGGTTGCCATCCGGCCGCGCCGACGGACGCTGGTCGCGCCTGGCGTCGCACTATAGAGTGCTCGCGTTTTGCTAACGTAGCGTCGCTGTGCTCACGTGCGCGCCCGTCAACGTTACATTGGAGTATATTGGGCCCTTTATGATTGGCTCGTGGCCGTTTTGCTAGCTTCACATATACCAAATTTGGTGTTACGTGACGTCAATAGATGCCGAAAGTATATGAGTGGTGCAAACATGATAATCCTAGCACGCGTGCCATGCAAGAACGTGACAACACACCAATAGAGTGCTCGCGGCCGTTTCGCTAGCTCTACATATACTAAATTTGGTATCACGTGGCGTGAATAGATGACGAAGGTAAACGACTCATCCAACATGATAATTATGACACGGAAGTCATGCACGACATAATTTACCTCTACCTCGTAACGCTGTGATGAATGTAAAGTGATATATCAACATTTATCATTCATGCTTCGCATATCATCGATTCCCGTGCACTGTACGTGAGATCTGCCAATTTTTTTAGCTTCTCGTCAGTGTAGAGGAAACAGTGTCGAAACTCATCAATCAACAAGAAACTGTAAAGCTATTAGAAGTGTGCTGATGCCTTTGAAAAAAAAAACTGTTTTTCTTGCAGTAAAGCCAATTTTGAGCTTCCTTCAGCATTTTTATGTCGTTGGAGTACTTAAACGTCTTCACCGTTGTGGTATGTTTTAAGTATGTTTGTATCTCCGGTGCACTGTTTGTTTAATTTTCTTAATCGTTATACCTAACCAGTATATTGCGCTGGCCGTACTGTCAGACAAACCTCTGCCACACTGAATTAAAAAAAATTATCTTCACAGGATACAAAACTTCGGTCATGTCAACTACAACTTCTTTTAACCCAAACAACGTAAGCAGTTTCAATCATATTTCATATCAACATTAGCCCATTAACATGAACCTTATATAAAGAAATGCTCCTCGTAATAAAATTGGGGGATCGTTACCCTTCGTATTTACTAGTTCAACGCTATAGCGATTACCCTTCTTGTTACGAAAGCAAGACGCCAACACGGTCTGCGAAGGCGCCACTGCTCCGAACTACACCGCCAAGGTCACCAGCCGTTTGGTAGCGTAGTTTTCTCAGCTCGCGACTGCTTCTGCGCAGAACTGATAGACGAGCGGACGAGACGACGGTGAGTTAAACAAGGTTTATGTACAGCATCAGAACGGTTAACCGGGCAAGCTGGCGTGCTTGTATCTTGAATTAAATATAGCACGACACACAACAGCGCGGTTACCTGTCGTTCCCCCTGACGTCTTCGTTTTCGGTAGCGCTTTTTATTCGTTCTATATGATAAAACGCAATCATGTTTTTTTTTAATCTGTGTTCTACTCTTCAAAGAAATAAATACAGCCCTGAGTCTCATATACTTAATTCAAGCAGTGCATAAAGGGAAACATAAAAGAGACCAGACAACAGAGGCGCTGCCAACACGGTTGCGGCTGCTTCTGCGCCTTGTTCATGCACTGTTTGGAATAACTATGTGCGCGTACCAACAAGCATACCTAGGCGTTATTTTGAAGTTCTATGTATATTTTCGGAAGAGGAAGGTGAGAGTGCATATGAGCATAAACTGTTCCAGATTTTTTTAATTCACCCGCCAAGTGTGTCCTTTAAGCGATTAAAAAACAAAATAACTTTCATCGATTCAAACTCATCGATTTGCGGATGAGATAGTGAACGAATTTTCGTTCATCGATTAGACCGATCAATCGACTATCCCTATACTACTAACAGAGGCGCGGTGAGATATTGTTTCCTGGTGTGTGTGAGGGGGATGGGGAGTGGAAGGTGGAGGGAGGGGCTAAACCATACTTAATGTGTGATCGTGCGTGTGTTTGTAAGTGTGCGTGCATGGATACGCCAGTGAAATTGAAAATGTTTGAGCAAGTTTAAACCCCCAACCACCACCACCCCTGAGTGCACCACTTACTCGTAAAGGATCAGTTATATAGATGGGTACCCCACTCACAAAAGCAAGAGACGTTTCGCGGATTTGTTCTGTTTGCGCACGTCTGAGTGTAATCTATTTCTCCACAATCAGCCCGCCGGCGATGACTTGCTGCTGTCGCCATAACTCGTTTATGGCGCTTTTATAACTCTTCACCGACAATCATTATATTATGTGTTGAACGTCTGAAGCGCGCCGTCGAAAATCGTGGGCATCGATGGAAAGAAAACGGGAGAAAAATATATGCCACTCGATTACGAACCACCCCAGCTTTCCTTGCACACTTCCTCCGACTCGGTTTCCTTTTTTTTATTTATTCACGTCCTTACCTAGCCGGGCTATAGATAAAGTATCCTTTCGGTGCACGGTGGTTTTCGAGATAAAGGATCGGGGCAATCAATCAGCTATACGCCGATTGTAGGGATTCTTCGCTTCAGGCTTGCGATGCGTGGTCGTAGGTAAAATGACCCGCTATGAGTGTAAAGCACAAGGCTTCGTGTTTATTTTTCGGGCCCTTCTGAGTTTCGTACACAGATCATAGTCAGTCTGGCGGTGGTGATCGTTCTTCCGCACAGCGAACCGTGGAACGTTTTTTTTTTCTTTTTTAGTTCTTGAAGATGGAGTTGCTTCGGTGCCCCTCCTATGTGACCGATGCTCCGGCAGGCGTGGTTCCTTGGTTCTTGTGAGTTGTTGATATGGGAATATCGTAGTAATGGAACATCCGTTTGATATTCTCGCCATAAACGTGCCCTTAGAATCCGCTTTAGTCTGTGCGAATTCAACACCCTGTCGGAGAACTTTTGTTAAACGTTGAAACTTTTATGCAAAAATCCAGAAGACCCTGCCAAGATTGCTTAGATTCCGATGGAGGCGGAAATGTTGTAGGCCCGTGTACTCAGATTTGGGTGCACGTTAAAGAACCCCAGGTGGTCAAAATTTCCGGAGCCCTCCACTACGGCGTCTCTCATAATCAAATAGTGGTTTCGGGACGTTAAACCCCACAAATCAATCAAGATTGCTTAGAGAGAGATTAAGCTAGCTGAAAAAAAAAAGGCAAATTTTTGCTGTACATGCATAGCTGGTGCTCAAACACCAAAAATTCCGAATTGTTAAATAGCACAACTAACCAAAACCTCTGTAGTAGCGTAAACGCTGTCTCGAAGCTTATCACCGACAAATATATTTTTATAAGCATTTTTCTATTAGGCAGAGTTTCATGGGCGTCACGGTATACTGAAAAGTATTGAGCATTTTTTTCAATAAAAATGTGTCCACAATCATCTATAGAGTGTACAAAAGGGTTCTGGTTTTATCAGCAAAACGGAAAAAAAATCTGAGATATGCCTCCCTTCCCTGACGCACACATACACACACAGATATATATATATATATATATATATATATATATATATATATATATATATATATATATATATATATATATATATATATATATATATATATATATATAACGCGTTCGATGCTAAACCAACTGAGGTACCACGTGGTGGCTATCCCCCCATCAACTTTATTGGGTCTATATATGAATTAAACGTGGGAGTGTCAGTCAGCGCCACCAGCAGCCATGACGGTGAGTGTAGAAAACTCTTCGTCAGCCTGTTTGACGTCACGAAGTGCGCGAGAAAGACTGAAAACGCGAGCAGAGAACCAAGCGCTTTTTTTTTGTATATTCAGTGGTTAGTAAGGAGCACGTTGAGCAGCTAGCTCAAAAGATGCAGCTCAGAAAGCACGCACTTCGGTGTACTCGACGCTGGGGAAATGTGGAAGCAAGTGGGAGTGTTCGTTTCTGTAGCACGATGTCTAAAAGGTATGCTATGCGCATTTATAACGTTGAGACTTATGAGAATCCCACGGATAACCAGCTCCGGTGTATACCTTTCCTTCGCATCTCTTAGTAACTGAATACAAGAGGAATTTTGTGAATTGTTTTTATTTTTGTTTGTTTATTTATTTGTACATACGGCAGGCCCTAATCGGGCCCATGCAGGAGTGGATACATAGAGGTAACATGAGACATTATAACGCTCCACAAAAAAAAAAGAAAGTATTGATACACATATGATACTTCATTATTCACATGTATACATTTTTAGAAAAATCAATCTCTTCTAGACAGTTGACAAAAGATTCCAGCGTAGAAAAATTCACAGCATGGACTGGCAGCTTATTCCAAAAACTAATGGCCATTGGGAATAAAGAATACTTATGTGTATTGACACGGCTAGTAGGTTGAAAGATGGCCTTATTATGGTTTGTCCTGAGTGAGTGTTTAAATTGGTCCTATAAGTACAGATTGCGCGGTATCTTAAAATGACCGTGATAGAGTAAGTATAGGAACTTTAACCTAGAAATTATTCTTCCTTTGGAAAGTGGCTGAAGATTCGCTCTATTAATTAGGTCAGTGACGCTTGAATGCCATGAATAATTAGAGTAGATGAACCGTGCAGCTAAATTCTGAATGCGTTTAATTTCGTCTATTAGGTGTTGTTGGTGGGGACTCCATATTATGTCGGCATATTCTAAGGCAGGGCGAATAAGAGTCTTGTATGCATTTAATTTGACTTATTTGTCTGAAGTATTGTCTTATGACATCTATTTTTATTTCTTGTCTGTAAACACGTTTATTATATTATACAACTATTTTTCCCAGGCAATATAGTTCACAGTTAAAGCCAAACAAGTAAACGAGATGACCTATCAGGTAATTTTATAGCTAGGTATAAATAGTACAAACGAATTAAATTTCACACCTCTGAGGCAAGACGCATGTAGCACCTGCGCAGCTTCACACTTTGTTGACGCTTTGGCTAATGATGATTGTGTATCACGGCTCAGTCTTCTACAGTGAGGTGACAATTTTAAACCAACCACTTGTTACGCAATTTACGTAATGTGACGACGGGTGAGGTTAGATGAATACTCATTATTCCACGCAATACTATGTCTATGAACTCTACTCTTTGCCGCACATGACAACTGTATATCGTATTTTTTTTAAAGTAACTGCAAGCACTGGCATTGGGTGCTGACCCGAAATACGCGGGTTAAAGGTGGCCATGATGGTCACATCTCGATGGACGTGAAATGTTAGAGACCCCTCTACTGCACAACTTTTGTGCACAATAAATATGTCAATGTGGTCGAAAACGTTTTTTTTTTTATTGACACTGGAGTTCATGATTACAGCGCGTTTCGTCATAATATCGTGGTTTCGGCACGTAAAATCTCAAGAATATCTCTGTAGTATAATGCTTGGCTACCACATGTGATACCTGAATTTGGTCTCAGTTCGAAAGCTAATTTATACTATTTACATCCATCGGGATTTGTCTCTCACGGACAAGGCCCATGTTCGGATTGAACCGACAACCCCGAACCTACCTTTTCTGTGACAATGGCTTTTCAGCGTTATCGCCGAGCGACATATTGCCTTTTTTTTTTTCGGAGGACAGGGAGGGAGAAGCTTGTTTGTTTGTAGGTAATTCATGCTCGTGCATGAGTTTATATATATGAACTGATGCATTGCACATATAACTCTCTACAGTTATATGTGCGATCAGCGTCAAATGAAATTCAAACAGCGGCAAGCCTTCGCGATGGTATAGTGCGTGCCGTCCAGCTATCACCGCGGACAGGCACGCACGTATGCGAAGAGCTGCCGAACAGTCTGCGCGCGCCTGTCAACGTTCATAACTGGACGGCGCACACTATACACTGTCGACAATGCTTGCCGCTGTTCGGGTTTCATTTGACCTTGATAGTACTCATGCAAAAGTGAAAACTTGCGTGGAAGCACAGTTTAACGCCCCCGACCCCTTCTCGACCTCTTCGGCCTATGATAGTAGGTTTCGTGTTGCAGATGGCTCTCGCGGTCGTGTATGCCAGGAGGAGGTAAAACTTTATTAGACCAAGGGATTTGGGCACTTACGTCCCAGGGTCCCCGCACGACCCCACTGCGCTATGCGTTCATGAGTTCATGCAGTTCCATGACGTGGGCGGCCCGGTCAGTGGCGATTTTCTGCTTGGCCGGGTCCGTCGAGCGCAGCAAGGTCTCCCATTCCTCCCATCGTATATGCCATGACTTAAGGGGCTATTCTGTGCCTAAATAACGAAGTTTTATACGAATAGTTGGCCACGGAAGAGTTCGAGAGACTTCCGACAACGCGCGCGCGCGCTGTCGTTTTGTGTGCAGCGCCGCCCGGCGGCGCGCGTCGGCCCGCGTGCCGCGACAAACAGGCTCAGACTGGCGCTGGCTGCGATGGCGTGCGCTGCGACGCGCTCCAGCTCTTCCATCGGCGCTACGACGCCGCGACCGCCGGGCTGTCTTCCGGACGGCTGGACTTCCCGCGTTGCGCCCACGGATGTGACGCCAGCATGCCGCGCCGGACCACGCTGCGGCCCTTCTCGCGGACGGCCTAATTGCCTATACCTGTGAAGTGCGAGTTCGGCAATTCTTCCATCCCCGGTGTTCTTGGAGCCATGGATTTGAAACCTCCGGGCATCCGACTCGTCAGGCTACTCTTGCTCGCACTTGCTGTCGGTGAGTCGCACCAGCAGATCGAGTTTATTAATATTTAGTTATTCATAATCTCTGCACAATGTTAGATGATCCCGTGCTAACGCATCCAAGTTTCAAGGACTCTTACTAGCGCACGTAGGCTCTCTAGAAAAAAATGACATTTGTCTCGTAATAAGATATCAGGGTATGTATCTTCAGGACGTAGCAGCACATGTATACGACATGTATACGAATCAGAAGATTCGCATTTGCCCCTCCTGATGATACATACGTCTCTTAATATCTTTATTACAGTTTGGACAGCTACCGGGACTATACAGTGCTTCCTTTTTCTTTTTTAAAAATAAATAATGATGTCACAGATTGTTACGCTTTCCCGCGCTTTCTTTTTCATGACTCCATTTGTAGTGGTTGGGAATAACAGAATGACCCGTTTTTCGGCGACACACTCTTGGAGTGAGGCTATAGTTTGCGCTACCACGCAGCGCCGTTCATTCGCTCAGCCTCATCTCACCACTGTACCAGAATGGCACCAAGACCAAAGTTTTTGACATCCGTACGCAGTTCAGAGTCGCCGTCATCGTCAAAGTGCCCCAGAGTGGGCGGTGTTTGCATTCGTTTCCGTAATTCCGAAAAGGCACGTTATTACTACTGCTCCCAAACAAACGAGACATTGTCCTTTGGCAGCTGGTGGAAAGGTTCGGCAATCATTGAAAAATTTGCAACGAAGCGTCTGTAATACGCACGAAGTCCCAGAAAGCGCCGGAGTTCGTGTTTGTTCGTAGGTGTTGGAAAAGAAGCAACGGCAAGTGTCTTGTCAAAGTCTGGTAGAATTCCGTTGGAGCTGACGACATGTCTTAAAATTTCGAGCTGATCATACCCGAAATGCCATTCTTCAGGCATGAAAGACAAACCAGCAGTGTGAATTGCGTTGAGGACAGCTTGAAGGTGTTCCAGATGCTTGATAAAGGTTTCAGAAAAGACTACTATATTATCTATCTATCTATCTATCTATCTATCTATCTATCTATCTATCTATCTATCTATCTATCTATCTATCTATCTATCTATCTATCTATCTATCTATCCATCTATCTATCTATCTATCTATCTATCTATCTGTCTGTCTGTCTGTCTGTCTGTCTGTCTGTCTGTCTGTCTGTCTATCTATCTATCTATCTATCTATCTATCTATCTATCTATCTATCTATCTATCTATCTATCTATCTATCTGTCTCTCTATCTGTCTCTCTGTCTGTCTGTCTGTCTGTCTGTCTGTCTGTCTGTCTGTCTGTCTGTCTGTCTGTCTGTCTGTCTGTCTGTTTCTATTCAGCCACCGCAGCCCCTTCGTCTTGTCGTCGTCATGGTCATACCTTGAGCCGGCAACGACGTCTTCGGTCAGCATTCGTACCAAAAGCTTAAACAGCGGCACTACGCGCATTTTCATTATATCACACTCGTTTAGTTAAAGGACTAAATGGAAATGTGATTTGTTACATGCAGCAAGCTGCATAACATAGGTTGTAAAAAAAACGCTATACGTTTTAGCAGCAGAATTTCGCAAAATAACCAGAACTAGCATGGGGGTTCTGCCGTGTAATTCAAACTCAGTTTGTCATTATTCTGTTACATGCAATATACAGTGGGTGAAATTCGTCAGACTCGTCCCAGCCGGACGGCTTTAAGCTCTTCCATGGTGGAGTACCTTGTGCTCTAAATCGTTACCAACTTTTTCTGAACGCACTAGTCTCAGCGTAACCATGGGACGGGTTTACGCTCTCCCATAGTTGAGTTCCCAGTAATCGGAATCATTACCCATTTTTTAAACATAATTTATACGTTATCGGATAAGTGAGCCCGGTGCGCTCGAAACCGTCACACACACACACACAAAAATGGTAGCATATCCACGGGGTGAAGGATGGAGAGTGGGGCGAAGCATCCATGCGTCCGTCTGTGTGACCGCCCATGCGTCCATCCGCCCGTCCGCGCGTGTGTCTGTTCGTGCTGCCGCACGTCCATTCTTGCGTCCGTCCCTGCATTCGTCCATGCATCCGCCCCTGCATCCGTCCATGCGTCCATCCGTCCGTGCAGCCATCCGTGCGTCTGTCCATGAATCTGTCTGTGTGTCCGTTCGTCCATCTAGTCAACACTCCAAATATACCACCATCTCGCATCTTTTCATCATATATTCCTCATATAGAAGCACTGCCCTCCAGCGGACATTCCAAGGACTAAACGAGAGGTGGCACATGCACGCTTTCTTACGGCTTGCGCAACAAAGCGGGACGATGCTGCAGGAATCTTGTAATCTGGTTTCGCAGGTAGCTATAGGTTGTTGCTAGGCTCAACACCTACGTTATGCTAGGTTGCTTCTTCTTGTTGGTAGGTTATAGCTAGATGGTGCTGCAGGTTCTTGCTATGCTTTGGCTAAGTCATGCTGCGATAGGGTGCTTCTCAGCGCAAACAGGTTCAGGTTCTTGCTATACTTTGGCTAAGTCATGCTGCGTTCTAGGGTGCTTCTCAACGAAAAGAGGTTCGTGCTAAACATAGGCAGTCACAGACACGGCACGGATGTCCCAGCATCGGAGGGAGAAACTTTCGCTGAAACCGCGCTTTACCACCACATGTATACGAATCGTATACGTTAGCACATGTATACGAATAAGAAGATTCGCATTCGCCTCTCCTGATGATGCGTCTCTTTTTTGCAGATTGGACAGCTACCAGGATTAGACAGTGCTTCCTTTTTTTTAGAAAGAAATAGACGCCATAGAATGTAACGCTTTCACGCGCTTTCTTTTTTATGACTTCATTTATAGTAGCCGGAGATAACAAAATGACCCGTTTTTCGGCGACACTCTCTCGGAATGAAGCTATTGTTTGTGCTGCCACGCAGCGCTGTTCAGTCGTGGTGTTTAGAATTAAATCAAGTGAATGCCGTCTACAATTCAAACAACTCAAATGAGTTATGTAGCCCCGCCGTGGTGGTCTAGTGGCTAAGGTACTCGGCTGCTGACCCGCAGGTCGCGGGATCGAATCCCGCCTGCGGCGGCTGCATTTCCGATGGAGGTGGAAATGTTGTAGGCCCGTGTGCTCAGATTAGGGTGCACGTTAAATTACCCCAGGTGGTCGAAATTACCGGAGCCCTCCACTACGGCGTCTCTCATAATCATATAGTGGTTTTGGGACGTTAAACCCCACATATCAATCAATCAATCAATCAATCAATCAATCAATCAATTAATCAATGAGTTATATAAACGTCTATTCACTCACTTTGTTCTTTTTTCTATATATCGCTGTCTAACGTTTCTTTATCTAGGCTGATAAAAGAACAACATAGCGGTGGTGTATGGAACCGAGCATGCATTCTACAGCGAAAATTGTTATGAGATCACAACTCGGGTCACGCGCAGTTGTCCGCCACTGCCAGTGTCCATAACCACGTCGCGCGAAATTAGAAAAAGAGAACTCGCACGATTGACACAGGGATGCGTGAACCCGGGTTTGCTGGGTGCCAGCCCAGTATTAGACCACTCAGCTACACCGATGCTTGTGACTTGTTAAACTTGCCTTATGCAAGCTTGATGTCGGGAAAGCATTGTATAAAGCATTTTACAACAGCCAAATAACAACCAGTCGTCGCACAACACGAATAGCGTAACGAGTGGGCCGTGCAATGCTCCAACCCATTACAAAAGCTTCTTTTGTTCCCCTATTAACTGCGGCGCATATCCACTTAAGCCATGACTCCTCATCGTCGTCATACACTGCATGAACAATTGACACAAAATTATTTGCAAGTGTTTATCACAAACCACGCTTCTCAAAATAATGACGAGAAATAGCATAGCGAATGCCGTCCTAATACCCGAATCAATTATTAATAATGCCCTTGTGGGTGCCAAGCAAGTGTGCTTGTAGTAGTTACCCAATGAGTGTTTCGAAAACGCTCTGAAAGCCGCTCTTCTAGCTTTCGCTTTCACTGCGCTGCGCCTACCGCGCAGACCTTTTTTTTCACGATACAAAATATATATCTCTTTAAAAGCGTCTCATATGTGAAACAAACTTGTAACGTATGCAAATAGATAAACAACCTCACTACAAGCGAAACAAGCACTGCTTAATTGACAAGTGCTTACGCACGAAAGTTAAGTAACCCAAATTTATCAGTAAAAATGTCGAAACAATTAGGTACAAAGTACTACACCACTCAGCCCACAAAAACGCCGAACTAACTTCATGTACGGGCCTTGAAGGGCGACGCTACTCGCTTCCCAGCACTCCTTTAGAGCAATAACTGCGTGTTTATTAGGAATTGCAGGTGGCTGCCCCAACTGCTGCTTTTTTTATTGCGATAGCAATTATATGAACATTCTTGACTCGATTTCGCCGGCGTCACCGTCACTCACCATATATATATATAAATATATATATACATATATATATATATATATATATATATATATATATATATATATATATATATATATATATATATATATATATATATATATATATATCAACGCGAGAAAGAAAAAAGTCCGGAAAACGAACTTCAGCGCCCGAAATCGAACGTGGGGGCTTCTTCGTGAAGGCGAGGCGTTAACCACTGAGCCACCGAGAACAACGACCGTCAACGTTCAAACAGCAGGCTATTTATTTCTACCACTTACCTCTGCTGACGGGACTCGAGGGGAAGTATCGTGTTTTCAGCATTACCAGCAAGATGGCGCAATGAGCGCGCACGTCGCCACATCGCACGGCTTCGTGCTCTAATCTCTCACGCGTACTTTGCCCCGCTTAGAGGACGGGTTGATGCTCCCTTGTGCGCCCTTATCTCGCGGGGAGGATAGTACGTCTTGGCGGGCCTCGGGTTTTACTTGGAACAATTCTGTTGTAGTTACCGGGCGCACAAAGGTCACTGCAATCGTTGCAGTCTCAGTTTGCGAAAAGTGCGCGCTTTTCACACACTGCGAAGTAATAACTGAGACGCTTATTCGCGTGCATCTGTACCTGTGAGTATGTTTCGTGCGTGATCCGCGCGTGAGAAACGTGGGGCACGTTTCGATCTCCTTTTAATTCTGCGTTTGACCTTCAAATTTGTTGCTCTCGTGTTCATCGCTTCGCCTTTGCGGCAAAGCTATGACTTTCACTCGTTACACAACTATCCGACTTCGTTAAATTTGTCACCTCTCGATAATTATTTGAATCACTCACGCCATTTTAAGGTGAAAGTCTTAGTTGCCTCATCTAATGCAAATTGGACCGTCGGCATCCTGCTTCGACGTCTCACGTCCTAGGGAGTCGTGGACGAGAGATGTAAAAAATGTCGTCACCAGATGACGTCATCATAATATGCCACGATGACGCCAAAAACTGCCAAAGCTTCTGACGACATCATGGCGTCACGTGATGTTATCGAATCGTAACTTGGTAAAGGTGCTCCGATCTTGAAGGCCATGCAAAACCCGCTAAGGTGCCTCCCATCGTGGGGCATGACAAGTTTTTTGAAGATGATGTGGTGCTGAATTATCTGCTTTTTTACCTAATTGTGTTTATTAGGCGACTTCACCAAGACATGTGACAATGGTTGGTGTAATAGTTTCTCAAACGGCAAGCACTGGTGTTGTTGCAATAAAAGAAAGGTGCGATGATATTAATAGATACTTTCGTTGTTTCTTTTATTTGTATACAGAAACAGAAAGCTACCGGACCGCCCCGCCACGGTGGTCTAGTGGCTAAGGTACTCGGCTGCTGGCCCGCAGGTCGCGGGATCAAATCCCGGCTGTGGCAGATGCATTTCCAAGTGAGCCGGAAATGTTGTACGCCCGTGTACTCAGATTCAGGCGCACGTTAAAGAATCCCAAGTGGTCGAATTGTCCGGATCCCTCCACTACGGCGCCTCCCATAATCATATGGTGGTTTTGGAACGTTAAACGCCACAAATCAATGAATCATCATGCCGCAAACAAAGGGAGTCTAGCGCGACAGTGGTTCGTTTTGACTCTGCGTTTGGCTGCGCATGCGCTGTGGTTCTTCGTGCTCCATTAGTTGCTGCAAAGGCAGCGCCTCTCTTCAGCATCAACTCCTGTTACTGCGTAACCAGCGCACTATAGAGTGGAGCTAGATAATAATAAACATACTCTGATTCTGAGTGCTAATTATTTTGTACATTCGAGGAACCGACCACATGCTGCAAACGGGATGACTTCATAGTATCCCACCAAGGTCATTTCACTAGGATGTGCAACACATGGGTTTATTGCGAGCCTAAAGCACCGTATGACAATGTAATCCTATCACTCTAAGAAGCAAATGGAGCATTCGGCGAGTATATTTTCGCTACACAACAATACTCGTCGTCTGATTGATTGAGTGACATGTAGGATTTAACGTCTCACAACCACGATATGATTATGCGAGACGCCGTAGAGAAGGGTTCCGGAAATTTCGACCGCCACACCGCGGTGGTCTAGTGGCTAAGGTACTCGGCTGCTGACTCGCAGGTTGCGGGATCGAATACAGGCTGCGGTGGCTGCATTTTCTATGGAGGCGGAAATGTTGTAGGCCTGTGTGCACAGATTTGGGTGCACATTAAAGAACACCATGTGGTTGAAATTTCCTGAGCTCTCTACTACGGCGTCTCTCATAATCATGTGGTGGTTTAGGGACGTTAAACCCCACATATAAATCAAAATTCATCGAAAATTTCAACCACCTGGGCTTCCTTAACGTGTACCCAAATCTGAACGCACGGGCCTACAGCATTTTCGTCTCCATTGAAAATGCAGCCGCCGCAGGCGGGATTCAATCCCGCAACCTGCAGGTCATCAGCCGAGTACCTTAGCCATTAGACATCCGCAGCGGGGTGATAATCATCATCTGACTTACTCGTTGATTTGATTTATATATGGAGTTTAACGTCCCAAAACCACCATATGATTATGAGAGACGCCGTAGTGGAGGGCTCCGGAAATTTCGACCACCTGGGGTTCTTTAACGTGCACCCAAATCTGTGCAACCAAATCTTAGTACGCGCTGGTCACTTTCTTGCCAAGAATTCTATGTCACACTGTAAAGCGCATGGCGTTCATGACTACGAACTACCGCAACCGTGGTGATAACACGCGAGGAAAGTAGTCGACATAGATGACGATTATTGTTGTTAAGAGGCCTGGCGTGCGGCCTCTCCGGTAACTACCGCCAGTAACGCACTGCCTCACCAGAGAAGGATTGGCCACCCTGGTGCAATATCTGGCCACTAGCTCCCACATGCATACGTCAATTAACTCACGGCCGTCAGTCCCCTGCAGCTGCGAAGTAACTGACCACGGCGCCGGTCAGATCTGCAACGCAGCAGAGGGTGCTAAGATTCTCTGGATCCGGACAGGCCGCCATTGGAACCTGAACTTGGCAACGTTTAACGCTAGAACCTTATCTTGTGAGGGAAGTCTAGCTGTACTATTCGAGGAGCTAGAGGGCATTAAGTGGGATATAATAGGGCTCAGTGAGATTAGGAGGAAAGATGAGGCCTATACGGTGCTATGGAATGGGCACGTCCTTTGCTATAGGGGCTTGGCTGACAGAAGAGAACTGGAGTGGGGTTCCTAATTCACAGCAACATAGCTGGCAACATAGAGGAATACTATAGCAATAATGAAACGGTGATAGGTATCGTAATTAAAGTGAATAAAAGATACAAGATGAAGTTGGTACAGGCTTACGCGCCTACATCCAGTCATGATGACGTTTCAGTTGAAAGCTTCTATGAACACGTGGAATCGGCAATGAGTAAGGTAAAAACACAGTATACTATACTGATGGGAAACTTTAATGCAAAGGTAGGGAAGAAACAGGCTGGGGACCAGGCAATAAGAGATTATAGCATCGGTACTAGAAACACCAGAGGAGAGTTACTAGTAGAATTTGCACAACGCAATAATTTACGGATTTTGAATACCTTCTACCGAAAACGAGGAAACCGTGAGTGGACATAAAGAAGCCCTAATGGCGAAAATAAGAACGAAATAGACTTTATAATAAGTGCACACCTAGGCATCGTGCAGGATGTGGAAGTGGTTGGCAAGGTACGACGCAATGACCATAGAATGGTACGGTCTCGAATTCACCTAGACTTGAAGATGGAACGACAAAACCTGATACGGAAGAAGCCAATCAATGAGCTACCACTGGGAGGGAAAGTACAGAAATTCAATCTCGCTTCAGAACAGGTAATCGGCTCTTATGGAGGAAACCAACATTAGCGTAAATACAATGAATGATAATCTGACGAGTATCATTACTAAGTGTGCAGTGGATGTTGGAGGCAAGGTAGTTAGACAGGACACTGGCAAGCTTTCCGAGGAAACAAAGAATCTATCTATCTATCTATCTATCTATCTATCTATCTATCTATCTAGCCAGCCGATTACGTTTGGGTGCTCTCGTGATCGTGTGAACCAAAATTAGTATAGGATGATAAGATAATTTCATGAATATGACGTGATAGTCAAGACATGAATACTGTTATATTCCCATCGCGTGCGCCATCAAACACCTTCCACTATAAAGTGGCACAAACTTGCGGGCGGGTAGGTTCAACTGGTATGCGGGTACGTGCCCCAGGTGATCAATACTTGTAATCTACCCAGCAACGACGAGAACACATAGGAGCAGTTTCAACACGTGAGCGTTAAGAAAAACTTGACATCAGCAACGCTGATCCGACGAATGCTAAGATCAAGGTCTCAGCAGGAATCGAACCCAAGCATTGCAAATGGCAATCAAGCATTCTACCACAAAGCCACGCCAGGTCTGAAAACGACTTTTCAAATAGACCATAATATTCGTGAAATGTTAATTGTCGTTGCCATGCTGGCTATCCAATTATATCATGGTTACATATGTACTTCTGCGATACAGTCGTGACTTCAGGCTAACGTCAATTGTAGTTAGGTGCCATGCGCTGAATTCAATATATGTAAGAGCGTTCAGGCCTACCATCCTCGCGAGCACCAGCTCTTCGTGTCAGATTATCGCTTCTGGTGTTGCTAATACTCATGTTCTCCGTTGACCTCATCACGCGAGTGCAAAAACTCAATATACAAACATATGCAACGTGTACATACATTTAGTGTACATATGTTTAGTGTACATAGGTTTGTACATATATTTAGCCTCACGATAAAAAAATTGAAACATGCTCACCTTCCCTACGCATGCTTCGAATAACGTTGATTATCAAGGTACGTAGGATATGCCGATTTATTTTTTGAGAAACTGTTGTGGCAACCTAAATGGCAAACTTGTGGACGGTGCCTCTAAGTAAATATAAAGAAAACCCACAACTTTTCAGAACAAATAGGTGTATTCCTGCTGATATAACAGAAGCATAAAACGAAACTGGATTCTGTAACTGTTTTGTTCCAAGAAAAGTTATGCGTTCAGATTTCTTTAGAAATGCCGGCATGGTCGTGCTCGCTAGAAAAAAAATGAAAATCAAAAATAAAACAACTATTTCGTATATGGAACCTCTTCTCAAAAGTGCTTCATATATTTACCGATCGGAACCATCCTGAGACGTCACGTCATTTTCGCAGGCACACTACTCTGCAACGACTCTCTTACAATAAAACCTAATGCTACTGAAGGAAGAAGAAACACGGAAAAGTTGCAACACGTGATTTTTAGTATGTACACTGTATTCTCGTTTAAACATATATCTACGCGCGTAATAATTACAATTGCATAATTGTAATACATCAACTTTTTTTAGTGTTCATCGCACATTCGAAAATCACCGATTGAAGTGTATTTGCTTTTTTTCGTTGCGGCGGCTGCATTTCCGATGGAGGCGGAAATGTGGTAGGCCCGTCTACTCAGATTTGGGTGCACGTTAAAGAACCCCAGGTGGTCAAAATTTCCGGAGCCCTCCACTACGGCGTCTCTCATAATCAAATGGTGGTTTTGGGACGTTAAACCCCACAAATCAATCAATCAATCAATCAATCAATTGCTTTTTCCAGTTAATGGCAACTGATTTAGCAGAAAAGAAATAAATCTTGGATGGCATGTAAAAGTATAAATAAGTGCACAATTTACGCTACACGAACTCCATATACTATACAATGAGAAACGTTAGCAAATACCTTTAACTTATGCAGCCACTGCATGTTTATACCTTATATCTTACTTTATGAGCACCCTTCAGTGACCCCAGGGCGCTACGTAACTCTCATTGATAATCTTAGCATCGCTGGTGTCGTCTGGCGGACATACACGCGTGAAGGGTTCTCCTTCGAAGGGAGGTCAATGGTTGATAGCAGCGTCCCTTTCCTACGAATGCATCGTATGGGTGCACATTCTAGGCACTATAGTACGGGACAGACTTCGCGCACCGACTATCAGTGGAAAAAGGGGAGGGGGGGGGGGGTGCGTCCACCGTGTGTGCACGCCTATGCTGGCAGATGTACCTATGCTCTGTTTCATACACCAGGTGCAACGCTGTGAAAGATATGCGAAAAGTTCGGCCAGAAACATGTGTCACTTCGCGCGTCTCGCGCTTAGCTTTCATCGTTGTAAACGCTCGTGCGAGACGAGCACATACGATCTTGCATAGCCGCGGTCGCGAAAGGCTACAAGTTAAACATTAAGAAATAAGAACCAGGACAAGCCGTATAATGGGACGTTTATATCTCCGACGCACAAAGCAGAAAGAATAAATTATATCATGTCTCAGATGCAAAAATATTCTTACTATTTTTTAGTGTGAACGCATTTATTGCAATAATTCTCGCTAGCCTTCACAGAGTTGCACTTGATGTAGGATACGAAGTATAAGAAAAGACACTCGTAGAACACATGAACATGGGCTCAGAGGAGTGGCTCTTATGTGGGTGCCGTCGTAATCCCTTACGATTTTCGAATAGGCATAACCCCCCTTTCTCCCGCCCTCCCACTAAGTGCGACGCTGAGCTCGATTGTGCTGCTACTCGATAATCTGTGTGTTCGTGCGATTACGTCGCATTTGGAAATATGCTCTTGGCGAAAATGAAGAATTTCCTAAAGCAAACTCTTCGTGGGAGCTTAGCTCACCATGATTTAGGCAGTAGCACAAAGATGGTGAAAGCAAGACGGGAAACAGCGTGAACCAACTTATGGATTATCCCACGTTATCCCATATACCTGGTGGTCAAAGTAATATTGATAAGAAGTTTTGGAAAAACCATAGGGCTTTAGGAGCTTCTAACTCCTCTATATTAGTGTAAATCATCTGTTCAAATAATCATCAACAAGAGGCACTTTATTCACGTAACCCTTTTATTGCAATTGGAGAGGGTGAAATTTAGCAAATAACCTCAGAAACCTCAGGCTCTCTTGTGCTGAAATGTGCTTGGCTGTTTTTTCTAGCGTAAACTACATTGGCTGACGTTGAGCAGTATCGCATGGCAAGAAAAAATCAAAACAAAGGACGCGCTCGTGCGACGCTACATGAGCCAGTGCCAAAGTCGCTACAACGTTTATAGATACTTAGTATCTACTTAGTATATAAAAGTATCTATAAACGTTGGGTCGCTACATCAAAAAGAAGGTTAGCGGTGATGCTAGTGCACTCAACGCTTCAAATCGTTTGGTTGGTGTCATGTTAAATCGTTATTGAATGGACGTGAGTGAGTCAGAGAGACTGAGAGAATGTGTGTTTGTGTATGTGCGTGCGTAAGGGCGTGTTTTTAC
This sequence comes from Rhipicephalus microplus, assembly GCF_013339725.1. Lineage (NCBI taxonomy): Eukaryota > Metazoa > Arthropoda > Arachnida > Ixodida > Ixodidae > Rhipicephalus > Rhipicephalus microplus. Next base: position 102,177,584 of record NC_051170.1, read on the forward strand.
ACTTTGGTGAAGCGACATCGGTTTCAGTCTGCCAGCTGTCACTGAGGCACCTTTCGTCGTGTCGTTGAAACGACGGCCACAGTTGGCGGTTTGTAGGTGAAAGACGCCGTCTGCGTTTGTGCTCCTTGCTTTTCATCGGCCGATTTCCGCCGCCTCGCGCGACGTACAAGACACGAGCGAGACGACGCTGACCGCTCTTGCGCGAGCAATTTTCCTCGCTTTTTGCAAGCGTGGATGAGTGCGTCGTCTGGTGTCTTTTTTCGAACTATTGCGAGAAGGAGGGAGTGGAACCGCCACCTTAATTAGGCTGCCGTCGAATGGCTGCAGCCCGCTTCAGATCCATTAGGTCGTCGCCATGCTCTGTGTGACCCTCAAGTTCTCAAATGATGTTTGTATTTGACTTAGAATGTTTCTCGAAAGCTTTGAAAGCAAGTTTTAGGATTTTTTTTTTCGAACTGTTTTCGAGCGCCACCCTCAAGTCTATCGGCTGAATACGACAACACTTAAGCTCAGAGACCATATTTTACGAGTTTTTGGTTCTTTTATTCTCAACAGCTTGCACCGCAAGTGAAATTAAGAAATATAACCTTTCAATCGCACGGTGACTTCCTTCCCTTTTTAAAGAAGTGCAAATTAAACATAAGCCTGTTTTCAAGAATATTTCTTTTTGGTCTATCTGCGAACACTGCACACAGCTATGCGTGGTGTATGGTTCGTTCTCTTTGATACACCTCTGATCACAATGTGTGACGCTGGGCAGGCGCTGGCCTCACAACTTTCCCTGGTGTTGACCGCCCTCTCTGGCGGCGTTTACATCATGAAGCTGAGAGACGCAACACCACACAACGCCGGCAAAAACACTGCATGCATTTTGTCGATAAAATGCTCTCATTCTATCATGTGCGGGTGATGATGATTATGATGATGATTAAAGGCCTCCCCTTTGATTCGGGGTGACAGCATGCGCCATCTAGCCTACCTTAATAGTTCGAGTTTAAATTTTGTCCCTCAACTCGGATGTCTTGTTAATTTTGCCTAGCCGCTACTCTTGGCTGGGATGTTATTTTATCGAGTTCTCTGCTTTTCCTCCACCAATACTCCAGCCGCTGCTTAGTAATACCTACTGCTGACCAGTTAATGCTTCCATCAACCGCGAAGCCCAGCGCCTCAGGAAGTGTGACTTTCCCTCCATTTCTATCCGGCTGAATCTTTTGGCATTCCATGACTATGTGGTCGATTGTTTCTTTATTTATGCCACATCCAACACATGTCTCATCTTGTGACGAATATTTGCTCCTGTAAGTTAGAGTTCTCAAGCAGCCAGCCCGCGCCTCAAAGAGCAACGCACTACCTTTATTGTTCTCATAAAAGTTCTCTTTCCGGATCTCTTGTTTGCTTGCCCTGTAGATTCCCAGCGATCCCTTCTTTTCCATTCTCTCTTTCCACATGAGCGTCTCTGTTTCCCTCACTTGCTTTTTAACTGGCCCCCTTTGTTTATTTGCCGCGGTCAAGTTATATTTAGTCGCCAGCTTTCGCGTCCTCTTCCGCCATTGGGTGTCCACACTTTTCAGGTACAGGTACCTGTGCACTCTGGCTGCCCAGTTCTTCTCATCTAAATGTCTAAGTCGCTCCTCAAACCGTATTTTACTTTGTGCTTCCCTCGCCTCAAATGAAGCCCAACCCATATCGCCTTGTACAGCCTCGTTTGTAGTCTTACTGTGAGCTTCCAAAGCTAACCTGCCGACTATCTTTTGGTTAACCTCCAGCCCCGACAGGATATCTGACTTTAAGCATAATACGGCATTAGAGAACGTGAGCGCCGGCACCATTACCCCTTTCCAGGTGCCTCGTATTACCTCGTACTTATTGTATCCCCAAAGTGCTCTATGTTTCATTACTGCTGCATTTCGTCTCCCTTTCAGTTTGAGGTGTTCTTCATGAGCATTCAGGTAGCCTTTTCCTTCATTAAGCCAGATCCCCAAGTATTTGTACTTATTTACTAATGGTATGGCTTCCTGTTGTATCCTTATTGGTGCTACATGTGCTTCCTCGTTGAACACCATGACTCCAGATTTCTGTGGGTTAAAATGTAGGCCTAGGTACGTTGCCTCATCACCACAAATGTCAGCCAGTTTTTGAAGTTCTTCCGCATTATCCGCCAGCAGCACTATATCGTCTGCGTACATCAATCCCGAAATTCGTTGCTCCACTAACACTCCATTGCTTCGGTGTGACAAATCAAAGCCCAATCCACTCTCCTCTAGTCGTCTTTCCATTCCTCTAATGTACAGTGTGAACAGCAATGGCGAAAGAGGGCACCCCTGTTTTAAACCTCTTCGAATGTACACGGGCTCTGTGTATGTACGCCCTTCCCATGTAATGTGTGCCTTGTTATCCTCATATATTGCCCTTAGCAGCCCTACAAATTCCGACCCAATTCCCTCTTCTTCCAGCATATGCCACAGCAATTTCCTGTCCACGTTGTCATAGGCACCCTTTATGTCCAGAAACAGTAGCCACGTTGGTCTGCCCTGTGCTGCCGAAATTTCGATGGTCTGGGATATGACGAAAAGATTGTCTTCCAAGCGTCGACCCGGCCTAAATCCATTTTGCAGTTCCCCTAAAATACCGTTACTTTCAACCCACTTCAACAACTCGGCTTTGATGGCTTGTATAGCTAATCTATAGAGCACTGACGTGACTGTAATCGGCCTGTAAGAGCTCGCCTTGTCCCTTTCTCCCTTGCCTACGTAGATCAAACTCATTCTACTTTCGCGCCAGTGCGAAGGAATCCTCTTGGATTTTATAGCGCGCTCGATGGCTCCATACAAGTGCGCCTGTCCCGCTGGTCCCAAATGGTTGATAATCTCTATCGGGATTCCATCCAGTCCTGTTGCCGTACTTTTGGGAACACTGTGTTCTGCCTTTTTCCAGTCCAAAAATTTGATATTAAATTTTTCATCTGCCACTCTTTTATTTGCCACCTGTGTCCAGTTAGCCGACCTCTCGCGTGCTTGGCCGAAAGTATTTCTTATGACTCCATGCAGGTATTCTAATGCGCTGTCCCCCAGGAGAACGTTACCGTCCCCGTCCTGTATCTGAGTCTGCATCTCTTTAGTCGTCGTTCCCAATGATTTTAAATGGTTCCAGAATTTTTGGGGGGCGCTCTTATCTTTCTTACGTATGTCTGATACCCATTTCTCACTCGCAGCTTTAATCTTCGCTTGTACTAGTTTCTGCACCTCAAATTTCTTTTCTCGGTACCGGCTCCACTGTAACTGCACCTCATCATCCTGATATCCCATTTGCTTTGCTTTTCTGTGCAGTCTAGAGGCCCGTCGTCGCTCTTCAATAGCCAGTTTAATTTCCTTGTCCCACCAGCTTCGTGGTTTCCGTTTACCCCTCCAGCGGTTTTTTTTCCTTACTTTGTTTATTTCCTTTTGTATACAACTAACAACCGCGTCATATTCCCACACCTTTGTTGGCTGTGCTTCTAATTCTCTTTCGATGCTATTGACGATGTCTGCTATCTGCTTTTCGCTTACTTTCGGGAGCCCAACCTCCTGTGTTTTCTTCTTAGCCCCCCCACTGTCAAATTTCAGGATTATACGCCTGTGGTCGCTGCCCAGACTGTTTTCTCCTTCTTCATCTATCGTCATTTGGTTCAACCGCTCGTACGTGTGCTCTGAGACCAGGCCGTAGTCTATGCAAGACTGTCTACTGCCGCTTTGCCACGTTATCTGCCCGTCGCATTTATGTTCCCGGTTAACTATCACCAGTTGCTGTTCTTCACACATATCGATAACCACTGCACCGTTATAGTCTGTATATCCATCTAGATGAACACTGTTATGAGCGCCATCTATTGAAAAAAAAAAAAGCAGCGATGCGTTTCTCGGTTTCAGAGCTTCAAATACGTTTTCTTCACGAATGCTTTTTTCCTACGGCTTAATATTGCTACATGCATGCATACATAGAATCTAGTGGCTAACAAACACCTTCAGCGTTTGTCAGCTATTCGCGAGATATTCCGCACTGCAGGCCTTCAATTAAACTCGTCGAAGTGACACTTCAGACACCGGCAAATTACGGTGTTGGGCAACCTTGTCGACGCATGTGGTGTGCAGCCTGGACCCGGAAAAAATTCAAGCAGTCACCAGTTTTCCTGTATCCTGGTCAGTCAAAGACGTCAGGAGTTTTGTAGAACTTTGTTTCTACTTTAGAAGGTTTGTGAAAGGTTTCGCAACCATCGTTTGACCCCTCACTGAGCTTCTGAAGAAAGACGTCACGTTTACGTGGCGTACCGACCAAGCTGCTGCTTTTTCTCATCTACTCACGCTTCTGATGACTCCACCTATATTGGCTCACTTTGACCCATCCGCTCCGACATAAGTCCGTACGGATGCTATAGTGGTCACGGGATCGGAGCCGTCCTAGCCAAACGTCAACGGGGACACGACCGAGTTGTCACCTCCTCACAGCTGCTGAGCGCAACTATTGCATTACAGAGCGTTAGTGTCTCGCTCTTGTTTGGGCAGTCTCAAAGTTCCGCCCATATTTATATGACACAAATTTCTCTATAATAACTGACCATCATGCGCTATGTTGGCTTACGTCACTGAAGGATCCTACTGGCCGCCTGGGGCGCTGGGCTCTGTGACTGCAAGAGTATACCTACACGGTGACGTACAAGTCCGGACGCCTACATCAGGACGCAGGCTGCCTGTCCCGCTACCCGGTTGCTGAGTCAAGCACTATGCCTGACACCGACACCGAGCCTTGCGTCTTTTCCCTTTCGCAAATGACATCCATCGGTTATGAGCAGCGCCATGATGCGTCTTTGCGTGCTATCTTTGAGCACCTCGAATCACCATCTTCCAATCAGTCCCGTCGCTCATTCGTGCTCCATGATGGTGTATTATACCGCCAAAGTTTTGAGCCGGATGGACCGGCCCTGCTGCTTGTCATTCCGAAACACCTTCGCTCGGAAGTTCTAAATGAATTTCAAGACCTTTCGACTGCCGGTCACCTTGGTGTGTCAAGCACTTACGACCGAATACGCCGACGCTTCTTCGGGCCAGGGCTTGCACACTCAGTCAGAAGATACGTTGCGGCTTGTGGGAAATGTCAGCGCCGCAAAACGCCATCGACACTTCCCGCCGCACGCCTTCAACCACTTGGCATTCCGTCAGAACCGTTCTTCCGTGTTGGCTTGAACCTACTTGGCCCTTTCCCCTTGTCTTCCTCGGGTAACAAGTGGATAGCTGTGGCCACCGAATACGCCACGCGCTATGCCGTCACACGAGCTCTTCCAACATGCTGCGCCACTGACGTCACCGACTTCCTCCTGATCACCGACGTGATTTTGCAACACGGAGCCCCACGGCAGCTGCTTACAGACCGTGGCCGCACCTTTTTGTCGAAGGTCATAGCCGACATCTTGCAGTCCTGTCAAACGAGACACAAGCTGACTACGTCATACCATCTGTACACCAACGTACTCACGGAGCGTTTAAATCGAACTCTTACAGACATGATCACTAGTTATGTTTCTATCAACCACATCAACTGGGATCTTCCGTTGACGTACGTCACATTTGCCTATAATTCTTCGCACCATGACACTGCCGGTTACTCTCCATTTTTTCTGCTGTTTGGCTGAGAACGAAGATTTCCTCTATACACCGTCATACCGTCCCCTGCAGTACCGACCAGTGAATATGCCATGGATGCTATACCATGGATTATACCATGGATGCCATGGATGCACGCGTAATCACCCGTACTCGCCTTCTGACCTCTCAAGAGAAGCAACGACGTTTGTATGACCAACGACACCGCGACGTACACTTTCCGCCCGGTTCTTTGGTCCTGCTCTGGTCTCCGAACCGTCAAGTTGGCTTGTCAGAAAAACTGCTTACTCGCTGCACAGGTCCATACCGAGTCCTTCGTGTGGTTACTCCTGTGACATATGAAATTGGTCCTGTCGCCCCGTCGCCTTCACGTGCCCAACGTGCTACCGATATTGTACAATGTGCGCGCTTGAAGCCCTTCTCCTAGTGCCGTTGACATTTAGATACGCCGATACGGCGCTTCTGCCGCCGGGGCGTATCACTGCATGTAAACTGATATCAGGGGGTCGCCGGGAGTGTGTGGCCTGACGAGGAAGACGTAAGGGGTGGGTCTCCGCCCTATCGCTGTGAACTGGTCCCTCCATTAGAGAGTTTTAGTGCTGGGTACATTCTCTTCTCTTTGGTGCTTGCGGGTGGACGCGTGCTGGTGTGCGGGGCACCAACCCATAACCCAACCGGAATTCCTTTAGTTTGCACCACGGTGGCACGACACGCAACCGGCAAAGCAGCACGAAGGACACACCGCTCGCAGCGCCAAGCGTCTGTCGCGTAATTATATTTTATGTATTTTTATGATTTAAAAAATGTTTAAATAAACATACATAGCATCAGACACTTCTTATTTGTTAAAGTATCCTGGATAAAACGCAAAAAGTGAAAAGACAAAGTTAAATGTAACGGAGTGTCGACATCTTGTGACCTCTGTGCAAAACCACAGGTCATGAACATGGTGCTCACCCGTAAGTTTCGAGGTGAAATGAATAAAAAATCGTTACATCATTTGTAATATTGTCGCTGCGCGTTTTTGCACACTGTCCGTGCACAATGTTTCTTCTGCAATAAACAAATGTGTGGTTGTCTGTTTCACTATGACCTCGCTGCGTGGCGCCACCTAGTCAGCTGGTCGGGAGATGGGCAAATTTTTCAGTTTCTTATGTTCCAGTCCAGTTCTAGTGTGGAGACGGCTGAAACCCCGTTGTAATCCGGCTATAGGGTTATCGCACTTTGGCTTATTTTAACTCGACGGCAGATTACCGCGTGCGGATACCGGAATTTTCGCGAAGGTGGACCTTACAAGGCGGGCCGATCCATGCGGATCCTGAGATTTTCGCGACTTGGTGCCATGCCTATTCGTATGTGGCTATCCAATAAATCTTTGCGCTTAAAAATTAAAAGTCAAAAAAGTGTGTATCAGGCCAGCCTCACTTTGCTCGACATCCAGGTAACATAGGCGCCCAGCATGTGCGACACCGCAGCTTATCTCCGCTAGGAGCCATGGTGGCAGCGTTGTTTATTGGCCGCACAGCCGCATACGCCCAGCGCTCTTGCGACGCATCAATCCTATAGGCACCGTCCACTGACCAGAGAGTGCTGCGTTGCTTCCACCCGCCCTGTCCCAATTCTCTAACTTTGGCCGTCAGGGGCACGCAAAAAAAAAGACGTGCATTCGCGTCCCCCATGTATATCGGCCACAATCCGGCCACTCTTGCAGGGACTGAGACGCGGGCATTGCGTTGCATTTCGACCGACCCAGTCTCAATGTTGCTTCTTTTAAATGCGACGTATTTCTCAACCAACTTCAGTGACTTTGAGCGTATCTATCTATCTATCTATCTATCTATCTATCTATCTGTCTGTCTGTCTGTCTGTCTGTCTGTCTGCCTGTCTGTCTGTCTGTCTGTCTGTCTGTCTGTCTGTCTGTCTGTCTGTCTGTCTGTCTGTCTGTCTGTCTGTCTAGTCGCCTACCACTTTTAGCTCCCCTGGCTGTTTCGGTAATGGTGTTGATAAAAAATTGGTATGGCATAACATGACTGTATGAAGAGCATAGGTGACTAGTCATAACATGAAAATCATCCCATGTATGTCATGAATGTTATGATTTACATTTCGTGGTATTGATGCTGTTGCGGTGGTTTCGTTCACATGACATGTTGCGAAACTGGTATGGTATGACATGGCTGCTTGGCGAACACAAGCGACGCCCTAACATGAAAATTATGACATTCGTGCCATGTAACAACATGACTACATGCCAAACTCATGATGTGCTCGCGGGCGTTTCGCTAGCTTTACTTATACCAAAGTTGGCATTACTGGACGTGAAAGGAGGACGACGGTATGTGACTGGTGCAAACGTGATAATCATCAGGTGCGTGTCTTGTAAGAACATGACTGCATGTCACGCGCATGATGCGCTCGCGGCCGTTTTGCTAGCTTCAGATATACCAAGTTTGGTATTACGTGACGTCAATCGACGACGAAAGTATATATGACTGCTGCAAACATGATTATGACACGCGTGTCGTGTAAGAACATGACAACATACCACGCTCATGATGCCCTCCCGGCCATTTTGTTAGGTCCACATATACCAAATTTGGTATCACGTGACATCAGTAGACGACAAAAGTGAATGACACGTCCAAACATGATAATCATGATATGCGTGTCCTGTGAAACATGACTACATGCTACACTCACAGCGCGCTCGTCGCCGTTTTGCCAGCTCAACATATACCAAATTTGGTGTTACGTGACGTGAATATACGACGAAGGTAAATGACACGTGCAAACATGATAATGATGGCATGCATGTCAAGTAAAACTTGACTGCATGCTACGCTCATGGCAGACTCGCGGCCGTTTCGCAAGCTCCACTTATACCAAATTTGGTATCAGGTGACGTGAATAGATGACGAAGGTAATTGAAACGTCCAAACATGATATTCATGACATGGAAGTCATGTACGACATAATTTACCTCTGCCTCGTAACATTGTGCTGATTTGAAGTGACAAATCAACCTTCCTCATTCGTGCTTCGCATAACATCTATTCCCACTGTCCGTGGGAGCTGCCAATTTTTTTCATCCACCAAGCTTTGTGTTCTGGAGCTGCAGTGAGGTTGGAAAACTCGGCTGCACGGTGCCTATATAATTACCTTTTGCTGGTCATTGTGCACTGTGGGGCGTTACACGTCACGCAATTAAAAGCACACATGGTAAAGCGCACGTGGATTTCTTAGCTACATGCGTTATGGTCGTGTTTGCACCACGTCTACCCTTTAGTACGCCATACCCCTTTGTGGCTATTATCAAACCTACCTTTGCTCATGTATGTATGTATGTTTGTATGTATGTATGTATGTATGTATGTATGTATGTATGTATGTATGTATGTATGTATGTATGTATGTATGTATGTATGTATGTATGTATGTGTATGTGTATGTGTATGTGTATGTGTATGTGTGTGTATGTATGTATGTATGTATGTATGTATGTATGTATGTATGTATGTATGTATGTATGTACGTATGCATGTATGTATGTACGTATGTATGTACATGTATGTATGTACGTATGTATGTACATGTATGTATGTATGTATGTATGTATGTATGTATGCATGTATGTATGTACGTGTATGTATGTATGTATGTACGTGTATGTATGTATGCATGTACGTGTATGTTTGTGACGCTCATTTACTCTCAAAACCCAGTATTTTTCGTGCGACACCACACGAGCAATGCGAGCGCCGTGAATCAAACATCGCGCAGCTAGTGCCCCTAATTGCCCAACTGCAACGGCCACACTGGGCCAAAATCACCAAGTTTATTGTTCGAAAGCTTTATTTGGTATTCGCCAACCCGCTTCGGTAATGATGCGCCTTGTGTCAAGATTATTGCGAAAAAAAGTCTTTCCGTTATTCTGGGGTACTACGTTTCTCTTGATGGGGCTCGTTCAGCCGTTATATTGCAACGGTTTTATGCCCATATAGAACGTGAAGCTGGGTGATGAACGGGACAACAGGAGAGCCAGATTAAGCCAAGGTTCTATTGCGTACGAGGCAGTATAATACGCACATGGATTATAAAAGGGTACGAATGTTTCTTATACAGTTTTAGCTTGGTACACCTGACAAGCTTCTGTTTTAGAAGAACGCTTAGTCCGTCTTTGTACTATGAAGCCGCATCGGGCCAAAATCACGGAGTTTGTCTTTCGTAAGCGTTCTTTGCTACTTGCGAACTGGCTTTACTATTGATATTGTTACGTCTACGAAGGGTTTATTCGAAGCAGACGTGACGGTCGATTCGACGGTATACCGCAGTGAACGCGAAGCAGCGAGCTCTTCCACCAACTGAACGTCCTCTTCTTCTGCTACCATCATGTTCCCCGCTACACAGGTGCACATACCTAAATTACACATGTGGTAACATTTCCCTCCGCGCAGACGAAGCCCACTGGGCGAGTCAAACAGACTCTCGAGGAATAAAGCGCTTCAAACGTGCAACATGGACAAGTTCAGTTTTTGCAGACCGTCGGCCGTTTAAATGGAGACGCACTATGCGGTAAACTAAATCACTGATACGGTCTACAACAAGATAAGGTCCCGCATGGTGCGCTAGCAGTTTCTCGCTCAAACCGCGTTTTCTAGTTGGTGTCCACAGCAACACTAGGTCACCGCGATTGTACGTCACGTGTCGGCGTCGGCGGTAAAAATGTGCCTTCGAGCGATCTTGCGAAGCAAGAGTGCGCAAATAAGCAAGGCGTCTAGCTTCTTCTGCCCGACAGATGATCTCGGATATGCAGGGATCATGGTGGTCCAAACACGGGAAGATGGTATTCAGGGTATGACGAGGTGGTCGAGCATATAGAAGAAAGAAAGGACTGTAGCCGGTAGTTTCATGCTGAGCGGTGTTGAATGCATATGTGATAAAAGGTAGATTACTGTCGCCGTACTTGTGATCGGATGCAACATACATAGACAGCATGTTCGAGAGAGTTCTGTTCGTTCGTTCAGTTAGACCGTTCGTTTGGGGATGGTGTGGCGTAGAGTGCCGAAACCTTGAAGCACAGACACGAAGCATCTCTTCCATCACGTCTGCTGTGAATTGTCGGCCACGGTCACTGATTACAATTTTGGGAGGTCCATGTCGAAGAATTACAAAACGTAGCATGAAGGAAGACACATCAGCTGCAGTTGCCGATGGTATGGCAGCTGTCTCGCAGTACCGTGTTAAATGGTCGGTGCAAACGACTATCCAGCGATTTCTATCAGAAGACCGGAGAAAGGGTCCAAGGAGGTCAATCCCGACTTGCTCGAATGGAGTTCTAGGGGGCGGCACCGGATGTAATCGCCCTAAAGGAGCACTTGTTGGGCGCTTATGACGTTGACACTCGTTACAGCTAGACACGTATTGTTCCGTCGTCTGGCGCATTTTGGGCCAGTAGAATCTTTCTTGAAGACGGCACAGAGTTTTCGCTGTGCCTAGATGACCGGATGTTGGGTCATCATGCATAGCCTGCAAAACATAAACGCGAAGACTCTTCGGAACAACCAGAAGATATCGTGAGCCGGTGTTGGTGTAGTTCTTTTTGTAAACTAGCCCGTCTCGGATGCAGAAGCGCGTAGGCGATGATTTTGGTTTGGTAGCAAGAAGCTGTTGTATGGTGCTGTCCCTTTGTTGCTCATCCTTAAATATCTTGTTATCGGGAAATGGTTGATCGAGTGATGCAATGTAGGTATCGAAGGTGTCCGCGTCACATTCCATCGTTGGAAGCGGTAGTCGCGAAAGACAATCTGCGTCAGCGTGGCGTCGGCCGCTCTTATAGGAAACCGTGAAGTCATATTCTTGTAGACGAAGTGCGCGCCAGCCGACCAGATGGGTCATGCAGGTTGACCAACCAGCAGAGAGAATGATGGTCTGTCACGACGGTAAAGGGGCGTCCGTACAGGTAGGACCGGAAGCGCTGCACTGCGAAGACTACTGCAAGGCATTCTTGCTCTGTGACAGTGTAGTTACGCTCGGTCTTGCTGAGCGACCGACTTGCATACGCTACGACGTGTTCTTGATTATCCAAGCGTTGAACCAGGACAGCACCTACACCAATACCGCTGGCGTCTGTGTGAATCTCAGTGGGAGCGAGAGGATTGAAGTGTCGAAGAATCGGATGGGACGTCAAAAGAAACTTCAACTCCGAAAAAGCAGACTCACATTCCGGGGTGCAGTCAAACTGCGCACCTTTCTGAAGCAGACACGTGAGCGGGTATGCGATATTGGCAAAGCCAGGAATGAATCGGCGAAAGTATGAACAAAGCCCCAAAAAGCTGCGCAGCTCTTTCACCGAGCTTGGTCGCTTAAATGCCTCCACTGCGGCCGTCTTGGCGGGATCCGGTCGTATGCCTTCTTTGTTTACTAAGTGTCCAAGGACGAGTGTTTGGTGCTCTCCAAAACGACATTTCTTTGAGTTGAGCACCAAGCGTGCTTTGCTTAGGCAGTCCAGTACGAGGCCAAGGCGTGTGTTGTGCTCACAAAAGGTGCGCCCAAAAATTACAACTTCGTCCAAGTAACACATACACACTTCCCACTTCAATCCACGCAGAATGTTGTCCATAAATCGCTCAAAAGTTGCGGGCGCGTTGCAGAGTCTGAACGGCATCACATTGAATTCAAATAGTTCATCTGTTGTAACAAATGCCGTTTTCTCCTTGTCTTCCTCGTGCATTAGAATCTGCCAGTAGCCTGACCTCAGATCCAGACGAAAAGTAAGAGGCCGATGATAGACAGTCGATAGCATCATCAATCCGCGGGAGTGGGTATACGTCTTTTTTAGTGATGGCGTTGAGACGGTGGTAGTGAACACAAAATCGCCATGTCCCATCCTTCTTCTCCACTAGAATTACTGGAGCGGCCCACGGACTACATGACTCTTGAATTACATTTTGCTTGAGCATCTCGCAAACCTGTTCATTGATCACTGCGCGTTCCGAAGGCGATACACGATATGGTTTCTGTCGGAGAGGTCTGTGAGATGTCGTGTCGATTTGGTGCTTTATACGAGAAGCAGGGAATGACGGTGAATCATGCTGAGCGAAATCAAAAATACCGGCATGTTTGCGCAGAATACTCGCCAGTTCATTACGTTCCTTGGTGCTGAGTGACTTATCAATCATAGCCATAATGGTGGTGTCCCTGGTGTGCAGATAATAGCAACGGGTCTTATCCGGGGAATCATTGATTTCTGCGAGGGTGGCAAACGAGAATACTTGGTGTTCACGAATCTCTGCAAGTTTCAGACCCTTCGGCAGCACTGTAGGTTCATTAGAGCAGTTAATCGCCCATAAACCAGTATGCTCTTGCGCAACCGATAATGTACAGTAGGGTATTAAAACTGCCTTCTTTATGCAACTGAGATGCACGGGCTCCACAGTTGCGTCAAATGTTTTCTCGCTTGCAGGTGAACAGGCAACAGGGACACAATTTGCAGACAACGATGGCACAGTTGTGTCCACAGACACGCAAAGAGCACTTTCTTGAGAGGGCGAGTTTTCCATAAACGAAACTGGGATATCAGAATCTACTGTAATTTGTCCTGTGCGGCAATCAACAGTAGCACCACATATCTTCAAGAAATCGAGTCCCAGAATGACGTCATGCATAGCATGGGGGAGGACAGCAAACTCTGCGACAAAGTTCTGGCATGCCAAACCAACAGTCACAGTGTAGACACCAACAGGTTGTAACACCTCTCCGCTCACTCCACGAAACGTATCAGGACGGTCTTAACGAAACATAACTTTTCGTCCAAGAAGGCGGGTGAAAACTAAACTCATCACTGACACGCTTGCACCTGTGTCCACCAACGCCATCGTCGGTACACCATCGATAAGCACTCGAACCTTATTTCTAAACATGGAAGCTAACGGAGGTATTTCTGTTGAAATCCAAGACTGTCCGGCGACCTCACCTCCAATGGCCGCGCCGGCTAGTTTTCCGTAGGAGGCGAGGAGTGGCGGCCCCGAGGAGACGGTGATCGGTTGGCACGAGGGGCAGGTGGTGGTGTCATACTGCGGTCAGAGGCCGGAGATTGGTTTCGCATCGGTCCTGGGATCTCGTAAGACGCGCTTCCCGGGAATGTCGGTGCTCGGGTAACACCAGAACGGTTAAATCTCGGTGATCGGTCGTACCTTGGCGGCTGCCGGTAGTTGCAATACCCGGCATTGTGTCCTTCGAAGCCACAGTTGTAGCAGACTGGTAGAGGACGCTCGCTGAACCAATGCTGAGACCGCTCAGCTGTGAAGGGTCGGTGACGAGCTTGCTGAGCGGGGGCTGCCCACCTCTGTGTGGCGGGGCCGTGCCGAAGGCGTTGGCCATATCGCTGGTCGGCCGCGAATGAGTCACGACGTGGCCTCGGATTTCCAGTTTCGCTGATGTCTGCCACACATACCGATGGTGGCAAAGGAGCTGATGGTGCCGCCGTGTAGGAGGGTGGATTGGTAGGTGGACGAGGAATAGTTTCGTCAACCCTACCACCTTGTAGCTGCAGCTCTTCACGCACAATTGCCCGAATAGTAGCCGCAAGGTCGGTGGGCGGGCTCACGTCGACGCTGGCAACCGTTGTCACATTTGCCGGCCTACCAAATTTCGGGGCGATGCGACGAGTCTTCAATTTTTCAAACGTGCGGCAGTGATGTTGGACGTCGGAGGCAGAGGTGAGGTCATCCCTGCCTATCAGAAAATTGTAAACGTCTTCCGCTATGCCTTTCAATAGGTGTCTAACCCTGTCTTCTTCAGACATCTGCGGGTTTACAATCTTGCAAAGCTTAAGGACGTCCTCTATATAAGCAGTGCAGGTTTCTCCAGGAGTCTGGGCTCTTCCAGCAAGAGTCCGCTCCGCGCTTTTCTTTTTTGAGTCGGAGTCACCAAAACACTTCTTGAGTTCTTGAGCAAAAAGAGCCCGTGTTGTCAAAGACTCTTCGTGGTTTTTCATACCACATGAGGGCAGTGTCCGTGAGAAACAGCGCGACGTTTTCCAGCTGATCGATAGAGTTCCAGCGGTTGTACCGGCTCACCCTTTTGTAGTGCGTTAGCCACGCGTCCACATCTTCTCCTGCCATTCCCGCGAACGGGCGGGGTTTCATGTAGTGATGCCTAAGTGTAGCCAGTGTAGATTGGCGCGAAGTCGAGGCGATTGATTCCTGACCTTCGCTCTGGGCCATGACGACTGTTGTCGGCGGCAGACCGGCAAGACGACGGCTCCGGCGAACTCCGAACAGCTGTGGCTCCGTGGTACGTCGACGTGTCGTACCCAGCACCTCCACCACTCTGTTACGTCTACGAGGGGTTTATTCGAAGCAGAAGTGACGGTCGACTCGACGGTATACCACAGTGAACGCGAAGCAGCGAGCTCTTCCACCAACCGAACGTCCTCTTCTTCTGCTACCACCATGTTCCCCGCTACACAGGTGCACATACCTAAATTACACATGTGGTAACAATATGTTTCGCGTAGGCATCATTCCTTCTATGTATATGTTGTTAGGCTCGACTGGGATGTCTTTACGGAATGCGGCTTGGTCCGCTGCATGATTATAACGATGTTGCATGGCTCGCGAACTAAGTACCTACTCTTGCGCAAGGTGAAGATGACACTGTAGTTTTATACATATAGGGCTGAATTTATAAATTTGCTTGCTCCACTTCACGCACTGATCTACGTTATTAGCTTCATTCACGTGGAAGTTGATGGTAGATTTTGGTATGAGGCCCCTTAAACATGATGCTCGACTCTGAAAATCGCTTCGAAATAATTATTCTTTCAACGTTACCGGGGTGTGTTTTGTGAGCTCTCGTTTAAAGGGGCCCTGCAACACTTTTTGAGCATGGTCAGAAAACGCTGCTGATCAGTAGTAGAGGATCCCGACAACACGCGAGCCGAATATTATAGGGCAGCCCGTGGCATGGAATTTCAATGAATTATCAGTCAACTAAAAACTGCTTTTTCATCTCTCGAAAAATCACGCAATTCACCCAAAAATCACACGTAGCTAGCCTATCTGTGAGCCATTGGCTGATTTGAACGTGGCGCGCTCCCTCCTCCTTACAGGGATCGCCATGGAAGGCCACCACTTGTCCACGCGTCCGCGCATGATCGCACTGAAAAAAGCCATGCATTCGAAGAAAAAAAAATGGGCTCAAGGTCACAAAGCTCACGTGACGACGTTTCTCTGTGGCCCTGACATTCCTCCCTGCTTAGCTTCCAGCGCTTTCGTCGGGACAAGAGAAGGAAGAATGCGACTGCAGCGTGTGAGAAAGAACTCTGCTCATACTGGATGGATTCGAAAAATTTTTGTGGCGTTGAATTTGTGAGGCAATGAGCGTTTTTAGTGAATCCATTCCATGGTTACTTGAAAAATTGTTTCGGGGCCCCTTTAAATGGAGCCGAAACCTGCGACGACCAAAGAGATCTCGGTAGGAGGACACGCTTATTTCATGTGCTGCAAAGAGAGCCTTTAACGCTCGCTCTCGCACACGATGACATTCTTTTTTTACATTCGAAGGAGCTTCAAAGGAACCATTCTTACAGCACTCACGTCGACGCCGTTTTCAACCGGGTCGGTCGGTCGGTCCGTCGGTCGGTCGGTCAAAAAACTTTGTTTAGTTCTGAGAAGACGAGAATGCCCCCGTCAGGGGGTACCGCCTGGGAGCCCAACCCACGATGGCGCTTGGAAGTTCAGGCTCTCGGTGACTTAGCGGGCTCCCTGAACAGCCCTTAGCTGCTGGTCCTTTGCGGAGCTAGCGATTAGCTGGAACCAGTCTTCTGCGGTAGAGGAAGACCCTGAGCCCCCACGCAAGTCGTAACACTGCCACAGCATGTGCTGAAGGGTGCAGCTCGAATGACCTCAGCGCGGACAGCTTTGGTCTATTCCATTTATGAATTTTGACCAAATAAATAGAGATGGATATGTGTTCGTCTGTAACATTCGCAGGGTGATTGCCTGTGGTTTGTTTAAGTGTGGGTGTGGAAGCGAAAACTTCGGATGCCCCAGCTTATAGTGCTTACAGACCTCGTTAAAAGTACGAAGAGGGTCCCTTTGCCAATTCCGTCCCTCGGCATCCGAGTGCCAACTTACGGCGCGGTGAGTGAGAACTCGTGTCTGGGAGTGTGCAAGTTCGTTGGTGTTTGGGATGGTTTCGTGAGCATCACTGCCCACGTGACCAGGGCACTAGACTAGATGCTTTTTGCCTGTCCAAGATGCAGCAGAGAGAAAACGAGCCGCTTCTGAGCACACAGAGCCTATCATAAATTCTTTCGTGCCAGCTCGTGAGTTTGTGTAAATAGTAGAATGGTTTGTACTGGCCATGGCGGTGACCACTGCCACCTGTTTGGCTTTGTCGGCATCCGAATTTTCAAGCGTAAGTGATGTCACCAGCTCCTCGTTAAACCGTTAACCAAGCAAAGCTTGGTTATCCTCCCTGCCTTTCCTGTCTACTTCTCTCTTTCCCTCTTCTCGTAATGACGTAGCTGCTGAAACAAATTGATTGGACCTGCGTATTGTGCTCCGTCAACGAAAGTGGCATTGTCCTCAATCGTAGCCGCTGTGTGAAAAAGGGTTTTGGCCCTTGCTTTGCGTCCGCCGTAATTGTACGGGGGGTACATGTTTCTAGGTATCTGGGATACAGAATGCATTTCACTGACTTTGATAGCGAGCGCGCACCCTCTCTGTCTTGAGATGGGAGGTCATATACTAATATGCGCTAGTAAATGTCTGCCAGCTTCCGTAGAAGCCAGTCTTACAAGTTAGGCGACCTTTTGTGTCTTTGATATTCAACGCCATGCGCAGTGCTGCTGCTTCGCATTCTATCGGGGTTCTCTTTGGGAAGACGGTCCATAAGTTTTTTTTTTCCGATGCATTCACCTCTTCTGCATGGTTTCACTTTCGTTGTCTGTATTCCAATTTGCTGCTGTCGAAGCCGCTGCTGGGCCTCGACGTCTCGAGTTTTCTGGTGACTCGTTCTGCGCTCCCACCATAGTTTCCTGTCCTACCACGGTGGTCTAGTGGCTAAGGTACTCGGCTGCTGACCCGCAGGTCGCGGGATCGAATCTCGGCCGTAACGTCTGCATTTTCGATAAAGGTGAAAATGCTGCAGGTCCGTGTTCCAATATATGGGTGTACGTTAAAGAACTCCAGGTTGTCAAAATTTCCGGAGCCCTCCACTACGGTGTTTCTCATAATCATATGGAGGTTTTGGGATGTTAAACCCCACATGTCATCTTATCCGTAGATTTTCCTATAAACACACTAAAGGGAATCGGGTGGTAGTGTGGGAGCTGCATGCAACGCATGGCACTTCAGCGAGCATGGGAATTACGGGTAGTACATAAATTCGCCTGGTCTTCGTAGTTCAGATTTCTTCTGGGTTCGCGTGGCTTAAAGCTGTTTTATTACGAAACGACCATCAGCAATAGTTTATCAGTTACCCTTAACCACCTCTAATATTTTAGGCTCACCAGTTCGAATCTGGTCACGAAATTCAAAACGTTTTCTTTATTTGCAATGGAGCCCAAACAAATCAATAAACTAAATCACAATTGCGATTTATAAACCCGCAAATACAAAGACTAGGCAAATATGTACTACCCATAATTCCCATGGTCGCTGAACGATAGCAGCGCCAGAGTCCCCTCTAGTAAATTTTATGGAAACTCTATGGCTCCCATCATTAAAAAAATTGGTGACAAGCTAAAAATTTAAAAAAATGGCCCCGTATCTGCATGTTTCACTGCAAATTTCGTTTAAAGACGATAATCTTGTGTCTGGAGAGATTGAACGTAGCGTTTATTTGATGTTTCGATTGATTGATATGTGGGGTTTAACGTCCCAAAACCACTATATGATTATGAGAGACGCCATAGTGGAGGGCTGCGGAAATTTAGACCACCTGGGGTTCTTTAACGTGCACCCAAATCTGAGCACACGGACCTACAACATTTCCGCCCCCATCGGAAATGCAGCCGCCGCAGCCGGGACTCGAACCCGCGCCCTGCGGGTCAGCAGCCGAGTACCTTAGCCACTAGACCACCGCGGCGGGGCTTATTTGATGTTTCTGTGCGAGAAAAATGACTAATTGTATTCTGGAGGCGCTGTGTTAGAGTGTCTCGATCCGTGCAGCGAAGGCAAACGAGCGTATCGTGGCATGTTAGACACCAGCGCTATCTGGCATTTATTTTCGAAAACGAAGGAAGGCGTGCGTGCCTTCTCGGAGGTGATAAGATGTAAAACGCAAGCCGACTGGCAGGTGTCACCACCGCGTCGTCTTAGCAAAGCTTTGGAAACACTTGGCTTTTTAAGCATGGCATTGCATTGTCAGCGCAGCGTGAAAAACGCTATGGTCCTTAGAATTACTTATGTTTTCCTGCTCTATAGTATCAAGACCCACATACAGAATATTGACGTGTTGTTATGGTGCCTCAGATATGCGCAATAATTGCTTTTTATTCGACAATCGCACAAGTATAAACGCTGCAACTTGAGCAATATTGGTGGGCGCTGTGGATAGGGTTGGTCGTTAAGATATATCGTTTCGATTAAGGCTGCATAAACTGTCGTTACGGCGGACGTACAGACAAATGTACAGATGGATGTACAGAAATTTTGACGTCGAAGTACAGCTAGAAAGACCATCGTCTTTAAAAGTAAAATGCCCCACTGCACAATTTTAATATGCGCGTCCAGCTGTGACCACCCTTTACAATGACGCAACGGTCGCGATGAACCAATGACAATGTGAGCATGTCACCGTTCGCGACGAGAGGTGATGTGCCGTTGCACCGAGACCAGCAGGCATCCATTTGGTTTTTCTGTGGTGCTGTCTTCGTCAAGAAGAATCTATTTCATCCACTGGCGCTCAAAATCATCCTCGCCGGCTGTCATTGGATGCTGACGGTTCTGATTTTGCAGCGTCTGAAGTGCACCGAAGCGGCCGAGCTTGATCACGTTCCCTCGTTTCGGCAGCGTGAAGCAGCAGCACGACGTCTATTCTCTGCGTCACTCGGATGCACCAAGCATATTACCGGAGGGTTACCATTTCTCTATGATTGTCGACGCGCTCATTTATGTGCAGTAATTTGAAGGTGAATTGTGAATATGCGGGTCAGTGATTTAACACACGCAAAAGCCATGGTATCAGCGTTGCCACATGTGCAAGTGTGAGCGTATGACTTGGGCGTCACAATCTGGGAGCATTGGTGATCTTTTACGATGTGCACTGTGCTGTGTACCCATATGAGCGATGTCAGTGCGGATGAGGCATTAGAAGAAAAATGGCAGCATATTCACGGAGTGAATGATGGAGAGTAGGGCAAAGCATTCGTCCGTCCATGCGTCCGTCTGTGTGACCGTCCATGCGTCTGTTCGTGCGCCCGTCCCTGTGTTCCTTCGTGCATCCGCCCCAGCGTCCGTTCATGCGTCCATCCATGCATCTGTCTGTGTGTCCGTTCGTCCATCTATTCAACACTCCAAGTCCCACCATCTCGCATCTTTTTATCATATATTCCCCATATAGAAGCACCGCCATTCAGTGGACATTCCAAGGACTAAACGAGAGGTGGCACACGCACACTTTCTTACGGCTTGCGCTTCGGGTCTACTTCCCACCTTCAACCCCCTTGAGTTCATGGTATATACTAGTTCACTGTATTCATGGCAATGCGGCCCAATGCTCGCTAAACCTTTCTAAAACCAAGGAGGTTACGCCCAGCGAGTATAACGTAGTATAACGTAGCAACCTTTTCCTGTCAGATAGTGCTCAATGTACATGCCAGTGGCTGCTAAGGGGAAATGAGAGACAGGAGGATTCGGCTTTTAATTTCTTACGGCTTGCGCTTCGTATCTGCTTCCCCCCTTTAACCACCTCGAATTCATTCATGGTATATTCTAGTTCATTGTATTCATAGCCCTGCGGCTCAACGCTCGCTAAACCTTT
Source organism: Rhipicephalus microplus (assembly GCF_013339725.1). Lineage (NCBI taxonomy): Eukaryota > Metazoa > Arthropoda > Arachnida > Ixodida > Ixodidae > Rhipicephalus > Rhipicephalus microplus. The sequence goes on from NC_051170.1 coordinate 102,198,208, forward strand.
CTAAAACTAAGGAGGTGACACCCAGCGAGTATAATGTAGCAATTCTTTCTTGTCCGATAGTGCTCAATGTACATGCCAATGGCTGCTAATGGGGATCGCCGCGTGCACGTTGACTAAAAGCCGAATGCTCCTGTCTCTCATTCCCCATTAGCAGCCATTGGCATGTACATTGAGCACTATTTTATATTGTTAAACAACGCACAGAAGAAATCTCTCACCAGCACCACCTTGGAGGTCAAATGTTATACCTATTTCGGGTATGTGCCTCTGGTGTTTACGTACTACGAGAGACGCAGTGGCCACGCCATAAGAAGCTTCGCCCTGTTACTGGAATGGTATGAAGCCTTTGTGTTCTGTACATGCTGTAAATAAACTTTTTCTAAACAAGAAGCTTCGCCCCTAAAAAATCAACCAATGGAACCTGCTATCGCGACAAGGTACGAAAGTAAACAAGCCAGGTGAGGAAAACATGCAGTGGCGCATGCATTATCGTTGTCATCTGGTGTGTGTGACTAATTTGACACGTGTGTATTGCAAAGAGGTTTGAAAAATTTTTTAAACCTCCTTGGTCTATTGGCGCAGCTGCGTCATCTTGACGGAATCGTTTTCCACCGGCTCAGAATTGTGCTCGAGGTTGAAGTGCCCGTTGCGCACGCGCTTGTCTCATGCTCTATGCACGAACGCCTTTCATCACGTGCCAGGTTCTTCAAACTGCGAAATGACGTGCTCTATGTAATATCGCTGCATTGATGGTGATCGTAACTGAAGCGGCACTGCTAGAATTATTATTGAGCAAGAAAAAAGTCCCGTTTTTTAAGGATTTGTATTATACTTAACGATATCCTATTAGAAAGTCTTACTTTTTCCTAACGTGTTTCTTTATTTTTTTAATTTCGCCTGTATTACGTGCAGGTATTACGTAGTGATAACTTGATTATAATAAATTACACTGCTTTGAAAGAAAGCAGGAAAATTGCATTGTATTCCCCTGTGAAAACAACGTCTGGCACGTGATTCACTCGCATTCGCTGGAGGGATGAAACCCCCTTGCCTGCTCATACACACCTTTGCACACGACTCATAAAACTGGGTCCCACTTTAAAAATGTTGAATGTTCAAGGGCTGACGAGGTCGTGGCACAACACCATGCTGTAGCAAGTGTTCGAAGCAAGAAAAAAAATTCCGCTACAGCTATTAGTTACCATTACTTACCGGCTTACATCGCCTCCAAAATAAATTAACGACAACTTATGCAATGAGCCCCGCTGTTAAACATAATGACCGCCATGCGCTTTTATTTCGATTAAAAAAGACGATGAATGAAACGTTGGCGTTTACCTGAAACACAATGACAAGTACGGTGACGTGAAACGCACATGCGGTATCTACGGCAGCACAAGAATCGACGTCAATCTCGGATCACTTCTCCGTTCCTTGCTTTAACACATAACTGACGTGGTTACAGAAGACAGTCAATAAACGTGGCAGCGAAAGTTTCTAAAAACTACGAAAAATTCTAAGCGACCTCGTGAAATGTTAATAAGGCCTTTGTTTCGTTTTGTGAAATAAAAAAAATACTATTCTTTGATTTTAAAAACTACTTTATATGTGGCATAGGAAGGAAAATAGCAGGAAAAAAACGGCAGGGAGGTTAACCAGCCTATAGGCAGCCGGTTTGCTACCCTGCGCATGGGAGGGGGATGGTGAGAGGAAAGATAGAGGAGAGTAAAGTGGTAAATGTGGCATAGTTTACTTAAGTACCACCATAGGTACCATGCAGAAACGTCGCCTTTGAGAGATGTGTACACAGCCTCTTCGTAGACTCCGAGATGAGCGCGGTGGCTGTTGCTGTTTGAATAACCGCGGTATTTTGCTAAGCTTACGCGGAACATGTCTTCTGAAGTTTCATCCTCAAGTTTTCATTTCTCTATTTGAATATCAAGGACGTACTGCAAGACCATGGTTCTATGCGCGAAAATTATTGCCGTTGTTTGGGAACCACTTCCTTCGTACCGTGAAGGCAATACGGGCAATACGACCTCGTGGGAGGAGCTTATTATTATTTTAGGGGCGAAGCTCCTTAAGGCGTGGGTATGTCCATCCTTTGTATGTATGTAGTAGTACATAACCACTGGTGGCACATACCCGCTGTAGTATGTGCCACAGGGGATGCGAGATGGTAGAAAACACAGTTCAGTCTGTGTTTCTAGAAAACACAATTCAGCTCATTTTAGATTTTTTTATTTTACTGAACGCGCAAAGAAATATTGAAGTATAAAGTGCTGGTAGGATCCAGTCAACTTGAATGTGTGGCATCAGATCGTTAAGGTATGAAGATAAAACCAGCGATCTCATGGTTCTAGAAATTACTGCCAACCATGCATGAAGCAGGATGTTTGCTGGGGCGAAATAGCGTTCAGTGGTTATAGTGGAAACGTAGGAAAAACAAGTGACGTGGTTGTATATAGACACAAAGAGAACTTCACTTTGGCAAGCTTGATTAAACGAGACAAAAATGTTGGTTTGTGCAAACAATAAAATATATTTCGTTGTTTGAGTTAAAGCGCACTGCTTACTGTCAAAGTTTCGACGCTTTTTACGCAAGAGAAAACGACGCACAAAGTTACGCACATAATGTTTAAGTTGTTGGTAAATTAAATATGATAGGGCTTAAAATAAAAGCGCCCAGAACTAGTTTAATGGTAAGTTTATGTATTTTCTGTTTGAGCTACGATGAAACGTTCAAACAATCATGGTATATTATGCCACAAAATATTGCACACGATTCTCACTCGCTCTTATTGAGAGCCGGGAGCAGTTTGAGCAGGATTGAGAGCAGTTTCTTGTAAATAAACCTATCCAACTCCTCAGAAATTTCGTACACGATAAATCTTAGACACACAGTAGCACGTCATGTGCCGTGAAGGGACGATTCAGTAATATAAAAATATTGCAGCGCCCTTCCGTGCCGAAAGCATGATGTGACTATAGATCAATAGAAAACAACTGAAGTTCTTTCTGGGCGAGCTTGATCCTAGTTAAATGTAAGGTAAAAAGCAAATTAATTATCATTAAAGAGGCACCACACACAAAGGGGGCATTGGCGTGCACTTGAAATTGACCCGCGTCCTAGAGTTCAGTGGCACAATTCAATCGCACCTGTAAGACAAAACGCAGAATATATGACTGAATCCGCAAAAGTGTGCCGGCAGTTCTCAATAAAGGAAATTTATTGTTCAGTCTGGCGGCCCTCTGATCTAACGCATAGCATTGATTTACAAATACATTTGGCCCAACTCTCTGCCGGCTAGCTTTCCCATTTCATTACTAGGGGCACGATCCCGCAAAGTAATTATCATCTATTAGTTCAGCGCCGGTGTCGAGCAATATTGCCGTCTCTTCCCGTCCAATACTCCTAATGAGAGTTTTTTTTTCCTACCCATAGTTTTTCGGCGAGGAGTTCTAGCGCTGGCGTGCTGTGCCTTCGCAGAACTGATTTCTTCGGGACCTCTCACTTTTTCTTTTGTTTTGTCACTTATGCGACTGCTGATCGATATCATTGAGGCTTTAGCAAAGACCATTCAGTAATATTTTTTTTTCAGTGAACGCACTTAACTAGATTTGCTGAAATCTCAGCAAGGCGATTTGCATGTTAATGCACAGCGCGTAAATTTTTTCAATTGCAGATGAACTCGCTCACTACAAGATCTGGCCGAACTCGCAGATAGAGCCCTGGGAAGTAATATGTCATTATCACGATTTTAAGATATCTTTTCTGGCAGGCAACACTTGTAAATATCCCCCCCCCCCCCCATATGATGACAGTGCTTTAAAAGGCATGTCTCTGTTTTAGGTAGATAGCAAATTAATGGACCCTGCCAGTGAATTTTCGCCGTTGTCACCGTCACTCTCATGTACCGGGTATGTATATACACGTACGCATACGTGAATAAAGTACAAAGAAAAATAAATCGGAAGAAAAACATTCCGAAGCACACACAGGGTACGAAGACTGCGAAATCGCGTGCTGGAGACCCCTCGCTGTGCAGCGCGGTGCCTTACACAATTGAACCAGGGGCCATGCCTGTGCTTGTGTATTAACTGCGTGCTATTTACGTACTTCATTTACTGCAAGCGGTATAATCAGCTCTCGGAGGAACTTGAGCTTGTTTTCTACGACGCAACATTCTTACATTTGGTTTCAGGTTGAAGAGTACCCTTTATGCGCGCGTAGAAAAGTCACCCCTTTCTTTACCCACTCGTGGTGCGGATAGAAAAAAAATTACGAAACCTTCGCATTAGTAGTGGCCAGTCTGAAGGAAGTGCTTAGCTCGGCAGCCCTCTTTGCTTCTGCTCGGTTTCCTTTTTATTTCCCTTTCTACTTCTTTATTGTTCTCTTTTCCAGATTTTTTGTTAGTTTTTCCCTAATATTCAACTTTCTTTTTATTTTTTTCCTTTACTCTCTGTTTCCTTTTTCTCGTGCTTGCTTCATCTTTCAATTTATATGCCTCCATTGTGTCTTGTTTCCTCATCATTATTGTAGTAATATCCGCACTATATCATTATCCAGGTGCTAAAAGAACAAGGTGTAGGAGACATATGCGCGAGTAGGTAGTCAATAAGCTACAGTTAGCTGTGTTGTACGCAGTTTTGTCTGTCTCCGTTGATATCATCATGAAGGCCCTCGACGAACAAGAGGAAAAGGGATTCTGTTTGGGCTGAGCGCGCTCTGGATACGCTGCAGCTGGCTATCTATACGTGAGCTTGCCTGCGTGATACCATGCGACGGCTATACAGCATACTACAGCCTGGCCCCATAAAGTGCTCTCTCTCTCTCTCTCTCTCTCTCTCTCTCTCTATATATATATATATATATATATATATATATATATATATATATATATATATATATATATATATATATATATATATATCGGGCATGCTTCGCGTCATATATATGGAACAGCGTGGCAGAATGCGCAAAAGGCTCACTCCCACGCGCTGCTGTTTAAAAGGAAGAGAAACGTCTAAGAGCGACGGGTCCTGCATAGTCGACACTTGCAGCTAGTCGCTCAAACCGAAAGCACTGCGACAGTTCGCGCTCGCCCGTTCTTTTCGAACCTCCTCCTTCGTGCTCCAACGGCGTGCTCGAGATATCGAGCTGCTAGTTTTTCATCATGTGCCATTCCAATTTCTTTCACTCGCATTCTTTGCTCCGGCCTTGCGGTGATCGAAACAGTGACTCTTTCTTTAAATATTGAGCTTATTCGATGATGATGATGATGATGATGATGATGATGATGAAAACATTCTATTATGAAGCTTCAAGGATAAATCCGCGAAGTTCCACCCCTACCCTTTCCCATGCCACGACTAATGCGCGTACGCCATTGGACGAGCAGGTAAGTGGGGTCAAGTTGGGCTGAAATGAAAAGCAGCAGCTTACTTCTAAGCGCTAGACACGGCGGATGGCGCTTCCTGCATTCAGGCTAGCTTTTCGCCGTGCATATAGAAATACTTATGTATGCAGCGATGAGATCGCCCTTGAGCTATTCGCTGGGGAACAATTTCTCGCTTAACCCTAGTCTCGGAGACGACATACAGAGTGCACTTTGTTTCATGTATTTTTTTTCTTTTTCTGTCGAGTCGTCACAGGATATCCACCTCTTTTTAGGACTAACAGTCGTGCGTCCATCGGGTTTTGTTACCAGCCTAAAGATATCGGCAATGCACCGTGCGTGCAGTTAGGAAAATTTGGTGGACCACTATAGAATACGCATTATGTGTGTGTAATAGAATAATGCCTAAAGGCAACGAAATGAGCCACGTTTTTCAGACACGCGCTGTGGTTTGAAAGTAATCTCTACATTCACATTGAGGTTTGATGGGAACAAGCGGTGAAATACCGGTGCACCTAATTTCCAATACGCTGTTTCCTGTGACCACTTGTAATTCGTCGCGCAAAAAGCTTCCGCAACGTCTACGTCGCGCAAAAAGCAAGAAGCTTCGGAAGCCCAGGACGCACGAAGATGGCAAAATGCATAGTGTGACTAGATTAAACACTTCCAACATTGGATTTCAATCTCAAAAAGATGAGCCCATTTTTATCAACGACCACCTCACTCCAAAAAAAAAACGACTGTTCGCGCAGGCTCTGACCCTAAAGAAAGAAAAAAACTGGAAGTACCTCTGGACAGACAACGGTATTATCAAGGCTAGGAAAACCGACAACAGTAAAGTGCACCGCATCGCTGACACGGATGACCTAACAATCATATCGTAGGCCTGCCGACTGATTAAGGAACACTTTTGGTTTCATTATGGCTTCTAATATGCTCTCTTGCGCTGAAGCAAAACATCTTCTTGAGCAAACACCCGCATTCTCGCTCGTGCATTTTAACACTCGTAGCCTTCGAGGGCATTATGACGACCTTGTAGCCTTCCTTTCCATTGTCGAACACTCATTTTCCGTAATTTGCCTATCAGAAACGTGGCTGTCGGCAGACGAAGGGCATCTGTATGCTTTGCCAGGCTATGAATCCGAATATTGTCACCGTGTCACAAATCGTGGTGGCGGATCTGCAGTCCTAATAACTTCATCAATACCATACAAACGCCGTCAGGATCTGTTTTTTGACATTAATTGTGAGTCTGTTTGGCTTGAAGTAGAATCTTCTGCTCTGCCATTGAACAATCGTCATACAGTCATTGCATCCATCTACCGTTCTCCCTCATCCTCGAATTCCGAGTTTTGCGTGCAGCTTGAAAGAATCCTTGCTACTCTAACCCTGGAAAACAAAAACATTATTATTTGCGGTGACGTAAACATAAATATCCTTGATACTAACACTCCAGTTTGCTTGGAATATGTTCGCTGTTTTCTTAGTTTTGGCCTACAATCTCTGATTCACTCCCCGACTAGATGTGATATGAATGGGTCTAACACATTAATCGACCATGTACTGTCAAATATCTTTGCTGATTCGAAGTCCGGGGTTATTGACTATTTATTCACCGACCACTATCCTGTATTTTTCTGTCTTGATGCCTGTATTCCCATAAAAAATAAGCATAATACCAAGACAGTATTCAACTCAGCGGAATTTGTTGAGATAGTGCGTGATGCTAACTGGGACTTTGTAGCACAAGAAGAATGTGGCGAGGAAGCGTTTAATGAATTTTCGGCAAAAATAAGCGCATTCATTGCACAATGCACAACCACAAGTACCGTCATACATTGGTTTCGCACGCCTAGAAACCCATGGATAACACCTGGTCTCTTGCATTCCATATCTAAAAAGGAAAACATGCGAAGAAAATTAAAATCTCAGCCTTCAAACAGCTCTCTAAAACGCGCTTAAAAAGATATTCAAATCTACTTTCAATGCTGCTCAAGAGGGCCAAACGCGAGTATTATGAAAAACAAATAGATAAGAACGGTAATGATACCAGGAAAAGCTGGCAGCTAATAAAAAAATTCTTGAACAGCAGCGAGACTACATGCTTATCAAAATAACGGTTGACGGACGTTCCCTTACCGAGCCACTCGATATCGCTAATGCTTTCAGTGATACTTTTGCATCAAATTCCCCCGATTCACTAGTTGACCTTCATTTTCCCATTCTATCTCGTTCACCTCAGTCTTTTTATTTACGTCCTACATCTGCAGACGAAGTCTTTCAAATCATGTCATCTCTTAAAACCAAAGGGCCAGGCTTAGATTCCATTCACCCGTCTAAGATAAAGCTCGTGGCACGTGAACTGTCTCCTATTTTAGCTGAAATAATTAACAAATTGTTCAAAGCAGGTGCATTTCCTGATGCTTTAAAGGTAGGAAAGATAACACCTGTTTTCAAAAAGGGCGATCGTTTGTCAACTAATAATTACCGTCCGATTTGTGTACTTCCTTTCTTTAGCAAAGTAATTGAAAAGCTTTTTTACTTGCGTTTGATGTGCTATCTGCTTAAATTTAACCTACTCTCTCCCCACCAATTCGGTTTTCGACCTGACTACTCGACAGAGCTCGCCTTGCTCAGCTTTACTGACCGAATTAAACAAGCCATAGACAATGGATTACTTACTGGGGCAGTTTTTATTGATCTCACGAAGGCTTTCGACACAATTAACCACCGGATCCTTCTGTGTAAACTTGAATCTTTCGGAATTGTGGGTCCCGCTTTGCAGTTGATTCGCAATTACTTAACAAATCGCTCACGTAGTTTATGTCAATAACATTGCGTCATCTGCTAAGCCAGTTACCATGGGCGTCCCTCAAGGTTCAATCTTAGGCCCTCTTCTATTCCTACTTTTTATTAACGACCTACCTAGTTCCCTTAATCATACTAACTGTCTTCTTTACGCCGATGACACTACTATTTTTACATCCCAGAAAACACTGCTGAACTTGAAAGTAGCTTAAACTCCGATCTCTGTAATATTTATCAATGGTGTGTTAACAATCATCTTTATATGAATCCCTCTAAAACTACATTTGTGGTGTTTTCATCCGCACAGAACACATTTCCCTCACCAGTTTCCGTATCTCTTAACAACCATATTATTTCCGTATCGGATCATGTGAAGTTCTTAGGCGTAATACTAGACAAGCATTTAAAATATAACTATCATGTACTCTCAATATTAAAAAAAGCTTCTTTTGGCATTCATGTTCTCATTAAAGCCCGCCCATATTTTCAGTCACGCATTATTTTATCATTATACTATGCATATATTCATAGCCATCTTTCCTATTGCATTTCATCCTGGGGTAATACATATGCCAGTCACCTGGAGCCCCTTCTACATCTTCAGAAACGGGCACTACGTCTGATCGCCTTCGCTCCATTTCAATCGCCTTCTACGCCACTCTTTATTTATTTTTCCGTGCTTCCAATTAATCTTTTGTTCACTCTAAAGTTAGCTATATTGATGTACCGCCTCATTTATCATGGTCTATGTGTTTCAGGGCTATCCACACAACATCTTGTCAATACTAATAACACCAGGTTTTCAGCCTGTCACAATTTCGTTCTCCCTAAAGTGCGTAGCAATTATGGAAAACTAACTCTTAAATTTACAGGTGTATCCGTATGGAACAACATACCACTTGAAATAAAGTTATGTCCCACATTCTATTCGTTTCGCAAAATGTTTAAAGAGTACCTAATCACAAAACGTGTTTTCTAAACTCTGCCGTCGTGCCTTACTCCTAATTTTAGTATTTCTTTTACTAACTATACCACTTGCTGTTGCACAGAACTTTTCTTGCCTTGTTATTACAAAATTTTAACCATTCTTTGTTTAAATCGTACAAAGTGTTTTTCACTGCTTGCTGCATTGTTATCGCAATTTACTTATTCTCTAACGGAGGTCCCCCCGACAGTTTTCTAACTTCGGGACCTCCTCTGTACTGTAAAATTTTATTCACGTAACGTATGCATTCCTGAAATAAAGTTTGATTGATTGATTGATTGATTGAGATTAAGTCTTTCGCACGTGTATTGAAAAATGCCCCCCCCCCTCCCCGAAGGGAATTGTGAGGAAAAAGTAATCATAGACTGATGAAGCGAGAATACTAACTTACCATAAATTTAGCAGTCTTTGAACTCTTCCTTGCTGCTCGAGTTTTACAGTTTGCTTGAAAAGTATTGTTTCATGTAAGCAATCCACACAGGCTTTCTATTGATACCAAAAATTTGAAATTGCATATTTTCTTCGACATGGTTCCACTGCAGACAAATTGCCTATTGCATTATGAGCGCGTTTCAAATAATCACAATGACTTGAAACTGAACTCTGTGCTACACAGTTTGAGGAATGAGTGCAAGGAAATTCTTGATGGTGTAAACACACGAAGCCTTGAATCGCCACCGAACAGAAGAAATGCCGCAACTCTATCAAATCGCACGCATTGAGCTGAGTGATAGATTGGCCATCCATTTTTCTCCATCGCAAACATGAAATAGTGCTTTCTTCAAGGTATGAAACCTTTAGAATTGCTGCGTATGACCGACGCACACGTGAAACCGCTGAAGGAACAGCGTTATTTTTTGGTAAGCTCAAGAAACTAGAAGAACCCGCAAGCCGCGAAGAAAATAAAAAAAAACAGATCTCGTGTGATCCGGACAGTAGCGTTGCAAGAGATACCAACACTGTATGCAGCGCCAGCTCATACCCCGCACCATCAATTTCGACTTTGCAGGAAACGCACTTCCACGTCAAAACAGACTACGCCGCGACTCCGGAAATAGATTCTACGCGAGAAGAGATTGGCAGCCGAAGAAACAAGCGATGGAAAAATTTTTAAAACTTATAAAACAATTCCCAGAGGCGTCATTCTTCGGTGTAAACAAGTGCACAGACAAATGCCGAAAGTGGTGGCTTCACCTTGCCCGGCCTCTAATGAATTTTGGCTGCTCACACCCTAAAGGTTTCGAAGCCGCGAAAGCTCGACTGGAGCATTCCGGTAAAATCAACAGTGTCTCTCCAACAGTCTCATGTTCGTGTGTATTTCCGCGCTACATAAACGCTGTTTAAGCGTCTCCCTAAGTTTACTTTTGTAGAAAGCACTGGCAACATGGCGGCGTCGTGCATAAATTCAGCCATGTCTAGCTACAGAAATGAGCAGGACAGAAGGGAGAGCTTGGAACAGGCGAAGAGGAGATCAGCGGCCGCACAGTGAAGGCGACGGTTATTGTTAGCGGAACAACCGCGTAATAATGTTTATATTTATGGCGAAAATTGTCCTGAATATACAGCAAGTTCTACGTACCAAGTAAGTCTCTGCTATGTTCTTGAAACACAGCGGTTACTTTCGTCAAGTACAGTATACCACCACGCCAACGTTTGAGTCGCTTTAATCTCTCTCTCTATTTCTCTATTTATGCCATATAAGCTATATAACTGAAAATCAATGATCTAGCTACTCTACAGTAGCATCACAATCCGGTATTTATGCCTCGATGGTCGTCGTCGAGATAAAATATGAAAAAAACAAGAAATTCGATTGCGATAGTAAGTACTTCAACTGCTCGGTGCATACTTGCTATTGTGTGATGTTACTGGAAATGTTTAAATTGTGTTATATTACAGTGTAAACGATAAAACCGGAAGGGGGTTGTGTGAGCGAAACTTTCGCATATGACTGCATAATGTGTACTGGGTAGCATGTTGTAAACCACGAGCAATTATGCGCGTGATATGCTTTCAAAACTTCCTCTAGTATACGCACCCCCTATACGTGGTAAGAAAGGAGAGAGTTAGCGCTTAAAGCGCGCATCAAGAGCCTCCAATTCCGCTCGTAGCTGGCGGATTCTAAATATTTTTGCCCCGTTGCTCCGCCACAAGCCAGGCTCTCTATGTTTCCAACTGAAAACTTGCATCAAACTTGGATTTGGCAAGGTATTCACACGTAGTACTAGCCGTTGCGGAACGCATGCTCTGAGGCATGAAAAAGAGCCGACGGGGTTGAGAGTCAGGTGTTTACACAAAGAAATAGAGCCGTGGGGGTGTCGTGCATGCATAGGCTGTCACACAACTTAAAAAGAAAACATCGCACAGCATTCCCACATCGAGATGACATTTCCAGTCCCTGAGAAGCTCTGCGGGTTGTGCGGAGCAATCAGCGCTTTCCATGGGAACATGGACAAGTGCGTAACAAAGCCCCACTTTTGCGGCAAGGCATGCAAAACGAACGGGCAGGTGCCTTATTGTCCGTTCTCGAGAACACCAGCAGAGCCTGTCGGCGGTCACATGGAGTCATCTAACGATGTACCGCCATGATAGTGTGCTGCTCCCCGCTTTTCGAAGGATGTGCCGTCACAGCTGCAGGCACGGTGAATGAGAGAGAAAGAAGGAATGTAGGAAAAGTAGGGAGGTTAACTAAACTATGCGTCCAGTTTGCTACCCTAGTTCGAGAAACTCTAGAGGCAGCTGAAATTCAAAGACTTGGTGAGAAATGTGTCAGCAGGCCTTCGCTTTCTCTCTTCAATAAGGAAGTATGCTACCTGTAACCCGTGCCTTCTGAATAGCTTGCTTTTACTCCGTTTTTATATTTTATCTTTGTTTTTTTGTTTTTTATCTTTATCTTGTGTAGATGTCATCGCTTGTCTGGTTTGATTGTGTTTGTCAGCCGGTTTTAGGAATAATTTCGTTTATTTATTTTTACTTTCGTGTAGCATATCAGGGGAAGGCTTGACTGCGTAGCCGCCTTTAGCTTGAGCGTCTGCTTCGGCTGCATGTTGTCACTGAGGTTTTTTCAGCGCTCGTCTTATGTGTTAGTTCTCATGGCGTTCAGCTCAACCAAAACTTGACTTGGTATTTCTTTTCTTTCATGCAGCCGCGTAGTGGTCGGCTGTTATGTATCAAAATCATGTATCAACTGGCTCTTCAAGATAACATTTTGCAATTTCTTTCATCACTATTTGGCATCAAATTATCGTTCCGTTGCTTTGAGGCGTGCCATAAAAGCGTCGTGTGTTCAACGTAATAAATTAGTTCGGAGTTCAACGCTCTATGTGTGCCATGTTCACTATCTTTTCACTGCGAATTTCTATGCGCACGTTGTATTCAGAGCACTAGTCCTAAATATTGCGGAGAATGCGGCTCCGTAGTACTACGCAGGAATTTTTTGTTTATTTTTTTGTTTCCATTTTTTCAAGTTGAAAGCCAGGGGTGCTGGTTATAGATAGATTGCACCCATTCATAAAGCTGCTCTTTTATTCACACTGCTTGCTCTTTCGAACGAGGGCGGGAAAGAGAGAAAACCTTGAGAGAAAGCAAATATTTTGTAACGTTTTATGCTGCCTGATTTTCGATATCTAGAGTGTTCAGAATAGTTTAGTTCAGTTCAGTGTAGCCGTGGATTTTTTTTATGCATTGATGTTAAAGCATCGCCGTGTTCGAAAACAGTTCGATATAATTGATAACTCGATTTGCCCGACTTCGTTATGGTCAGGCTCAACTGTGTACGGTTACAACTATAATTCAAGAAAAGTTGAGTGCCTGGCGCAACACATCGGCACCAACCTCTAATACATATAATAAAAACAATAAAACCGGTTGCCCGTGTGTGCAATATCAGTAGGCAGTGGGGCTGCCAAGCAATCGCCATCACATGGCGAACGAGATTGTGTTTTTTTTCTTTATCGTTCGTCACCTACTTTTCTTAATTTCTTTCATCTATCTTTATTTATATCTGTTTTGCCCTCTCTCTTCCTTTTTCTCTTGCTCGCCCTTTTTCCTCTTTCCTTGCTTCCTCCTCACCCTCACTTCTTACCGCCTTCTTGCCATGACTATACAATGCATGACTATGCTATGCTAGCAACTGCTTGGCACGAAGCCATTTACTGTGGCGCATACTCACCGAGTCTTGTGCGTAGATTAACTCCAGGTTTCTATTCCTTACGAGGTTTGTATTATTATGTCTCGTGGGCCTCCCGAGGCTCATAAGAGGTGCCAATAAGCAACACACCAACACCGGAGCAGGGGGAGGCTCGAAGCGGGAATAGCTCGTTCGGATCAGCACAGGTCGCAGGATGGCAAATGCCATAGAAGTCCTGAGCTGAGGGCTGCCCCTTCTTCCCGAATAATTTTTTTGTATGAGTAATGTTTTTCACTAATTCGAGCAGAAACAGCTTCGTTGTTAAAGTAGTATAGAATACCTTGCCACTTCTTCATTCCTTCTTCTTGACGCCACTGCTTGAACCTTGCATTCCTATTTTTTTCTTGTACTGTGTGGACATCTTTATTTGTATCATTCCTTAAGCAGCCGCGGTTTTTGATGGATTCGAGTCATGTCGGAAACTACTGAGCTTCGATGCACCGCAGAGGGATACAAGACGCCGTCGGTCTCCCAGCGTTGCTAGTTTTGACAGCAGATGCCCACTCCTCGACAAAACACCACGGCCAGACTCGACTCCTTCTCCGGCGCTCCATCTCCGGCGGTCCCCTTACGGCCTTCGCATATGGGCGTTTTGCTGCCTGCCGCCGCAAGTTCGGGGTGGCGCTGCTAGACCACTGTTGCTCCGCCGCCTCCAAGCGCGTTCACGGGCGCAGTGTGCGCGCCACAGCGCTATGGCCATCATAACAGCGCTGAGTACGAGGAACAGAACCAACTGCGGCGCCTGAATTCTTGAAGATGAACGTTTTATCCACGCAATACAGCTCGGTCGTTGCATGTGATGAGGTTAAAATGGTATAGTCGACCTCTGAGAGCACCGCTTACTCAGTCGCAACCATTCCGGCAACTTTCCCGGATTTTCGCACACGCGTGTTGTCACAAGCAACAGTAATCCATTACAGCGCACAAAATTCAGAGAGAAAAAGCAATATTTATTTTGTCGTAAAGTGGACTAGAACTTAAATAAAAAACAATTTCTGTGCGAGGTGAGCACAAATACCTTTTTCTTTCAAACCCACGCTAGGAATACAAATTAGCACAAACACAAATGCATGGTACAAATAAAGCAAACCTCCATGACATACTCATCACAGTCTGAAATAATTTCTAGACGGCTTGTGCACATACACAAGGGGTTTTTCATTTCTATCACTCACCATCTTGGTGTAGTTAACGAGAAGTCTGATGAACTTGTCCGCAATTAAACGAGCTGTGCGCCTTGCGTGGCTGCTGTCTACACCCTCTGGGCAGAGGACGATGGGTGATTGTTCGAGGTGTGGGGTAACCAGAAGTTGCAGCACTTCATGCACTTTTGTACGCGGAAGTTTGCTAGCAGCTTTTTCAAAGTTACAATGTTGTCCAACAGTGTCAAAAACATACGGTTTGGGTAGTGGAGTGCACTTTTGTCCTGGCTGTGCAACAGAACATACAAAGGATCAGCTTTGTTCGTTGTCGTCAGCATCGTAACACAAGAATCACACTCAAACTCACTGACGAGCTTCACGATATATCCACTCCCCGTAGGTAGACGGCGATGACTCCGCTTTCCGTTTCGTCGGCTGTCGAGGAGCCGAGGTGGCCGAGGGGCCACGCGCTGCAGGTTCTTTACGCGGCCTCTTCGTAGCCGGGACCATATACGAAGGATACTGATCTAAGACCGTGGGCACGGCTCCTGGACGCAGTTTCCGGATACGATATCCGGGAACATAGTCATTTTCCGTGAAGTGTTTGCTGCACACTACAGTCGATGCGGACTTGTCATTGATGACGAGGTTTTCACGTGAAACATTTTTCCTCCACTTCGAACACAGTTCCTCATCGCTAGGAAATTGGTGGTACGACACACCCGGTGTCTTCCCTTGCTGTGACTTACACAGCGGCACGCAACAATAAACCATGGCTACGCTAGTGCAGTTAGCGTGCCTGAGCGTGTCTGGTGCATTGTTTACCCGAGGTCATCGAACGCAGTCAAGAAAAGTCGCAGTCGGCGACGCGGGGAGCCGGCGGAGCTTACAGTGAGGTGGTGCTGCCCTCTACGCGTCAGAAAAAAATATATGCGCGGCGCCGGTATTGAGAAGGCCGTAAGGAGCGTGCGGAAGGAGCGTCGAGTCCGGCCGTGTTTTAACAGAATCGCTCCAGTGAAAGCTCAACGCCAGCCAAGACGTGCAATGCTCCCCACCGCAAGATAATGGCGCTTGAGAGAGTGTCACTCCCCTTCTTTCCGCGGAGCAAAGTATACGCGTGGAAGATCATAGCGCGCACCGCAGTGTCGTGACGATGTGGCGACGCGCGCTCAAAGCGCCATGTTGCTGATAATGCTGAAAACACGATGCCCCCTCCCGAGATGCCCGTAAACAGCGGTAAGTAGCAGATATAAATAGCTAAATAGCTTGACGTTTGAATGTTGAAGGAGGGGCTCCTGGGTGGCTCAGTGGCTAACGCCTCGCAATAATGAGTGAGAGGTCCCACATTCGACTCGGCGCGCCGTAGTCTTTTCTCGATTATTCTTCTCTCTTGCGTTTATATATACATAGATACGTATACATATACGGTGACTGTGACGCCAACGCTGGTGACAAAATCCAGCGGAGAGTGTTCATATATCGCAATAAATAAACGAATAAATAAAGGAAGAAAGAAACAAGGAATAAAAAAGAAGAAAAGTGTTGAAGAAAATAAGAAAGAAAGGAATCAAGAAAAAAATGAATAAAGAAAGAACGAATGAAGAAAGGGATTGAATGAAAACGATGAGATTAAAAAAGAAATAAGAAAGGGAATAAAGAAAGCAAGAAAAAATATTAAAAAAAGATAATAAAGTAAGGAAAAAATAACGATAGCTGTAAAAAAGAAAAAAAAGTATAGAATAACGAGATAAACCAATATAGCAATAAAGAAATTAAAGAATAAAGAAGCGAGGAAAGACGGAAGGGAAGGAATAAGGAAAGTAAGGAAGGTATAAAGAACGAAAGAAATATGAAAAAATGGAGGAAGAAGGAAAAAAGAAGAGAAAAAGAAAGACTGTAAAAAAGAAAGAAATCGAGGAATAAAGAAATAAAAGAAGGAATAAAGGAATGGAAAAGAAGGAAGCAAAAGAAAGAAAGAAGGAAAGAAGAGGAAGGAAATAAAGAATAAAAGAAGGGAAATGGTAGAAATAAGGGAAAAACAAGATAACCAGTCGTCAGCCACATGTGTGGTAGCTGGAACCATGCATGTAGAGCCATGTTGCGACGTATCTGTTCACTCATTTGTGATGAAGTGTCGTCGTTTTGTCGCCCTGTGTGTAATACTAAGCGTCAAATACCTGCCCTAACGTAGAAGTCGTGAAACTAAGTGCATAGATCAGGTTGTATGAGACCAAGTAGTTCGGGATCTCTGTGAGACGAGCGAAATAGAGTTGATCTATAAGGAATAGGACGATACAGACGGTCAAGGGCTGCGTCAGGAGAACTTTAAGAAAAAAATTGGCCGCGGATCTGCATGGTAGACTGCAAATGCCGTCGAAAGACGATAGTCTTGCATCTGGAGAGAGTGAAGAAAACATTTATTTTTATGTTCTGCGCACGAAAATCGGTGAATGGTATTCTGGAGGCGCTGCGTTAGAGTGCCTCGAGCGTGAAGCGGAGACGAACGAGCGCATGGAGGCACGTTAGCTATGAGCGCCATCTGGAAGTTATCTTTAAAAAACAAAGGAAGGCCTGCGCGCCTGCGGAGAAAGATGCGTACCATTCTCGGAGGTGATAAGGTGTAGAACGCGAAGCGACGAGAAGGTGCCACAACCGTGTCGTTTTAGCAAAGGGTTTGTAACACTTGCCTTTTTGAGCACCACGTCACACTGTCAGCGCAGCGTAATTAACGCTACGGTCCTTAGAATCACTCGTGTGTGCCTCCTCTAGTATAAAGTCACATATACAAAACGTCGACGTGTTGTTATGGTACCTCAGATATGCGCAATGATTGATTTTTAATTGACAATCGCACAAGTATGAATGCTGGACCTGGAGCAACATTGGTGGGCGCTGCGGATGGGGTCTGCCATTTGAAGTATCGTTAAGGGCGGAGAAACAGACAATTGTACAGACAGACCAAAATTTTTTTTGTCGAATGCCTCTAAGAAAGACTATCGTCTTTAGAACTTACATGATTTAATGGGGCGGAGGATGCTGGGAATTGTACGACTATGTCGTCCGTTACTATGTGTTATTTTCTGTATAAAATAATGCATAGTCACAAGTGACATGAGCTTTATTCTTCTTCCTTATTTGTTTTACAGCTAAAGCTTTTATGAGATCACTTTTCGGCTCATGCGCACTTGTTGTTGTCCGCCGCCGCCACCGCCACAGTTACACAGTGGTTCTTGAGCCCGGGTCCACTGTATCCCAGCCCAATATTCTACCGCTGAGTTACGCCGGTGCCTGTAACTTGTTGTCAAAGTTGCCTTAGGCGGGCATGACCTAGCACCAATGACACAGTGGGGCTTGAACCCGGGTCCTTTGGGTGCCAGCCCAGTATTCTGCCACTGAGCTACAGCGGTGCTTGTGACTTGTTGTCAAACTTACCTTAGGCAGGCTTGATGTCGGGAAAGCAATTGCGTTAATATAACTTATAAAGCGTTTTACAACAGCAAAAAACAACCAGTCATCGCACAATGCGAATAGCGTAACGAGTGGGCCGTCCAGTGCTCCAAACCATCACAAAAGCTTGTTTTTGTTCCCCTATTAACTGTGGTGCATATCCACTTCAGCCATAATTCCTCATCGTCGTCAGCCACTGCATGGACAATTGGCACAAAATTCCTTGCAAGTGTTAATCAAATGCCACGCTTCTCAGAAGAATGACGAAAGATAGCATAGCTAATGCCGGTATACTCCCAAAAGTTTATTATAATGGCCTAGTGGGTACCAAGGCAGTGTGCTTGCAGTAGTTGACCAATGAGTGTTTTGAAAAGGCTCTGAAAAATCGCTCTTCTAGCTTTCGCTGGGACTGTGCTGTGCCTACCGCGTAGGCCTGGCGTTCTTATTTAAAAATATCACGAACTACATTTTCGAAACCCAGACAGATTAGGTTTACATATTTACGTAATATTTAGATATCACGAACTGCATTTTCGAAACCCAGACACATTAGATTTACGTACTTGCGTAATATTTCCAGAATGCCATTTTTTTCTTTAAAGTAAAGTGTAATGTCGGAGGTAACCATTCTCCAGGGCTCATATCATGGAGTGTACAAATAGAATACATGTCGTAGGTGTTACACGTGCTGGTCTACAGAGAAGAGCAAACCAGGACGACATTGAGCACGAATGCAACAATAAGAAAACTCATCACATTACATGTGCGCCTGAAATGGAGATGAAAGAGATTAGCTAGTTGCGCAACCAATGTTCGGGTCTTCCAGACCCTTATTTATTTAGAAAAGAACAGTAAAGAATGAGTTCTCATTCGTGCATACCATATCATAATTATTTCATGACATTTCTCGTTCGCCTGAGGGAATTTCTGAAACTGCGTAATCTGCAAAGGATGTAAGGCGAGATGAGTTATTATAGTACGGAGCCCGGAGCATTCTAATCTGAGATCTGTGATTGAGACGTGCCTATTGGGTTTTTTATAAGCAAACACTGGCATATCCCCTTCTATACACATTTTGTAGTATTTAAGCATGTTTTTTGTCTTCTAGACTACCTTCACCCTTTTTTTTCTGATGCCTCTATACTCATTGCCTTTTCTTTTTGTTCGATTGTATGCTGCTGCGTGATTTGCTCGTGCTTGAGACGTATATAATTTGTGGATATATCAGTGAAACGACTTGATTCATTATTACAAAAAAACGGAGATAGGACTAGCGAGGTTCATTTAAAACTAGTCCATTGTTCTCTGATTTACTAGCAGGTGAGACATTCCCTTTGGCCAACAAAGGGTATAAGCGGAAACCTCGTTCCTCCGTGCCCACATTCGTTCGTGCCGTAATTGTGTACGTCACTATAATAGTGCTAATTTGCGCTGCGTTTTTGTGTACTTGCTAATGCTACTCAGGTTCTCGCATAGAATCCGACGTCGTCACACTAATCGAATCTGTAGGATCCCTAAGTCGATATACCCTATGCTTAGGTCCATGAATGGTCAAGTGTGTGATGACCAGAGGTGGCCAGACAACGCGTACATCTTCCTATGCAGCTTGAACATTCAGAGTGACGGTGTCTCAACAGGTTCTTGAACATTTTAACAGCAGAGCTCTTTGGGTCGGAGTCTGCTTTGTGTTGAAGACATACAAAATGATCGTTATCATGAGCCGCGAATCGCCGAATCATCGCGCGAGCTCTCTGTTTGGATGTTTAACAAGGGAAGCTACAGCTAGCTGCCCCTAATCAGTGTTCCCCGCCCCTGTGTTGACTTGTTATGACGATATGTGGGTTTGACGTCCCAAAACCCCCACATGATTATGAGAGACGCCGTAGTGGAGGGCTCCGAAAATTTCGACCACCTGAAGTTTTTTAACGTACACCCGAATCTGAGCACACGGGCCTACAGCATTTTCGTGCTGACGTGTTAGTTTTCAGTGTACCAGTGTGGGGAAACAGAGGCGTCTGCCCAGTTTTTGTTGCACATACGCTCTATAAGAGCTTTATAGCAGGGCTGTTGTGTTGGAGCTTTCCATGTAGGCCTCGATAAAAAAAGAATAGAAGGAGACAAAGTAAAAAAAGAAGAAAAATATATAAGCATAGTATAGAATAGTACAGTAAGGAGTGCAAAAGAGACAGGTGAATGGGCAAAAGTACATTGCCCACTCAGGACGACATAGGTGCCCACCAGCTCTGCCGTGACTCAGCCTTGCGCTACGTAGAAGCTGTGCTAACTTTTTGAGTCAATCGAACTTACAGCTGACGATTTGCGCGAACTTGTAATCTATTCAAAGCTGTCGTATCAGGGGGTTAGTAGTAATAGATGTAAAATAGGAAAGACGTTCATTTCTGCTATAGTCATGAGGGCCACGGTGCAATGTAGTAAGGGGAAGGGCAGATAAGAGTATGTCCACGACACCGGGCGCTATAACGTGGTACTTCCCTGCCCCCTACAAAAAGCTGTGGGCGTGTGGCTTCACTGGAAAACAAACCTAGTGCGAACCATGTGACCACCGTTGCGATGGACACTTGGTTAGAGTGAAGAAGGACGAATAAATGTGTATTGTAAAAAACAACAAGAAGGTGTTCCGTCTAAGCCGTAGGTAAGTGGCTCTCTTCTTAGTCCAGAAAGCCGCTGGCTCACTCGACCATGAGCACAGCGGCCCCCGCTTTATCCATCACGCTTTCCTTAGTTCTGTGCCGCCACATTGCCTTTCTTGTTTCTTCAAAGTTAGAAAACAAGCGATGCTGGAACAGAAGCTCCCGCGACTATCCAGTGATAGACGCTTAGCAAGAATTTTCCCATGTTCATCGAAAAGGAGCACAGGTAACAAGCAGCACTTAGTAATCCGAGCTAAGTAAAGCACCACTTTGTGAAGCACCGACGACTTTGTACGGTTGTCATGATGAAAGCAAATCGGCTGAGCAAGATCGATCCATGTTCGGATGTGTCATATAATAATTTGAGGGTTTGGCGTGCCGAAACCACCATGTGATTATAAGACGCCTTTGTGCGGGAGCTCCGTAAGTTTTCAACACCTGTGATTTTTAATGTCTACCTAAATCCAAGCACAGGGCCTCAAGCATTTTCGCCTCCGCGGAATCGGCTGTCGCCACGGCCGGGTTTCGTCCCGCGACCTAAATGTGTCATAGCCGTACTTCAGCTCAAAAACACATCATTTTTATCCGATGTCTAATTACTGATAGTGATAATGTTCTTTTTGCCGCAATGATGGGCCTATTATCACTGTTCCCCTGGAAAGTAATGCATCAGGTCGAGTATTGATAACATCATCTCTAATAAATTTGCCAAGACTCGCAGGCTCTTTAAGAAAATGGGGTGCGACATGCGGACCCGCTGAGCAGCATCAGTCTTGCAAATTTCGCATAGTAAGCTCGTAGCTTGTGCGAAAAAATTGACAATTCGCGATTTGCGGTAAGGTAACGTCTATTGTGCCCATGGTAAGATGTCGGAGGTCCGACTTCACTTTCCGGGCATAATTTCCATTCCAGGCGTAATCGTCCAGTTCGATTCTATATATAGCCTGACTTATATAGCCTGACTCAGTGGCGCACTGATTTAGCATCCCCTTACAATTTTCGATGGCGCCAATCGACTTGGCGCGAGAGAGCCGGTGCTGCACGACAAAACATCAGCTGTGTCCTGGCTGCGCTGTTCATGACGGATGTTCAAATCAACCCCGTTGCTTGTTGAGAACGCATTTCCTTTCGAATAGTGTGGACGTTACAGTAGCGACGAGTCAGTGGATTCCAAGCTCACGTCATTCCACACGTTGCCGGGTGTTTATGAGATATCCATCGAATCACCTCCTTGTATGCTGAGACCGACTTCACAAAACTCTCCTTTCGTTAGTGGTCTTTGCTGTAGACGAGCAAGCTGCACTAAGCCTATATGTCTGACGGTAGTGTTGGCTGAAATGTTCTCTTTCAAACGTGTCGAACGAAATGTCTGTTGTTATTTTACTTTTTTTTTTCTCTGCGTGTGCGTGCGTGCGTGTGTGTGTGCGCGCGCGTGCGCATGCGATCGCTGTTCCGCCGCGTTGTGCACCGCCCTTTCACCCGCCTGTCCTGCTCTCCTAAAGGATTCCCATGTTTCCCAAATTCCCTGAAAGGACAGCCCAAAAAGGCGTCCGGGCTTCGTATAGCCACCTGCATATCCTCCAAAGCTGATATTCACTTGAAGCGAGCAACGTCCTTCTCCTTGGGCTGGCAGACCGTGTTCGATAATATCATGACGCACTACGTTTCCCCTGATTGGAACTGACACGTTTTATTAATTAGTGCCGTTGTGTTTACAGCCTCTTTCTCCCACCTTATACACCTTTCATGCCACTTTGATCACGCAAGTTGTGAAGCCTCGTGACTTCAGAGTTCGACCGAGAAGTTGCGTCACTTATCACGCATTTAAATGCCCCAGGCGATACTTGGGAAAGGTCCTCTTCCAGACAACGCTACCAGACAGTATGTCTGCAGCGACGGGCTCCTAGTTCTAAATTTACGCCGCTGTTTTACACGTCTCTAATGAGCGATCGCTTGGCACAGGAGTGCGCGTCGTGAGTGCGTGTACTTCCGTAAAGGAGCATGGCACACCGGTGCTAAAAGGACGCTCTCCGTTGCCCGGGAACGCATATTGTGTACTTTCCTTTATAACGCTCTCTTTCTCCGCCTCCCCTGAGAGCCCCGCTGGTGAAGTCACTGCTCCGACTCACAAAGGGACGTAATCCTAATGCCTCGTCTTGGTGATTAAGCCATGCAATGCACTCATTAGCGGAAGACATGCCAGGCTTGGTATAATTAGTTTTCCTCATTCTTGAAAAAACAGAAAGTAATGTCAGTCGGAGAGATGAGAGCGAACAAAATGTTGTTGGCGAAACAGTACGCCTTGGCGCAGAAGAACGGCAAGGGTGCAACAGTCTAAGCTGTGCTTTCGACACCGCTTTTTTTTTTTCGGTGTTGAACATACCGCGCTATAGACAAACTGCTGAAATTTCTTGGACGAAAGATGACCACAAAGAAATAATATGGGAGCGAGTAAAGTTGTTTCAAGGCTTGTTCATTGTTTTCCGCCAGATGTTCTTTTGCGATTAAGCAACAGCTAATTAGTGTTACAATAATTAAAGACTGGCAGCGTAATACGTAGCATAATACGTCGTTATGCGCGTTATAAATTCTGCGCGTTGTGCGTCGTAAAATTTCTTCATACGCATTACGATTAATCACACTAAGTAGACTAAGTTTAATGTTGTAATCTCAAGTATCATTGTGTCCATTCGTGTCCTAGTAATCCTTTAATTTACGCAGCGCATGCCAACTTTACCTTGTAAGCTGGAGTTTAGTCCTCGATTAAGCACGACTTCGGCTGAACTGTTTTGTAACTGGCTGTGATCGTCACCATGCCGCCGTCAGTGATATGACTGGCATCGAAATTGGTTCGCGCATTTTCATACGAAGAATTTCAGGGCAGGTTGTTTCTATGCTCTAGAGAGAGAATGTGAATTGGGAGAAAGGCAGCGGGTCTAAAAGAATAAAACCGTCAATGAATGCGATCGACAATGAGGAGATGTGAAACAGCAGAATGACTGGATGTTGTGTGTCCGCTGTCCTCACTTGTCCATTGTCTTACTGACTGGTTTATTCTTTCAGCGTTATGTAACAACCGGTAGCCTAGCGAGAATTTAATATTCTTTTTCCGAAGAGAGACGGAATGGAGGGCGCTCAACCATAATCTATGTCTGCGTTTGTACGTGTGTAAATATATGTACATATGCAAAACTGAAAAACATTTTTGGCGAGGACAAGGAAGTGTGAAGCCGCAACCCCTGACGGTGGTACCGTGGCTGCGCCAGTGCTGCTGAGTTCAACATTAGTAGTTGTTTCTGGGACTACAGAGGCTTGGTTCCTGGATGAAGAGGAGGAGGATCGAAAGAGGAAGGACAGGGAGGTTAGCCAGTTCTCAGAGCGGCTCGCTACCCTGTACTGGGGAAGGGGGTAAGGTGGATAAAAGATGAGAGAAAAGAGACGTTGAAAAAAAAAGAGGAGAGAGAAGGTCATCAGACGATCCACGACGTTGCTTACAGTCTGTCTCTAAGACCACTTGCCCGCACAAAGCGCAACAACGCTCTCAATGCCTTGCGTGCAGAGGACGGTCTCGGCCAGTGTCCTAATACCCTTTCTTCCGACAATTGGCGATTGTCTAGTCTATATAAAACTTTCGACAGACCAGTTCCAGCTTCTTGTAAACAAACGGCACCTGAAAATACAATTTTCATTACAAAACATCATGATGCAGTGGTCATACCTTTATAGCACGGCCCTTTGGTGTGCTATTTCTGAACTGAGCGTCAGCGAAGGCCTAACTGGCCGAACTAACGGTTCAAAAAAAAAAGTCAGTGCTGAGCGTATGATGTACGCATGAAAGACTGTGACAGTGAGGAGAGTGCAAGGGGCAATGCCGAGGAGAAGGCTACAGTCGAAGCATGAGGAAGAAGGCGTAAGAAGAATTCGTAAGCAGAAAGAAAACAAAAAAAAGACAAAGGGAAGCGCGGTGCCGTACGTGACCTGCTCCACGGCGGTCAACATCTTGCGAAATTAATGGCGCCGTAGTAGCCATACCGTAGGTGGCTAAAAGGAAATGGCGAAGCTTGCAGTGAATTGAAGAAAATGCTCTGTGAAGAAAATGCTCAATAAAACTGAAACTGAAACTGAAACTAAACCGCAGAAGACTTGTACACCGTAACTTGACGATTGTATGTACTGATCTGGTTGCTTCTAGGCTTCTTCTAGGACTTAGCTATCGGCAATGCAGGTTGTTTCTACGATTGCTTCTCGATTGTTACTGTATAGGCTTTACTTAGGTGATGCTAGTTTGCTTCAACGTTAATTCTCAGTGCAGAAAGGCTCGAGTTACAACCACAGGCCCAATATTGTTCTCCAAACTCCAGAGATAGAGTCTTACGCTGAAACTAAGCAGTCGCCTTTCTCGTAGATCCTACGGGAACGTCGTCATTGACGTATTTCGCTACCGCCGTCGCCTTTACAGTTTCCTATTATTCTCTCGTTGGGCGTACTCGTTGTTTTTGGTTCCCCGCCGTCGCGTAGCAGCCATTTGGTGGGTTAAGTGATGCCTCTTTATTTTGAGTGCACTGGTGCTGAGTCGTGGGTCTTACCCAATCTATGTCGCACAAGACAGTTTATTATGATGATGGTAGTTTTCTACTGGGCGTTGACGTGTCGACACATGCCAAACGTGGGAACGTGTCAGCGCTTCTCACCGCTTGTCACTTCTGTGCCCCTACAATCGGTGAGGTGAAAATCATGATGTGCATGTCATGTACATGACGTACATACCACGCTCATGGCACACTCGTGGTCATTTCGTGAGCTTGACAGTGTACCGAGTGTTGTATTGTGTGGCGAGACTGAATGACGAACGTAAAAGACAGGTGGTAAAATGAGAATATTGAAGTGCACTTTGCAACACGATTTGCATACCACGCTCATGGTGCGCTCATGGCTGGTTTGCTGGCCCGATATATGCCGAAATTCACGGTACGCTACGTGAACGCATGACAAACGTAAATGACAAGTGGTAACATCAAAAGGATAAAATACATGTCTTATAAGGCATGAGTTGCTTGCCGCACTCGTGGTGTTTTCGCGGCCGTGTCACTAGCTTGATATACGCCAAAGTGGGTATGGCATGGCGTGACCGTACGCCCAGCATAAATGGCAAGTGTTAACATAAAAACAATGAGATGAATGCCATATATGGCATAATTTATATGCTATGTTAATCGTGGAGATTCGGCCGTTCAGTTAACTGGATATGTATCAAAACTGGTGTGACATGACATGAGTACGTTACGAATGTAAGTGACGCGTCATAAGTCGTATTCATGTATGCATCACAAATATGTGATATATAATCAACTATACATCGTAAAATAAATCACTTCATTTGCGCTGAGGACAAGCAAGGCGATGTATGCTGCTTCTTTCTGGCTGGTTTGAAATACATCGATTGCCACACTGCGTGGCGTATGCTGAATTTTCGTATTGCACAGAATCCCCAAAATAAAGAGGCTCACTCGAAAAATGCCATAAGGTAAAATACTTGGGCCCTATCCTCAAGTCTATACTCAATTTGGGAACCTCACACCTCCACCATCTGTCAGACAGACGAACGAAACAACCTTTCTTACAAAATAAACTACGTAACACACCACCACATGTGAAATTAGGGGCCCACAAAAAAAACTTGTTAGACCATCATTAGAGTATGCTGATTTAATCTGTAGCCCTTACCAAAAGCAGTTAACTGATAAAATTGAACGTGTACAAAAAGTGGCTGTCAGCTTCTTGTGCTCTGTGTATTCTAGACAATGCAGCGTCTCTGAGTTATGAGTGATAGCAAAAGGCTTGAAAAACGTTCACAACAAAGAATAGTCTCGAAACTTAAACTAATTTCTCTTTTGCTTTGTCCCACGATTATTTCGAAATTCCAAAGTCACGTTGTTGACGTCGTACTTTTGTACAGTGATCTAGAACTAACTACAGTAAAACAATCATACAAACTTCGAGCCACGTTAACACGCACAAATATTCACTCTTCCCCACAGCGATTTGTCAGTGGTACAATTTACCGGATAGTGTTGTGAACTGCACTACTGTACAATTACTTGTTACTGAACTGCAAGTCATTCATTTACTTTCATGCTTGTCATTTTTTTTCGTTTCAAATGTTTTTTTTTATTCTGTAATCACTCCTGCAAGAACCGATTGAGTCTGCAGTATGTTTAAAAAATACACTAGTTTCCGGCAATAAATCATTCTGGCAAACGAACCAATGACCTGGATGGAATGTATAGCCAGTTTTTTTTTTCTTCTGCTTTTTTTAACCCGAATCCTTTCTGTAACAGCTCACACGGTGGTCTTCAAATGTCGTTCGGCGATTTTCAAGCGATAAAATGTCATGCGGTGGGAGAACGACAAATGATTGATCCCCCCCTAACGTGGAACCCTACCCACGCCCAGCGTGTGACACTGACGAACGCGTTTACCACAAACTGAAGGTCCAGAATCATAATCATGTCAAGAGTTATGTCGTTTTCATTTACCACTGCTAGGTATCTTATGTCGATAGGTGTTAAGGGTAGGTCGTTTTGTGGCGTGAGCTATCAGCGACACGCTTGTACAGTGCACAACATTTATATACGCTTCACATGCCTGACTTCCAGTTTAGATGAAATGTGCGAAAAGCAGAACCATGTAAAAAGGGTCTCTGGAGTTAAGATTAATAGGTGATATGACAGTATGGCTTAACGTCCTGAAACCGTGATATAATTATGTGGGATGCATAGTGGAGGGTACCGGAAATTTGGAACATCTGGTGTTCCTTAACGCGCACTGTACACGGGCCTCAACCATTACGCCTCCATCAAAATGCGACCGTCGTGACAGAGATTAATCCGTGCCCTTCGGGTCATCAGCCGATCACCCTAACCACTAAACCACCGTGGCGGTGAAACAATATTATAATAGCGTGAATTTTTTTCAAGTATAACTAATTAAGTGTCAGGAGTAACTATTAGAACATGAATAGCTGTCAGTTTCTTTGAAAAATCTCTGCATACAGACAATCCTGACAGATTAGAGCAGCGGTCTGACATTCACACTCAGCTATAGCAGGGGCATTCATTCAGTCTATGAGATAAATTAGACCAGATTTACATAGCGAAAAATGACTTCAACATGGCATGCTCCTTGGTTACGCCGCCATCAACGATATGTTTATGCAGGTATAAGCCACACGTAAAAAGAAAACAAGAAATACAGAATAAAAGGAAGGAAAGAAAACAAACAAAGAGTAAATAGATATATGAAATAAAAATTGGAAGACACTTGAGGCTCGCCTTCAAGCCCCGCCGCGGTGCTCTGGTGGCTAAGGTACTCGGTTGCTGACCCGCAGGTCGTGGGTTTGAATCCCGGCTGCGGCGGCTGCATTTCCGCCTCCATCGGAAATGTTGTAGGCCCGTGTGCTCAGATTTGGGTGCACGTTAAAGAACCGCAGGTGGTCGAAATTTCCGGAGCCCTCCTCTACGGCGTCTCTCATATTCATAGGGTGGTTTTGGGACGTTAACCACCACATATCAATCAAGCAAGAGAGGAGCGAATAAAATCGTGATAAGATATGTTCTTTCTTATACTAAATACAGGTTTACTGGGGCACATAAGGCAATTCCAAGGATTTCATGCTGTAATCTGGCTAGTTCTGATGAGATCAGCTACAAAATGGCCACTCAGCGTCACAAAAACTTTCAAAATGACTGCTTGTGGGTTGGTGATGAAGCCACTGTGCGTAGCAGCCGAGCGAGTTTCACGATTTCGCACACAAACGCATGACGGGAAGCTCATACTGTGTTATGATGTCAAGGCACTGTAGAAACGGAAACTAGCTTTTAAAAGGCTACTGTAATTACTTTTGCAGAGTGCACTCGCACTTTGCAGAACATTTTCTAGAGCCTTGAAGGCTGGGGCTTTCATTTGACGCAAGAAAATAAAAACTTTGAAGTCA
This sequence comes from Rhipicephalus microplus, assembly GCF_013339725.1. Taxonomy (NCBI): domain Eukaryota; kingdom Metazoa; phylum Arthropoda; class Arachnida; order Ixodida; family Ixodidae; genus Rhipicephalus; species Rhipicephalus microplus. The sequence goes on from NC_051170.1 coordinate 102,226,822, forward strand.
TTACCCCTTTATCATCCCGAGACGTTTGAAGACAAGTACTGCGGAAGTAAAGCAAGACTAAGTAGTTGCAAAAGACAAATGATTTCTTGCACAAGGAACTGGGAGGACTAAGGTATTAAAATAAAGAAGTTAGAAATGATAACACGAAGAGTGCTGAGCCTCTGTATTATGTTGCAGTCTTTTTCCATACCATCAGTTAGCAACTTGTACGATCCCAAGGTTAGACTGCATTGAAAGAAAAATGTGAACTAACTTTTGCAAGATCACCAAAATTTCATTATGTTTTCAAACAGTGCATAACAAATATGTGTCAAAAACGTAGCATTTTACCACTTTGTTAGTTACACCTTTGACTATAATCATGTTAATGATGTTAGCATAATCAGCATAAATCACACACTGCCTGTCAACCTGAGGTGTAATGATGTTTTTTTTTAATTATTCTGCATGTAGCCAGAACTAACAGTGTTGCAAAGGGCCCATGTAATTTCTCAGCAAGGTGCTGCAAACAGGTTATAAACTATTCATTGATCATTCACAACCCTACAGCTAGTGTAGCATTTCCAGTTACGTGCATTCTGTACACCGTCATAATTCATTTGCCTCACGCGAACATGCGTTGTCTGTAAAAAGGAATGCCGAGGAGGGTGCATTTTTGAACACTACACGCAACTTAGCTGTACCTGGTTATTCTCTTCATTCACAGGACATTTGTGAATTAATTGACGCGTAAATAATGCAAGCTCGAACCGCCAACAATTCCGCATTGCCATTTTGATGTACACACTGCAGTCTTTCCTACACTAACTGTAGTGATTTGCAACATGATGCTTACTCTAGGCACTCCATCGTAAAGATTCAGACATGACGGATAGCCGTGAAAGACTACACCAGAGCTAATGATGTTTGTGTTATTGATTACCTCGACACAGCAGAGACTTTTTCTCTAGAGGAATGTGAGGGTGTTAATGGTATGTGGATTCAACTGAAAAAAAGAATTACGTACTGTGAACAAAATTTTATCCCAACGAAACTAAAACGCACACAAAGAAAAACACCATGGATCAATCGCCGTATTATTCACCTTAAAAGAAGGGTACAGAGAATGCGCAAGAAAAAGAGGAATTCAATCATCTTAAAGGAACTTGCATCTCAGCTTAAGGCTGAAATTAGAAATGCAAGACAAACTTTTTTTTCACATACGTTATCTCACTTCATGACGGATCAGCCGCAAAAATTTTGGCGTTTCTTGGCGCGGCCTGAAAACCCAACAACTGATGTAGAAATTGAGGGTACTATCGTAAAGGACGCGCAGGCCGTTTCCAATGCTTTCAATAGGTATTTTCAGTCGGTATTTACACGCGCATGCGCACCAAGCAGCCCTGTTGCTCCGGTGCATCCTTTTTTAATGCCCGATGTCGTTGTCACTACGGAAGGTATTCTGAACCTGCTGTTGCAGATCGATGTTTAGAAATCAGTGGGTCCTGACAATATTTCAAATGTATTCCTTCGACGCTACGCAGAGCAACTATGTCCCTTCCTTGAAGCAATTTTTAAAGCATCCCTGCTAACAGCTTCTTTACCTGCAGACTGGTTGTGTGCAAAGGTAATTCCAATTCATAAAGGCGAGAGCAAGCTGTCCATAGAAACATTCAGGCCTATCTCGCTAACTAGCTGCTGCTGTAAATTATTGAAACATGTAATCAACAAGGCAATAATTACTTATTTAGAAGATAACAACTTATCGCGCCCAAACCAACACGGATTCCGTAAAAACCTGTGTACCGTTACTCAACTCTTGGAAATAACGCATTAGTTCGTAACTACTATTAACTCACAATTGCAAACCGACACCATATTTATAGACTTCGCCAAAGCTTTTGATAAGGTACCTCACAGTAAATTGATTGACAAACTTGTGTCTATTGGTATTAACAGTAACATAATAGCAAGAATAAAAATGTATCTATCAAATCGAAGCCAGTATGTAACCGTAAACAACACAGCCTCTGATTCATTGGAAGTTTTTTCCGGAGTACCACAAGGTTCCGTTTTGGGACCCATCTTGTTCGTAACATATGTTAATGATATCTATATGTGCCTTGAGCCTAACGTTAAAATGAGATTATTCGCTGACGACTGCGTGATCTACACCACTATCCGCACAACTGATGACCAGCTTAGACTTAATACCACACTAGCTAATATTGCATGTTGGTGCCTTGAGTGGGGAATGGAAATTAACGTGTCAAAAACAGCTTGCCTTAGCATAACTCGCAGAAAAACAATCCAGCATTTTAGTTACAATTCGGTCGGCACAAACACTGCAAGAAACGACGCTGTTAAATACTTGGGCGTTACCTTTACAAGTAAACTGAAGTGGGATGCACATATAAGCAGCACATACACAAAAGCCTATCGCCAGCTAGGGTTCCTGCGTCGAAAACTTGCTTTGGCGCCTTCTAATGTAAAACTGACAGCATATAAATCTCTCATAAGGCCGATCCTCGAGTACGCCAGCATTGTTTGGAACCCCCACCAAAAATATCTTTCCAACAAATTAGAAATCGTCCAACGCAAGGCCCTTCGCTTTATCTATTCTAAGTATTCGAGGCATGACAGTGTCACTGAGCTGCGCAGGCGGGCATGCTTGCCGACCCTTGCAGCCCGTCGCCGTGTCTCTTCCTTAAAGTTTATTTTTATTTTGTATCACAACGGTTTAAACATAGGTAAAGACAACTATATAAAGACGCCTAACCATCACTCCCTTCGTACCAACCACAATAAGTGCATCAGACCATTCATGTCACGCTGTGACACTTTTAAATATTCATTCTTCCCGTCAGCAGTGGAAGAGTGGAACAAATTGCCACGTGAATGCGTTAATCTTTCCTCTGCAGATTCCTTTGTTCGGAATGTAGAAAGCCTGTTTTATGAAGACTAAAAGCAACTTTTGTTTTTTTTATGTTTTTGAGCGCTTCCGAACACACTGATCACTGTACCCCCTGCTGATACCTCGATGTTTTGTGACCTGTCCATGATTTTGTACAATTGCTTTCATCGTTCAAGCTTTATTTTCACCATCATCATGTGATTCTGTTTCTTCCGCTATGTGCGATATTGCCTGGTTTGTATGCGACTGTGTATATTTGCTCGCCCACCCTGTATGAGCCTGAGAAAGGCTTACAGTATTGAATAAATAAATAAAAATAAATGACTTTACCAAAATACACACCAATTCTGCGGTGAGGCCTTAATAAACGCGTGCGTACTTTTTAAATGATTTTATAGCTTATTTCGACAAACATTTGAAGCTGTGGGTTTTAGTAGATTTTTTTGTTGCCGTTGTTTATTTATTCCGCTGAAGTGTATGCGCACTAAAGGCGCTGTACAGCAGTAGTCGTAAGCAGTAGTCAACAGTCGTAGCCGTAACAGGGCACTGGGGAAATATAGTAGTTATCATGTTCTCAGGAGAATATTGAAAGGGGTCATGGTTTCTGGTCCGACGTTCGGCAATGCGGTCTTGTGCATGAGATGAGAAGTTCAAGCAAGATTAGAAATTAAGCAACGTGGAATAGGTAGGATTGCCTTAGGAGCTCACGGGAATACACCAAATCAGGGATTACGAGGTGATATGGGATGGACATCATTTGAGGGCAGAGAAGCTAGCAGCAAGATAAAATTTGAGAAGCGATTGAGAGAAATTGGGGAGGAGCGTTGGGCTAGGAAGGTATTCAGCTACTTGTACATGAAGAATGTCCATACAAAATAGAGGAAGCGAACCAGAAAATTCACTGGTAAATACTTAGGAAACAGCAGGGGATGAAACGAAAAAGAATTATCTGTTAAGAAGAAACTGAAGGAAGCTCAGACCAATATATGGAGAATTGGCATGATTAAGAAGTCCGCACTAGAGATCGAACTTTTAAGCAGTAAATCGCCAAGGAAAGGATCTATGCTAATACTCGGGGTAGTTTTCTACTGTTTGGGGCCAGGACGGGAGTATTGCGAACCAAGACATGTCGGGCCAAATACGAAGGGGTAGACAAGGTATGCAGTGCGTATGGAGAGGAAGAGGAAACTACCGAACACTTGATAATGTTCTGTAAAGGGCTTCTCCCTATAGTTCAGGATGATGGCGCAGAGTTTTTCAAAGAATTGGGGTTTATGAGACAGGGAGGGCAAAATAGACATTAAGCGGGTAGAATTAACTAGAAGGAGGTTATCTGATTGGTGGCTAAAGTCAAGGCACGAAGTGAAATTTAAACCTTTCACTGCAAAGTACGAGTCCTCAACCTCACTATTTAAAGGAAAAGAAAATCGGCTGATTCCACTACCTGGGAATCAAATTTATGCGAAGCACGCGGAGAGAAAATGGCCGTGTTGCATTTCTTTTTTTTTTGAGCGACACGTCATGAAATGACGCAAAATATATGCACAAATGTCGCACGCGGACACATATGTTGAAGAGTTGCAGATGTTTATTTAACCAGTTTTCCACTTGCACAACGATGTCGGCTGGAAATGTGTTTTAGCTACACCAGAAGCTGATATCAAGCGCTGGTGCTCACGAAGATGCTGGTCCTTGACACTGCTATTAAAATCAATTTCAGCACATGACACCTCACCACAATTTATGTTAACCCGACGTGACGGCTGTATGAAAGGATTACACATGTAATGTTTATAAAATTGGGTAGGACAGCACTGCAACCACTATTGACGCTTCACAAAGATTAGCGTCTATTTGAACAGTAGTTCCTAGAGCTGGCGTAGCTCTGTGGCAGAGTGTTTGACTGCCGCGCAGAATTCGTGGGTTCGATTCCTGCTGGGACCATGAAATTTATTATTTGCATTCGTCGGGTGGCCAACGCTGCTTGCGTCAGGTTTTTGTAAACACTGACATTTATTCCATGCCTTTGTTCGGTCCACGCTACCGATATCGGGTGTTGCTAAACGCTCACGCGTTAAAGTTGTCCATGTGTGTTCTCGTCGTTCCTGGGTAGATACTAAGTACCAATCGTTTGTGGCACATACCCACGTACCAGCAGCACACACCCGCCCGTGAGTATGTGCCACTGTCTGACGGGAAGCATTTCACGACGTACGCGATGAGATTGTGACAATATTCATGTCTTGACCAGCGCGTCATATTCGTCAAACCATCTTACCCTCCCATGCTAATTTTGGTTCACGCCAAGTTAGGGGGATGACCATGAGAGCACCCAAACATAAGCGGCTAGACAGATAGATAGATAGATAGATAGATAGATAGATAGATAGATAGATAGATAGATAGATAGATAGATAGATAGATAGATAGATAGATAGATAGATAGATAGATAGATAGATAGATAGATAGATAGATAGATAGATAGATAGATAGATAGATAGATAGATAGATAGATAGATACGCTCAAAGTCGCCGAAATTCGTTAAGAAATGCTTCGAATTTAATAAATCTAGTTTTTGGGTCACTAAGTATTACGGCTTGGTGGTGTTAGCCACCACCCGATCTAAAGGGTACAGCCATATAAATCCATCCATCCGTGCTCTCACTAGGTAGCTTAGTAACCGAAGCTGCGCCTGCCCGAGCATCGTTTGCGAACTTGAGTGCACCGACGGCCTCGTAAGCAAGCGTTTTATAATTCCGTTCGAACTGCAAAAAAGAACTTACCAAGACCAGCATCTCGACGTCTTCTTAGTCTTCCCTGGATACTAATGTCCACTTCTTGGCGTCTCCTGCAGTCGTTGAAAACAGACCAACACTGCCGGCAGCACTGAAGAGCAGCGTACAATAGAAGCGCACTCACGGCGTTTTTCGGCACACTTGAATTTTCTTCGCGTGCCTCCAAATGATCGGAAGGCATTTTTCACGACCAACATCGCCTCAGCGAACACAGCTCGCTTATTTAGTCTTGCCTGGCAGCTGCCTGCAGCATCGTCATGGGTGCAGCGGTGCAGCCATGTTTTCTGACGAAATCACGCACGAACCAATGAGCGCACAGCTTCCGAGAGCCTTATAAGAGCACCTGGTGCAGTGGATTGGGGAAGGGGGGGGTTCTATCCGCTCGTTTTTGTAAGTTCGCGACCGGGACAGCTCAGCGTCACGCCGCCGACCTTGAACGAGCCCCGGCTCGCAGCCACCCGTCTGCCACGTCAACGGCGCACGGGCCAAAGCGGTCTGGAAGATGCCCAGAGTTCCTGCCGGCACCCTGAGCCTCACGACTCGATGGCAACGACGTCGCATATGTCGCCTTGTTTTCAGAGCGTCCTTTAACACGAGAAAGGACGCTAGGACCGACTGGACGTGGTGAGCGACTGGAGATGCACGTGGGACTTCGTCGTGCTAGGACTTTTAAAGACGATAGTCTTTCTTGGGGACCTTCGACGGAAAAAATTTCGTCTGTCTGTCTGTACATTTGTCTGTTTGTCCGCCCTAACAAAACTTCCAACGGCACTAAACGGCCAACCCCATCTGCAGCGTCCACCAATATTGCTCAAAGTTTAGCGTTCATAGCTGCTCGATTATCAATTAAAAAGCAATTATTGCGCATATCTGAGGTGCCACAACAACGCTTCGATGTTTTGTATGTCTGCCTGTATACTAGAAGAGGGGGAGGTGGATGAACAACAAGAGAGGAGGCAGGGAGGGTAACCAGGCACATGCCCGGTTTGCTACCCTACGCTGGGGAATGGAAAGGGGACATAAAAATGAGAGAGAGGGGAAAAAGAAGAGAAAGAGAGAAAAAAAAGGATTGCCATACTATAAGAGGCACACACAAGACACACTATATAAGGAATGTAGCGTTTATCGCGCTGCGCTGACAGTGCAACGCAACGCTCAAAAAGGTGTTTCCAATGCTTTGCTTAACAAAAACGGTGGTGGCACCTGCCCGTCGCTTTGCGTTCTACACCTTTTCACCTCTGAGACTGGCGCGCATCTTTCTCCGCGGGATATACGCCTTTGTTTTTGAAGACAACTGCCAGATGGTGCTTGTGTCTAACGTGCCTCGATGCGCTCATTCGACTCCGCTACACGCTCGAGGCACTCTAACGCAGCGCCTCCAGAATACCATTCACCAATTTTCTTGCGCAGAACATCAAATAAACGTTTTTGTTCACTCTCTCCAGACGCAAGACTATAGTCTTTCGACGACATTTGTGGTGTAGCATGCAAATTTGTAACCAATTTTGTATTCTGGGAACTAGATGGTTAGTTTCGTTCTCCTGTGTGTAATTATTTATGCCTTTGTGTACGTTCATTGAAAGTAGTGTTTTTGTTCCACACCATCCTTGTCCCATTCATGTGTCCATTCCCCTGACTTAAAACGTGTCGGGCGACATCGTTACATTTTTTTTTGTCTCCCAATTTGTTTTCCAGTGCCCATTCCGTGCCTTTCTTTTCTTCTTTTTCTTGAACGCGGCTTACAGTCGTACCCGTGCCGCCGAAATCGTCGTCTTCTTTACTCCCTGAGCTGCGACTCTCGAGCAAATCGGTGATTTTCATTGTCGTCGCTTGCGCGCCGCTAGACGCAGCTATGCACGAGGCATAACCCTCTCCACAGAGTGAACGTCGTCTGGATGCTCACCAAGTAGCCATTCGGAAGTGACCTAGCGAGTTTTTAGATCCCTCTGAATAGTAAGGTTTTATGCAGACCACGTGCACGGCCTCAGGCCGAAGCTGACGACGTTTTGAACAACGGAGGCATCGGCCACGACTTCGTGCGTCACGTCACTAAGACGGCGTAAAACCTTATGCGGTCCAAAGTATCGGCGTAGGAGTTTCTCCGAGATGCCTCGCCGTCGTGCAAGAAACCGTAACCTAGACTCTTTCCCGTGATTTATAAGCGCCGAATCAATGGCGAAGGTTACACCAATGGGCGTGAAGTTGTTGCTGGTTTATTATTCTATAAGGCGGCCAAGCTGCCTCACTTCCTCGGTGCACTCAGTGAAACCTGCGACACTTGCCTATGACCCATCGCAGTCATAAGGCGATATTGCGTCCAACATAGTAGTAACTTCTTCGCCTTGGATGTTTGGAAGGGACCGCCTGATAGCGTTTCTTTTATTTTACAGTGGTCTGGAACTCTAGGCCTCCTAAATGGTGATAACTACGTACACCTTATTTTCTTGTGTCCATATACCAGCGGTTTCAATGAAGTATTGGTTACGTAAAATGTTTGTGACCATGATTCTGCGCATAGTTAACCCACATTTGTCACTTTGGTATTTGTTTTTTTTAAGTTTCTTGGTGTGTTTTTTTGTGAAAGTTATAGTGAACAAGAGAATATTCAAGCTCACTACAGTTAAAATCAGTGATTCGGAAGCTTCGTACATTTCAAATTCAGATTCTTAGTCCTTGCCTAGCTGGTTCTGTTGATTTCATAATGAGGCAAACAGCTGTGTTTTCCAGTGTCCTCATTGACAACATTGATATCGATCCACCTTTTTTTTTTTGCTTCTGCTGCTTCCGAAGATGTCTTGTCAAATATTGAACTTCCTGAATTCTTAAATGTCCCGTATGGCGCGGCATTTCTTTGTTATGGTGACACGTATTCTTTTCCCGTAAATTTGATTACCACTGTTAGCTCGAGGACCGCACACGGCAAGCTTCCGCACTTGGAGGGTCAATTGTCCCATGTATTGTCGAGGTCTCGCTGTTCCTAGGAATCCCTGTGGTCGATACGTCTGTGTATTGTCAGCGGTCGATACTTACTTGCGCCGACAAGAACGAGCTGAAAGATTGCTAGCCACCTTGGACTCTGAGGAATAACTGAAAAAAATTTTGACAGAGGAACTTGCTGTTCTTTCTTTATGGCGCACTTACTAGCTCTCATGTTTTTTAGGTCATGACACTTTGGAGTTCTTGGTATGGCGTCTTATTCACTTCTGTATTTCATAACACTGTTTCCTGTCGCTAAGGTACGATGTGGCTGCTCTGAAGAATAGCATGTTCGACATGGTGACACACTTTTTTGCCTTTGGGTTCAGAAACTTTAGGCTTCTTGTTGCCAGTATGTTCGGTGCCATGTCGCATATCAATGCTTGTGCATTGATGTGACGTTGACTCGTGCATATGAAATGATCACGACTTCATCGACTCTCGAAGCGTCGGTCGTACGGAGTTGGTGCCCTCTGCCACGTTTGTAGACTTGAGAGTACTGTCACGTGCACTTCAATGAACGCTAACGGCAAATATCAATACTGGCGTGAACTTTTAGAATACCACACAAGAGACCTCGTAGAATGCTACTTTTGTAACGAGGAAATGCTTAGCTTCAAAATAAATGAAGCTTTATTGGTCCGCACAGCGTTAGCGCGATTCAACCCACCCACCTCCGAGAACAGGCTTCTGACGTAGCACTCGTCATCGTCGCCATTGGCCGGCGCCACGCATGCGCTCTGCGTTGTCTCGCTACATTGCACCCAAGAATGCACGTAGAGATATTAGTGATGAAATTTCTTATGACCTTGCTTTGTCTTGTGTTGTCGTCATGGTATAGAGCCTTGGCTATTGTCGAGACATATGTGAGACAACTCACAAAAAAAATGAGGTTTCACAATAGACTTCAACGCGGATATCTATGCTAATTATAAGAAAAGAGATAGCCGTTTCCAGGGAAAATGACATGTGTAGAAGAGTATTAATGAGTATCCCACGAGGCTAGGGGCAGCACCTCGCCCCTCCACCACGCGTGAAGCTTTGGTTGGTCGGTTGAAATGACTGCGAACTCTGTGAAGAACAAAGACCTATGGATCCGGTAATCAAGCGCACATCCGAAAACTGCGGCGATTATCAGCCAAACAGATATAGTGATGATCGGTTAATGAAGAGACTGACGATCAAGTGCACACTACATTTTTTTTCTGGGGGTATTACATCCCTTAAACCACGATATAATTATGAGAGGACGCCATAGTAGAGGGCTCCAGGAAGTTTAGCTCATCTAGTGTTCTATAACATGTACTGATTTCGCACAGAACGCTGGCCTCTACCCTTTTGCCTCCATTAATACTTGACCGCCAAGGCCGGGATAAAAGCCGCGACTTTCAGCCTAGTACCCTAGCCGCTGTTCCACCGGGCGACTGCATAATAGATGCCAACTAAAATAATTATTTATTCGATCAATTCAAGTGTAAGGCTATGGCGTCACTGTAGAAGGAAGCGCCGACAGGAAGCACTTTGAGATTACGGTGGCTCATTGTTGTTTAAAGAACTCAAGGCGTAAAATATTTCCGCAGAAACCTTCCAGATCATTGTCCATACGCGTGTAAAAAGTGCTCTTCACTACGCTTCGCTGTACAGTCCGTATCTTCACAGAAAGCTGCTGGCTGCATCGACGCTGCCGTTTAAGACTCTAATGCCCATGCCCTTCTGCCGTTTAAACCCTAATGCCCGTGCGCCACGCGAGTGAAAATTTTGTCTCTAAATGTCTTTTTCCCGCTCCTGTAACAGCCTCTTACGCAACAGAGACCGTGTGCAAACATCTTTCCGCCCCCGTTACACTACGCTGATGCAAGCTATAGCGCAGTTGGGCCGTGGTCTCCCTAAAAGGCGCCACGCCGCAATAAGGACTACAACTCGACATTCAAACTTTAATGCAGCTCACTGCACCAGTGAGTCGGGTAGGACGAGATCATGCGCTCACAACTACAAAGAAGAAGAAGTGGGTAAGTTTTTGCATCAAAGTTACAATCGCATCATGAAAGACGGGAGAAGATTAAGGTGGCGTGTTTTCTCTTTCGTTGAAGTATTCTCACTGTTATGCATATGCTCTATAGTCTTTTTTTCGTTTTGTTTTTTCTTAAGCACGATTTCGCAGAGCTCGGAAGCGGAGCTTTCTTCGTCCTTATGCGGCGGGTGCATTAGGAGAAGCGACAAAGACCGCGTATACGCGTGAAGGTCCTGGCCGTTGGGCCGACAGAATGAAACGCCTTCACACGTTATCGTAGACTTTTTTCCTGTCTCACTATGTTCTGCCCCGAATTGTATAACCACGCCAGCAATAGCGAGGATCTTGATCTGAAAGAATCTGGCAAGCAGTACGTGCCGCATTACCTGCTACACATTCGTGTCTGGAAGAATACACAGCCTTGAGATGTCACTATCACCGAGAGTTCTTTCCGGCTTTCATTTTTAATCCCCCTACCCCTTCCCCCTTTATGGCGGATCGTCAATAAAGTTGTTTCACTCACTCACTCAAAGACGATAGTCTTTCTTGGGGACCTCCGACGCAAAAATTTTGGTCTGTCTGTCTGTCTGTCTGTCTGTCTGTCTGTCTGTCTGTCTGTCTGTCTGTCTGTCTGTCTGTCTGTCTGTCTGTCTGTCTGTCTGTCCCCTCTTAACGGCACCGTCTACTTACATACAGATTTACATAAACCTGCACACTCTTCACCTGATCTACCCCACGGCTTACAGCCCGTGGTGTGGAGCCACCCCAACACTCACATCACGTGGGAGTGTGCAGAGCACGACAAAGAACACGACACCACTGGCACGTGGGAGGAATGGGAGGCGCTGCTGTCTAGCCCAGCCCTAGTGGATCAGCTGCGACTGATCCACAGGGCTGAACGGATGGCTCGCGCCAGTGGGGCCCTGGAATAGGGGCACCACCCTGCCGGACAGACTTCGCTCTCCACCCCGTATATTCCTCGGGGCACTGGAGTTCAAGCCTGTCTGGATTATGTATATAATAATGTTTTGTACTACTACCACTACTACTAGTTCACTGTATTCATGGCACTGCGGCCCAACGCTCGCTAAACCTTTCTAAAACAAAGGAGGTTACGCCCAGCGAGTATAACGTAGCAACCTTTTAGATGCGGAGCATCTTATACCCGCGCCTTGTAGTGCGCCGTCCGCGCCGTCCGCACCGCTTCTCGAACATTCGACAGCTGACGCGCGCGCATGCGCCGTCGCGCCGTCGCCCACTCTTCCACCATCTCTGCATCCCTTCCTCCTCTACACACCGCGCGCGCTTCACTCCTCCACCATCTGTGCACCCTTCCTCCTCTACACACCGCGTTCGACATCTACAATTCTCCTGATTCTCCAGTGGACGCGCATGTGGCGTCGCGCTTCGAGAACATTCAACAGCTGACAGTACATGCGCCGTCGTGCTGTATATATACTCAAGGTCGGCGCTCGCTCGCTCAGTTGCCGCTCGTCGGTTGGTTTGTACGGCGCGTCGACGTCCAAGGTCGCGGTGAAATGAATTCCAACGAATCCACAAACACAATGATCGACGTCCCTTCGACCAGCGCCGCCCTTTCGCATACGGGTGTACGTGTTCACTCATTTAACACTCCCTCCTACAACCACGTTAACCAATTTAGCCATCGACCCAAGTAAGTCGCAATTTAACACCCCATTTCACAACCACGTTAACCAATTTAGCCATCGACCCAAGTAAGTCGCACTTTAACACCCCGTTAACCAATTATATGGTCCGCATCCTCCTCAGTGTTCCCCCGAGGGAAGCTGCGGGCAATTTTTTTCTTGTCATATAGTGCTCAATGTATATGCCAATGGCAGCTAATGGGGAATGAGAGACAGGGGCATTCGGCTTTTAGTTAACGCGCACGCCACGAACTTTTTATTGTTCAACAAAGCACACGAGAAATATCCCACCAGCACCACCTTGCAGGTCAAAATGTAACACTTGTTACACACTACGACTACGACTACGAGGGACGAACGGGTGCCGTTTTAAGGAGCTTCGCCCCTAAATGTGACAGATCCCATGTGCCATGGGAATCGATCATATGTGAAGCACGAATGAGAAATGTGGATATGTCACTTCAAAAGCAGCACAACTTTACGACGTGGAGGTAAGCGCTGCCATACATTACTTCCCTGTCATGATTATCATGTTTGGATGTGTCGTTCACCTTCGCCATCTATTCACGTAACGTGATACCAAATTTAGTATATGTGGAGCTAGCGAAACGGTTGTGAGCACGCTTTGAGCGTGGTATGCTGTCATGCTCTTGCATGACACGCGTGTCAAGATTGTCATGTTTCCAGCAGTCATATATTTCGTCATTCATTGACGTCCCGTGACACTGAATTCGGTATGTGTGGAGCTAGCCAAACGGCCGCCAGCGCATCATGAAGGGCCCATTATACTCTAAAGTAGCGTTGACGCGCGCGCACGCCGGGAACAGCGATGCTACGTTAGCAAAACGCGAGCACTCTACAGTATCACGCCAGGCGCGACCAGCGTTCGTGGTCGTGGCCCGACGGCAACCGGTGCCAAATGCGACATGCTGCATTTCGCGCCAATGCATTACCCAGAACAACACTGCGTCTTCCTCTTTTCGTGGCAGAGGGACGACGGACGCGCTGAAACGCGCAATCGTTAAAGCAACGCAGCGCGGCACGCGCCCGCGTGTATATGGCAGGACCAGAGAGTATATGGCAGGACCTGGTTTATTTTGGCACGACACCAAGAAATGAATGCCGGCGAGCACGCGCACCGCGTCACGTCTAAATGTATTGGCGCCTTGGGTGGGGCATGTAGTGATGTTCTCACATGACACGCGTCTCATGATTATCATGTTTGCACCAGTCACCTTCGTCATCCATTGGCGTCACGTAATACCAAATGTGAAGCTAGCGAAACGGTCATGAGCGCATCATCAGAGTATCATGTAGTCATGTTGTTACATGACATGCATGTCGTGATTATCATGTTTGGATGTGTGATTTTTTTATGTCGTCCGCTCGCGTCGCGTAATATGGACCTTGGTACATGGGAATCTAGTGAAATGGCCGCGAGTGCATCATGAGCGTAGGATGTAGTCATGTTGTTACATGACACGCATCTCGTGTTTATCTTGTTTGCACCAGTATCATATACCTTCGCCATCCATTCACGTCCCGTAATACCAAATTTGGTATAAGTGAACCTAGCGAAACGGCCGCCAGCGCATCATGAGTGTGGCATATGTAGGCATGTTGTTACATCACACGCATGTCCTAATTTTCATGTTAGGGTATGTCGCTTGTGTTCGCCATGCAATCATGCCATGTGAACGAAACCTCTGTAAAATCTGCAGGACCATTAAATGTAAATCATGACATTTATGACATGCATGTCATGATTTTCATGTTATGACAAGTCAAATATGTTCTTCTTGCAGTCATGTTATGCCATACCAAGTTTGGTATCAATACCATTATCGAAATGGCCAGGTGAGCTAAAGGTCGTAGGCGGATGGATGGATGGATGGATGGATGGATGGATGGATGGATGGATGGATGGATGGATGGATGGATGGATGGATGGATGGATGGATGGATGGATGGATGGATGGATGGATGGATGGATGGATGGATGGATGGATGGATGCGCTCAATGTCGCCGAAGTTCGCTAAGAAATGCTTCGCATTTAATAATAGCCTCGCGTTAGTTACTGGGTGACTGCTAAACAGATGCATCATCAAAGAACATTGGAGAATCGATATGCAAGTGATAACAGGCTGGAGCGCCTGCACTGGCGCAGCATAATATAAGGAAGGCAACTTACACAGAACGAATTCCGTTGCGTCGCCGCTGGGTGGCTGCAGTTGGGCTTGTCCACCAGTGTAGCATCCAATAGCAGGGTCTTCTGTTAAGGTAGTTTTCTGTGAGCAGTCCTGGATGAATGCAAAATCGTTTATTACAGAGAAAAAAAGGAAAATAGTGGTTAGCAAGAGGTGAGTGGGACCCCTAGTCCAGGGCTGCACTGGCCACAGCAGCCCGCCGCGCCTGGTTCAGGAGCGCCACTTGGAGCTCCTTTTCTTTGCTGACGAGCAAGGTCTCCCACTGCTCCATCGTGAATTTTTCCGCCGCATCTGAGACGTATTAATTTTAGCTGGCTTTAACTTTGCATTCTCGTCTATTGTGAGCAAATGTTGACTGCCCTCCACACAACGGGCAAGAACCCGCGTTGGCGGTTGGGTGCATCGCATGTTTTAAACGCAGGTGCGGATATGTATTTGTCTGCAGGTGACGCCACTCATGCGCTTCTTTTACACTCAGCCGAGAATGGGGCGGTGAGTATCGTGGTGTTCTAAGATAGCTCGAGGGGTGCGGGGAGCTTGGAGTAGCAAACGGGTATTTGGACGAGGGACGGTTGCTTGGTGAGTAATAGCTCGAGCTACACTGTCTGCTCTAACGTTACCAGTTCCGCTGCATGTCCGGGGCACCATATAATGCAGTGCTCCTGATCTAGTGTTGCACCTAGGTGGCGGGTGACGCACGCAGCTACACGGTCGTTAGTGAAACATCGACAGGCAATTTGAGAGTCCGTGAGGATATAAGATTGCTGTCCCATAACGTCTTTGGTTTTCATGGCGAGTGCTACCGCGGGGGCTACCGCCGTGTCCGTTGAGTTCATTTTAGCTGAAGCACAGGTAAATAAACCCGGGCTGCGCACTGAACCAACAGTGGCCAATGAAGAGCCAAGGATAGCGCAGCGGGCTGCGTCCGTATAGAGCGTGTCTGGGTCCGTTCCGAACTGTTTGGTGAGCTGCCGGACTCTGGCGTTGTGACGCGCTCGGTGGTACAAAGGATTCGTGTTTTTCGGTATATAAGCAATATGAATTGGAGCACGGATACGAGCGGAAGGGGCACCAGTTCCTCGTCACTATATGGGGGCCGTGCAGGATATCCTAAGCCATGTATTATGTCCCTACCCGTAGGTGAGAGGCTAAGTCTTTCTGCGAGATGAGGACTGCGACCCCAAGCTCCTCGAAGGTTTTTTAGATCCCCAACGCAAGAAGCCGATCTGTGGATGTTCCCATTGGTATGCCGAGGGCAGCCTTATAGGCGGTACGAATGAGGGTATCCACTTGTTCAATTTCAGTCCTACTGAGCACTTGGTAAGGGAGACCATACGTTATTCTGTTAACTACAAAGGCTTGGATTATACGAAGCGTCGCCGCCTTTCCAAAGCCTTTGCTGTGATACGCCACTCTGTATACCATGCGTGCAATTTGTTTAACAGAAGTGCGAATAAACCTGAGGGTGTGGTCCCCGTGCCTTTTTTCCTGTATTCAGAGACCAAGGATACGTGTACGCGCTACGTCTCTTATAGATTGGTCACCTACTTTCAGTGCAAACGGTGGTTCGGCAACGCCTACCATGCACCCGAAAGAATTCTGATTTTTCCGGGGAGCAACTTATACCGCAGCTTTCCGCAAAAAGATACACTGTCTGAGCTGATTCTTGGAGAGTAGTTTCTTTGTGGCCGAGAGAGCCTCGAGTCGCCGAAAGGATTATATCATCGGCCTACAGGGCGTATCCCAAGTGTGGTATAGACTCGAGCTGTCGGGCAAGGCGGGCCATCGCAATAATAAAGAGTAGGTAGATAATTTGGCCCCTTGCGGCGTTTCTCCATTGGGCATTTGAAAAGCCGATGACCTAATGTCGCCTAAATTAATTGTTGCAGTACGATCGGTGAGGAAATACTGGATGTAGCGGTATATTTTTTCCCCACACAGTTGGAGGAGCTGAGCTCCTGCAAGATGAGGTTGTGGCCCATGGTATCGAACGCGCTTTTTAGGTCGAGAGCAACCAAGATGTGTTCCGTGTCCGAGGGAATGTCGCGTAATACTTCATCCCGAACCAGGAGGAAAACGTCTTGTGTTGAGATATTGTGGCGGAAACCATACATGTGGGTAGAGAAAAAAACTCCGTTGCTCGAGATAGTGTGATAGGCACGTGTGAATGGCTTTCTCGAAGAGCTTCCCCAGGCAGGATATAAGCGAAATTGCACGGAGATTCTGTAACGTGGGTGTTTTCCCATGCTTGGGAAGTAGTATGATTGAGGCCTCTTTCAATTGCGGCAGAACAATCCCAGGCTCCCAAATGTGCTCATTAAAATAGCGGACTAGTTCATCGAGGCAGTCATCACTAAGGTTTCGTAACATGGCGTTAGTAACTCGATCGGGTCCTGGTGTTGTGTTGGATTTAGCAGATTGTGCCGCGGCAAAAAGTTCAGCCCTTGTGATATAGGTTCATCCAGTGCTGCATTCGGCGTGCCCTCGTATCCAAGCGTGCATGGCAGGCTGGCGGCGTCACCCACAATGCAGAACTTTCAAGAACTGTTCCTTTGTACCTGCGAGAGCACCCACCAACATCTGGATCATCCTGGACACTATAGATTTAGTGCTACCCGGGTCGAGCAAGCTTCTCAAAATATCCCATGTTTTCGCCGTGCTTAAGGTATTTCTCATCGAGTCACAGAACTACACCCAGCTTTCCGCTGCAACTTTACGAGCATATTCGTTGGCGCACTCCGAAACTTGTGCGATTTCAAGACTTAGTTTACGATTGAGGCGCTGGCACTTTCATCGCTTAATTAGGCTGCGTCTATTCCTCACATATGGAAAAAGATGCCAGTCCACAACCTGGGCTTCCAATGTAAGGGCTATGCATTTCGAAACAAAACCATGTGCATCACGCAAATGACTTGCCCATGCTTTGACATCCTCAAGGGTGTTCTGTGATAGAGGAGTTTTTCTGTAATTTGACCAGTCCGTTATCGTCACCTGGCCAGTAGTACGACGAACCTTCGGAGAGGCTATGGACACACTAACGATGTAGTGGTCGCTGCCTAAGGTTTCCTCAAAGTTAGTCTAGGTGGCGTCAGATGAGTTTAACGTAAATGTTAAGTCGGGAGAAGTGTCGGCTCTTATACTGTTTCCCAGCCGCGTAGGTACTGTGGAGAGTGTGTAGAAATGAAGCCCGTGGTTCTCTACAGCTTTTCCTAACAAATTCCTTGTCGGAGAGTCCCGTCGGCATCCCCTGCTTGTGTGAGGGGCGTTGAAATCATCTAAGAAAATGAGGCGGCCCTGCTGCCCCAGCAACCAGTGCTTCAAAGTCTGCTCCCTTTTATTTTGGGCGGGCTATACACATTCATAATAAACGTGCTGGCCTTGCTGCGCTTACGTGCGATTTGGTGTGAAGTTGAACATCCTGTGATGCAATGTACACTCGATGAGATATCCTTAGCCATCAGCGTCATGATTTTTGGGAAACCTTTATTGGATAAGGTATAATAACCCCATAGCATGACTGGCTTTGCACCTCTTTCCTGTAGACAAATAATATCTGGCTTAACTCGTTTGTATGAACTGTTGAAGAGCTGCCACGCGCTTATGAAAGGTGAGGCAGTTCCAATGCCAGATCCAAGATGATTTACTTGTGTTCGTCTACTACGTGGTAGATTAGCCATGATGGATAGCAGCGGTTTCGGTGACGTCTGCGTGTTTCGACCGCCGGCTCACCGGGGAACCTGGGCAAGCATTCGTGCGTTTCCTCACGTTACATTTAACTTTAGTGACACATTCATCGACATTAGCTTTAGGATTCTCAAATTCGGGATAAATCTGCTGCTGAAAAACTTGCATGCTTTCAGGTTGCTGCATAATTTGTGGGAGGACACATTCAGGTGACCCTGAGGATATTTTATTTTGGCCCGAAACGAGGCCAGCCGCGTGATGAGAGACCACGTGAGGGATTTGTTCGTGGAGAGTTTGGAGGAATGCCAACTCTTTCTTAAATTCAGCCAGACTTTCGCGGAGGGGTTTCTTTTCGGCTATAATTCGCTGGTATTCTGGATTGATATAGTGGTAGGAGCAGAGGAAGACTCGACGTTTGCTCGTCTTACCTCATATGGACGAGGCGACGTGGGTCGGCCTGGAGCCTTGCCTTTGCGGCTTCGGGAAGAGTGGGATCCGGCGTGTTGTTGCAGTTTAGAAGGACGTTTCTTCTGGGACCTCGACCGGGACCTGTACCGGGACCTGGACCAGGACCTCGACCAGGACCTCGACCGCGATCTTGAATGGCACCTTGACCGGGATCTTGACTGGGACCGGGACTGGTAAATTGACTGTGACTTTGTCTGGGATGTTGTCACGGACCCTGATCTTGAGTGGACATTATAGTAGGGCCTATCGTTGGCAGGTGGCAGACTGGGCCAGTCCATGTCCAAGTTTTCGGCGTCTGAGCTGAACCATCGGAGATGCTTCTTCGTGTTTGTCGTAGCGTGCCCCAGTGGCGAGTTCGGTGTTTGCTTGTTAAAGTGTTGTAGCGATTGTGGTGCAGAGGTCTGTGCCTTTTCTTGCAAGTGCGATTTTTCTGAGTAGTCCTCTGAAATAGGCACGTTTCATTCAAAGAATTGCTATGAATTCCTAATGGGAGTGCAAAGTAATGTATGTAGTCTTGCACTGGCAGTAAGTACACAAACTATAGATTAGTTTGTGCAATATAACGTAATACTCGTAAACAACCATTGTAAATACCACTGAAGTGCTTAACGCGGATATCAACATTTAGAAAAAAATTGAAGGTAAAATTTGGGTAACTAGAAAAGCAAGACTACGCACTTGGCAACGTGACTCATAGCGTTGTTTTTCTAATTACGTTCCTTCTCTGTTTACAGTACACAGTTTTTTTCTTTTAGGTACTACAGCGCAAAACGCCTCTACTGATACATTTTATCATAAAATCCATGGATATTAGTTTGTGTTCTGCGTTCATTTGAAGCACGCCAATTTCATAATGGGTTTCTTACACGTGCGTGCATGCGAG
The DNA here is from genome assembly GCF_013339725.1 of Rhipicephalus microplus. Classification (NCBI taxonomy): domain Eukaryota; kingdom Metazoa; phylum Arthropoda; class Arachnida; order Ixodida; family Ixodidae; genus Rhipicephalus; species Rhipicephalus microplus. The sequence goes on from NC_051170.1 coordinate 102,246,409, forward strand.
TTAAGTATCTGAACAGCGTATACTATAGCATTCCAAGCAAGGTAACTTATGTGCACACTGAACGAGCGAAGTGCGATGGCTGACCAGTAATATATATATATATATATATATATATATATATATATATATATATATATATATATATATATATATATATATATATATATATATATATATATATATGTGTGTGTGTGTGTGTGTGTGTGTGTGTGTGTGTGTGTGTGTGTGTGTGTGTGTGTGTGTGTGTGTGTGTGTGTGTGTGTGTGTGTGTGTGTGTGTAAAGCTGATATACCCAACTGGCATGAATAGCGTACCTTTTACAGATGCTTTGGGAAGGAAAACAACGTGGGTAAAGATTCTGGCTGCAGCCGTGTCCATACGCCCGTCCGATCAAAACATGCGTCTGTAAAGTGGTCACTACAGAGCGTGCTGCCTGGAGAAGGTGCCAATTTGTGTCTTCTTAAGTTCGCGATCCAGCGCTGGTACAAATCCAGTTTAGAGCGAGGAAGACTGTGAAACACAAGGTATAGCTCTGTTGACACTGAACACAGCACTGATACATGAGCATTTCGCCGCGTATCACTTGTGCCGTACCAAATGTCGCAATTATTACAAGTGAAATGTCTTCCCAGACGACTTCTCTGGTCTGCTTGTACAGTTTACGGCACAACAAGCAGACATTTTTGGCGAAATGTGAATGACAATGGTCCATACGTAGGAGCAGCTATGCTCGCATGGAGGCCATCTTGCCGTACCTTCGGGACGAGTGTTCTAACTTCCGGTGACTGCGACGGAGAACTCGAAGCGCCATCTAGCAAACCTATTGAGGTTAGTGCCTGCCTCTTCTTTCTCTTCTGCTTTGTGCCCTGAAAGCGTGCACCGATTTGTCCTGCGTGGCATGCGATAACTGGTGGGTAAGATGGTGCGTAAAGATGTTGAGAGAAAAGAAAAAGAGAAATTTTTGACGAGGTAGGACTCCAACCTCCGTCTTAGTTATCCGACGGCGAGCTTAGTAATGACTCGGCTATCGAGACATGCAAGCAGATAATAGTATCATAGGCGTGTGCACGCCCCCTCCCCCCCCTTCTTTAGTCACAAAAAGTGAATGGGAAACTCAGCCCCACACATTCCCGTAAAGTCAGCACAATACATGACATATTATAGAGGGGGGCGCTGCCACAAACATTTGCACCCCCCCCCCCAAAGGGGAACACTGCGCGTGCCTAAAGATGGCTTATCCTTCTATTGGCATTGAAGAAATATAGTGGGCCACCTTCGTCATGGCGTGACTCATAAGATGTCAGAATATGTTGTCTGCTGGGACACCGCATTTCCTGCGCGTTTGCCACACCACGTTTTCGTCGAGAGCACCGCGTGAGCTATTCACCTGTTTTAAAACTCCCTGAAGAAGCCGTATGACCTGATAACACGGGCAAGCAAACCGCGGCTCGGTGCCCCTAAACACATGTGTAGTTGGCATACTACAATTGTGAGTAAAAGGCGGTGCAGCTCACGCCATGGAGGACGACGAAAGTGATGCGGTGAAAGCTAAGCTGCTCGTACATAATGAAGTACGTTCTCAGCAAGAATTCTCGGAAATTCTATAAAACAAGCTGACCGGGGCTCTGAGCCGGGTTCGTGACCTAGTGCGTTCCGCAGCACACAGTAAGCTTATTTGGCATTGCATGTCGTTGTATAAAACGACTGAGTGAACTTGCAACAACGAAGGGAATGCACCGCCAAACAGTAGCATATACCCCTTACGCGTGCTGTGCGCATGCACTATTGTGTCAACCAAGGAGGTTCGATAATAGCCTTCTTGGTGTCAACGAAGCGGATCGGAGCGTCTGTGAAAAAAGTGACTCGCCACACATGCTGCGAAGTGCCGGTAGGATCTGCAAAACGAAGAGCGGCTTTACGCCCTACGCTCTTTTTATTCCGCTCCGATATGACTGATGATTATTAGCTTTTACTTTTTATTTATTTCTTTTATTACAATAGCAATTATAGTGATGTTTACCGACTGATTTTTGCTATCACTTTCAAGTTCTGGACACGTATATATATATATATATATATATATATATATATATATATATATATATATATATATATATATATATAATATATATATATATATATATATATATATATATATATATGCACAGAGAAAAAATTGGCAGCATATCCACGGAGTGAATTATGGAGTGTGGGGCGAAGCATCCATCCGTCCATGCGTCGATCCATGCATGTTTCCGTGTGTCCGTTCGTCCATCTATTGAACACTCCAAGTACCAACATCTCGCATCTTTTCATCATATGTTCCCTATATAGAAGCACCGCCATCCAGCGGACATTCATTCCAAGGACTGAACGAGAGGAGGCACATGCACACTTTCTTACGGTTTGCGCTTCGTGTCTACTTCCCACCTTTAACCACCCCGAGTTGATTCATGGTATACACTAGTTCATTGTATTCATGGCACTGCGGCTCAACGCTCGCTAAACCTTTCTAAAACTAAGAAAGTTACACCCAGCGAGTATAACGTAGCAACCCTTTCTTGTCAGATAGTGCTCAATGTACATGCCATTGGCTGCTAATGGGGATCGCAGCGTGCGCGTTAACTAAAAGCCGAATGCTCCTCTCTCTCATTCCCCATGAGCTGCCATTGGCATGTACATTGAGCATTATTTTTTATTGTTCAACAACGCACAGAAGAAATCTCTTACCAGCACCACCTTTGAGGTCAAAATGTTATACTTGTTACATACTACAATGGCTACGAGGGACGAACGGGTGTCGATATAAGGACCTTCGCCCCTAAAAATAAATGAGTAGAGAAGAATATTCGGAGACACCCACCGGTGATTCGAACCAGCGGCTCCTCACTTCTCCGTGCCACATTAACCGACTAAGCCACACCACTAACGCCAAGGTTGCCACTGACATTCAAGTGAAATTCGCCAAATGACGAGCAAAATGTCACCAAACATCGCCATTTTCTTCAAATTTTGCCAAAAAGTTGCCACTCTACATGAATATGGCGTGCGTTTCAATAAAAATTGCTAATTATGTATATATAAACCCGTGGAGAACAGTACCATTAATAACCCCTAAACTATATTGACGTGTTTCAATACCAGTTGCATCGCGCGCTTCAACTAGGGGGGGGGGGGGGGCTTCGTGGTGTCGGAGTCACATTACCCGCATCACCATCGAGCACTATAGCTGAGAAAGGGTACGTTCGCACAACAGCAGCATCTCTGAATGCTACCGCTCCATAACAGAAGTATGCGATGGTTTCAGCTGGGGCGACTACAAGGTGAGGTAGTCGCTACAACAAGAGAGGGACTAATTCCTGCAGATTCATAAAAATTTCTTGCAATCAGATCCAGTGTGCAATAATCGGACGACTTAATTACAACACAGCCCGAAAAAAATTCGAAAGTATTGCGTAACCGCCACTACGCCCACACTACGCTTTCCTTACGGTAATGCTTACCTTACACATTCGCCTCAAAGGCGTACCTCAAAGTTTCCCAAAAAGGTCGACTTCTTGACTGTCAAGAAAATATATTGATAATGAAACTGAACTCTTTATACCGAATTAGAAGGTACTACAGCAGTGAAGAAGTTGACGTGCAATTCAGGACAGTAGGAGCTTATTATGGTCCAAACACGCGGGCTGACCGTCTTCTATAGCCATGTCAGAAGTGAAACATTAAAGTAGCTAAAGGCTCGTAAAGCACTAAAGAACTTATAGCATAACACCACCGCGTCGCAGCATGCGAAGTACTCCGCTGACCTAAATTTTGCTGAGAAGGGTGCTAGTGCTAAGACGTGTACCAATGTGCTCATTCTGGCAGGATCTTGGTGAAATGAAGATACACTGGGGAAGCAGGACGGACGTACTGAATTGCGCCTAAAGTGCGTCTTCTACTTGTGGGTCTAAAATTACGAAAAATAGAAAGAAAAAAACGTTGTCGCCCATCTGTTTTAAGACACTGAGTATAGAATGCATAACTTGGTCGAGACCTTTGCTGAAGATCGCCAGAAATGTGCCAAGTCACCATTCGTGCCTTTTGGTCTCCACGGGTCTCTCAAACTCGCCAATTTGGCGAAATGTAGCCACCAGTGGCAACCCTTGACTACCGCTGTTCATCTCACTAACAGTGAGCTATGTATATACACCATTTACCACTGGCTTACATCAATGGACTTGAAAGAAACATTCTTGCACAAAGCATTTACTTTGTTTGGACAAGACAGACATGCGTTGCCTAAACATTGACGTGTCTAATGGCTTGGTCAATCGAGGGGTAGGTTCACTGAAGCACATATATTCAGTTGGATGAAAGCGGCATTGAAAAACGTGTGTGGCTCCACTTTCACTCTGAAATAACAAGAAAAATTGCTCGCATCAAGTCCAGGACTATTCGGTCGCTGGTCCGGTAGTGCCTGTGAATTTGGTTCCCATCGAAATGCTCACCGCCACATCACTTTAAAGAGGAGTCTTGGAGTGCAGCAGCAGAGGGGTCTTGGAGTGCAGCAGCACTTCGCTTCGGCTCCGTACCGCGACAGCGAAAATTGCCAATCGCTGGTATCTCGAGTGCTCTCAACAACACGAACGCCTTCATACAGGTGAGCGCTCTCCACTAACCCCTCTTGAGGTTTCGGCGAGCCCCAGGAGGGCCACCAGGCCCAAAAAACCAGGCCCCGTCGCGCCACCGCCATGCTAGGCCTTGCGACGCGTCGCGCCGCAGCCTCCTCACCTTAGGCCAGCATAGAGGTTCGAGTACAAGGCACGGACATGGACCCAAGCCAGTATGACCCTCGGGACTGGACCCAAGTCCTCAGAGTCCATGCAAACCTCCGGGAAACACGAAACGCGAGCCACGGTACGAACGCCGATCCTTCTGTGCGAGAGACGCCGAGCCAGTCGCGCGAGACTCCGCAGACCGCCACAACTCCCGGGCTACAGAGCTCTTCGACGCAGCTGCGCGTTCTCCATACAACCGCCCAAAAGATCAAGCAACTACCGCCCCTTCCACCCGACGGATTTAAAGTGGTGTTCCGCTCCCAGGGAGGCCTTGACCTTACGACGCTCCAGCCACGCTACCTCCTCACCGCTCTCATGCAGGCCGCTGCGCTGACCGACACATCTACGCTGACCCTCCGGATTCACCTTCTCAATAACACTTGCACAGTGTCGGCGGTGAATGAAAAGGACGCGCTCAAGCTTGTGCAGCTACAGCACATCACCTACGACAAGCATGAGTATGCCATGACGGCATACATCGCACCCCCCCGATGGCTCAGTCAGGGGTGTTATTACAAACGCCTACTGGAAGGAATCACCACAAGAACTACTCGCGGACTTGATCTCCCGCAACCCCCACGAAACTATACTAGACGCTCGACGAATGGGACTCACGCGATTGATTCTCATTACCTTTGGACAAGCCATTGTCTCACGAAAGATTGTTTATGGTGGAGGACTGCATCTGTGCACGCCCTATACACCAAGGGTCGAGACGTGCAGTAACTGCCGGACCATAGGCCACCGCACGGATGTATGCATACAACCTAGGACGCACAGGTGCCCCAGATGTGGCCAATTACACCCGAAGGAGGCAAATTCAACGTGTACTCCAGTGTGCATCATCTGCGAAGGCCCACATCTGTCGGGGACCCGGGAGTGTAAGCACCGGCACCTACCTAAAGTAACCAGGCCCAAGTCACCACGTGAACCACGATCACAGGAAGGAGTAGACCACTCACTACGCGGTGCAAGCACCAAACGCTCTGAGCCACATGCCGGCCAACGAAAAGGGCAGTCGAAGTGTTCCGACCAACCTACATGCGCGGACAAGCTGAAGACGCCCAATGGGACCAGACCACCGGCAACCAACACTCCGCCTGCCCCGGACCCCCGTGACCAGGAGCTCCGCGCCCTGCGTGTGGAGGTAAGCCGTCTCACGACCCTTCTAACACAAAGCCCTACTCCCCCTCATCTCCTTCGCAACAGCTGTCCCCAAAACAAGTCACCCCACCCACTGCGCAGTCACCCAACAGCCCCGCCACACACTCCTCACCCCCCCTTAAAAAAAACGCAGCTCAGACTCAGTCGACGATTATCAGGCTGACCTAAGAAACTTGGAAGCCAAATTTGACGCCAAATTGGTAGCGTTGGAGGCGCGCATCAAAGCTAAATTTTCAACGATAGTCGAGCAGCTGTCTACTCGTTTTGAGCAACAGATGGATGCACTATTCACACGCCTAACCCAACTCTAGAAACTAGGTTTACGCAATTTGAGACCCGCCTTCAGAGGCTCGAAACTACCAGCTCATCACATGAGGGGTCTTCTACCTACACCTCACACACACCTGCTCCTTCTATTTCACTTCCACTACAGCAACAACAACCAATCCTAGCTCCGCCCACGCTCCAATATGGCGGGTCGTGATACTTCTACCCACCTATCACTAATCCAATGGAACTGCCGCGGCTTTCGGGGCAAGCGCGCACCGCTGCAGCTCTTAATACCTGCCCTCCCTGCCATACCCAAACTTCTTTTGTTACAGGACACGCAACACCAAGCCAAACTTCCAAGTTACCATGCAGTACACTCAGACCCCACTGACACTCCCCGAGTGTCCACACTTATTCATCGCATCCTTACATACCAAGAACACACAATCACCTCCTCCACTCCGTGCGTCCTCATAGAACTCATCCCCACGAAACTTAACACACCTCCTATTTTTATAGCCAATATCTACCACACCCCACGCCAGGCCATGGCCACTCTCGATGCGCTATTGCAGAGAATTCACCGCATCGCGGGCCGAACCCCCTACTCATAGGCGGCGATTTTAACTCTCAGCATACAGACTGGGGTTATCGGTACACCACAGCACGGGGTCGCAGGCTTTGGACTACCATTCAAGACTTGCGCCTCACTACACATAACAACTTTCTCACACCAACCCGAATCGGCAATAGCGTAACAATGGACACTAGTCCAGACCTCACACTCAGCCGTTCTCTCAAAGATATCTCATGGTCTCGTACACAACACACACTTGGAAGCGACCATTATATTATCGCCATACAAATACCTCACACACCACACAGACCTCGACTCCTCACCCACAATCTGATTCACTGGGACGCTATCCGATCCGCTCGTTGGGAACTCCCCAATATCCCGATACAAGACATTGATCATTTGGTCTCATCTCTCCTAGATGATATAACCGCACACGCACAAAAGATTACCACACCACCCAACACCCCTACATTGGACACTCGCTTAGCCCACCTCTGGGAGGCGCACCACAGCATACTGGAGAGATGGAAACGACAGAAACATAACAGAACGTTAAAACGCCGACTGGCTACGCTACAGACACAAATAACTGGGCACGCAGAGGAGTTGTGTCGTTCCAACTGGGGTCAGGTGTGCAACAGCATAGCTGGCAACCTCTTTACCAAGTACGCATGGCACCTCCTACGGCACCTTATCGACCCTACACACTCACGCACAACGTCACAACATCACATTACACGCCTACTTCACAACTCCACGCTTTCCCCTGACACCCTTCTGGACCAACTACGCACAACACACACGGCACCCGGCACCTCCTCCCCTCTCCCGCCCTACACGGGAGCCCCGAATGAAGCCCTGGACAACGACATATCGGAGCAAAAGGTCCGTATGGCCCTCCAGAACATCCGAACAAGCTCTGCACCGGGGAAAGACGGGATAACTAACTCCATGCTCCGCAATCTGGATGATCAATCGATTGCACAGATTACAGATTACTTTAATAAATGCTGGAAGGAAGGCACCTTGCCGCAATCCTGGCGCCATGCCAAGATTGTATTCATCCCTAAACCTAACAAACCCCTTACCCTATCAAACCTCCGCCCCATTTCACTCACATCGTGTCTCGGGAAGCTTCTCGAGCACGTTTCTTTAAACAGACTGACCCAACACATGCACGACCACAACCTATACCCGCACAGCATGGTGGGCTTCCGCCCGTGTCTCTCCGCCCAAGATGCTATGCTTCAACTGACGCACGGCATTCTTGATCCTCTCATCCCCGCTCATACTAAAGCCGTCTTGGCCCTGGACTTAACCAAGGCCTTTGATCGAGTAGAACACCGAGCGATCATGGCGGCTCTCTCCCTCCTCAATGTGGGAGTTCGTATGTACGCCTACATACAAGCCTTCCTATCAGGACGCACGGCCGAGGTTCATATGGGCCCCCATGCGTCCCCTCCATATACCCTCAGTTGTGTAGGCACTCCGCAAGGTTCGGTCCTTTCCTTTTTTCTCTTCAATGCCACACTCATTCCCTTAGCCCGCTCTCTTCACAATATCCCTCACCTTCACCACACCCTCTATGCAGACGACATCACACTGTGGACCACCCACGGTAGTGATGGCGACATAGAGGAAACCTTACAAACCGCCGCAAACATTACACAACAACACGCACAAAGCATTGGTCTCTCCTGTTCCCCGGAAAAATCTGAGCTGCTTCTCATACGCCCTTCACCACGTACTCTTCCCACTGCCCCCATCACCGTTACTCTGGACGGGCGCCCTATCCCAGAGGTCGACACAATCCGAATCTTGGGCCTTCACATCCAAAATAACGGCCGTAACACTTTCACTATCCGGAAACTCAAGCGGGTGACGGATGCGCTCTCGCACCTCGTCCGCAGAGTTTCTAGAAAACACTATGGCATGAAGGAACACGATTTGTGTCGTCTCATTCATGCCTTCATACTGAGCCGCTTCCTATATACAATCCCGTATCTCCGACTTCGACAAGAAGAAATAGTTACCCTGGATGCCATGCTTCGTAAAGCCTACAAAGTGGCCTTACACCTCCCCCCTAACACACAGACCACTAAACTTCTTCAGCTTGGGCTCCATAACACCACACACGAACTCATTGAGGCCCACAGACGAGCGCAATACACTCGTTTAGCTCAGACTTTCACCGGACGCTACATACTTAACACCCTCAATATTCACATACCAGCAGCCGACCCCACACTTCTACCAATCCCCCGACCCATACACACACAGATAATAGTTAAACCTCTCCCAAGAAACACCCACGTTACCTACCATTCGGCCCGCCGCAAGGCCCGTGCAAAAGCTCTCCACAAATACTACCGCTCTGAAGAGGATGCCGTATGGGTGGATGCAGCTTGCACGGGCGACGACGCGGCAGTTGCAGTCGTTGATCGCACACTCCAACCCATTGCAACTCACCACCTTCCTCCTGCATCCACCCCGGAATCCTCGGAAAAAGCGGCGATCGCGCTTGCCCTCGCACACACTGATGCCCGGTACGTCCTTTCCGACACGAAAACCGCGATCCTAAATTTCGCGCGAGGACGAGTCCACGAGAGCGCTTTCAGAATTCTTAGCTCGCCCACCAAAAACCCGGCCCGCCATGTGGAGCTGATCTGGGTGCCTGCGCACTCTGGGAATCCCGGCAACGAAGCCGTCAATGACCACGCCCGAGGTCTCATCAACCGGGCGGCGGCGGAATCGGAGTCGGGCTCTTCCAGGGAGCGCATGCATTCGTTCAACGAGATCACCCAGTCATATCGCGCCGAACGCCAGCTATACCCACCACCCCACCGATCCCTCAAAAATTTTCACCAAATATTCTGGCGTCGCCTTCAGACCCGCACCCTTCCCTCCCCCTATTTTCTTTCTCGCATTTACCCGGGAGCGTACGCCCCGTCCTGTGCTCAATGCACTCATCCCCACGCTACCCTTACCCACATTCTCATGAAATGCCCGGCGGACCCTCCCCCGCGGGGCCCGGACCCACTGACCACATGAGAGGAATGGGAGACCTTGCTGCGCTCGACGGACCCGGCCAAGCAGAAAATCGCCACTGACCGGGCCGCCCACGTCATGGAACTGCACGAACTCATGAACACATAGCGCAGTGGGGTCGTGCGGGGACCCTGGGACGTAAGTGCCCAAATCCCTTGGTCTAATAAAGTTTTACCTTCTCCTCACTTTAAAGGACAAACTCAACTCGCTGCCCCACATGACTTGTGGTGACGCTTGGGTCGTTAAAACATTGTACGCATAGTGTACATATGACCAAGAACCTTGTGGGCTTATGTCTTGAACTTCTTGCTGTACAACTCGGTTCCATCTGGTGTACCTTAAGGCTGGGCCTGTGATAGTGACCGAAGACTTCAATGTTAATGTACTTTGACGTGCAAACCAGCGGCTTTCACCCATGGGCGAAATTCCCGGAGCCCGCCAGTACGGCGTCTCTCATAACCATATGATGGTTTTGGGACGTTAAATCACATATGTAATAATATAATATTTGAAATTTCAAATGGCTATCCCCTTATCACGAAGCGTTACCTATCCGCCCAGAAAATGTGCTCAAATGTTATCGAATCAGAGTGGTCATCGTAGATGATTCGTCGGCAGTCTGCACAACCCCATAGCCCACACATCCGCACATTAATTGCATGATACAACGATTGAAAGACCGTGTTTATCCGGAAATAATGGACCTTCTTCCGGTTATTATTACGAACCCTGCCCGAATCTTTGATGAGAGATCTCGCTGGGCACTAGTTGGCGGCTTTTATTTAACCTGGCTGATATATGCGTCCTCGCGATCATTCCTTTTTCGCGAACGAAACGAGCACTGTCAACGAACCTCATTAGCACGGGAATGTACGACAAGGGCCCGCAGTTATCCCGGCCAGTCAATCGTTGCGCTCGACTTCGTGTCGTCGAAAAATTAGGGAATTTACGAGCGAGAAAAGGTGCCCGACCGCAAGCCGCCGAGATTTCTCGTTTAAACCGTTCCTTCGAACGAAGCTCGTCTGACTTACTGAAAGCACTCAAGCACCGACTTAGCGAACGATTTGGCGTCTCTAAAGAAGCCCTAATTAAAATTGTCTGCACTGAGTTTGAAGTTACGCAGATGAATGAAAGAAGGTAGGACGCTTTGAGGCATTCAATATTATGCGCGTGGGGTAATTGCCTCTACGTGTTTTCTAACATCGCACGAAAACATTTTCATTTTCTCTTTTTTTCTTTTTTTCAGATTGAATCGCTGTTAGAGAAACAGAAAGAGTTAAATTAGACGCTGAAGCACGACGCTTTCCTGGTGTTTCACGTCTTCAATCAGAGAAATAATGATAACAACTTTGGGTTCTGTCCAAAGAATTAATATACAAAGAAATGTAAATGTACCACCGAAGCAGTTAAGTGTTTATTGATGATGGCTTGGTTCTTGCAGACTAAAACCAAGATATGATTGTGACCAACGCCGTATATCAAAGCGCTCTGTACATTTCGACCATTTTGTGTTCTGTAACATGCATTGACGCATTGACATCACACAGACCACAGAATTCTAGCATATCACCTCCATCAAAATACGACTGCTAGTTGAATGTTTATTGTACATCGGGCAACGCATTGCTGTCGATATTTGGTCGATATGGCACCGTTTGACGTAAATACACCCATAATAACCCCTGGTGGCACATGTAGAGCGCGTCAACTAACGTAAATGACCACGATAAACACCCGTTACATTGATTGTTTATCACCGTATCATAACGATTCATACACTTGTGTTCGATGTTTACTTCGTATTTATCGCGCAGCGTCGCTTTAATTGATTGATATGTGACGTTTAACGTCCCGAAACCACCATATGATTATGAGAGACGCCGTAGTGGAGGGCTCTGGAAATCAGCGTCGCTTCAGTGAGCGGCTTACCGCAGGCGGGTCGCTTCGGGAAAGGTACGACCATTTCAGTGTTGCTTCATTGTGTGCGTGACATCCAGGATTGCAGCGCAATCACTATGAGGTACGCGAGGAGCAGGGTCCGTAGCCTGCTGTGTGAACGTGAGAAGGCACTGAGCTTTCCGCTGGCCTCTCTCAGTACAACGTTACTAGAATACGCTCAGTTTGAAAGCTCCGCCGGTGAGGCGGGCCGTGCGTGGTGGTCACGAAAACTAGTGGCGCTGCAGTACGATCTTGCTATACGTGACGACTAAAGGTAACAAAAATGCAGCGGTAATTAAAAACAGGGCACTGTGGAATTACAATAAGTATGATGTTGTGAGAGGAATATGGAAAGGGGTCATGATTCCTGGGCTGACGTTCGGCAATGCGGTCTTGTGCATGAGACCAGAAGTTCAAGCAAGGTTGGAAATTAAGAAACGTGGGATAGGTAGGCTTGCTTTAGGAGCTCACGGGAATACACCAAATCAAGGAGTACAAGGTGATATGGGATGGACATCATTTGAGGGCAGGGAAGCTAGCAGCAAGATAAAATTTGAGAAGCGATTGAGAGAAATGGGGGAGGAGCGTTGGGCTAGGAAGGTTTTCAGCTACTTGTACATGAAGAATGTCGATACCAAATGGAGGAAGCCAACCAGGAAATTGACTAGTAAATACTTAGAAAACAGCAGGTGGCCAAACCAAAAAGAACTATCGGTTAAGAAGAAAGTGAAGGAAACGGAAACTGGCATGTGGAGAATGGGCATGATTAAGAAGTCCACACTAGAGATCTATCGAACTGTTAAGCAGGAAATTGCCAAGGAAAAGATCTGTGATAATACTCGGGGTAGTTCTCTACTGTTTGAGGCCAGGACGGGAGTACTGCGAACCAAGATATTTCGAGCCAAATACGAAGGGGTGGACACAGTATGCAGTGCGTAGTGGAGAGGAAGAAGAAACTGCCGAACACTTCATAATGTTCTGTAAAGGGCTTCACCCTATAGTTCATGATGATGGCGCAGAGTTTTTCAGAGCATTGGTGTTTAGGGACAGGGAGTGCAAAATAGACTGTAAGCGCGTAGACTTAACTAGAAGGAGGTTATCTGATTGGTGGCTAAAATCAAGGCACGAGTGAAGATTAAACCCTTCACTGCAAATTACGAATCCTCAAACTCACTTTTAAAAAAATAAATCTAGTTTTTGGTTCATAAGTATTACGGCTTCGTGGCACTAGCCACCGCCCGATCTAAAGGGTACAGCCATATCCATCCGTCCATCAATCCTCTAGCGACGCTGGGCGCGCGTGTTGTGATCGGCGGCTGCGACGTGCAAGTGGCTACCAGCGAATGGTGCGCTGTATTTCCACTCCACTTTCTCGGACTGTTTTTGGCACTGCGTAGTTTCTTGTACGAAAACGCGTTTGTCATGTATGAGGCGTAGAGAGGAGGAGCAGATTTATCTACGTTGAGGTACGCGGAGTAGCTTTGCGCCAAGATCCAACAGCGGCGACCGCAATCGGCGACTCCGCTTCACACAACTTGCTCGTTCGTTTGTATGTTTATTCATTATTTATTTTCCGTGTAAACATAGTTACACAGGGGCGTGGGCCAAGATAAAGGCGGCTAGAATAAGTAGCTTGAGAACCTCATATATGTAGCCTCCGATCTCTTTCGCCAATGGCGAGGTGCTAGCAGACGGACAATCGTAAGCAAATTTGCTGTCCAGCCTTGCCCGTTACCCGAAATAATTCATATTGTAGTGCAAATCAAAATTATTATTATTATTATTATTATTATTATTACTATTATTATTATTATTATTATTATTATTATTATTATTATTATTATTATTATTATTATTATTATTATTATTATTATTATTATTATTACATGCGCTAGCAATTGGTGGATATGCTCGATGTGACGCCGTTACGTATTATCTATATTGTGTGACAACAAACACACAACAGTCACAAACACAACAATTACAAAACTTGGAGGACACTTGAGCTTCGCCTTCAAGAGTAGACCGCAATAGTGTGACCGGGCCCTGTGCGAATCACCTTCTCAATTACTAGCCTAGCTTTGGTCTCGGTGTATGCCGCAATCGTATCGTGAGGCAACAAAGGACTGCGCTTGCAACATTGGCCGTTTCAAAGTATTCTAGAATGTCTACTGCAAGTACAGTTGCGAAGTGCCCACCGCGCCATTATTCTTCCTCTTGTGAATCAAGAAAGGGGCCTTTACGCGTGCGTAAAGGAACACGCGAACATAAGTGAGCGCCCTGTAATGGCTGGGCCTTGCTGACACCCACTCGTTGCGCATTTCACATGTTTAGACGCCTGACGCAATTCTACGCTTGTACCACTAATTACTGCGTGGATTGAAGAAATTCCTTTTACTACATGAACAAAAGAAGTGTAAACATAAGGCCTCGCTTTTTTGCTGGACGCAATAATAATCAGAACTTATAGTACATGAAATTCGTATTTTTTGTTTTTTTTTTTTTTTTGCATCAGTTTCGACCATTGGCGTGCCTCTGTGGTATAACACCTGATTGCCACGCAGAGAGCTTGGGCTCGATTCTCCATCGTACTGAAGTTTTCTTTTCTTTTTTGATTGGAAGGTTTGTTATTTTTTTTCAGGGATAATGTCTTCTTTCTCACCGGAACACGCCAACCCCGGAATTTCTGTCAAACGAGCTCGTTAAAGCTATCAGGCTCATATAATACTGTAATGTTGTGGTTTCTTTTGCTTCGCACAACGTGCAGGTTCGGTTTTGGAGGTCCGAGGAGCCACCTCAGGACACTTCCCGAAGGACGAGCCCGTTTGACGCAAACGTTTAATAACAATAGCTTGTCAACACTTAACCCAAATATAACTGGTCCTACTCCTCAGATACAGTTACAAAGAAATCTTCATGGTCTAAGTTAGTCACTCATCCTCAAGTCCTACCACTCAGTACCTGCAGAGAGTTGCGAAGGAGAGTTGCGAAGGAGCGGGGTCTCACCCACGTCGTTTCGTAGGAGCTTGGGCGCGAAGCACGGGGTTGACGTTGTCGCCGTAGTTGGCGTCGGCGTTGGGCAGCCACACGAGCCGTAGGAGAAGCAGCCTTTCTAGGCTGTCGGTGGACGCTGCACCAGCTTTCGCTGCATTTCACGCACTGGCCTCGAGGTAGAGCTCCCGGCCGGACAGCCTCGCCTGAGCTCGAGCCCGAAGATCGACAACTCAGACCTGTCCACGGGCACGGGAACGTCAGCGCCACCTGGTAGTCTTGTAATCCATCAGGTCACCGGACGATGAAGGGGGAAAACCTTGGCTCGGGTCCGAAATCCGACCACCCTGATTCGTGGTTCGTCTTCCACTGGCCACCGCGGCGACTCCTCTACATTTTTCATGTCTCGCACGTGCTTCGAACAATGATGCGTTTGCGTCGAATTCGCTTCAGTCATTTCTTGTTATTTAATAACATTCGTACCAGCTGCTTCTTCCTTGCAGACTTCCAACTTCGTTCATGGCGTGCACTTCAAATTCCGCTCGCCCCGTTTCAAGTTCTGCGCACTCCACCCGCTTTAAATTCCGCGCACTCCATCACATACACAACGAAGAAAACTTATTCATATAAGTACTGGTGAAGAGACAGTCGTGTATCCTACAACCTAATTTGAACAGCATGATCACAGCACACACTCAAAGGTACTTTTAACATCTAACAAAAATAACCCGGGAAAGTGACCAGACAATCGAAACAATTTAGGACCATGTTACCATGTTAGAACGTGTAAATTACGGCGTAGTAAAGTGTATCAATTGCATGCCATCATTTACTCTTGAACGGGGTTTAAACCAATTTGGTTGACCTTGACGAACCTCCGAAGAAATCCGGCGCGATTCAGAAGGTGGTACCAAGCTTTGCGTCGCGAAGATAGAAAGCTCACTGCCAAACGCAGTCTATGACGTTCAGTGTGAGAATGACGTCATAGTAACGCACTACCATCATGTCTTGCTGGACAAGTCTTGATCTCGCGTGGAAAGTGGGAACTCGCACCCGGTACCCATGCGCGCTTGAGCTCAGCGATTGCACCTCATATGTTGAAGCCGAAATGTTTATAACGAAGGCGCTAATTCCCCCCCCCCCCCCCCCGAACGCATGGCGCCCCTAGAATGCTCAGTGGCCAGTTTGGAGGAGCCGCCATAAGTAGAACAGCAACACAAAAGGCAGCAAGACACAAACGTATGTGTGGCGGTGTTTTGCCAGTGACCAAGTTTTGTTACATTTCTTTCACATTACGGCAGTAGATATTTTTCTCAATCGCTGTGTTCTCATTTCTGAACCTAGAGCAGGAAACGGTGGCACATGTCGGTGTCACTTCTCAGTGCAGCGAAGTGCACTAGGAAGTAGCCCACCATAAGTGTACTGCATCTGTGGGTACCTTCGTGAAATAATTGAATAAGTGACAACGTGCAAAGAGGGCCTCTAGCATCTCGCACAAATACCCGTGGAGCAGGCGCGCCCAAACCAAACGAAAGTGCACTCATTCAGATTAGCTGTTTTCAAGAAGGCTGCGTAGATCATCCCTTACACGGTTTTCTTTCTAAATTAAAAGCAATTGAGAAAACTGTCGAGAGGGTTTTCACGAAAACCGCCTGGTTGATGACCTCTTTCGGCTTGTGCTCGAAAAGCTAGAGTGGCTGCCACTGCATCTTTTGAGTTATACCGCTCATCATCAGAACGTGAGGGTAATGTTGGGAGATATTCTTTTTTT
This sequence comes from Rhipicephalus microplus, assembly GCF_013339725.1. Lineage (NCBI taxonomy): Eukaryota > Metazoa > Arthropoda > Arachnida > Ixodida > Ixodidae > Rhipicephalus > Rhipicephalus microplus. Next base: position 102,262,991 of record NC_051170.1, read on the forward strand.
TTTTTGCAAGAAAAGCAATCAGGAGCTTTCTGAAAAGGTGGAAATGCGGGAAGTGAGGTGAAGTCGCTGTAACATTTTGCACTCTGCTCTCAATTGGTAAGCGTCGTGAAGACTTGTCTGATTATCAGTGTGAAGCGCGGGTACTGTTTCTTGAAGAAAGTCTTTTATCTTTTTGTAACTAGTAGAAAACATGAGTTATGTTTTTATAGAGTATTTTTGTATTTCAGTAAGTCAACTTGTTTGAGGCTTTTACAGACATTTGGCCGTTTTTTCGTCTAGGCCAGATGGCAGTGGTTGAAATGCTAGTGGTCGTCATAAAATTTTACGCTGAAAGTGCTCATTCATGTAGAATTTCCCGTACTTGTAGGTTAAATCGTATGCAAACAGCGCGTGTATAGGCAGGACATCGATTCTTTGCCAACTTGCAATGAGCAACACATCCGGGCCAATCTATACAGGAGACCTTGTCCAGTCCACAAATACGACGTGAGAATGTCAACTAGAAGCGCATGATGAATGGTTAAGTTCGATAACAGTACAACAAGGAAGCCGGCGCGAGGAACAGCGCGGCGAACCGCCGTGGTACACCGCCGTAGCAGACGATGCACCGAGAGTAGCGCAATATCCGACTGCAGCGCCGCTAGTTCTCGCGACCGCCGTTCGGCTCATCCTGCTCCGCTGGCGGAGATACGGAGCTTTGAAACTGAGTTAGCAACGTTGTCTCAATGCACAAAGCGCTCGCTTACGCCACATTCGCCCGTCTACGTGACTGTGTCTTCATCTAATTGAGTCGACGCGCACGCCCCCTTCCAACGACAACCTCCACTGCAGGCACTGAGGAAAGGTAGGATGGGGGCTTTAGCGCGGAGCCTACGAAACAATTGTTATCGCCGCAGACTCCTCGAACTAAACGACTCAAAGTGAGAAGTCCGGTATAAAGGCAGCGGTTGGTTGAATAGCAGCGGCCTGGCTTGCACTGGCTAGAAAATGGCCGTGGAGCTCGGTGGTAGTGGTGCAGGGCCTGTCACTTGTTCGTGTGTCCGTGCTTACCAAATGTAGCGACATTATGGTGTCCAGCGTAGGCGTGCAGTCGTCGCTAGTTCAATGAAAAGACGAGAGCCTACAGCTGACGAAGGAAGCAGAAGCAAGAGGGCAAAGAAGAGCAGTCATCGTGGCGTCCAGCCAACCAAAGCAGCGTAACGTTATAACTGCCCCGCGCCACGAGCCACCGGCGCTCGCCGTCTCTCCTGACGGCTGGTCGCCACAAAGCGCTGCGCTACAGTGTCATTACATAGCCTCAGACGTATGGTGCACTGACCTGCGGGTAAGCCGAATATGTCAGGTCGTAGTCATGAAGCGACTATTCGCCTGCCCACTGCTTGATGGCAGCACCACCCCTGCCAACCAGGAGTGCAGTGACCGGGAGAAGGTGTAACGTGTGAGAGATGAAAAAGAAGCCAGCCCGTTCGATGTCTTCGGTGCTTAGTGACCTCTAAGCCACTTTCATATGGCTTTTTTTTTTTTGCAACACAGCTGTATTCCAAGCATCATATGCGAAAACTTTCAGTGTCTGCTCAAGCTCGCAAGGGAAAAGGAGGTTAATGAAAGTCGCTCATTATTTTCTGCCCGTTTATGTCAAACGAAGCTAAAACGCTGCACACATGCACTATACTACAAGGTTTTTGGTTTTTTTTTTTTCAGAAAGAAAACTTCCACTTGTTAGAAACACTGCCCTAGTCCAGATTTTTTTTTCGTCTAAAAAGATTTTTTCTGCGAATTTTCACAGATATCTCTTGAACCTTTGTGCGACAAACTTAGCGGATAATACATGCAATTATGGCCCCATCGAACATGCCACGCTACGGGCGTACCCGACCAAGCATTTTATATTGTTTGTTTTGGTGTTTTGTTTCGGTGACTTCTACTGGCAAATTACGGGCATGCCAAAAGGACAGTGTTTTCCTAGTGCGCTGGTTCATGTGGAATGGAGGCGGAAATGTTGTAGGCCCGTGTGATCAGATTTGGGCGCACGTTAAAGAACCCCAGGTGGTGGAAATTTCCGGAGCCCTCCACTACGGCGTCTCTCATAATCATATGGTGGTTTTGGGACGTTAAACCCCACAAATCAATCAATGGTTTATGTGGACGATCAATAATGATTCCTCTTGTGAATGAATTTTCTTCGCTTTCTATTCTTCGTACCCCATATCCAGTTTCGGTATGTGCGTCTCGAGGGGAGGGGGGAGGGTATTTTTATTTTAGGGAAAGCGCAAAGATCAGAAAATTGGGCTTGGAGTGCACGATAACTGTCTCTCAGGTAAGGATATCTCAACCAATATGCTTGTGGGGGGCGGGGATTGAAAAGAGCGCAGGAGTGAAGAAAAAAAAAGCAAGGCATACGTCACAATGGGGAAACGAGGAGTGATGGTGAAGATTAGGGGGGACTGTAGGCATGGCTGAGGGGAGAGAGGGGGGGCAAGTGCCCCTTTTGTATCCTCCTGCTGACACCTACAGTAGTTCACCAAACGTTTTCTCTATCGTGGTTTTTATCCGACCACAACACATAAGAAAGAAAAGGTGGAAGGGTCGAACATGGAAAGTATACGTTAATATCGCTCACATTAAAGTTGGCTATAAAGTTCTCGCAGAGTGTTATATGCAACGAGTTATAAGGAGCTGCCAATCTGACTGACTGTACTTCTTTCCGTGCGGTGCCGTTATTGACCATGTTCGGACGTAAGAGGGGTTAAGCACGCTCTGCGTGGCTACTAGCGACGGAAGATTATGTTTCGAACGGCTCAGAACCACTTTAAGCAGCTCCCACGGGATTTCGTTGATCCTGCTGTAATCGACCATGCGGTGTGTTCCGGGACAGGGCGAAGTCGATAACAGGGTATGCCGGCAAAATACAAAGAAAAAAAAACATTTCTTGTATTCTTTCAGCTTTCTGGGTGTCTTGTGACCCTAAATCTATTTCGAGTCGGTTAAGTACACAGACCAGTGAGCATGAACATAATTACAAACATTACAAATGAGTTAGCGCCTGCTCATCAGTGCGAGATGTTTACCGGTTCGGTTAACGGTGTCGTCACCTATTGTATAATGCAATAACCGACATCTAAGGACCGCTAACTGGTCATAACTCGCACTGATTACCGGAAATGCTGCAAGCGTCTCTTTTTGTTTGTTTTCCTGTATTTAGCAGCCACAGTTTTCAAGTTGGCGAGAGAACTCTTACTGTCATAAATGCTGAAGAAACCTCTTACGTTAGCGATTTGTTAGTTTTCCTCCAAAGAAGCAGTTACGGGCATTCACATTTTTTTTGATGTGACACAGAAAGATTGCGGTGAACAGCAACGGTGTCAGCTCCTTCGTTCCTTGGTGGAACCATGAAACATACTAGTTATTGTGACATAGAGACTAACAAAAAATAGAAAGCAGATCTTGCATAAACCATGAAGATTCATAAATAAATTCAGGAAACCATAACAGCCCTACATTACAAAACAAACTCGCCAAAATTTCTATGAGAACGTGTCATCGCAACACAATTTTGCGCTTGAGATATGTATTATATGTGTGTAAACATGTTAGGATTGTGTACGGTTATATGTGCGTATAATGTGCCAGATATATTTGTGTTGTGAGCTCGTATCATGTTTATAACATGTGTGTATTAGTGTGTATGATGTGCACCTACGATGTGCGTATCAATTTAAGTGCGTATTTTATTAGTCACTCTGTTTTCAGCTCATGACAATGACGATCTAAAAAGAGTGGATACTTTTGAAAAACTCTCGACACGGTGCTTCTTCAAAAACCTCCTTCCTTTTAGCGCCTCAGTGTTGGGAGTGTATCGCAACACGGCTAACTGGCAGTCATTCTGAATGACTTCAGCTGCTCACATACGAAATAAATGAGGAATAAGAAAAAGAAGACTGTTCAATGAGGCCATAGCGCTCAAACGACGTGCACTAACGGAGACGACTGCAGGACAACTCAATCCTCTAGTTATATTGGCTCACTGAACTGTATCGAACTAAATGTAGCCTAACAGTCTGTACTAGAGCTAGAAGAGTGTAGTTCGCTGCAGGCGTATCCAGCTTCGCAAAGAGTGCCAGCACTTTGATCGCTCGAGCCATCCCACCGCCTCTTCCCCTGTCAATGACTGTGAAGCCTGAAGTTCCTCACATTCCATGTAGTAGCAGTGTGGCTTGCGTTATCCACGCTATACGCCGACACGCATAGCAGCATTCTAATTGTAACCCTGTATCACACAGTAATTTAAGCAGAAGGTGACACCCCTCTCCTAAGCGTTCATTATCCTCGCGGAAACGAAGTCTCTCTCGCACTAAGTGAAATCCGGACTTTGTCTGGCCTTACTGATTTTTATATTGTTCAATTCGTTTCACTCACAGTTCTCTTTAACCAACACCTAGTAAGCCCACGTTCTCTTTCGCTTAAAGTTGGGCGAAAACAACATAACAAGTGCATCCAGTTTCATTAGCAGCTTGTATCACACCATATTACGTGACATCTCGTCCATTACTTCTTTCAGGCGCACGGTTCTGTTCATGGACTATATATGTCGTGGTGCGTAGCTTCTTTAGTAGGAGTATCGTTAATAGTGCGTGGCGCCACGGCGCTTACGCGGTGGTATGCGGCATGCATCTCACGGCTTCGAACTGCCAGGTTTCACGCCGTCGAAAGAAGCGGGGTATTTACCTTCTGAAGTTTGCTTTTGCGCGCTCTCGCCACTTCGACACTTTAAACGATGACGCAGCTCGCAAGCCTGTGTTTTCTTCCCAATGCAGCTTTAGTCGATACGCTCAGCACACTGTCGTACCATAAGTAGTTGATGTCAGAGCGGGTACTTTCGAAGAATTCTGGACTCTGGTTGATTAGTCATTCATTCAGGAGAAGCCTTCTTTATGATGTTTCAATTAATTCATGGTGTTTCGTAACACCGCCGTGGCCACGTTTACGAAAGGTAGGCTCTGCTGACAAACGACAAAGTAAGAATTGTGAGAGTTGTTTCCATTTGTCCTGTGTATACTTGTGCGCTCGTTTCGTGCGTTCTTCTTTCTGTTCGAACAGCGCGTGTTAAAAGTGTTGAGCTGTGACAGGTATTAGACCGCGATTGTCCTGTGAATGCTAATTTCGTGCGTGCTTTCTGCTTGAGGTGCGCGCTAGAAATTTTGAGGTTATTGCTGTTCTTCACGTGATTTTGCAATTTGTTGCTGTTGCTGAAACAATGTACAATAAATGCTCAAATATTCCTGTGAAGACACGTATCACTTATACCGGTGTCACATGGACAGTTTATCGTGATCAGCGTCGATCAGGATTAACCACGATTATGATTAGGTGCTACACGGTCTTTTTGTTCACGATCAGGCGTGATTGAGATCAAGACGATCGCAATCTGATCATCGCGATCTGCCTGATAGATCGCGATTTTGCTGTCGTGTGCACCCCCCTAGCCAAGCTTGTTGAAAGCACAATAAACAGGAAAATCAAGTATGGGTCATTAAAAACACTTTAAAACAGCTAAGTGTTTGTAAAAAAGCAAATTCTAAACTGTTTAAATTGGAACAATATCTGAAGTATTGAATATTTTAGGATTCGCATCGACCGCATGTATATAACGATAGTTATAGCGCGAGAGCAAAACGACGACACAGAGACAAGAAGTCGTTTTGTTCTCGCGCTATAACTATCGTCATGCCATACCAACTAGCCCAAGCTGCCACACTTCTAAGTTACGCATGTATATAGTTACGGGAGAAGCAGACGACAAGCAGATGAGAAGCAGTCGAGTGTTGCCGTCAGGGCTTTGTTCAACTCTCGCCCCGTCGGAACTGTTGGAGCCCCTCGAAACAAACTGATGATAAAGTTGCAAACCTTCCGACTACGTCGCGACGTACGTGGTCTTCGAGGTCGAATGAAGAGATATTTACAGCAATTGAGCGCTGGCAGGAGCGACTGGAACACACTTGAGATGCCAGAAGTGAAACACTGGCATGGACAACGAGATTTACGCTTGGCTGCGACTACACGGCCTAAGAACGGGGGCCATCAGAAATAAAAGTGAATGTTAATAATGTCACACAGCAATGCAGGTTAGTGCTAGGAAAATTATATCGAATGATGGATTTATGAAATTACTATTGTTGTGGCATGCAAAGTTTTTGACGTTCGAGCAGTTCTTGCATGAATAACATTGCTGGTAAAGGGCTCTATAGATATACCGTACGCCGAGTTTTGTCAGTGGCATGTTTTACGGGACGCAAAAGCCACGTGGGGCATTTCATCTGACCCAAGCTCGAACTGAATTAGCTTGAGCCGTTGATGATTGATTTGTGGGGTTTAACGTCCCAAAACCACCATATGATTATGAGAGACACCGTAGTGGAGGGCTCCGGAAATTTTGACCACCTGGGGTTCTTTAACGTGCGCCCAAATCTGAGCACACGGGCCTACAACATTTCCGCCTCCATCGGAAATGCAGCCGCCGCAGCCGGGATTTGATCCTGCGACCTGCGGGTCAGCAGCCGAGTGCCTTAGCCACTAGACCACCGCGGCGAGGCGAGCTTGAGCCGTGTAGAAGCGGCCATGAAGTTGATCGCGATCAAGAAAACTCATCCGGATAGCTCTGATCGCGACTAAAAGTGCCCGTGTGACACCAGTATTACGTGTTATACCAATTTCTAGATAGGGGTATCAGCGAACTACGGTGACTTTGAGCGTATCTATCTATCTATCTATCTATCTATCTATCTATCTATCTATCTATCTATCTATCTATCTATCTATCTATCTATCTATCTATCTATCTATCTATCTATCTATCTATCTATCTATGTAAGTATCTATCTATCTATCTCTGTATCTATCTATCTATCTATCTATCTATCTATCTATCTATATATCTATCTATCTATCTGTTTATCTATTTATCTATCTATTTATCTATTTATCTATCTATCTATCTATCTAGCCGCAGACGACCTTTAGCTCCCCTGGCCGTTTCGATAACGGTATCGATACCAAACTTGGTATGGCATAACATGACTGTATGAAGAACATAATTGACTAGTAATGACATGCAAATCATGATATGTATGTCATGAATGTCATAATTTACATTTCATGGTCCTGCAGCTCTTGCGGTCGTTTCGTTCACATGGCATGTTGTAAAACTGGTATGGTATGACATGATTTCATGGTGAAAACAAGCGGCAGACCATAAGATGAAAATCATGACATGCGTGTCATGTAACAACATGACTACATGCCAAGCTTATGATGCGCTCGTGGGCGTTTCTCTAGCTTCACATGGAACAAACTAGATATTATGCGACGCGTAACGGACGATATAGGTAAATGACACATCCAAACATTATAATGACGACATGCGTGTCCTGTAACAACATGACTTCATGACACACTCATCGTGCGCTCGCGGCCGTTTCGCTAGCTTCACATATGCCAAATTTGGTATTACGTGACGTCAATGGATGGCGAAGGTATGTCACTGGTGCAAACATGATAATCATGAGACGCGTGTCATGTGAGAGCATGACCTACATGCCACATTCAAGGCGCCAATAAATTTCGACGTGACGTGGTGCGCGTGCTCGCCGGCGTTCGTTCCGTCGCGTCACGTCGGCTTCGCCAATGCAGGCGCCGGTACTGCCATATACTCGCAGGCTTGCACCGCGTAACTTTGACGCATGCGCGTTTCAGTGCGCCCGGTGTCCCTCTGTTCATTTGCGAAGCAGGTCTTTGACTAGCCTGTGTCCCTCCGTCCACACCGCTCCCCTCGCCGCATGTGTTGGAGCAGTACAAGTAGCTCACGCCCTCCTAGCAGTGCGCAGTGAAGTCTTAGTTTTCTGTGTTGATGAGGCTTGTGCAGTTCTTCAGCAAAACAGCTTCGCCACCACAGCGCGTACAAGGTCACTGCGAATACCAGTCTTGCGAACAGCCCCGTTCTGTTTCCAAGCGGGTTGTGCGAAAGCCAAAGAGGCCTTGCCCCTTGAGCCAGGCGCCTTTCACCACCGAGCACTCGAACATAGCATGCGGTGCCGCCTCACTTTTGCCGCAGTTTGGACAGTGGTCATTTGGAATGACTCCCCATTGTACTAACCTCTCACGCGTAGGCAATGCCCTCTATCTTCTCAACTAGTCAAACTCGCGCACCTCGCCAAGTACGCGATCGCAACGCCATCATTTCAGTTTTTTCGTGCCGGATCCGTTTACTTCCTTTACTCAGTGTGCTACTTGTCATCATTTCGGTTATTTCCTGTGATGAAGAATCTTCCAGGCTGCATGAGACCATTGATTCAACTGCTCATTTTATGCCCCTGGCAGCTCTGCAAAACTTAAGCGGAATTCCTGCCCTTTGTTAAATTTACAAAGTTGCGGTGAAAGTTACTACTCCAGAACATTAAGAGCCTGTACTCGGGGTAATTTCCGTTATCAAAGAGCTTCAGTGCTTCTTTTTTTTTTTTGCAGCCAGTGGTCTCAGGAACGTTGACATGACTGGTAGACCAAGGGCTCCACTGCTTCTGGGAAGCCGTTAAAATTTTCTTTGGGCCTTCGCTGCTTTTCCTACCCAGAGGAAGGTTCCCACAAAGTAGGCGAGACGTCTTATTACACGGTGAAGTAAAAAGGCATTGTGGTCGACGTATAACGCAAAAGCGCATCCCCCATGTCTTGATGCCATTCGCTCTTGCAGTTAGTGACAGGTTAACCTGTGTGACTGATCGTACTACGTCTCTGGATTTCCTTAATAGTACGTCATCGCAGGCCTTCTTGGGGGTGAAGCTCCCTACGCCGTGGGTCGTGCGTCCACGATGTATGTAGTCGTCGTAGTAGTAGTAGGTAGCCACATCCACGGCCGGGCTAGAGGATTGCCACGTGAGCACCCTTTTCAATTGAAGAGGAAATCCACGTATGATTAATCATAAATAAAAAGATTGTTGTTTCTGATGAAATAACTTTGACAGCCGAGTATTGCTGACTTAATCTTCAATAAAATTGGCCTTGCATTTTATGCTTACTCAAAGAAATGGCTGCATATCCACGGAGTGAAAGATGGAGAGTGGGGCGAAGCATTCGTCCGTCCATTCGTTCTTGCTTCCTTCCGTCCATGCGTCCGCCTGTGTGACCGCCTATGCGTCCATCCGCCCGTCCGTGCGTGCGTCTGTTCGTGCGTCCGTCCCTGCGTTCGTCCATGCATCCGCCCCTGCGTCCGTTCATGCGTCCATTCATGCATCAGTCTGTGTGTTCGTTCGTCCATCTATTCAACACTCCGAGAACCACCATGTCGCATCTTTTCATCATATATTCCCCATATAGAAGCACTGCCATCCAGCAAACATTCCAAGGACTAAATGAGAGGTGGCACACGTACACTTTCTTACGGCTTCCACTTTGGGTCTACTTCCCCACCTTTAACCACCTCGAGTTCATGATATATACTAGTTCACTCTATTTATGGCACTGCGGCCCAACTCTCGCTAAACCTTTCTAAAGCCGAGGAGGTTACGCCCAGCGACTATAACGTAGCAACCTTTTTCTGTCAGATAGTGCTCAATCTACATGCCAATGGCTGCTAATGGGAAATGAGAGACTGGACAATTCGGCTTTTACTTTCTTACGGCTTGCGCTTCGTACCTACTTCCCACCTTTAACCACCTCGAGTTCATTCATGGTATATACTAGTTCATTGTATTCATGGAACTGCGGCTCAACGCTCGCTAAACCTTTCTAAAACTAAGGAGGTTACACCCAGCGAGTATAACGTAGCAACCCTTTCTTGTCAAATAGTGCTAAATGTACACGCCAATGGCGGCTAATCGGGATCGCAGCGTGCGCTTTAACTAAAAGCCGAAAGCACCTGTCTCTCATTCCCCATTAGCAGCCATTGACATGTGCATTGAGCACTATTTTTTATTGTTCAACAACGCACAGAAGAAATCTTTCAATGGCACCACCTTGAAGGTCGAAATGTTATACTTGTTACATACTACAACGGCTACGAGGGACAAAGAGGTGCCGTTATAAGGTGCTTCGCCTCTAAAATTGACCCCGTAGCTGCATGTTTCACTGCAAATTTCGTCGACAGGTTATTGCCTTGCGTTTAGAAAGAGTGAACAAAACATGTATTTGATGTTCTGCGCGAGAAAATGGGTGAATTGTATTCTGGAGGCGCTGCGTTAGTGTCTTCATCTGTGCATTGAAAACAAAAGAACACATCGAGGCACGTTAAACACAAGCGCTATCTGGCAGTTATCTTTGAAGATGATGGTAGGCGCGTGTCGTGGAGGTAATAAGGTGTAGAACGCAAAGCGACGGGCAGGTGCCACCACCGTGTTGTCTTAGCGAAGCGTTGAAAACCCTTGCCTTTTTGAGCATAGGATTGCATTGTCAGCGCAGCGTGATACGCTACGGTCCTTGGAATTACTTATGTATGCCTTCTCTAGTGTAAAGACACACATAATATTGACGTGCTGTTATGGTGCCTCAGATATGCGCAATAATTGCTTTTAAATGCGAAGCATTTCTTAGCAAACTTCGGCGACTTTGAGTCTATCTATCTATCTATCTATCTATCTATCTATCTATCTATCTATCTATCTATCTATCTATCTATCTATCTATCTATCTAGCCTCGTAAGACTCTTAGCTCTCCTGGCCGTTTTGATAATAATATCGATACCAAACTTGGTACCGCATATATGTCTGTATGAAGAACATAATTCACTAGTCATAACATGAAAATCATGAAATGTATGTCATGAATGTCATGATTTACAATTCATGGTCCTGCAGCTCTTGCGATGGTTTCGTTCACATGGCATGTTGCAAAACTGGTATGGTATGGCATGATTGCATGGCATGATTCCACAGTCAAGGTGCCAAGACATTTCGACAGGACGCGGTGCGCGTGCTCACCAGCGTTCATTTTGTCGCGTCACGCCGGCGTTGCCACGCCAGGCACCGGTTCTTCTATATACTCACAGGTGCGCGCCTTGCTGCGTTGCTATGACGCATGTGCGCTTCAGCACGTCTGGCGTCCCTCCATCTAGAGAAGAGGTAGATGCAGTGTTGCCTAGATAACGCATCAGCGCGAAATGCAGCATGTCGCATTTCTCGCTGGTTGCCGTCAGGCCGCGCCAGTGGACGCTGGTAGCGCCTGGCGTCAAACTATAGAATGCTCGCGTTTCGCTAACGTAGCGTTGCTGGGCCCAGCGTGCGCGCGCGTCAACGCTACCTTGGAGTATATTGTGCCATTCATGATGCGCTCGCGGTCGTTTTTCTAGCTCCACATATGCCAAATTTGGTGTTACGGGACGTCAATGGCTGACAAAATGCATGACTGGTGCGAACACGATAATCCTGGCACGCGGGCTGGCAAGAACATGGCAACATACCACGCTCATAGCGTGCTCACGGCCGTTTCGCTAGCTCCACATATACTAAATTTGGTAGCACGTGATGTGAATAGATTACGAAGGACACACCCAACTACTATGATCATGACACGGAAGCCATGTACGGCATCATTTACCTCCACCTCGTAACGTTGTGGTAATTTTAAAGTGACATATAAACATTTCCCATTCGTGCTTCGCATATTATCGATTTACACTGTACGTGGGATATGCCAAGTTTTTAATTGACAATCGCAGAAGTATGAATGCTGAAGCTTGAGCTATATTGGTGGGCGCTGCGGATAGGGTTGGCCGTTAAAGGTATCGTTTCATTTGAGGCCGTATGGGGTATTGTTATGGCAGACATACAGACAAATACACAGACAGACACACAGACGAAAATTTTTGTGCCGAAGTACCCTAGGAAAAACAATAAATAAAAAAATCTAGTATCAAAAAGAAGCACTTTGTGCACTATATAACAAGAAAAGGTTGCCGCGTTAAACTCGCTGGGCGTAACCTCCTTGGTTTTAGCAAGGTTTCGAGGGTTCGCCGCAGCGCCATGAATATAGTGAACTATACTTAGTGACAACCTTTCTTGGCGCTGCAGGAAAGCTGCGGAGGCGGAGCTTCTGCACATGTATATGTCACTACGCGAAGTAGTCCCTATTGGCGCGCGTCTCGTGACGCTGTGGAAAGTGACGGAGGCGCCATTAGCGCTTCATGTACACACAGACGCCGTTTAGAGTTTGAAGTGCGCGTAAATAGACGGGATTTTCTCGCGTTTTCGAAAACGCGAAGTCGCAACGAATGAATTAAAGTAAATTCGACTATCTTAATGGTGGGAACTGCGTCCTGTCTCACATAGCTCCACGTAGAAAATAAAGAGGGAACTTTGTTATTTTACGGTGAAAATACTGGCGCTGTTGTGGAACTATGCATTCACTGCCGGTAGGAAACTCGTGACTTGGCTCTGTAGCCTTCGCTCCATTGCCAAGAAAAGTTTTCGCCAGCCATGAACTAGAGGAAGTGAGAAGTGAGAAGTAGACACGAAACGCAGGCCGTAAGAAAGTGCGCGAGTGCCATCTCTCGTTTAGTCCAGGAATTGTCCACTGGATGGCGGTACTTCTATATGCTAAATATATGATGGAAAGATGCGAGATGGCGTTACTTGGAGTGTTCATTAGATTGACGGATGGATGGATGGATGCACAGACAGATGCACGGATGAATGGACGGACGAACGTTCGCATGGATGGACCAAGAGACGGACGAACACAGATACGGACGCACAGATCGACACACACACGGATGAACGCATGAAAGGATGCATGCACAGACGGAGGGATGGATGCATGAACGGACGGACAGACGCTTCGGCCCACTCATCATCATGCACTCCGTGGATAGGCTGCGATTTTTTAGGCATATCTTTTTTCAGTGTGAACGCCTAACGCCTTAACAGAATGAACATATTTGACGTCTTCCGGCAATAGTTCTCTAAAGCTCCCCAAGCGGAATTCTTTACATTTGATTGTGTGCTAAGAAAAAGAAAGTAATGATTTCGAGTACTTGGTACTCTTCTATGGGAAAGCATACAGACCTGTTTAGAAAAAGTTGCTAGCAATTTAGAGTACTGGTTACTCTACAATGAGAGCGCATAAAGCCGTCCCATGGGCCTCCACTCTTGTGTGTGTTTAGAAAAAGAGTTATACAATTTATAGTACCTCGTACTCAACGATAGGAGAGATGTCAGCCCTCCCGACGACCTTTGACAATTTTGATGGGAACACGGGGTACCCCACAGGGAGCAGTGTTATCACCACTCCTTTTCAACATTGCTATGATGCGCCTTCCAAGCGAATTGGCCAGGGTGGAAGGCACACAACACGCAGTATATGCCGACGATATTACAATCTGGACCACTGAAGGGAGCCTTGGTGAAATGCAGGAACGCCTTCAGCAGGCCGCATCCATAGTCGAGGCGTATGCCAACGATTGTGGACTCCAATGTGCTCCAAACAAATCAGAGCTTCTGCACGTTAGAGCGAAGCCAAGAGATAAGTCAGCCATACACATCTCCCTGTCTGGGGTTCCCATCAGAGAGGTGGAGGAGCTCCGGATTCTGGGCCTGTTCATTCACCACAGACTCAGACCGGACTCCACTATAGCGAAACTCAAGAGAATAGGCGAACAGGTAGGGCGCATGATCCACCGCGTTTCCAACAAGCGGGGTGGTCTGCGGGGCAGGGACGCGCTTCGGCTCGCGCATGCCTTCGTGACTAGCCGGATCCTCTACGCCGTCCCATACCTTCGCACTAACAAGCAAGAAGACGAAAGAATAGATGCCATCATTCGGAAGGCTACTAAACGAGCTCTGGATCTCCCGGTGGCCACTTCCAACGCCAAACTGAAGGCGTTAGGTGTGCCCAACTCCTACCAGGAGCTGCGGGAGGCCCACCTTATGAATCAATATACGCGGCTCGTGCAGACGGCTCCCGGGTGCCGCCTGCTAAACCGCTTACATATACAACACACTTGCACTGCAGAGGAGGCGGAGCGTATTCCGGAACTGTGGCGGCATATGCTCTCGGTCGCTCCACTCCCCAGTAACATGGATAAGCACACGCACGAAAGCAGAAGACAGGCGCGGACTCGGACGCTTGAGAGGCAACACGGCTCCCGGCCTGGTGTATTCTACGTAGATATAGCAGGGCCTTCGCCCACGGGATTTTACACGGCCTCCGTAGTTCACCGGGAAAAGCATGTCAATGGGCTCTCGTTCCGAGCACAAAATCCAGAGCGCGCTGAGGAAGTCGCGATAGCGCTTGCTGCTGCGGACCCCAACTCGAAAGTTATCATCACGGACTCCAGGAAAGCATGTACTCATTACTTGGTAGGAGAGATATCCCCCCTAGCCAGCCAAATTCTAAAACGGGCTCTCGCTGATCCAGCCCCGAAACGCATCGTATGGGCTCCTGGCCATCAGGGCCTAGGAGGTAAAGAGGCCGCTGACGCGGCCGCCCGAGCGCTTACCCACCGGGCTCCTCACCTTGGCTCTTATGACTCGGAGGCCAATACACCGCTGCTGCGGTTCAAAGAAATTCTCACCTATTATCGTGACACTCATCGTCTTTACCCGGCTCCTGCAAAGGGGCTGAGTAAGGCGGAAGAGCGAACTCTAAGGCGCCTGCAGACAGGTACTCTACTCTGTCCTGCAATCCTAAAGCATTTCGATGCGAACACAGATGGGCGGTGCCCACACAGTGGGGAGACGTGTGATATCTTCCACATGGTATGGGCAAGTACGAAAAATCCCCACCTACCCCCTTCCCCTACCCCTTCCCGAGAGGCATGGGAGACTGCCCTTCTCAACTGCTCATCACTAGAGTCTCAACGGGCTCTGGTGAGACGGGCGCGAGTAGGGGCCTCGTCATGCGGTGTCCCGGACTAAGGACGCCGACCATGTAGCAGGGTCATGCTTTGGCCCCGTACCTCTCTCTTTTGTAATAAATGTTTTTCATCATCATTGACAATTTTGAGGAGAGTTTTATTGCAAACCAATTCACTGGTGTTGACGTTGTTTAGAAGAAGTGATTCTCACGAACAGTGAACATCAATTACAATGCAACAGAACATCGCGACGGAAAGCAACATTCACAGACACACCAAAACTTGTTACAAAAAAAAATATGTATATATATGCCGTTGTCAGATAGGCAGGAGACGCGGCGTCTGGTGGCGATGCATATGTGTGTGTTTTGAAAAAGTTGGCAACGATTTAGAGTAACTAGATACTCTATTATGGAAGAGCATATAACCGTCCTGTGGACGTACATTACATAGACAGCCCACTTCCTAAAACACTAGCCGCACAGAGATAAGTTAGCATATTTACTAACATTCATAAGCCTTCGTGGCTGCTCTGACTCTTCTTGCCGGCCACGTCTGCATGCCCGATTGGAAATATGGAAAACTTCAGGGAGAATGTTGAAATGCGATGTTTTTTTATGACTTGATTCTATTTTTTTAGATCATCAGCTAATGAGCGCCACATGTTTCAGTGAAGACACAGTCATTTTCATATAAATTTCAACCATCGCAGAGCATTGAAGAGAGGCTGCGACAGTTACGCAATTGGGAAAACTTATGTTACCTTCATTATCGTTGGTATTTCTTTCAAAAACCGTTCGGGCGCCGTCCAAAGAACCAAAAACACAAATTCGTCGCAGCCCCGCCGCGGTGGTCTAGTGGCTAAGGTACTCGGCTGCTAAACCGCAGGTCGCGGGTTCGAATCCCGGCTGCGGCGGCTGCACTTCCGATGGAGGCGGAAATGTTGTAGGCCCGTGTGCTCAGATTTGAGTGCACGTTAAAGAACCCCAGGTGGTCGAAATTTCCGAAGCCCTGCACTACGGCGTCTCTCATATTCATATAGTGGTTTTGGGACGTTAAACCCCACAAAATCAATCAATCAACAAATTCGTCGCAAAAAAGCTTGGCCCCAAAAAATTGGCAGATCCTACGTACAGTGGCAATCGATGAAATGCGAAGCACAAATGAGAAAAGTTGATATGTCACTGTGAAGTCAGCACAATATTACGAGGTTGAGGTAAATGATGCCGTACATGACTTCTGTGTCATGATTTTCATGTTTGGATGTGTCGTTCACCTTCATATATTCATGTCACGTGTTATCAAATTTAGTATATGTGGAGCTAGCAAAACGGCCATGAGCACGCTATAAGCGTGGTCTGTTGTCATGTTCTTACATGACACGCGTGTCAGGATTATAATGTTTGCGTCAGTCTTACATTTCCTCATTCATTGACGTCACCTAACACAAAATTTGATATATGTGCAGCTAGCAAAAGGGCCGCGAGCGTATCGTGAAGGGTCCAACATCCTCCAATGGTGGTGGTGGTAAAAAACATTTATTTCAGAAAAAGTTTACTAGAGAGTGCCGACGTGGCCCATCGGCGTGCTAGAGTGGCAAGACCCTATTCCGGGACGCCAGTGGAGCTGGAAGCTGCCCGTGCGCGCTTCACCAAGGAGCGTTGTGCAGCCAAGGTAGAGCAGCCGAGCAGGTGCTCCTCCCAAGCCTCTCTAGTTGGGATAGGAAAAGGGGATGAGAAAGGGACGGGATTAACTGGGCACGATGCTACGACGTGATATGTGTCGGCGAGCACATGACAGGTCGAGCAGGTGCCATTGATTTCCGGCAAAAAGTGCCTGGCGACCGCCGGACTTATAAAGGTGTTCGTCTGCAGGCGGCGTAGCAGTCGTTCGTCCGCTTTCTCCAAACCGCGTGCGGGGTCCGGGTAGAGGCGGCGCGAAGCCCGGTAATAAGCCAAAATTTCGCGAAAGCGCGTCAGGTTGGTATTGCCAGATTCCGTCTCGGGACATGGAAGGGCAACGGCCCGGACATGAGAAGCGCGGGCAGCGGCATTTGCCGCCTCGTTGCCGGGCAGGCCCGAGTGGCCTGGGATCCACACTATACGAATGGGATGAGGGTTAAAGCGCCAAGAGGCTGCCTGTAGTAGGCTAGCCGCCAGCGGAGCAATGGAACCCTGAAGGTACTGAGAACAGGCCGAGCGCGAGTCCGTCAGGATGGTGCGTGAGGCAGGGTTAGAGGCGGCCAAAGCTATGGCAACCTCTTCAGCGTGCGTTACTGTGTCTGCTCGAAAGGAGAGGCCATCTACGTGTTTGCCCTCTGTAATCACGGCAGCCGTGAAGTGACCCGAGGGGGAGGGACCCGAGACGTCCACGTAGAAAACACCGGGACGATCGGAGTGTCGCGTATGAAGGGCCGCGGCGCGTGCTAGTCTACGGCCAGGATGGAGGTCAGGGTTCATATTACGGGGTAGAGGTTCCACCCATAGCTTTTGACGCCAGAGCTCTGGTACCGGCTGCAGAGGGTCTTGGTCAGATATCGGGTTAAGGCCAAGTCTGTGTAGAAGACGGCGCCCTGAAGGCGTCTGCGACAGTCGATTGATTTGGTTAACGCGATGAGCTTCGCGCATCTCTGCAAAGGTGTTGTGTACCCCCAGAGCCGTTAATCGGCTGTTGGAAGTTGCAATAGGTAGGTCCAGAGCGCGTTTGTATACTGAACAAAGAAGGACGTCCAGCTGGTGCTCGTGTCGACGACGCAGGTGAAGGTAAGGCAAGGCGTAGGGGACGCGACTGGTCACAAACGCGTGGGCCAATCGGAGGGACTGAGACCCGCGGAGGCCGCCGCGCTTGGTAGAAACTCGCCGTATTATGCGGCTCACCTGTTCGCTGGTGCGTCTGAGGCCTGCTATTGTGCCCTTTGGATCCAAGGACGATGTGAGGTGAAGGCCAAGAACCCGAATATTTTGCACTGACGGGATGGGCCCGGACGGAAGAAAAATTTGAGGCGGCGGTAGCGGAGAGACTGAAAGAAGAGCCGATTTAGCTGGAGAGCACTCCAGGCCGCATGAACCTGCGTAGGTGTCCACCAGAAGGGCAGCCTTTTGCAGGTGTTCTTCGATTTGCGCTAAGGAGCCGGTGTTGGTCCAGATTGTGATATCGTCCGCATATAGTGCGTGTTGTATTCCCTCGACCTCGCTTAGAAGAGAGGGGAGGTTCATCATCGCCAGGTTAAAAAGCAGAGGAGACAGAACTGCCCCTTGAGGTGTACCCCGCGTGCCTAATAAGTACGGGCCGTGTTCGGTAGAATTAAGGCGAATGAAGGCGGTGCGATGTGATAGAAAGGCGCGAATATAGTTGAAAGTCTTCTGCCCGCAGTTTGTGGTAGACAGGTTAGTGAGTATAGTGCTGTGTTTGACGTTGTCGAACGCCCCGCGGAGATCGAGAGCGAGCACGGCTTTATCGTTATGGCGCATAGTAGTCGGCTCTATGATATCGTGTTGAAGCTGGAGCAGGACGTCCTGCGCTGACAGATGCGGGCGAAAGCCAAACATCGTGTCGGCAAAGGTGCTCCTGGCCTCCAAGTAGGCTGAAAGGCGTTCGCGAACCATGGTTTCCATGAGTTTGCCTGCGCAAGACGTAAGTGAGATGGGTCTCAGTGCCTCAATACTAACGGACTTTGCCGATTTGGGAATGAATGTCACGACCGATGTGGTCCATTCCGTTGGAAGCGGAGAACCGTCCCATATCGAATTTATAAGCTGGAGTAGCGAGAGGTGTGCTTGGTCGGGAAGATTTGCCAGGAGCGATACTGTGATTCCGTGGCGTCCAGGGGCCGTGCCCCGTCGCATTTTCGTGAGTGCAAATCGTAAATCAAAAAGCGTGTATGGGGCGTCGAGGTCGGTGTTAGGGGCGCCGGAATACGTATATGCTGGGCCTGCGGGATCAATTGTGCGGCAGATGTAGCGGTCACAAAGTTCTCGCGCGAGTTCATCCGTAGTGCCCTGAAATGCATGCAGAACACGGTGGAGCTGGCGTTGCGTTTCTCCCCTGGTGGTGGAGGGATCGAGAAGGCTTCTAAAGAGTCGCCACGCACTCTTAGAGCTCATCTGGTTTGCAGCCTTCGAACAGGTGTCTGCCCAGTTAGCATCGGAAAGTTGTGCGGAGTATGCGGCCGCCTCTGCAGTGAGCGCCTCAATTCGAGCGCGACGTTTCCGATTAAGTTTGTTGCGTTTCCAGCGCCTTATGAGCCCGCGGCGAGCGTGCCAAAGATGTAGGAGGTGTGGATCGATTGCAGGAGTCAAATTAGAGGTTGCAAGGGTGCGAGTGTTCGCTTGTTTCATATGAAGAGCGTATGATGCCCACGCTGCATATTCGGTCGAGGAGAGGCCGGCGGGGAATGGTTGCATTCTGAACTGAGTCCAATCGGTGAGACGGGCTTGGCCCCAGTTTTGGCGCATTTTCTGCCGCGGTGTGAACGAAATGCGGAGTAAAAAGTGATCGCTGTCTAGGTTTTCGCCTAAATTTTCCCATGTAGCATCGCGGATGTGACGGGTGATGGAGAGGTCGGGGCATGTGTCTCGCGTGACCGAGTTGCCGGAACGTGTGGGTTGTGCCGGATCGGTAAGAAGCGTCAGGCTCAGCGAGGAAATGAGCTCCTTGAGCTCTCTGCCCCGGGCCTTCTCGTAGTGGTAACCCCAGTGAGGGCTGGGGGCATTAAAGTCCCCGACAATCACCAGTGGTTGTCGGGCCGCTATACGCAGTGCCCGATGGAAGAGATGCGCAAACGAAGCCCTCGCAAGGCGAGGGGGACAGTACACGTTTAAGATATGTATTGATGGTTGGCCCCTCCGCTGAGACAGCACTGATATCATGCAGTAGTCGTAAGGAAGATCCAGATCGAGGTCGATCTGTATCGCCGTGTAAGCTTTA
The DNA here is from genome assembly GCF_013339725.1 of Rhipicephalus microplus. Classification (NCBI taxonomy): domain Eukaryota; kingdom Metazoa; phylum Arthropoda; class Arachnida; order Ixodida; family Ixodidae; genus Rhipicephalus; species Rhipicephalus microplus. The sequence continues at coordinate 102,282,751 of NC_051170.1, forward strand.
TGCACGAGGAGGCATGTGGTGGTGCCGCCTACATAGGAGCAGTATCCAGAAAGGGATGGAGCAGGGCCAGATTCTTGGAGCGCCAAGACGGCCGGCTGAGAGCCAAGTGAGCTGAGGAAAAGGGAAACATGTGAACGCTTTCGCCTGTTCCCGAAGCCTCCAGGGTTCCACTGTATGATCTCGAATTTAGACGCAATGTTTGAACGGGACGTACGATTGGTAGCCATCGTGACTGTCCTAGGTTTTATATTTGGTCCTCCATGTCCCACTCGGAATCCTCAGAGGCAGGGAGGGGCACGGAGGCCGCATTGTCCGACGACGGGGTGGTGGTAGCCACCTTACGACGACGCCGTGGAGCTGTACCCTCACTGCTCACCGAGCAGGAGCGGGAACGCGATGCCTTGGGTTGAAACTGGGTGATTGCCCAGGCTTGAATAGCCTGGGTAACCTCTACTACTATGCGTTGGACCGAGAAGCTGGTGAGGAGGTGATTAATCGAAGCTTCGACGCGCGTGAGGCGTTCCTCTACGCGCGGGGTGTGCTCTTCGCTAGGGAGAGTTTGGTTAGCGGGCAAGAGAACCTGAGGTGCCCCAGGAGCCTCAAGAGCTTCTGGAGTAGATGTAGCACCGGTTCCGAGTGCTGGAGTACACATGGCTGCTTGAACCGGCGGTTTAATGGGAGTGGACTTAGCGCGAGGACTAAGCTTGGACATAGCTGGCGTAGCCGCCTGGACAGAGGAGGCAATACCGGATGGCTTTGCAGTACACTGTTGTTGGGGTTGAAGTCGCTTATTTAAGAGTTCGAGTTGTTTAGTTAAAAGAGAATTTTGCTTTTGAAGTGCCGCAACTTGCTGCGAAGGGCCGCAAGTTCGGGAGAAGGAGGATCGACAGAAGGGGGTGAGAGAGGCTTAGAAGCAGCTTTCCCTGCCCAACTGCTCACCTGAGGTACCGCCGCTGGTGCTTCGAGCGGTGGGAATGCTTGAGAGTCGGCGTGAAGTGGTGGAACTGAATGATGCAGGTTTGTGCTGCTGTCTGGCTGTGACGAACATGAGGTGGTCCCTCGAGGAGATGTTGAGGGCTGCTTGCGTTTCCGATATTTTCGGTATTTTGCCGTGCAGCCACTGGTCCCAGTCTCATGGGCGCCATGGCAGAGGAGGCACTTGGGGTGGCAGTCGTGGGCATCTAGACCTGCAGGTGCGGGGGTTCCACATTTGGCACACTGGGTTGGAGCGGCGTGAGGGCACTGAGGTGGTCGATGACCGATGGTACCGCACTTGGTGCATACAGGGACCGTTTTCTTATAGGCGCGGATATACGTCGCCACGCAGTGGTAGAAGAGGAAGCGGGGTAACTTCGTGCCTTCGAAAGTCACTACCGCCGCCGCGGAATCTCCGAGTTTGCGGACCGCAAGGATAGTACCTTGAGGCCAATACAGTTCAGACTTTATCTTTTCCGGGCTTTCAGCAGGGTTTACATTGATGACGCCCTTGCATGTATCCCCTGGTGCCTTGGCGTGGCCTCGAACGGGCAGCTGCTGATCCCCCACTTGCAGCTGGAAGTCCCCGAGGAGTCGCTGTGCCATAGGCAAAATGGTGGTGCTACAGACCAAGATGTTCTGTTCCCAGATTGGCCACACTTGAATTTGCGTGGTAGTCCGGTCGCCGAGGTAGCTGCGGATGGCGTCGCCCGCGCGATCGGCCGGGACAAATGTGCGTAGCTCGCAGGGAACGCGAGGTTTCAGCACTACGATGTAGTCGTCGCGAGAGAGGCGAGGAGTTTGACGCGGACGCCACTTGCGTTGCTTCGCTGGCTGCGAGGACGGAGCAGAGGTAGGCACACCGCCGGAGGGATGGCGCGCCGGCGTTCCTTGCAAGGCTGGGGAATGGTGGCCCGCCGTGGCGTCTCGTTGTTGTTGAGACGCAGACTTCGATTTCGCTTGCTTGCGTTGCCACAGTTTCACCATGTCGTCGAGGTATTCATCTTCTGATGGCATAGTGTTTTCGGAGGATGAAAGCTCCATGGACAGCATTTGGCTTGAGGTAGGATCATAGCCCGTAACCACGTTAGCGGCCGCCATCGCCGGGCTGAGAGCCCTTAGCGAGGCGGCGTTGTAGCCGGGAGTGAAGGACGTCCCTCAAGTTGTCAAAACTGGACCCACCTGGACGAAGGTGTTGTCTGAAGCGGAGAACTTGGCGGTGACGATAAATCCAAGTTACAGGGGTACCAAGGTGGATGTCCGCAGAAATAGGAGAAAATCAACGGAGGCGATGTGGAGTGCGTCCGTCACCATCGAGCGCTCGCAGCACCCCCTCCTCCAATGTAGCGTTGACGCGCGCGCACACAGGGCACAGCAACCCTACGTGAGCAAAACGCGAGCACTCTATAGTCTGACGCCAGGCGCGGTTCGACGACTGCCTGTGCGAAATGCGACATTCTGCATTTCGTGCCGGTGCGTGACACAGACAACGCTGCATCTCCCTCTTTTAGGGACGGAGGGACGCTGGACGCGCTGAAACGCGCATGCGTCAAAGCAACGCAGCGCGGTGCGTGCCTGCGAGTATATGGCAGGACTGGCGCCTGGCGTGGCAACGCCGGCGTGCCGCCACGAAATGAACGCCGGCGAGCACGCGGACCGTGTCACGTGTAAATGTATTAGTGCTTTCACTGTGGCATGTAGTCATGTTCTCATATGACACGCATCTCATGATTATCATGTTTGCACGTGTCACATACCTTCGTCAACCATTGACGTCACGTAATACCAAATTCCGCATATGTGAAGCTAGCGAAACAGCCGTGAGCGCATCATGAGTGTGGCATGTAGTCATGTTGTTACATGACACGCATGTTGTGATTATCATGTTTGGATGTGTCATTTACCTATGTCGTCCGTTCGCGTAGCGTAATACCGAGTTTGGTACATGTGAAGCTAGCGAAACGGCCGCGAGCGCATCATGAGCGTAGCATGTAGTGATGTTGTTACATGACACGCATGTCATGAGTTTCATGTTAGGGTCTGTCGCTTGTGTTCGCCTTTCTATCATGTCATACCATACCAGTTTTGCAACATGCCATGTGAACGAAACAACCGCAGGAGCTGCAAAAACATGAAATGTAAATCATGACAATAATGACATACATATCATGATTTTCATGTTATGACTAGTAAATATGTTCTTCATACAGTCATGTTATGCCATGCCAAGTTTCATATCGATATCATTATCGAAACGACCTGGAGAGCTAAAAGTCGTAGGCGGCTAGATAGATAGATGACAGACGATAGATACGCTCAAGGTCGCCGAAGTTCGCTAAGAAATCCTTCGCATTTAATAAAGCAAGTGGGATGTGCGCGTAAGATCGGGAATGCTCTGGTGTGTGCGGTGGGAGAAGAGGACAAGGACGCTGGCGCACGTGTTAGAAGACAACGACGTGGTGTGCTTGGAAGGCGTAGAGGAATACAAGAGGAAGGACGAGAGGAAGACAAGAGGAAGGACGGAACTGGTCGGGAAGACAAGAGGAAGGACGTAACTGGTCGTTCTAGGGAGCCAGGTTATCGGGCCCGAGCGTCGACGCCTGGGACGCGGTCCACGCGTTGTTGCGACGAGCTCAACGTTGCCGCTGACGTCTTCTGTCTTCCACACCCCTCTTTACCAAGGCTCTAGGTTCCCTGATAACCTCCGCAAGCCGCGGCCTCTTCAAGCAAGCCTGCGCAGCCCCCCTTCCGTCTCTGAACCATGTCATCGCCTGGCCGAAGGTGCTCAACTCTCCGATGCGTGAGCCTATGTACACCTGCGACTCAATTTGTGCTAGGACGCTACGCCCGTCATAGGCTATAGTTTGCTTCTTTTTGTTTTCTTTGTTAGCTGCGTGCGCGCGCGTACTCGGTTTTTCTCCATGTTTTTCATAGAGTGTAGTTTTAAACCTGCCAGGAGCCTCGCATCTTCTTGTGGACGTTTGCATCACTGACGCAGCATGCTTCGTAGAGTACAAACATTCCAAGAACCTCATCACAACTACGCATAATGACCAGCACTTTTCTCACGACGTGCTTTGGATAGTGTTGATCCTCACATTTCGGTATATGTGCCGCAATGTTTATTCAGCGCCAACATTAGAGGCGTGGATTGCTCGGGAAGATCGCGTCTGTCCTCGAGTTCATGCAGCGATTCAAGCCAGCCAGCGATACAAACATGACAAAAGTTCGCTGAGGACTCTCTTTACGTGGTTGGATACATGTCTCCTGGCTATAGTCGTCACTTCATAAACAACCTACCGCGTTTCCCACGTAGACCTGAGGCACCCGCTTATAAGCCAAGTGTTGCGTCTTGCTGTGTTGCACAGTGCTCCGATCCTTGTGATGTGGGCAGTATATTGTTGCGCTGTTCAAAAGAAGGATGATTTCTTATTTACTTTTCACTCCTCTACCCGTCTCTTAAAGTGCACGTCCGTGACTTTTTGTAAAGGGTTTTCCTTCTCCTTTGCTGAAAAATGTAGTTCTGTTTATACATCAGCTGGCTCGTAAGGTGTGGCGTTGCGTTATGGGGCCAACTTTTATTCAAGAGCGAAGCTCTTGATGCTCGTGGTAAAACTCCAGCTGTCGGCAGAAGACCATCTGCGCCGTTGCATATCGCGCGCCGTTACTTATCAGCAGTTCCTGCCGGTTGCGACTGTCTGCTCAGTCCGGGACCTTCCGGGTGCAACGCAAGCCAATCACTAGTTACGAAAGGCCCGCGCTTCTATGGAGGATGTCACAGCTATAGCGTTGCATGCTAGTTCTGGCGCTGTAGTTGGAAATTCGTGCGTGTGACAGGCTGTGGTTCGACTCTATACTTTGTCTATGCCAAGAAGAGGCCTCGCATCAGCCAAGAAGGCCGCTTTAAAACCCGATGATCAAATAGCTTGACTGTTTCTGAAGCTTTACATGGTGAGTGTGAACTTCTCCTCCCACCCCCTTTTTTATTTTATTGGGGGCCTTTTAATTAACAGTGAACTGTGTTATTTCAGCGCCCTCCATCATGCTACTTACTCAAATATTAGCAGAAGTAACCGTGACAAATCTTCGCGGTGTGGTTCCACCTCGACATCCGAAAACGTAACGTATACCAATGGACAAAGCCTGTAGGCCTCGACTCGATACTGATGTATAGACACACTCGTAAACTAATTGTGGTAGACGTGACCCTTTAAAATGGATTTGGGCAGCCAATTGGCGACCCTTGATGAAGTCCGGCGAGCCACTGTAGCCTGTACGGCCCTCGAGAATGGTCTCCACCCACAATAAACTGGTAGCCTCATGTATATTAAAGTTGTTTCTTTCGATTCATTTGATTTGCTGGGATTTAGTTTTTCATACCAATGTATCGTACTAAGCAAGCTTGGCATCTTCTCAACTCTCGGATGTTGTTGGATATTCGGCTCGACATGGTGGGTAAGAGACATGTATAGGAAATAGCCTTTTAAGAACTGCGATTGTGGACTTTGCTGAAATTTAAAACATGTTTATGTACTCTTGTCTTTGTTTTACGTAAAACTTTGAAGTTCGGTGTCCATATTGTGTATGCGGGCTGTTTGGTCTGCTCGGTGTACAGTGTTCTTCAATAGTTCATTTCATGTCTCATATAGGTAGACTAACAGGGTGCTTGTGCGGGCGCGCTTTCTAAACTCATATTTGCCCGTAGCTTATGAGTGTTGTATACTGCTGTCTGCCGTGAATATTATAGCTATTTACAACGTGCGGGAGACCTTCCCCGTGTGCTCGTCAAAGAGTCCTGCTCAATCGTTTGCTGAATTAGCTGTTGCATGCGGGCAGGAAATACTTTGCCGCAGAGAAATGAGGCAAACAGACAGCAAGTTGACAGAATACGCACAGCAACGTTTGTCGCTTGCAGGTTCTTTCGTAGCGCGTTAGGCAGTCCACTCATGTTGGCATTAACCTAATGAACTGTTCGGTCAGGCGTAATCAGGGCAGCAACAACATCTCTGTTCGACCATGAGTCGGCTGTTACGTTATTCACTGACCTGGTTTGTTGTGCTAGATTTTGTGACCACTCCACATGACGGGTAAAAGTGAAGGGGGTGGCAGAGCTGGCCCGGGGATTGTGCTTGATTACCGCGAACTAGCATCAACGTCATTGCTATAGCGCCCGTTGGCCTAGAAATGTGGTCACATGTACGTGTTTCGACTATAATGATACATTTGAACGCCGACACTTTTGCCTTCAGGATATTGCGCTGTTTTATGGTAATATGTACAGCAGAACACTTGCGTTCTTATTAGGCAAGAGTGATAATTCATTCCACAATTATAGAATTCGTGAAGTCATAGTTGTAGTACACCTCCAAGAAGAGCAATAGGTTGTTGACTTGTTAAGAAAGTTTCACTCTGAAAACATGAGAACAACAAAACTTTCCGTGCAGCATGAGGAAAGCGAGAAGTACTAGATTCTATCAACAGTGAATCTCAGTGGCATGCGTTCACAAACGTGTACTGTGCGGCCACTGACGTACGCACCTTAGTAGTCTGGAACTCATTTCAAGATCAACACAAAAGAACACTTTTCTGCGTAATCCAAAATCCTGTATAGGGTGCAAATACAAGCTGGAAAATTAAACACATTGGCCGAAAGTAAGCTGATTGCAAAACTAAACGCGAACAGCCGACGCAAGCAGTACGCGATATCGTGTCAATTTGTCATAACTGCCTTGTGACGTTCGATTATGCTTTCGATCTTTTCATTCATGTGCTTTATTTGTTTGTATATCTTTACACCGAAAGCTCCCGGGCTACCTGATATATAGGGAGACGATAAATACGGAAAAATACAACGTACACATCGTAGGTAAGACTATAATTTGGTTAACGCTGTCGGGAAATCAACGTATACATACTCTGCATTGCACGCGTATTAGACCACCAGCACTGCTTGGGTCGCTACTGTCTACCTATTCCATAAGTACTTCCATATTTACGTGTATACAACTTTCATGCTTGCAAGTGTTAGCCAGCCCCATTCGCTTCTACGGCTGTGGATGTGAAGCACCCATTTCTTTTCCTGTGATGCCACATTGTACGTACACCTTATGACTAGGTGATTGACATTAAACTTTGTTGTGTTTATTAAGGGCATGAAACTGCTGGAGCCGACGCATTACATCACAGGACTCTCGGAGTCAGCCCGAATGCTTTAGGGCTAAGTGAAGCATATGCTTTCATTTCCACCGTGTTCAGTTCATGCCACACCTACGTAATTTCAACTGGAAACCATATGTCAGAGTCAACATTATCTACAAAGACCACAATCGTCACGACATGACCAGGCTTACTCGAGAAATTTTGCATTCTTAACGTAGCTTTTTGTGTGAAATAAACACGAGAGACGGATTGTGTTTTTCCGTCTTTCGTGTTTATTTCGCGCCAAACGCTACGTTAAGAGAGAACCAACTCACCCAACAAGTCACTCTGCTGAAGTTCTGCATACCAAAGATTATACCGAAAAATTCGAAGTCGCGTTTCAATGTGTCAGTACTGTATACATTGAACGAGAATGGAATGCTGAGCCGAGAAGGGTTGTGATTTGGGCTAGTTGGACACACATATATGTGACTTTGATTTAACGCAAGTCGACACAAGTACACGAGGGCTCCACACAGTGATACTACCAACAGAAAGTTAACGTCGAAAACCGGACCGTATATATAACGAAGTCGACATGCGGACAGTTGAACGTGTGGAAACACTCGGAGACATGCGCACAAAAAAAAATACCCTACCAAATGACATTCATGACGAGGATAGTGATATTGCAACTCGCTGCTTTGGCGAGAAATCATACTGCATGGTTGACAATGCTATGGATGTTTTCCTAATGCACAAATCGCCAAGTGCATCGATGAGCGCTAAGTGAGCATCGCCGTCTCGTTTCCGTGCACGTGTTGCTTCCATCAAAGTCGTGCGGAATGTTGAGACCCGATACTTATTTGCAACCAGGTGAAGGCAACATATAACAAAGGCTGTAGTAATTCATATTATAAAATAATATTTATGTGAACTGACAGGCAATTAGGCCGGGGAAAGTACAGGAGTTGTTATTAGAAGTAATTTCAATGTAAAATATAAAGAAAAAAGTGGACGGAAAGATCACCTGCCACCGGTAGAATCCGAACCTTCGACCTTGGAATAATGCGTCCGATGCTCCACCCCTGAGCTACGGTGGCGGCTATCCCTGCGTTCATTTTATAGGGGATATATGTGCATTTAAACGTTGTTGGGAAATTCATATAGCGTGGGACGTGAGAGCTTCAGTCAGCGCCACCTGATGCCAATGCAACGAGTGTGGAACACTCTTATTGCTTGTTGTGATGTCACTTCGTACGCGATCTTATGACGGGATGGCAGCTGACCAATATCGCATACCCCCCATTGCGAGGGATATTTACTTCATCGACTTTTTTTTCTTCACGTTTCAGGTTACAATTACTTTTAACAACAACCCCTTGGCTTTCGTTGGCATTATTGTCTCTTAGTTTTATTTATATTGCGTCTAACAAAGAAAGGAACACCACTAATTTACACTTTTCATAACATAAAGTAGTAATTGAAGTGTAGAAATTATAAACTAAAGAAACTGAAAGCTTACTCCTAAAAAAAAGGTCAATAATGATTTGCTTCTCCTCTAGATGCAATGCCTTACATCATCATCATCATCATCATCATCATCATCACCATCAGCCTGACTACGTCCACTGCAGGACAAAGGCCTCCCCCATGTTCCGCCAGTTAACCCGGTCCTGTGCTTGCTGCCAATTTATACCTGCAAACTTCTTAATCTCATCTGCCCACCTAACCTTCTGTCTCCCCCTAACCCGCTTGCCTTCTCTGGGAATCCAGTTAGTTACCCTTAATGACCAGCGGTTATCCTGTTTACGCGCTACATGCCCGGCCCATGTCAATTTCTTCTTCTTGATTTCACCTATAATATCCTTAACCCCGTTTGTTCCCTAATCCACTCTGCTCTCTTCTTGTCTCTTAAGGTTACACCTACCATTTTTCTTTCCATTGCTCGCTCCATCGTCCTCAATTAAACTGAACCCTCTTTTCAAGTCTCCAGGTTTCTGCTCCGTAGCTAAGTGCAGGCAAAATACAGCTGTTATATACCTTCCTCTTGAGGGATGGTGGCAATCTAGCTGTCATAATTTGATTTGGGTGTACGTTAAAGAACCCCAGGTGGTCAAAATTTCCGGAGCTCTCCACTACGGCGTCTCTCATAATCAAATGGTGATCTTGGGACGTTAAACCCCACAAATCAATCAATCCTGTCATAATTTGAGAGTACTTGCCAAATGTGCTCCACCCAATTCTTATTCTTCTAGTTACTTCAGTCTCGTGGTTAGGCTCCGTGGTTATTACCTGCCCTAAGTAAACATAGTTTTTCGCAACTTGAAGTGCACTATTACCTATCTCGAAGCTCTGCTCTTTTCCGAGGTTGTTGTACATTACTTTCGTTTTCTGCAGATTAATTTTAAGACCCACCTTTCTGCTCTCCTTGTCTAACTCCGTAATCATGAGTTGCAGTTCATCCCCTGAGTTACTCAGCAATGCAATGTCATCGGCGAAGCGCAGGTTACTAAGGTACTCTCCATTAACTCTTATCTCTAGCTGTTCCCATTCTAGGCTTCTGAAAACCTCCTGTAAGCACGCGGTAAATAGCATTGGAGAAATTGTGTCCCCCTGCCTTACACCCTTCTTGATTGGTATTCTGTTGCTTTCTTTATGAAGCACTATAGTAGCAGTTGATCCGCTGTAGATTTCTTCCAGGATGTTTATATATGCTTCATCGACACCCTGATTCCGCAGTGTCTGCATGACGGCTGATATTGACGCAAGATAGGCTGGCAACTATAGTAGCCAGCCTCTGAAGAGGACAACGAAGTAGTTCTGTGTGCGCGTGCTCTGGTGTTCGGTTTTCTGGCCCTTGGGTTGCGAAAGTAAACGCCCTATTTTGTACCTGCGTGCCTGTGTCTTTGTGACATTTTCTGGTGGAGGTGCTGGGTACGGTAGATGATACGGTCCCCTGAGAGCACCCTTGACGCAAGTCCATCGAGTATCTCAGCCGAGCTTACCCCTGTGCACGTACGTTCCAGCCGTCGTCTCCAGGGATTCGAGCCACAGCACGGTTTGCTGCCTGAACGTCAGAGGACTATGAATCAAACACCGCCTAACGTCACCGCGCCAGCACCAGCGCACCTGGTTATCAACCAGCCCAAGACGCCGAAGACATTTCACGGAGCTGCTTTTGAAGATGCCGACGACTGGCTCGAGCATTTCAACCGGGTTGCCGTCATCAACGATCGGACCCCAGAGCGTAAGCTACGCTATGTGTACTGCTTCCTGGAGGACTCCGCGAAAACGTGGTTTGAGAACCATGAAGCAGCGCTTACGTCATGGGATGAGTTTCAACGGCAGTTCCTCAAGGCATTTGCCCGAGAGGACAGGAAAGAGACAGCGGAGCGTGCTATAGAGGCAAGGATTTAAGGCCCTAACGAAAGGGTGACGACCTACGTAGAGGACATCGGCTTTTCAAGCGTGCGGAGCCCTCTATGTCTGAATCCAAGAAAGTTCGCCACCTAATGCGTGGTGTTAAAGAAGAGATTTTTGCCGGCCTGATTCGAAACCCGCCTGTGACACTTGCGGAGCTCCATGAGGAAGCCACTGCCATGGAAAGGGCCCTTCAACAGCGTGCCAGGCAGTATAACCGTGGTGTAAACCCAAGTGAGGTCACTTCTGTCACTTTCGGCAATGACATCAGCGCGTTGCGAGAGCTGATCAGAGCTCTCATTAAGGAAGAGCTACAAAAGATGCAGGTGACTGCTTCACCTGCAGAGCAGCTCTCCATTGCGGAGATGGTACGCGCCGAGCTACGGCAAGCCGTTCACGCTCCCCAACCATCCGAGGCGCCACAACAGAGGCACTTCGTCGAGATGAGCTACGCGGAAGCAATGCGACGTCCTCCATCGTGCAGTTCAAACAGCGTATTTTACCCCAATGAGCGACACGCAAGACCGAGAAAGAGTGACATCTGGTGTACACCCGACCACAGGCCCCTTTGTTTCCACTGCGGGGAAGCCGGACACGTCTACTGAACATGTCCATACCGTCGTGTGGGTCTCCGTGGATTTTCGCCTAATGCCCCTCGTCCACGACCTGGCGAGCGACCACAGGAAATAGAGAGTTTCATCTCGAATTGTCGCAGTATCGAACATCGGTCACAAGAGCCTCGCTTGTCGTCACCTGCTCGCTACAGGTCACCAAGCCCAGCCTATTCACGCGGCGCTCCAAGACGCCGTTCACCCCGTCCTGCAAGTCGGGAAAACTGAGTTCAGCGACCTCCATAGGTGAGGCCGCTGACGCTGACTCTACGGAAGATCCTCCACTACGACGACAGCGACAGCAGCAAAAAGATGTACAGACGCAGTCAAACGTGATGCGAAGAGTGGTGACATCAAACATTGCGGTAACTGCGGACGACGAAGAAGTAATGGCGCTAATTGACACTGGAGCAGACACTTCCGTTATGAGCATGGGTCTTGCCTGCAGGCTGAAGAAGGTTTCTACCCAGTGGGCTGGGTCACAGATACGTATGGCAGGAGGCCATCTTCTTACTCCGGTGGGGCGGTGCACAGCGCGAGTCAGTATTCACGGATTTACGTATCTCGGAGATTTCGTAATACTGCCGAGTTGCTCGAGGGACCTAATTCTCGGACTGGACTTTCTGCGTGATAATGGAGCCGTGATTGATTTGCAACAGTCGCAAGTGACGTTTTCTACGGCACACGCTTTAGCGCGCAACCCTCACGGCAGTTACGTCAATGCTTTGAGAATTGTTGACGATGACGTCACGTTACCGCCGAAGAGTAGCGTGTTCACCTTGGTAGCCTGCGACGTTTTTGACGAATTCAACGACTATGAAGGTATTGCTGAGGCAAATATCCCGCTGCTGCTCAAACGAAACGTATGCATAGCCCGATGCCTTGTTCGGTTAGAGAATAAACGCTCTCGAGTTCTGCTGACCAACTTCAGCAATGAGTTTCAGCACGTTCCTTGAGGGACCACTGCAGCTTTCCTCAGTGAAATCGCCGACTTTTTCGATATCGGCACATTGAATACGACTTCACCGCATGCAAAAGCTTGTGCTGACCTGGGAAGCCGCATTCACGTTAATCCAGACTTGCCAGATTCACGAAAAGAGCGGCTGCTAAACCTTGTGAGAGAATTCTCGGACTGCTTCTCCACAGCATCGAAAGTTCATCGTACCACCGTTACAAAACACCGCATTGTTACCGAGGAGTTGGTGCGGCCTCTTCGCCAACATCCATACTGTGTGTCCCCGAAGGAAAGAGAGGTGATTAAGCGTCAAGTTCAAGAAATGCTGACTGATGACGTCATCCAACCCTCGACAAGTCCGTGGGCGTCACCTGTTGTTTTGGTAAAGAAAAAAGACAACACACTACGCTTCTGCGTCGACTATCGACGGCTTATTAAAGTCACGAAACGCGACGTTTACCCCCTGCCACGGATTGATGACGCCTTAGATCGCCTACGCCACGCCCAGTTCTTCACATCACTAGATCTCAAGTCAGGGTACTGGCAAATTGAAGTTGACGAGGGCGACCGTGAGAAAACTGCGTTCGTGACGCCTGACGGGCTCTACGAATTTAAAGTGCTGCCTTTCGGTCTCTGTTCCGCTCCCGCCACGTTTCAACGCATGATGGATACTGTACTAGCTGGACTAAAGTGGCAGACATGTCTTGTATACTTGGATGATGTCGTTGTGTTTTCAACCACATTTGACAAGCATCTTTCAAGGCTAAAAAGTATCCTCACTGCAATAAGGAGAGCGAACCTTACCATCAAGCCCGAAAAGTGCTACTTCGGCTATCAGGAACTCGAGTTTCTCGGCCACGTGGTTAGCCCGGGGGGTGTTCGACCAGATCCTGAAAAGTTGGCTGCCGTTGCCGATTTCCCTCGTCGTGGAGACAAAAAGGCTGTTCAGCGATTTCTCGGACTCTGTGCGTACTACCGCCGTTTTGTCGAAGGATTTTCGAAAATTGCGGAACCTCTTACAAGACTGACACGGCCAGATGTACCTTTTGTATGGACGGAAGAACAACAACAAGCCTTCGTAGAGCTGCGCAATCGACTGCAGACAGCTCCAGTGCTGGCACGTTTCAACGAGTCTGCCGACACCGAGATCCACGCAGACGCCAGCAACATGGGAATCGGAGCTATTCTAGTTCAATGGCAGAACGGCGCAGAGCGTGTGATCGCTTACGCGAGCCGCAGTCTCACAAAAGCAGAGGCTAATTACTCTACCACCGAAAAAGAGTGCCTAGCAGTCGTTTGGACCATTAGCAAGTTTCGACCCTACCTATACGGCCGGCCATTTCGAGCGGTCAGTGACCACCATTCGCTCTGTTGGCTTGCCAATCTACGGGATCCATCAGGCCGCCTCGCCCGCTGGAGCCTCCGCCTTCAAGAGTACGACATAACGGTGGTCTACCGATCAGGACATAAGCATACAGATGCTGACTGCCTGTCTCGTGCTCCTATTTCCCCGACGTCATTTGACACTGAACATGATTTACCGTTTCTTGACATCGTCGATGTGGTGCGGATGGCTGAGCTTCAACGTCAGGACACTGAGCTACTTCCTATCATCCAGCATCTTCAAGGAGAAGACGTTATCGTCCCACGCCGACTCTCGCGTGGTTTGACTACGTATTGCCTGCGGAACAATGTTCTCTACAAGAGAAATCTTGAGAGCAGCCAGGAAACTTTCCTCCTTGCCGTTCCAATGGCACAGCGTGAGGAAGTTTTGCAGGCGTGCCACGACGATCCTTCGGCCGGTCACTTAGGCTTTGCTAGGACATTAGCGCGCATCCGACAGAGTACTACTGGCCACAGCTGTATTCGTCCGTTCAGCGCTATGTCCGCACCTGCGGTGACTGTCAGAGGCGTAAAGTCCCACCCGCAAAGCCCGCCGGTTTCCTCCAACCTTTAGATCCACCTCGAGCACCATTTCAGCAAGTAGGAATGGATCTTCTTGGTCCCTTCCCTACGTCATCCTCAGAAAATAAGTGGATAATTGTCGCGACCGACTATCTGACTCGCTATGCAGAAACCAAAGCTGTGCCTAAGGGAACTGCAGTTGAAGTCGCCAGATTCTTTGTCCACGACATTGTTTTGCGCCATGGTGCACCTGCTGTTCTCATAACCGATCGCGGAGCAGCATTTACGGCAGAGTTATTGCAACAAGTCACCAAGTTGACGCTGTTATGCCAGCGAGTCCTCGTCAAACGTCCGTGCCTCTGAAAAAGGCAATCTGGGTCAAGGCCAGCCCGCAGTCCGCCTGGCGCGATCAACTCGACGGGTGAACACGCGCGGCGCCTCCCTGGCCCACGAGCATTGAGTCAGCTGCGCACGTGACAGCGAGCCGGCGTCCGCGTGTCTGGTGGTCTGACGCATGGCGCGGCGACCCCCATTGGAGGAATCTGCCCTGACGACCAGCGGCGCTTCTGATTGGACATTTTGGTTGGACCGGATGCAAATAAAAGAAGCCCTGCGGCGTGTCGCGATCAGCGGTCTTAGGCGAAAGGCTGATCTATGTGTTAGAGAGGAGAGCTCGGCTCTTCGAGTCTCTGTCGGCCCCAGTGCCGAAATTGTAACGCCTCTGTATATATGCTGTACATAAACCTTGTTTAACTCACCGTCGTCTCGTCCGCTCGTCTTATCAGCTCGGCGCAGAAGCAGTCGCGAGCTGAGAAACATACGCTACCAAACGGCTGGTGACCTTCCCGGCGGAGTTGAAAGCAGTGGCGCCTCCGGGGCCGTGTTGGCGTCGCCGTCTTTCTCAACAGTGGAGGTCAGCGGTGGGATTCGGAGGTGGCTTCTCAACAACGCACACCGACCACCGGAAAACAACAGCTTATCATCCCCAAACAAACGGCTTCACGGAGAGGTTAAACAAAACATCGACCGACATGCTATCTATGTATGTTGATGTAGAGCACAAAACGTGGGATGAAATTTTGCCGTACGTCACGTTTGCTTATAAAACCGCTGTGCAAGAGACCACAGACCTAACACCATTCGAGCTTGTTTATGGCCGTCTCGTCACAACACCGTTAGACGCTATGCTCCCCGTAGACCAGGACAACAGCGGAAATGACAGCGTTGACGACTTCGTTGAGAAAGCCGAGGGAGCCCGCCAGCTTGCGCGGAACCGCATTCGCGCGCAGCAAGATATCGACGCTCGCCGTTACAACCAAGGCCGAAGGAGCGTCCACTATCAACCAGGTGACTATGTATGGGTGTGGACACCAGTTCGACATCGTGGGCTTTCGGAGAAGCTATTGCGGCGCTACTTTGGCCCTTACGAAGTTGTGCGCTGCCTCAGTGACATGAATTACGAGGTAGTTCCCCAAAGCTACGACACCAGTTTAAACCGAAGACGTCCACGTCCAGAAGTAGTCCATGTAGTACGGATGAAACCGTACCACGCCCGCGAGTTATGAACACTTCGAACTTTTTCCTTATTATCTACAACAGCGTGGGCTTTTTTTTTCATTGACGTGATCATTTTTTTTTCTTTCATGGCCACCTCTAGCATCTCAGTCAATCGACCGGGACGGTCTCTCTTGAAAGGAGGGAATTGACGCAAGGTAGGCTGGCAACTATAGTAGCCAGCCTCTGAAGAGGACAACGAAGTAGGTCTGTGTGCGCGTGCTCTGGTGTTCGGTTTTCTGGCCCTTGGGTTGCGAAAGTAAACGCCCTATTTTGTACCTGCGTGCCTGTGTCTTTGTGACAATATTTCTACTGAATCAAACGCCTTCTCGTAATCTATGAAGGCTATGTATAGTGGTTGGTTATATTTTGAGCATTTCTCTATTACCTGATTGATAGTATGAATGTGGTACGTAGGTAGGTAGGTAGGTAGGTAGGTAGGTAGGTAGGTAGGTAGGTAGGTAGGTAGGTAGGTAGGTAGGTAGGTAGGTAGGTAGGTAGGTAGGTAGGTAGGTAGGTAGGTAGGTAGGTAGGTAGGTAGGTAGGTGGGTGGGTGGGTGGGTGGGTGGGTGGGTAGGTAGGTAGGTAGGTAGGTAGGTAGGTAGGTAGGTAGGTAGGTAGGTAGGTAGGTGGGTGGGTAGGTGGGTAGGCAGGTAGGCAGGTAGGTAGATAGATAGATAGATAGATAGATAGATAGATAGATAGATAGATAGATAGATAGATAGATAGATAGATAGATAGATAGATAGATAGATAGATAGATAGATAGATAGATAGATAGATAGATAGATAGATAGATAGATAGATAGATAGATAGATAGATAGATAGATAGATAGAAACGCTCAAAGTCGTTTAAATTCGCTAAGAAATGCTTCGCATTTAAAATCTTTTATTACATACTTTAATATATCCAGAATGGCGAACAGAATTACACAGTCGCACACAAAACGTTCAGGGAAATGCCGAGATGTTAGTGTACCCAACCTAAATATTTCTTCTAAATAGCTAATCAATCCAAACTATGTGGCCGTATATCCCAATTTGCTTGAACTGCCAGTCCAATCAAACATCGGGCCGTTTGCAAAGCAAACAGTTGAAATTCGAAATGAGCGTTGTGAAGGGTCTCGATGGCGCTTTCAGCGACGAGGTCCACGTGATAACTAAACGGTCTTCGCCTCAAAGATTCAGTGGGATCAAATCCCGGCTGCGGCGGCTGCATTTCCGATGGAGGCGGAAATGTTGTGGTTCCGTTTGCTCAGATTTGGGTGCATGGTAAAGAACCCCAGGTGGTCAAAATTTCCGGAGCCCTCCACTACCGCGTCTCTCATAATCATATGGTGGTTTTGGGACGTTACACCCCACATATCAATCAATCATTCATTCAATCAATGAGTCAGTGTCTGGTCTCGTACGTCATATCCACATACAAGTTAATGAAGCTCGGGTATAATCGTATGCAGTGAAAATTAATTTACGAGTAGTCTATCTAAACCAACATACTTACCAGTGCAACAACGCTGTTGCTACGATGCTGCACTCGTAAATACTGGTGGTGCAATTAACCTCAAGTCGCTTTTTAGTGAAACGAAGCATCCCAATTACGGCGCGGCAAGCCTGAAACTACATGAAAAATAAGCGAGTACATATTAATAAAGCCACATACAACAGCTGTGGTGGCATTCTCTGTGAAGCGCTTTGGAGATACCTTGAGAGCCTCAATACTGCTTCGGTTTTCGCAACTGTGCATAGAACTCGGTATACTGGCAAAAAAGGAACTGTTCGCGGCCAGATAGGCGCATGTGTTCGATACAAATGAAAACTTTTGGGAAGTAAAAATGTCATACCTCTGAAAAGAATTACTCGTGAAGACAGCCACAAAATATTGTAAATATTCTGTCTTATGTGTATATACCATGACTTGAATACGGGACACGCTGTATAGAGTAACGTTGTTTCTAAGCACAAACATATTCTTGCTCTTACCTAACGTCGGAATGAGGCGGTCGCGGTCGAGAACCAAACCCATCCTCGAGTTTAGCAGCGCGACAACACAAACTTGATCAAAATGTGTATGGTGGAGTGCAGTAACCGTTGGCGATTGTACTGAACAAATGTTTTTTGTCGTTTTACTAGGAGAATCATTTGTGCTGTTTTTTTTTGCATTAATCTGAAGCTCGAGTCAAGCGAAAAGCTATCACAAACAGCAGAACAACACACAATGCTAGCGCATGCTATTCTAGGCGTGCCACGGCTAGACACTGCAGCCGTCGAAGCATCCTTGTCGTGACGTCATCCAAGCATCCCGCCAGGCGGCGCCACTCCAACTTTTCGGGACTAATAGCATGGTGAGAGGAAGCGCGGGTGTACTGATTATCTTGAATGGCGAGTTGAAATGACGTTAACGTGTCTCATCGGATCAACCAGTGAAAATCAGAGCAGCACATTCCCAGACCGTTCCAGTCGCGTGTAAAGGCCTCGAAAGGAAAGTCCAGTATGTCGCCGTCAGTTCACTGCCTTTATGAAGGGCAAACATGCAAACACACTCCAATAAACGCGTCCCCTTTGAAGCACCTTGGCGCACTCCGCATCGGCCGACCAATTGTGTCGCAGAATGTGCCGGCTTCGTGAAAAGCCGGGAGAAGGCGGGTAATTTGATTTACGCCTTTCACACTTATGGGCGCGGCAGTCGATCGCCGGCCCTTCTTCAAACATCCGCACGAGTTCGGACTTCGCGCGGGAGCGCAAAGTGCAACTCGAAACAGTCTGCCACTGCTTTGGGCCTTCGCTTGCTTTGCTCGCGTTCGTGTGTCTTGGATCGCGTTCGTTTTGACCCGGAGGAAAACAAAAGCCCGTAGTCACTTCTCTGCGAAAGCCGAGATGCGTGCGAGTACAATGTCAAGAGAAAAGCTTTTTACCGGTCTAGCTCTTCTGAGATTGCGCCACTTCATTAGTTGAAAACTTACACTTGCGCGGCGCGCCTCTGCTATCACTTAAGATGCGGGTGCTTCTTTAGAAATGCTTGTTCAGGTGTTAATAAAGTCTGGCTGCACCCGAACGCAATTAAGAGCTGAAAAAGTGCCGCCACATCCACGAAGTGAATGATGATGAGTGGGCGAAGCTCCGGAGGTAAACCTGGTAAACCATGAATCCTCCGTACATTTTGCCCACTCGATTTTATTGCAACGCTCCCCCTAGCGTACGTCGCCGCACTATATCGAACGATGACACGCGCCATATGTGGCATCATTCCTATTTTATAACACCTCGCATCTTTCATAATCAACTACACGTACCGCCGTCTAGTTTATAACATTTTGCATCTTTTGATGGATGGATGAATGGATGGATGGATGGATGGATGGATGGATGGATGGATGGATGGATGGATGGATGGATGGATGGATGGATGGATGGATGGATGGACGGACGGACGGATGGACGGACGGACGGATGGCTGGACGGATGGCTGGACGGACAGACGGACGGACGGACGGACGGACGGATGGATGGACGGATGGACGGACGGACGGACGGACGGACGGACGGACGGGCGGGCGGGCGGATGGATGGATGGATGGACGGATGGATGGATGGATATGGCTGTACCCTTTAGATCGGGCGGTGGCTAGCGTAATACTTAATGCCGTCAGCTACAAGTACCGCCATCTAGTGAACACTGCAAGAACTGAACGAGAGGTGGCTACATACAGGGGACGCACAGCCCACGCCTTAAGGAGCTTCGCTCCTAAAAGTTTCTTTGACCCTAATTTTTGGCTTGGGTGTCGGTAGCGGCGCTCGCACGTTGCGCTCAAGTGCCTTGGTGTACCCTGGGCTTAACTTTGAGTGTCATTTCACTAACAAGTTATTTTATTGTCATATTAGTAGAAAAAAATATTGAGAAGTCATTTGAGTCATTTAAATATAAGTTTTGTGGTATCAAAGTATTTACGGCGCTACATGGAGTTCTCGCACATAGCAGACAAGTGCCTGAACATCATAGCATCTTTATAAGTCCTTATTGGTTAAGAACCAACCACACTATAAATCTAGTTTTGCAGGGGTGCTATTATGCTATTCGTTATCCCATTACATGTTAACGTAATATCACCACCGTGAATGGCATCTACCTTTCCAGATACGCGCAGCGCATTAACTTGGCTCTCTTCGTCCCCTTCATCGTGTATTTCGCTCACCAAACGTTTGTGCCACACACGCACCCTTCCGCTGCACCAAATTATCCGACGTGGGATGGAATAATCGCTGTAGGTGAGAGAATGAGTGCTACAGAGAGAGAGAGAAAAGAAGACTTGAAGATATAGCAAGAAAGAAAACATTGGCGAAAAAAATTAGCAAAGGCTTAGCTAGGCTACGCAAGGATCGTCAGCTGCGTGCAGACGGACGAACCATGGACAAACGGACGGCCACAGATGGACGGACGGATGGACGAACAACGGGTGGACGGACGAACTGTGCAGAACTTCTCACCGCAAGCCACGCGAATCTGCTCAACCTTAGCCGGTATAGCTTACGCTACAAAGATTTCCTCGCAGTATGTGAATCGAACCCGCGTACCCACGATTTGAAGGCGAGCATCGTAACGCGTTGCCTATAATTTTTCTCTTCCTGCACATGTCTGTTCAGTATGAATTCTATGGGCTGGGGCAATTGTATCGTTTGCAAATATTTTAACTGAATTGAGAGGTGTCTAAGCTATCGTTGGGTAAGAAGACACGGCTGATGACCATGGTAAATGCATACGTATATATGCCGTTCTACCCGTATATATTGAAGTCGCAAAACACAAGGTCAGTAGTTCGTTATACGCTTTCATTGTTATTGTTGCGCTCTCACAAGAAGCTCGAGCGGGCATTGCAGACGTTAACGTAGCGGCTCACTGGCTCCCATGGTACAAACTTACAGCAAACCAACACCGGAGTGTTGCCGCAACTCCCCTAATGTGAATCGAGACGATTGTTGAAGCACTGGGTATCGTACCGGTGTGTCACTGTATACGTCACCCACGCGTTGTAAATTCAGTAACATAAAGTGTAGATATAAAAAATGTATTTATTTGGTCTCTCCTTAAGGTAAGTTTATTTTAATCCTCTTTTTATAAATCTTGCAGCACCTTGACTTCTAGATTTCATTTTTTCTTCATTATTACTTCTTTCTGGTCTGTGAAATGGAGAGCCAGTGATTCTTGATTGATACGATATGGGAGGTTGAGCGTCCTAAAACCACCATACGATTATAAGAAACGCCGTAGTGAAGGGCTCCGGAAATTTCGACCACCTTGGGTTCCTTAACGTGCACCCAAATCTCAGCACACAGGCCTACAGCATTTTCGCCTGCATCGAAAATGCAGCCGCCGCACTCGGGATGTGATCCCGCAGCCTGCTGGTCAGCAGCCGAGTACCTCAGTCACTAGGCTACTACGGTGGGGCACCAACGGTTCTTCGAGTGGATGTAGTCTAAAGTTGGCAAAGACAACGTCTACGCAGCAGCCGTGGTCTATGCATGTTCCTCGGGTGGATTGCACTCACTGACCATTCTGTCAGTGTTTGGAGAATGCTTAACGATTTGTGTGTATAGAAACAGTGCTTAATGATTTAGAGTTTGTACTCTACACTGGAGGGGTTTCATAAAGTGGTTAACTATTTAGAGTGCTGGGTACCCTACTATGAGAGAGCATAGAACCGACCCGTGGGCCAAGAGGGCAAGATAATGAGGCCTTGAGGGTGAACAGAAAAGGAGTCAAACTTACGGCATCCTCCCATCCTGTAGTTATGGACATTTATAAAGCATTTGAGCTTGTGCTTTCTCAGGCACGACACCCTTCCCCTCACACTACGCAGATCTTTCAGAATTGTGATAGCCATATTTGTCGATTTCAGTAACATAGTGCCTTAAATTGTTATTCCATTTCATTTTAACGTGATAGTGTTAGAGAGCTCATGTCGCAGAAATTCTACCGTTGGCGTCGGCACCGTTGGTGGTGAGCGAACAATAGAGGAAGAAGCAAATAAATTAAAGAATAAAAATTTTGGGCGCATTGAGGATCGAGCCCGGGCCGTTCGCGTGGGAAGCACGTGTCCTACCCCAAAGCCACGATGTTACTTGAAGCTTTGCCGGGTAAAACACACTACATAAATGCCATGTAGCGGAAGGAGTTTCCTTAACGCCTTTTGTTCGACAGATGTCACGACGAAAACGAGACCATTCGGTGATTTGTAGGCGCACCTGAGAGGCCATCGTCGAAACTACGTCGAAAAAGGCCTTGGATAGTGCAGCCATCGCCGCTAAAGACACACAAGAACTTTCAAACAGCTCTAAAAATGGACAACTATGTCCAGCTAGCAGAAAACATATCATGCCTTTCCAGAGGCGTTGATCGAGCAAACAGCAAATGCTAAATAATTTGCTGCCACCTGTGAGGCATTGTGGGGCTGGACAGTCACTGTATTCCTATAAATACGTCGCGCTTGCGCAAGCGCGTGTTTGTGTGCGTGTGTGTGTATAACAATAATGATTGATTGATTGATTGATTGATTGATTGATTGATTGGTTGGTTGGTTGGTTGATTGATATGTGGGGTTTCACGTTCCAAAACCACCATATGATTATGAGAGACGCCGTAGTGGAGGGCTCCGGAAATTTCGACTACCTGGGGTTCTTTAACGTGCACCCAAATCTGAGCACACGGGCCTACAACATTTCCGCCTCCATCGGAAATGCAGCCGCCGCAGCCGGGATTCGAACCCGCGACCTGCGGGTCAGCATCCGAGTACCTTAGCCATTAGACCACCACGGCAAGGCATAACAATAATAAGTATGCACATAGGAGTTGAAGAGTGCACTAGGGGTCGGAATTCGCTAACGCGTTCAACTCTTGAAGGCGAAGCTTAAGGGTCCCCCATTTTTTTTATATATGTCAGGACTGTTTTGGGTGCTGCATATGACTTTTATCTGAGACTTTATAAGCGTAATTGTAATTGCAAGATACATACATATGTTTCTACTATAGCAACGGTTGTCTATATACCGCGACAACGGACAGTGGGAGTCGAACACAAAGCTATTTCGTAAGGTGCTCCTTCCCTAAAACTCCATGGGGTAGTCTTTCTTGTTCTCTTTCGTGTTCGTTCGCTCTGTTATGTCAATAACATCGACGACATTAACGCAAGAGCACTGGTGCCTAAAAGCTGCGCTCTGTAAGAGAGATAGAAAGATATCACCTCAAGCAGAAAGGGGCACAGCCATACACCGAGCAACAGCTTCTCTAGCCTACATCATTACTTCAGCGCTCGAACTTTCAGTTCGAGTACCGCGGCCTTTGGGAGCGTCGTGGTCGTGGTCACGGGCCGTAGTCTTGTCACTGTCATCGACGACAGACTTGGCCATGTCAGCAGCCACGTATGAATAACCACCGGTGTTTCCAGGGCTGTTCCGATTCACCCACAACATACTTAGCTGACATGCGTGGATGTTAGCTTGAAAACGATATGAGTCGGGCATAATGCATTCGACTAGATGATATTCGTGTACGCTCTCTCATCTTCAAAAATTTATGTGAGGAGATAAAGTGATACGCTAACCAGAGACACTTTATAGAATTTTATGCATGGTATTTGTTTGCCACTCGTCTCGCAAGAGGCGAAGTACACGGTTCAACGCACCCATAATTCAGGTGTTCATAGCTACATTAAGTGTGAGGCCCATGGGACGCTGATATGTTCTCGAAATATAAGTACTCGAAATCATTATATTTTATTTTCTAAACACATCTGAGCCGGGACAGCCAATGGCTCTCCCACTCTTGAGTGCGTATAGTGCACTGAAGCGTTCACAATTTATTCTAAACACGAAATACTCGAAATCGTTCAACACTTTACTGAAAACTGCTGGCTGCTTTAATAAAGTACTTAATACACATATCCCCAATCAGGTCTGGAAAAACTCAACTTCCAGCTATCATGGATTAGAACATTGAGTTTCGTACAATAATACCTAATGGGCAATGTGGCGCTAGTGTCTACGCGAGCTCTTTCAGCGGCCTTTGCACCCCCATGAAAATTATGGGAAGTACAGGCTTTAAATCTGCTTCGTATGGATCACGTTCTTGAAATTCGTGACGCAACTCTTTTGAGAGCAGCGTCTAGAATCATTCACTCCGTGGATACGCTGTGATTTTTCGTGTTACTTTTCAACGACACAGTGTAGCCCATGCAGCACGGTGGTTAGTTTCAACTATGTATTTACGCTAATTAAGCCAGTTCTATTCGGTCATTCCAGCGATGCAGGCGGCGCCACACGGCTTTCCTCCGAACCTGGCGCACGGTGATAAGTCTGCGACGCAGTTCGGTCTCGCGGTGTTCATAAGCGCTGATTCGTTTTCATTCAAACATCTATGCGTCTCTTTACGAGAGGAGGCATAGTCCGCAGTGAAACTAGAGGTCCTGACGAGCTTTGCTGCCTGAGACGTGCAGTTCAGCACCGTCTCGTCCGGCATTTTGACCTACCGTCGCGCTGCCTGTAGTCGCTGGAATGATCGCATTCGTGTTATCCATAGGCCGCGCTGAATTCTTCTTTTTCTGTCCACAGGCTTCTATTATGACGCATTTTACGGATCGTCACCACGCTTTGCGAAATACTATTAACTTATTTTTTCTTTCAAAATATCGGATACATTTTGACAACACTTCAGGTGCGCCGGACACTGGTCTATATTATCACAGAAATCCAGCACGTGTCTGCGTGCCCTTTTCCCTTTTAAGTGCGGCGCCATTCAGCGGGCAAGGATGGGATAGGTTGTCGTGTTCTCATGTGTGCAGTCGTCGTAACTTGCCGTGACGCTCCACATGCAAGCTATTCAGCGCGTGCTCGTGCCAACGAGAAGTTTTCTTCCTTTTGTTCTTCGAGCACCTTCGCGATGATCACCTATCGCCATAAGGGAAGAAAAAGCTACTTGGGGCAACGCAAAAAGAAAACGCGTATAAAAAAGAAAAGGACGAAGCAAGCACGAAATATAGAGAACGAGAAACAAAATGCGGAAAGATGAAAAGCGCAAGGAATAGGAAGAAATAGACAAAGAGAAAGAAAGAAATGTTTGGAAACGAAGAGAAAAACGTACTAAATACCGGTAACGAAGAAAAAGAAAGAGAGGAAGAAAGAAAAAGAAAATCACACAGGAACAAGGGCAGCTGCGCACTTCCTTCAGGCTTTACACCACTAATGCGAAAGGGCTTAAGGGCTGGTGCTAGAAAATTTGTGATATGCGTGTTCCTTGCTGTAAGCGTTTTCTTCAGCTCCAGGAAGCATGATACACGCGCCAAGATTCGTGTATTTTGTGTAAATAATTTTTTACTGCTCTACTTATGTGCACCATTTTCGGTTTGTTGTCGTGGCACCGAGTTGGGCAATGACGTCGATGCATAGGTGGCTTGTTCACGTGACCACACAAGGCTGTGGCGCACATCGTGCAGAGTTTTGTCTGCTCTCACACACACGTTCCACACAAGCGCCAGCAAAACGAACGCGCTGCCAGTCGCCATAGCCCGCTGCAGTAGCATCCAGGCAGTTGCAAGCAAAAGGCAGCCAGAATGAAACAAAGCGTTTATATTTACAACGTACCTACTGAACGCGGAGAGGAAGCCGCCCGACACTTGATGAGCCGGACTTTTATAGGCGCCGAGACGCTGAAGGAGCAGGGGGCAGCCCCGCTGTTGGACGCGCGCAGCCTCTCTGGCGGCCGTCTTCGAAGTTGGGAGATCCTCTTCTTACTTACAAAGACATCCTCCGTCCCTGTAGAAACGTCCGTCGCACTCACAGCGCCCAACCGCCATCTTTCTCGCGAGATTAAAGAGTAGCGTTACGCCGGTTACATACTAAAACACCCAGCAATCTGGTATATCTATTCGTAAATTCTACACGCAGTGCTACGCAGACCATTGCCCGGCTGTGGAAACACGCCTACGATCTTCCACGTCTCGATCGTGTGCCCTGCGAATATCTTTCCTCTCTTACCTGCTTTCCATCACCATTTACGTAATGAGGAGCTGTGGTACGATTCTCTCCGCGATGAACGTCCCGAGGTCCTCTTAGCTAGGATACAGCGGGCCCAACTCGTCGCTGAAGTCGTCCTAGGCATAGAAGGAAGGAAGGAGAATAGGAGGAAAAGAACGGCAGGGAGGTTAACCAGCCTATAGGCAGCCGGTTTGCTACCCTGTGCATGGGAGAGGGATGGGGGAGATGAAAGATAGAGAGCAGAGAGGGAAGAGAGATAAACACAGCACATTCGGCAGCGCACGCGCGCACACTCTGTCATTGTCCAGTCTTGTCTTTAGCGGTGTGTGACATTGCTGTTACAGTCGCTTGTTCAAGTCCGTGTCGAGTAGGAATTTCAACAGAGCTTTTGTCACGTTCTGTTGCAATGTGTTCTCTCGGGCATTTGACAGAATAGTGTCCACAGACATTTGGCTGTTGTCGATGCGCGCAAGAACGGATGCCAGTGAATGTCTCTGGATGTCATACTATGGACAGTCGCACAGGATGTGGTTTATAGTCTCTTCGCAACGACAGGCATCGCAGAGAGCGTTGTCTGCCATTCCTATGACAAAGTAATAAGATTTCGTAAATGCCACTCCTAGCCATAAGCGATGAAGAAGAGTGTCTTCTCTTTGGTCGAGCCCAGTGGGCATGCGGAGAGCCATCAAAGAGGACAGGTGGTGTTGACGATACGTCTCGTTGCTTGGTGGAAACCATAGTGTAAACGTGATTTCACGTGCAAGTTGTCGAAGATTACTGGCTGCATTGGTCCGCGAAAGTGGTATGGCTTCTTCTCGCGTTCCTTTAAGAGCTGCCCGCGCGGCAGTATCGGCCTGTTCGTTCCCTATGACGTCGCAGTGACTTGGCAGCCACTGAAACTACACATGATGCCCTTTCTCGTGTGAAGTGTGGAGAAGGCATATCCTAGTTATAGAGTTTCCTAATATACACTAGAGTGAACTATGGCGCTTGTGTCTACGGGAGCTGCAACGCACGGCGCTTCAGCGAGCATTAGAATTATGGGTAGTAACATATTTGTCTAATCTTTGTACTTCTGGCCTGCTGCTGGCTGAGTGTTTGTTCGTGTGGCTTGAGGTTGTTTTGTCACGAAACAAAAATCAGCAAACCTTCAACGGTTGCAATTCACCACATTATTTTTTAGGCTTACCTTTTCAAATCGGGTCACGAAGTTCAAAAGGAATCGTTCCCTCCTTCGAAATAAAACACAGCAATAAACGAAACTATAAGTGCGAATCGCGGTCCGCAAGTGTGAAGATTAGGCAAATCCGTGTACTACTGATCATTTCCATGGTCTCTGGACTCTTCTCTAGTTAGTTTTAGGAAACTCTATGGTCCTTGGGACCGCTGACTAGGGGTTCCTCCCACGCCCTCCTTCTCCAAATCTTTATGAATAAAGACGTTTTCTCTCTCTCTCTCTCTCCGATGTCCGTGAAGGACGCACGCATCGAGTGCCTCTTCGAAAGCACCCAGTGTCCTTGACGCCACGCTGGTGTGACGTCACACCAGTCGTGGTGTGATGTGACATCTGGTGTGACGTCACGACAACTGCAGTTACTTCTGCTATTCTGAAACGTCAGTGTTGCCGCGCAAGCGATGGACCTATATAGCGAAAAAGAGCATTCAGCTACACTTTTAGAAGTGAATTAGAATACATTCTACGCGTTTAGCTGTGTGCGGCCCTTCCTGTTGAGAGTCCTTGCATAGAGAGGGAACCCACAACATGCTTGGGATAGCTTTAAAATTTGGTGGCATCAACCCTGTAACTTTTTGTTAAACACGAAAGTTCTCTCCCGAGGTCGACCATGGCTCTACTGACGTATTTGCGTCTCGGATATGACATTGTAAACTGTATATAGCAAATAAATAACGAGAAGGAAAGTTTCTGTCGCGTTGCGTCGAGCCTGCAATATCTCTATTCTGCTCGCGCGACGCCAACAACATTGTCACGGAGCGTACGTTGGCGAGGACGTCAAAGGCAAGCCATTTATATATACCATACACCCTTCGGCAGTCTTCAGAGCTGCCAAACTTTGGCGCGTTCCCGCTATCAGTAGTGACATGGCGCGACAAAATCGCGATGGGCATGCTCTAAAGGTCGTTGCCTCCACGGGGCGTCATCTTTCCTGCACGCGCGGTAATCAGACTAATATTTCGTGGGAGGACGAAGGTCATTTCGCTCACTGCCGCGGCCAGCGTTTACAAAACGAAGCGCGCTGCTGACACATGACGAAGTAAAAATTGTGACAGTTGTACGCGCTTGTCTTTTGTATACTTGTGCGCTCATTTCACCCGTCTGTCTTTCTGTTTGAACAGTGCGCTTTAATTAGTGTCGAGCTGCGGACAGTGGTTCGTGCGCGCTTGTCCAGTGTATGCTGATTTTTTACGTGCTTTCTGGTTGAGGTGTGTGCTGCAAGTTTCGAGCTGTTTGTCGATCTTCATGTGAATGTGCAATTTGTTGCTTATTCTGAAACACTGCACAATAAATGCTCAACTACCTCAGCGAAGACACGTTTCACTTTCGTGTTGTACCGATTCTTAGACAGGGAGACCAGGCACCTTTTTTTCTCCGTGTTTGTTATCCATCAATATATATATATATATATATATATATATATATATATATATATATATATATATATATATATATATATATATATATATATATATAGGTTGCACAGCGTAATGAATATGCATTTTGCTTCTACTGCCTTCTTTGTCTTTGTCTTCACTCCCTGATTTGTATTGTACTTGAGACTCTATAACGATATAGCGATAGTATCTACGTGAATACCTTAAATGCTTAAACACTTTTTTCTACATCACCCACGGCTACACAGTAGCATTAGGAAATCCTCTAGATCGTTATGCAATTGCGCGATTGAGCAACTCGTGAGTTTCGGAACGTAGCGAACAAGCGATTGAATGCTCCTCTCGTCGCTGTCAACTCGTTTCGTTTGCCCAGGCATTCACACTATACCTCCATAAGGAGATTGACCAATCATCACTTATCTGAAGTGCAGTCGTTCGAGTGACAGTCCTTCGTCGAAGCAGGGTATAGGTTGGCCTGGACTGAAAGATAAAAAGTTATCGAAGTTTCGGTGGGTCCTGTGTATGAGCCAGATTCGTAAAGCGGAACATATCTGTCTCACTGCGACTATTCATCCGGAGCCATTGCCCAGCTAATGGTGGGCAAGAGCTCCTTGGGCAGGATGGAAACGCAGGCCTAAACACAATGGGTGCGCTAAAACATCGCACAAACGGAGTTTATTTGTTTTCAACTCCTCATCGAATGCAATGTCTTGGTCTGATGGTTCCGCTACGGCGTGTAACAGCTTTAGGACTGACCAAACACTTGGTCAAACGCTTGGCTGGTTGCAGTGAGTAAAGTTGACAGGTTGGTAAACACTCTGAATGTATAGGCTACAATTTAATGCTGTTTGGCTTCGTCGAGTGCCACTGCGTCAAGTCTGTTGGCATCACTTTTAAATGCAATTCAATTGCGCCTTGCATGGTGTTTTCGTAAAGCGACTGCAGCCAATTGTGAAAGTTAATCATCTGGGTGACCATGCTATTGGTCAAATCAATGTTGTTACAGTGAGCTGTTATTCCTATCCAGAAAGAATCATGTGACCGCTGTTCTGCTTGTATACGAGGTTGTGTAGGGTAAATCTAGATAAGCAGATTTTACCTTCTTTTCAAGCCAATTTATAATTTTTTTATATTTTAATGTGGAGAATCGATGCTTTAAAGTTCCCAATGTAAGATTGCGTCATAAAGTTTTTTTTTTCTTTACGCGGTTTTTTTTCGCTTTGCGTTGGGCTATTTATTGAATGTACAGCCTACAGATCACTAAAGGGTGAACGAGTCTGGACAATTTTAATGCTTTTTTTTTCGTTTTTCGTGGCCATCAGCAGGCCTACTGCCTGCAAAACTACTGCTGACATTGCTCGTTATGAGGCTTAAATTACTACTGGTAGCCACAGTGTTGTTAACACGAGTTGTATACTCGCGACGATGAAAGCTTTCGTAATTGCTTGTTCGGATTTTAATTCCATGCCTATGAATTTATACGTCGTTTTTTTTTTCCTGCGTAAGCTTCCTTGTCGCTACAATAATGCCTAGACCAATTTCGTTTCTGACATCAACTGGGACAACATGAGAATTCGTCCGACACGCACTGCAATCGAGTGCTTGCTCTCACTCCGTCTGACTAGAACTTCCGTTTTCAATCACATTTATTGTGTTGGATAAACATTGGACTGATGCGAAACTCCGCACCCGTTCATCAAGTGAATGTCCACAACACTCCCTCGGGCGTTCGACTTTCAAACGTACCGAACTGAAGTTGTACGATGTTAACGGCTCCAGCCTGTCATCCCGAGGGAAAAACAAAAACAAAAGAAGGTTAGAGGATCTAGGATGAGTGAATTTCATTAATAAGACACGGATGCCGACTCGTCCTAAATGACTCCACCTACCTCAGCAAGGCAACCTGGACAACCGTCTAGTTTGTGTATGTATAGCGATTCGATACAATGAATCGATTTTAGGTTCGACATGGACGCTGCACTCGTGCTTCAGATCAATCTGCTTTGCGCAGAGCTCACAGCACCGATCGGTAAGCCTGCGTTTATAGCCGTGCTTGATTGAAGCTGCTTTTGAATATCACACACACAGGACAGAGGCGACCCGGCTACACATATTTGTAGGTCGGTCCCGGTTTCAACCCGTTCTGCAATCTTGTTGGATCCGCGTGACTAACGTGAATAAAATATGAGTGAATAGACTACGGAGCACAGGTATCGATGAATGGAAAGCAGGCGGTGAGGTGGTGAACACAATGAAAACACAGCGAATACACAACTCGACCGGATGCCGAGAGAAGTAAAGTTGTTCAAAGGCGCAGAGACACGACACTTGAGTTATTCATACCGTAGCGTTTTTCGAAGAGGTACTCTCGCTCTTACACTGTGCCGCCTGAAAAAAAGGGAAAAAAGGAACACCTCGATTTTCGAGAACTGCTGCGTTATCCTTTAATAACCTTCCGGCTGTCACTTAGCGCATATGAGCGAGTAAATGAACAGTGCAACTGTGCACATACAAAGGTGAACGATACAAAAGGTTTTTCAATGCCACCATAATTGAATAAAGGTCGCCAGCTCGCACTGCCAGTTTTCAATAGTTCAGAATTTTGCCCTCCGGATATCACCAAGACGGGTAAATGTGAAGGGTGAATGAGGAACATTTTATATGTAGGCATAGAGCATATGTACATCCTTGCCTTCTGACACTTTAAAGATTATTAAATTTACTGAGCTTTTTAGTGGTTCACGAAAATCTCTTCTTTGAAGATGAAAAATAAGAAAAAGAGCCACTATGAGTTTCTCATTATAAGCCCATCTGCCACCGAGAAGCAGTACAAATGTGACGTCCCTTTATTTAGATGTCGAGAAGGCAATCTGGATTGTGTTTTTACGTGTAGAGAGGAGACAGCAGCCAAATATATGATATATAGGATAAAGGATATATATGATAAATATAGGATAAAGGGACATTTCTTCTATTCTGCTGTAATGAATCCTGCATAAATGCTTTCATCGTACAACATTGTGTAAGTAACCGTTCCTTTATGGCCCACTCTTCCTCCACAACGTACCGTCATTCCTGGTTACTTGTACTGAAATAAATAAATAAATGGAACGTTTCTATTTGGCACGAAAAGGTAGGCGCACTGTGCAAGCTCTGCCCTTTCATAACACGGTAGTGAGCTAAACGACATATTGCTTATTGTGACAGTGCTTATAGCACCTAATTACTGATCGTATATGAAAACTCATATCATTGAAAGCGTTCCGCAACGGTTACGTTATTCCTCCGGTGACACGTGGCGATGTTTAAGTAAAGGCTCTTGCATGACCTAATAGAACGCCATAACAAAGCGCTGCTCAAAGTGATATCGATCGAAACGGTGAAACATTGTATACGCCTTGTTCACGGCGTGACATTCAGTTAGAAGGTGATAATTCTATGCAAATTTTATATGAACTGCTGCAGTAAATCGGTGCACTAAAATACCAGTCTTCTAAGTTTCAATTTATATCCTTGACCGCTATCATAAAAATTATTTAACTTATTATCACTGCATCAATTTTCGATACCTGACAAGGTAACTACACATCGTTACTGGTGCTTTTTGGCCGTTCTACACTCTAAAAAATATTATGCAACTCTTTTTAGAGGGCTTCTGACTTGTCACGTATACGGCTCTATTTGGGAAGACAGGGGGACCGTCTTGGTGGGTCTGAGTCGGCGTGATTTAGGAGAGTGCCCTGACCCTCTTAGGAAGAGTGAAAGGACTGTTCTGCGAAGGATCACACTACCACTTCCGAGGGAGTCAGGTGGCCCTTGCCGGTAACGCTATTGCGTGGGTAGAACGACACCCATTTAAACGTCAAGCAACTCTACAGCTACTTTAAGCCACCCCATTGACGCATGCTCCACTTTTGCGCTACTACTTTTTGAAATAGTGAAAGTACTCACTTTAAGCAACAGCAATAATACTTGCCGTTGTGCCCAGCAACTGCAAAAAAGAAAGTTCTATTTAGCACGACTTAAGAAAACTCGTCCAAACAACACACTGATTCCTGCAGAATAATACAGAAAGCGCGAAAAGATGATCTGTGAATTCCAATGACGCAGGTGAGGTATTACTCATTTATTTGCTCTTATTATTATAGTCAACCAAAATGTGTATGATGTACATAGTGTCAAGTCATGCAAAATAAGCTACAAATATCAGCATTATGTTTCCATGTTTATTTCTTAGAATTATGAATAAATCAAAAAGTCATCATGGCTCGAGTCACCACGCGTTAAGACCTAGCTTATTTCCCCCAGTGTCATCCCTCCCTGCGTAGCTTGCAGTGCGTTACTCGTCATGAAAGAAGATACAAAAAGTTTCAAAGTACGCGACAATGCGCTTGTTCTTGACGACTTATAAAAAAATTTGCGGCAATCGGTTCGTGAGGCATTAAACTCCGATACTAAGGTGCTTCAACGATTACCTGGAAAAGTGGTTCTGGACGCCGTTATGATTAAACAACACACTTGATCCTCCTTGACGAGATTTATTTATCTCATGAAAGCGTAATGTTGCAAAAGGCTGCTCCTGTGTGTATGCGCCGTCGCATATTGTTATACCAATATTTGGTGAGTACTCTGTATTGTAAAATCAATATTATTAGACAATGTGTTTTCTTAAAAAAACCAATGTATAATCTTCAGCGATATAATAATCCGAAGTGTCACTCCTTACTTTTGTCCCTGCAGGTATCGTCTATCTAGTGTATGCAATATTTATTGAACTTTCGGCCTCTAGGGGAACAGATTCTCGCGATACGTATATCAAGGCTGAATATTTGATATTAGACATATTTAGTAATGTTCAGTTATTGTTATGTTTTCTATACATTTTACTCCAAAACACCTAAGTTCAATCTACTTGTCTGGCTGTTTTAGAACATAGCCTCTTTTTTAACATGAAAGTGGCGGCTGCATTTCCGATGGAGGCGGAAATGTTGTAGGCCCGTGTACTCAGATTTGGGTGCACGTTAAAGAACCCCAGGTGGTCAAAATTTCTGGAACCCTCTACTACGGCGTCTCTCATAATCATATGGTGGTTTTGGGACGTTAAACCCCACAAATCAATCAATCAATCGACGGGTGCCGAACCGATGACCTCTCGCTCCGCCCCGCTCCGTGCGATACCACTCTAGGTCACAGAACATACGTTGTAAAGTTTGCTAACGGCGAGACATTTTTATACGTATTACATAGTGTACCGTTGGCAGTCCTTAGAACTGCAGCAACTTCAGCGCATTTTGGTCATTTGAAGAGAGATGGCGAGAAGGGCGTGGGTTCGGCGCACTCGAAGGGTAGTGGCCAATCGCGTGGCGACGCGTGTGGACCTCCACAGGACATGGCAGCTTGTCCGCGCGCGAGTATCTCGCGATTCGGAAGAGCATGAACGTGACTTCGCTCGCTGCCGTGGTCACGTTTACAATGGGAGCGCACTGCTCACACAAGAAAGCTTAAAAATACTGACCGTTGTTCGCGCTCATCCTTTGTATACTTATGCGTTCCTTTCTTGCGTCTTTCTTTCTGTTTGTACAGCGCCCATTATGTGTCGAGCTGTTAGAGCTGTTTGATCACTCTCCTCCTATGTATGCTCATTCCGCGTGCGTTTTCTGCTGGAGGCGCGCTATGCGAATTTCGAGCTGCTTGCCGATCTTCGCGTCACATTCGAAATTGTTGCTGTAGCATTCATTTCTTCGCACTTGTGGCAAAACAATGCACAATAAAGGCTCAACTCTCTCAGTAAAGACACTTTCGTGTTATGCCGATTCCTAGGCAAAGAGGTCAACTACGCTTTTTGAAAGGGCGGATAATATATGCAACAGTTTACTGAACTTGCGAGAAAACTTATTGCGCGTTTACAATCACGTAACAGAGGGACCGTGGTGTTTCACCCCTTTCATGCAAACATTGGCAGTCGAACACGCTATACAACCACTTTATCAAGTGTTGACGGTTCTTTTAGAATGTTTTCTTTATACTCGTGGGGTCCACCTAGCGCGTTTCTGCATGTTTTCAATATGAAAGCCTTCACTGGTGGGGCGGCAGTATATGCCGACAGGACAGTGTTCACCGGGAGTTCCCTGAAATGGAAATCAAGTCGCCTACTTTCGGGAAGCGTGAATGGCGGAGTACAGCAGATGGCTGCACTTCACGCGCCTGTTTACACAGCTCTCATCACGAGCGTTTAGAGGGTGATATGAAAGAAGTACACCTATTCAAGTCTTGTTGCATAAGTATACATCCATTACTGGTTGGTTGCGAAACTTTGTTGCCTTCTTTTTTCTTTGTTGCGAAACTTTATTGATCACTTACTGGTGTCGTTTTTAACAGCCGAGCATTGAAACGAAGTACCTTACTCTAGTTTTTCTTTTAATGTACCTTTACGTTTCTTCTATTAGTCGCGTTCTTATAACTGCAATTCTCTAGCACGCGATTGTTATACGACGCAAAAAAATTATTTGAGAAACTTGCATTAGTGGTGTAGACTTCGTCAGCATAATGAGACGTATATGTACTGTGAATTCACTCGTGCACCCAAACTCGCGATATCGACTGCTACTGGCAATTTTTTATCCCTTGCCGAAGTGGTGTCATCACTCACTGGGCAGTGA
The DNA here is from genome assembly GCF_013339725.1 of Rhipicephalus microplus. Taxonomy (NCBI): domain Eukaryota; kingdom Metazoa; phylum Arthropoda; class Arachnida; order Ixodida; family Ixodidae; genus Rhipicephalus; species Rhipicephalus microplus. The sequence continues at coordinate 102,317,626 of NC_051170.1, forward strand.
CAGATGTCTTTCAGAAAAAGAGCGAAGGTCAAGAGGTTTAAAACTGAATGATGACTGTGAAGCAGAAAGCGTTTTCTAAGGGTAGATGCATGTGTGGTGGCGAAGGTTCCGTGGAACCGAATGCGTTTAGAATGCGAGTTCATCTGGAAAACGTATGTACTTAAATTTACGCTCATGTTGAGGAGCACTAGGAAGTCTAGACTTACCTTTGCAGCGTGTAATATATTCATGTTTATTAACAGATGTCATCGCCCCTGACACGTGGACGTTACAGGAGCGGAAATAAAATACGTACCAGTCATTCTATAGGAACAGGATTTCCTTATTTTGTGCTATAAAGACTGATAAAGGAACAAAATGCGTTCTGATTAGAGACATCAACAAGAAACATTACAACAAGAGTGTAACCGCGTTTTTCTACAGCACACATCTTCCGCGTTTTTAGCTTGACGAGGACGCAATCAGCAAGTGTGCATTGCCCTAATGTAACTTGTGGTTTCCGTAGTCGTCACATCGTGAACGCAGTCGTTATAGTTGTATGTGATGGCGCCTATTCGCACCACTCAAGAATTCCCCGACTGAGTGAACACAGCAGACGCTGGGGCAATCTGAGTGACGAGACGGGCAGTATATAGTGTGAATCTCAACACCTCCACCACATCAATAGGTGATCGAAAGGCTAAATCTTCGTATAATCATATTAGGAGTGAGTTCCTCTGGTCCGGTTTATGCGTAAAGAAGTTACCGATGTTGCCGCGCTGTATTGTGTTGCCACGCTTGGTGAAGATATAGTTAGCGCCGTCGACGAAAAAAAGAAAACTAATAGAAATAAACAAGGGGAAAATTCGTTCGATCTAATGATGCAGCCGGGTCGTAATATGGTGGTGGTGTCGCGGTCAATTACTCTGAACGCCTTATAAAGCACCTGCGACAATAAGCGAGCCCTATGTCCTTCACGTGTGGCCAGCGAGATGATTAGATGATGAGTGGATATTGTGGCCACGTCAGCGGTCGATAGATGGGGTGCTCTGTCTGAGTCGGGTATTCCGGCTCAGAGCACACCGTCTATCGACTGTGCGGCAGATGCGCAAATTTTATCTGGAAACACTAGTCTCGCTAAAGGAATGTACTTAGCAGTGAAAAAGCTTAGATCTATAGGCTGATGAGTATGGCCGTATAACTGCTAACACAGCGCATAAATATGAGACAGAAGCTGTAAATTAGCATATAGTTCCGCATCCGGCAGTTTTATTATAGCAGCGTTTTTGTAGCTGGTTATGTATTTGCGACGAAGCGTGAGGTATTAATCAATTTGTTTTGGTGCCTGCCGTTTGTATTGCATTCAGTAAGTGAGCTGTAAAGAAAATATAAATTGGCTGGGAAGTCGGCAAATTTTATTAGTGGGTATTTCTAATTTATTTTTGTTTATTTTGAGAGCGTATATATCTTCTCTTCTATACACTATATACATATATATATATATATATATCTATATATATATATATATATATATATATATATATATATATATATATATATATATATATATTGAGAACATATATACGCTCTCAAAATAAATTACAAATACCAACTGCCGCCGTCCTGTCGGGCTAACAATGGAGGGTCTTCAGTTGTCAGTATATCAGCAGCCTCACCTTCAGAGGTCACTGGCTCTAGTTTTCCCTGCCGCGGGCTAGGTAAACGTGGTCTTCGGAGATTTGATGACGAACGAGGACTCGGCGACCGATAGCGCATTCGGTGCTGTCGAACGTGACTCCCGCTGTTGCGTGTCTTGAGGTGAATAGCGTGAATACAAGTACTCTTTGATTTCGTAGGGCCGTTCACCGTTCCGTGGGCATGGTGCATTGACTGGAAAACCACGCAGTCCCGCTCGACGATACTGGCACGCCCGGTAAAGATGACCTGCTTCTCCTTAGCGGTAGCAGAGGCAGGCAGTGCGCCATACATTGCTCTTACGTGGTCTTCATTTCGGCATTGGTAGCGGCGTACTCGGAGAAAACGTCGCAGGCATCCCAGCAGTCGCAGCCGTCTGATTCATGCGTCCGAGGTCCTGTCGTACAACTTGCGCGTACGACAACTGAGGTGGAGGCTCCGGTTGTGCGCGCTGTATAGCATACAAGAGGTGGTGGTTAAAGAACCGCTTGCCGCACTTCATCGCGCGCAACGTCGGCAAGCGAGGACATGGCTGAATGACCCTGCCATTTGAATTTCTGAAGTTCCTTCCTTACGACAGCCCTCACCATTTCACGCAAGAGGTCAATGTTACTCGTGAGGGTGGTCGACGCTGCGCTAACAGATGAGACGCTTACATTCCTGTTGTATCGGCGCGCGCGCTGCTGCAGGGTCTTTTTTATTTTCTATCATTGTCGCCTCTGATATGCACTCAGCAAGTGAGCGGGGTGGATTACGCACCAGGTTTTGCAAAAAGCTCCTCCTTCACTGCATGCGTCAGGTGCCGCAACTTCTTTTCTTCAGCCATGTTCTGGTTGGCCCGGCGGAAGAGTCGGGCCATGTCTTCAATGTACATGGTGACGCTCTCGTTGTTCCGTTGGATTCGCGTCTGAAGAGCAGCCTCTGCCTTTTCTTTTTGGTCCGTGTTTGGGCACGTAGCAAGAAACTCTGTTCGAAAGTCGTCCCACGACAATAAGGACGCCTCGTGGTTTTCGAACCACGTACGCGCACAATCTGTCAGTACCACGTAGACGTAGCGAAGTTTCCTGGCTTCGTCCCAACCGTTCAGTCTGGCGACGCGTTCGAAACCATTGAGCTACTCCTCGGAATCCTCAAAAATATCACCGTGGAAGACCTCTGTTTTTCGGGGCGGGTCCATGACGATATGAGATGGAAATTAGGTCGCTTGGGCGGCCATTGCAGGGGCTCCGGAACTTACGTGCTCCTCTGGTCTTGAAGAATCGAAGAGGGCACCAAACTCGGGCTGCTCACCTCGTAGGCAGCGACTCGTGCGTTGGTGTACGGGAGTCAACTGCGCTGGCTCCAATTTTCGGGATTCTGGGCTATGTTCTCTAACCTGAGCTGAGCTTGGAATCATACCAGCCCCCTCCACCCCGCCCGCTGCGTTGTATTTGTTCGTTACAATATCATGATTTTCGTGTTATTACCAGTCATATTGCCACCAACGACAAGACAAGATAACAAAAAAAGACGTATATCCTCTTCCTCGTATGGATTACTCCTTGGATCACCTGCGACACGCCCGTTACTTCTCTTCCATGGATCTCCGTAGCGGATATTGGCAGATTGAAGTAGATGAACGGGACCGAGAAAAAACAGCGTTTATTACACCGGACGGTCTCTATGATTTTAAAGTTTTCCCTTTTGGCCTATGCTCCGCTCCAGCCACGTCCCAACGAATGATTGACACACTTTTATGTGGCTTGAAGTGGTGCTCTTGTTTAGTGTATTTTGACGACGTAGTCGTTTTTTCTACGACTTTTGAACAGCACATTGAGCGGCTTGAAGCGGTTCTTCTGGCTATTCGCACTGCCGGCCTCTCTCTGAAACCGGAAAAGTATTATTTTGGATATGGGGAACTGAAATTCCTTGGCCACATTGTCAGTAGCAGTGGTGTTTGCCCTGATCCTGACAAGGCAGTTGCTTTGTTCCCACACCGAAAACAAAGCATGAAGTACGCCGCTTTCTGGGACTTTGTCCTTATTACCGCTGCTTCGTGCCGAACTTTTCGAAAATCGCCGACCCTCTACAACAACTCGTCAAGGATGACGTCGCCTTCGTCTGGGGCCCCAAACAATCCGGCGCTTTCCGTGACCTTCAACAACGCCTACAAACGCCACCGATCCTAGGTCACTTGGACACCGAAGCAGACACAGAAGTCCGCACTGACGCGAGCAACCTTGGCCTCGGAGCTATTCTCGTGCAATATCAAGATGGCGTGGAACGCGTCATCGCCTACGCTAGCCGCACGTTGTCATCTGCGGAGAAGAACTACTCGACGACTGAAAAAGAATGTCTGGTGGTTGTATGGGCCATAACGAAATTCAGACCCTACTTGTACGGACACCCCTTCCGAATCGTTAGTGACCACCACTCTCTCTGCTGGCTAGCGAATTTGAAAGATCCTTCGGGCCGTCTCGCAAGATGGAGCCTTCGGTTACAAGAATTCAATATAACGATGGTTTACAAGTCTGGTGAGCAACACACCGACGCTGACTGTCTTTCCCGCGCACCCGTCGAGGTCACTGAAGAAGACAATGATGAAGACTTCATCTTCCTTGCTACTCTCGCATCAATAAACGTGACTGAGCAGCAACGCGAAGACTTAGAATTATAAACACTTATCGAATACCTTGAGGGACGTCGCCCACAACCCTTACGTCAGTTCGTGCGTGATTTGTCATCTTTCTGTCTACGCCAAGGCATCCTCTACAAGCGCAACTTTCATTCAACGAAAACTGTTTACCTCCTCGTGGTTCCTGCTGCTCTCCGCGATAATATTGCTTGTCACGACGAGCCATCATCAGGGCATCTTGGCTTCGCGCGTACTCTGGCGTGATTCAAAGACAAATACTACTGGCGGAAAGTTACGAAATCCGTCCGGCAGTACGTCAAGACATGCACAGCCTGTCAGCATCGCAAAACTTCAACGACGAAACCAGCCGGTCTGCTTCAGCCTTTGCGACCCCCTCACGCACCTTTTCAAAAAGTCAGGACGGATTTACTCGGCCCATTTCCGAAGTCTACGGCTGGTAACCACTGGATTGTGGTTGCCACCGACTACTTGACCAGATACTGCGAAACACAAGCCACCCAGCGAGCAACTGCTTCAGAGCTGGCTGAATTTTTCATCAAGAACATCGTTCTCCACCACGGTGCTCCCGCTGTCGTCATCACAGATCGTGGTACTGCTTTTACGGCACAGTTGCTCTGACAGATCCTGTTGCTGAGCGGCACGACGAACCGAACAGCAACTGCGTACCACCCGCAGACTAACGGGTTAACCATACGCCTTTAACAAAACGATTGCAGATATGCTTTCGATGTATGTCGCCAAGGATCAGAAGAATTGGGATGAAACCCTCCCGTATATAACATTTGCCTACAATACGGCTTTGCAGGAAACCACCGGCTTTGCTCCTTTTCGTCTGGTTTACGGCCGCGACGTCACCACAATACTTGACACCTTGCTGCAACCAACTCTGCCGGACACGATTACCCCGGACGCAGATGTCTTTGTTCAGCGTGCCGAAGACGCCCGGCAGCTGGCGCGCTTTCGAATTTTATCGCGGCAAAATCAAGATGCTCGCCGATACAACACCCACCACAGAGCAGTAATATACGAACCCGGTGACCTAGTCTGGGTTTGCACTCCTATACGTCAACGGGGACGCTCAGAAAAATTGTTATGTCGGTACTTCGGACCCTACCAAATTCTTCATCGCCTCGGCGAAGTGAAGTATATGAAGTTGTCCCAGCAGACACGTCACACCGTTCTCGCAGACCACGCTCCTCGTATGTGGTTCACGTCTCCAGGATGAAGCCGTAACATTCGCGTTGACTGCAAGTCAAGAACTTTGTGATGTGGCAATAGACTTCAAGACAATTGTGCATTACTTTCTTGCTTCTTTCTTTTTAATCTCGTCCTTTTTCTTTTCAAAGGACACAGACATTTCTGACTACCTTTCGTTGTTTTTCGGAGCCGTGGCATTCATGCGATGCTTCTTCTTTTTTTTTCTTTGGGGAGAGGGTAATGCCACGCTGTATTGGTGGCAGAAGACGAGAGCGAAGAAGTGAATGGCAGCTGTGGCTGAGTAAACAGTCCTCCACTTCGAGTTCATGCCTATCGTTTCCTCTCGCGAGAATACATGTTCTTCATACAGTCATATTATGCCATACCATTTTGGTATTGATACCATTATCGAAACGGTCAGAAAAGCTAAAAGTCGTAGGCAGACGGATGGATGGATGGATGGATGGATGGACGGACGGACGGACGGACGGACGGACGGACGGACGGACGGACGGATGCGCTCAAAGTCGCTGAAGTTCGCTAAGAAATGCTTGCATTAAAAAAAAACTCCGCTCTCGTGCACGGGGGCTGGGCTTGTTAGGGTCAGGTCATGCGCACTTGACCTCTTCGTCGGATGACGGAGAGGGTAGAGAAGAGATTTGGCTTGCGAAGGCTACGTGGAGGAGCGGCAAGAGTTCTGAGCTCGCCTCCTCCCATTCTCGTTTCGCGCCACTTCTTAAAAAACGTTTTCTCAGGCTTGTAATAAACCGATTCAGAATATTTTTGTAGCAAAATGCTCCTCAACGGACACCCAACAACTTCGACGGTCTAACTAAAGTTTCGAATGGGGCCTCGTGATTGGCCCTTTAAAGAAGCGGTAAGACCTGATAAGGCGGTCAAGCAAACTATGAATCAGTGCCCCGGTTGACACTCTCGTGTCTAATTTGGATCGTAAAATCGTGACTAAGAATTGCGTCAGCCATGGGGGACGATGCAAATGGTGTCGCGAAAGCAATGCTGCCGTATTCCACAACTACTACCCTATCTGTGACGTCACAACTATCGCATTGCTGGCCTCTCTAGTGGAGGCCCTCGCTCCCGATGGTGAACCAGTATATAGCCATGTACTAGAGGCGGTGAAAGGTGAGAAGTAGTCACGAACCCAAGGCCGTAAGAAAGTGCGTGACTACAACCTCTCGTTTAGTCCTTCGAATGACCGCTGGATGGTGGTGCTTCTATATGCTACAGAAAGTTGTCTCCGAGCATACATACAACTACATACATCGAAGACGCACGACGGAGTTAACGATTTAGAGTACAAGAAACTCTACTAAGGTAGAGCGTAAAGACGTGCTGTGGGCCTCACACTGATAATGTCGTGGCGAAATGAACTATTAAACAAGCAGCCAAGCTGTTTAGAAAAAATTATTGCCACGGACGTCAATAACATTTCAACAGATCATTTTCTTCTTAAACGTACAATAACGATGATGCCGTGTTTAGAAATAGTGTTAAGGATTTCTAATACTTCACTATGGGAGAGCAGTGAGCCGTCCTGATGGAGCTGCATCGAAGGACATCTCAAAACATGTGTTCTGTAAAAATTTTCAGTTAGTTAGAGTACGTGGTACTCTACTAAAGGAGAGCATGGAGCCGTCCTGTGGGCCTCACAGTTTTACTTGTGTGTGTTTAGAAAGAGTTCTTTACAATCGAGTACTTTGTAATCTACCATGGGAGAGCATATAGCCGTCCCGTTACGCTTGGCGCAAACTACCATTAATTGTCAATTGACCTGTGGTTGTGACCAGAAAAGACGCCTATCATTCATTGTATTCACATTTGCAGCGAGGGCTCAACACTTGTAATGTATGTTATCCTGAAAAGGCTGGGTGGTTGTTCTAGTTGATGCGCATATATATGTCGGCATGCTTAGTTATCATTAGGGGTAAACAGAGCATACTTTACTGATTTATCGAGTCATTTATTTATTGATCGCATTCTTTAAAAGAACACGACGACATTTTTTGAACATGGCCAGAAAACACTGCCGATAGATTGATGCTCTTGAGAACATGTAAGTCGAACATTAGAGCACAGCATGTGTCCTTGAATTTAATATTTAAACTGCAGAAGCGTACGCATTTGGGCTGGTTGGTTCATGTTCACAGAAGTTAAAAAACAGCGCTAAAAAGACGGGACAAGAAAAGAAAGGACAACAGGACAGCGCCCTGTCCTGTTGTCCTTTCTTTTCTTGTCCCGTCTTTTTAGCGCTGTTTTTTAACTTCTGTTAATATTTATCATGAAGAGAGAGTGCGCAAGGTCATTTTCCCTGAGGAAAGGACGTAGTTTTTTGCTCCAATTTCAACCCCCTCCCCCTCGCCATGTGTATCGTTCAGCCCGCTCACAGGTACGGGAAGATCGAGAAAGAACGCGCTTTAAAAAATGACAACATATCCACGGAGTGAATGATGGATAGTGGGGCGAAGCATCCGTCCATCCATTCGTTCTTGCTTCCGTCCATCCATGCGTGCGTCTGTGTGGCCGCCCGTGCGTCCATCCGCCCGTACGTGCATGCGTCTGTTCGTGCGTCCGCACGTCCAACTGTGCGTCCGTCCCGGCGTTCATCCATGCATCCGCTCCTGCGTCCGTCCATGCGTCCATCCGTCTGTGCAGCCATCCGTGCGTCCGTCCATGCATCTGTCTGTGCGTCAGTTCGTCCACCTATTCAACACTCCAAGTACCACCATCTCGCATGTTTTCATCATATATTCCTCATATAGAAGCACCGCCATCCGGCGGACATTCCAAGGACTGAACGAGAGGAGGCACACGTACACTTTCTTACGGCTTGCGCTTCGTGTCTACTTCCCACCTTTAACCACCTCGAGCTCATGGTATATACTAGTTCACTGTATACATGGCACTGCGGCCCAACGCTCGCTAAACCTCTCTTAAACCAAGGAGGTTACGCCCAGCGAATATAAAATAGCAACCTTTTCCTGTCAGATAGTGCTCAATGTACATGCCAATGGCTTCAAATGGGAAATGAGCCCCGCCGCAGTGGTCTAGTGGCTAAGGTACTCGGCTGCTGACCCGCAGGTCGCGGGATCGAATCCCGGCTGCGGCGGCTGCATTTCCGATGGAGGCGGAAATGTTGTAGGCTCGTGTGCTCAGATTTGGGTGCACGTTAAAGAACCCCAGGTGGTCAAATTTTCCGGAGCCCTCCATGGCGTCTCTCATAATATAGATATGTGTTTAATGCACCTATGTACGACAGACAATTCAGTGCGACGGAAGCTAAGCTGAAGTTAAAATGGAAGTCTCTGCAGCACCGAAGGGCATCGTTTCGACTGAAGCTATTGCACAGCATATTTTATTCTCATACTCGAATTCCCTGTGACGTATACATAAGCCGGCCTCACTACATTTCAGCCCGCAAAGATCATGAACACAAGATAAGAGAATATAAATGTAATACATCGTCCTTCAGCAACTCTTTTTTTCCGAGAACTATCAGTCAGTGGAATCGACTTCCTCCCACAATTGTAGAAATTTCTTCAACGGATGCGTTCTTTTCTGCAATAAAAATGATTGAATCTTTGGACCGCTAAGCCCTGTAGACTACGTGTGTGCGCCTGGCAGTCGCCATGATCTGTACGGTATCTTGGTTGTAAGCTATGTTGTTTTGTTTTGGTGTTAATTTGCCCTTGTGCTAGACGAATGCTGCACTTTGTTTTAATTATCATGAGATTTTCATCAATTTTTTTGTGGTTTTTTCTCTAATACATATGACTTTTCTGACGCATCTGTGCTCGGTGCAACTGTGTATGTTTTTGTGTTTTGGAAATCTACTTCTTTTCTCTTTTTTACTTATGTGAATGCAATTATGTGAACTTATGTGAACCTGCAATTTTCATGTTCTTTTCTGTACCCCCCCCCCACTATAATGCCTGTATGGGCGCTGTGGGTACTAATTAAATAAATAAATAAATAAATAAATAAATAATCATATGGTGGTTTTGGGACGTTAAACACCATATATCAATCATGAAATGGGAAATGAGAGACAGGAGAATTCAGCTTTTACTTTCTTACGGCTTGCGCTCCGTATCTACTTCCCACCTTTAACCACCTCGAGTTCATGGTATATATTAGTTCATTGTATTCATGGTACTGTGGCTCAACGCTCGCTAAACCTTTCTAAAACTAAGGAGGTTACACCCAGCGAGTATAACGTAGCAACCTTTTCTTGTGAGATAGTGCTCAATGTACACACCAATCGCTGGTAATGGGGATCGTAGCGTGCGCGTTAACTAAAAGCCGAATGCTCCTGTCTCTCATTCCCCATTATCAGCCATTGGCATGTACATTGAGCACTATTTTTTATTGTTCAACAACGCACAGAAGAAATCTCTCACCGACACAACCTTGGAGGTCAGAATGTTATACGTGTTACACAATACAACGGCCACGAGGGACGAACAGGTGCCGCTATAAAAAGCTTCGCCCCTAAAAGAAGATGCCAGCTGCTTAACGAAAGACGTCAGGTGTTTTCTAAACCAATGGTTTGATGATCGAAACCATACCAATACAGGTTTGTTGTTGCCGATGCTCGTTTCCGTTGGTGTGTGCTCGTAAGGATAAGGATGCCGAAAGGTGGCGCGTGCTCGCAGATAGGACCCTCAAGTGAGAGCACGCGAGGCAGAAGCGCACCGGGAAGCTGCGCGACGTCGCCGCCAAGATCCTGCTGTATGGGAACAAGAAGCCACTTCCGCAAGGCAGCGTCGGTAAGATCTTGCTGTACGGGAACAAGAAGTCACATCAGCAAGGCAGCGTCGGCAAGATCCCGCCGTACGTGAACAAGAAGCTGCAGCGGCACATCAGCGTCAGCAAGATCCTGCTGTACGGAAACAAGAAGCCACATCAACAAGGCAGCGTCGGCAAGATCCCGCCATACGTGAAGAAGAAGCTGCAGCGGCATGTCAGCGTCGGCATCTCGTTCCGTACGGGAACGAGAGGCCGAGGCAGCACGTCAACGTCGCGAAGCAGATCGTGAAAACGTTCGATCAATAGGAAGCAGCGACGACGCGCGCATATCGCCAGGCGAATAAACGGAAGAAATTTTCCCGGTATTACTTCCAGGAGCTTCGCCCAATCTCATCATCATTCCCCTAGTGGATCTTCCGTCATTTTTTGTATTTCATAGATAACGGTGACACTAAAAAACTCCTGTGAGATTTATGATTGATTGGAAATATTATGTTTGAAGCCCTTGGTTGTCAAGTTAGTAAGCACAAGTAGATACAAAGCACAATATGCACCTAATCATGTGCAATAGTTGCGTGTAATTCGTGTCTAAAGTACAGCTATAAAGTGCCGCATTCTCACAATATATTTTGTTAACTTTTTGTCACAGCACAAACTTCGCATAGAAGCTTAGTGTATTGTAGTCTACAGATCCACTAAATATTAGGGTTCTGCTTTAAAAAAATATTCTCATGCGAACTTTCATTTTTTTGTCCATTTTCTTTGGAGAAAAAAATTAATTACTAATTATTTTATAGCTAATATCTCCTCATATAAACCCTAAATGGTGCTTCGTCGAAACGCACAGTAACTTTGATTTGATTGATTTGTGGGGTTTAACGTCCCAAAACCACCATATGATTATGAGAGACGCCGTAGTGGAGGGCTCCGGAAATTTCGACCATCTGGGGTTCTTTAACGTGCACCCAAATCTGAGCACACGGGCCGCACGTAACTTTCGCCTTGCTATGTTGAACGGTTCCGCCACACTAGCAGTACAACGGAAGCTTGTACAATAAAAATGCCTTTTGTTGCTCACACTATTTTCATTGCTGTGAGGTAACGCATCCGACCAGCCATTAACGCCAGGTGTCATCAGACATCGGAGATCATAGATTTTTCGAATTATTACAACTGAAATGTATTCTTCAAGCGCAACGAGAAAAGGGCGTCCGCAAACAATGCGTTGAATGCGGAGCATATTTCGCTGGACAGGATGCGCGTACCACCATTTTAATTATGCCAGTCGATTATTAATCAGAAGAGTGTGTCAGGGCGCCTGCATTATAAGCTTATGAACACTACGATGTCACGGCCGCACAGACCAACTGAACAAAGGTATTCGTCGTTTATACCCCGACTACTGATCGCGTTTTCCTTTATAAATATAGGTCTAACCCCTGCTGTCCTAATTGTCCCTCCCTATACGCTGACCTGTCACACTGCCTGTTTTACTGCCCAACTGCTCAGCAATCCAGCTATTACCCTCCCCCATCCCTTTTCATCACCTCCTGGCTCGACTGGATCGGCGCCGAAGGGGAAGAAGAACAGCGTCGACTGATCGCACATAATGCTAGGCCTGTAAATTTGGCTGAATAAAAGTCTATCACTACTACTACTACTACTGATCGTGTAGCAGGAAACGAGCAAAGGCTTCGCGTCGCGTCCTCTTTAATTGAACGCGCTCCCAAATCTTACGTAGTGTCGCATAAAACGCTCGGCCCGTGAGGGGCCGGCGCACATGCAGACACTTTGGCGCGATATCACACCACAGCGGGCTATCTGTACGACAGGATGCGCATGCCGCCGCTGCATTTGATAGGATGCTGTACGCGCTTTGACAAACGCGTCATCATTTCAATACTAACGCTTTACGTATTTTATATTTCACACTCATCCACAGCCATATCACATATTGTCACGAATCGTGTGTTTAGAATAAGTGAGTAATGATTCAGAGTACTAGGTACTCTACTATGAGAGAGCGTCAAGCCGTGCCGCAGGCTACGCTTGCGGTCGTGGGGTGCAACGTTCAAAACTTATCGTGAAACCTGTGCGCAAACTTCAAAAGCGATGTCTCAGAATAATCACCCCATCACATCATCATCAACCTACAGTTTACCTCTCTTTATAGAAATGAATATCTTGCCCTATGACGAAATACACGAATTAAAAATCGCCGCGTGTGTTTTAGTATAGTTAAAAACAACCTATTATTTCATATTTCTTTATTTTGCACACCCTCTCGTGTGACTAGAAATGAAACATACAGAAATTTTTATCTTACATACGAAGAACGCCCGCATGCTGCAGTTTTTAGGAGCAAAAGTCTGGAATAAACTACCAGCAGAAATAAAACAATAAAAAATTGTTCCTGTGTGCTTAAAAATACTTGCTTAGCCGAACGATGCTGCTTCAGTGTGAACAATCAAAATGCCAGTTTTTTTTTTTACTTGCCAGTAGTTTGCTGAAACCTTACAAAACCAGTTTTACACGAGGTTAAAACATGTAAAGTTTAACTTTGGATAATAATGCCTTAAATTACATTGTTTTACTGTTTGTACATGCTTACCAAGAATTGTTACTCTGCAATTACCGATACATTTGCTTTACGTTTGTGCCCTTGTGCAATTTAAAAAGTATAATGATTACTCCCTTACGCAATTTTGTATCTCTTGTACATAAAAATCTGATTTTTTTCCCCTGAATTTTCCATTGGATCCTTTACTAGCCATTGGCTATGGGTACAACCAGTATTGGTATTTTTGTACGTGATGCTTGCAAAGAAAGAATTCAAAGAATTCAATTTATCCTCGTTCATTGTAGCGCCGCTTCTATATATGCGCCGCGAGCTATAGGTGAGGTGCCTCATCGGGAAAGTAAAGATCTGCCATTATCTGCTTAGCAGTATCTGTAGACTGTCGGACAGGTCGTTTGCTATCTGATGAACACGTGTTTTGACAATCGGCACTCGGCAACGCATCACACTTTGTGGGCAGATTAAAGGGCACCACCACTTATTGTGGTAAAAGATTGCAGCCATCCAGTATACGGCGGTACAACGCTAGTTCTGTTTAAGAGACTTAAGCGCAATAAATAAATAAATAAAGGTTGCCTTCGCCGGCAAGTCGAGTAATATAATATCATTTTAGACGAAAAACAAGTGCGCTATCACTGTTTGTTTCCGCTCGGCCACTTCTGATCTTGGTCACGTGAATATTAGGTGGGAATCAACTAGGGGGGGGGGGAAGCTTCGTCGTTGACTTCTGAAATTGCGGCGTGTGACGTAGTCACGGTCTAAGATGAAAACGTGTACGCGCGCGCCACAATGGTTAAATCCCACTACCGATCCATCAAAAACGCCCCGCCGCGGTGGTCTAGTGGCTAAGGTACTCGGCTGCTCACCCGCAGGTCGCGGGATCGAATCCAGGCTGCAGCGGCTGCATTTCCGATGGAGGCAGAAATGTTGTAGGCCCGTGTGCTCAGATATGAGTGCACGTTCAGGAACCCCAGGTGGTCGAAATTTCCGGAGCCCTCCACTATGGCGTCTCTTACAATCATATGGTGGTTTTGGGACGTTAAACCTCACATATCAATCAATCATTCCATCAAAAACAAGAAGGCGGCTAGTTCGCCCAACCAATAGCCGCTGAAGTTTCAAGTGAAGCGTCACCACCCTCCTTTCATGCTCCGCCCCTTCTCCGTTCCCTGTTACGCTTTTTGGTTAATGAAGGCGTACGGCCGCTAAGAAACACGCCCTACATTAACGTAATTTTAATTGCTCCTGACTTTGTGTTTACTTTTCTGAATCGAACAAATGTGCGAAACACATACTGGACATCTGACTTTCTGTGGACTGTCGAGATTCATTGCAGGCGCTCGTCAACTGAACAAAAAAAACAATAACTAAAAAGCAACTAAACATTTGGCTTCGAGGGAACCGCAGGAACGGTGCGACTTCTTCCGCGCACTGGTTTTCTTTCCTATACAGGGCGTGCGGGGACCTCGGCCCGCGAGTTATCGAGCACATTCGAACAGTGCAGGCTAAGTCGCAAGTGTTCGCTCGAAGCCTTGCCCGCATTCATCCGAGTGTGACGCTTCTGAGACTGTCTCAGCAGTGAGTCGGTGCTATCTCCCGGGTTGCCCCATTCCCTCCTCTCTTTCTTGTTCCTACAGAAATTTCTAGGGAGGTTCCGAGTAGAGCATCGCCTGTATAGAAGGGGCCGTCATTGTCCCGATAATCTTGTTTGTCTGTACTTCTCTTCAGAGGATCGTTGGTGTGGCCTCTCTGCAGGGAAGACACTTCGCGACTTCAGCGTGGCGCGCTGTATTTCCGAGCAGCCCCTTTATTTCTTCCAGCGTTGGCTCGATGCCACCTTGTGGTGAACTTCAGTGGTAACTCATGTTTTTGATAGAGGTTTGCCGATAGACGCGACAGCTACTTTTTTGCTTGCTCTCGCATTTCCTTTCTTTACTAAAGTACATTAGAACACATTTGTTTTCAAATACCTTTTGAAATTTTCACTCCCAAAATTGTGTTGCTCCCTTACCTTCGCTGAATAAATTACTGTTCTCGCAAAAGTGGCTTCTTCCAGGTGAACTTTATTGCGGATTGCTGCTGGGGTTCGTAATAGCAGGTTGATAAAACTTCTGTTCTCAACACGTGTGGTAGTTAGCATGAATTCCACTTTTCCACGATATATATATATATATGTATATGTATATATATATATATATATATATATATATATATATATATATATATATATATATATATATATATATATATATATATATATATATATATATATATTTCTCAAGAAAACGCCACTGGTACCCTGTTCAGAGAGTGTTGTGTAAGCCATAAGAAAAAATAAACTCAACGAGATCGAACTCCATCATAGCTGCGATTGTATCAGACACAGCCACGAACATCCGCTGAAGAAATCAAGTGCTATAGCTGAAGGGAACTACCGAATGGAACAGGCTTTGTTGCAGCGCCTTTTGCGTCAGTTTCGGCCTATACTGCTTAGTCGCATACTAACGCACTTTGCGCTCCTGCGACTGTTAAAGAAAAGGGAAGAAAACAGCGCAAGTACGTATACTTCCTTCCAATGAAAATGTTCTAGCGGGTTACAAAAGAACGGCAGGATTGCACACGCAATCAGCGCTTTGAAGAAACGTTGATTTACTAAAGACCAAGGTGACTCCACAAACTTGAATTTACATGTATTATGCGAAATTTCGCTTGAACAAATCTCCAGAAATAAGTGGGTAATTAGTACGGATGACACAGCTTTCAGAACTTAGTATTCTTCCATTTCTTCGACATTTTTTTAAATAGGAAAAATGGAAAGCACTTGTATTAAGAGCTCATAACAGTCAGAAACGTGGGAGAAAAGGGGTGATTTATTTTCAGATACGGCCGTGCATCATGCATGCATCAGTAAAAATTTATGAAAACAGTATTCTCGGGTGGCCAAATAAGCTTACCTATAAGGCGTGGTTTGAGCTGTGTCACGGACGAGTTTTTAACAGTAAGATTGTCAAAACTGTATCCCAGATAATTTTGCGTTTCGCGAGCGCATCAAAGAAAGAAATGTGGATACGACACGGTAGTCAATGCTGTGTAGGTATGCGATAATACAGTAATATATGTTTGTGTACGTAACAAACGAAAGAGAAAATGCAAAAATAATATATATATGTGTGGTAAGCTTGCTGATTGAGTATAATATCACTAGGGACAGTCTTTGAGAGCAACCAATAACTTGGTTTTAAATTAACTGAAAGTTAAGAAGACATTTTGCATGATTAATGAGTCTTTGAAAATGATTTCAAGGTGTTGTATACGCAAACACTAGTATTGATGTTGCGTAGATTAGCTACACTAACATCGAAAAACTCTAAAAAAATGCGCAGTTTCAGAAAAGCTGTGCCCTCTGTGCGAGCGTTTCTCCGCGAGCGCCGCCTAAGGCCGGATGCTAAACCAGGATAAGTTGTCGTAACAAGTTATGTTTTCATTATCGACCACCCGCACTATTTAGGCCTGTCACCCTTCCTTGCCCAAGGCACTTGCTCGAGGTGTGCTGCATGGCTTTTTTGTTGCGTTTGGGTATGAAAAGACACGGGTTGCTGAACAAGAAGCCTAGGATTTCGGCGGACACGGCACACCGATGAGCTTTACGGTAACGGGGCAGTTCGCATGACTGGATTACGGGGCTGATAAGGGCAGCGGCACGAACGTTAGTTTGCTGTGGTGACGACGTGGTTATTAGCTACGAGTTAGATGCTGTGCTTTCCCGCAGTTTGACAATTCCTGTTCTCTATTATCTCACCCTGTCATACGCAGTAAAGACACAAAAAGTCCTCTGTCTTGTGGGTATTCATGGTCGGTATTGTCCTCTAGCGCGGACGCACGGGCTGCCAACTTGCATCAGGACAACAGTCAGCACTGTCCTTTCTTGCAACGTAGTAGCTGTGCGAGCCACGTAAATCATTTCCTTGTATGAAAGGGCAAGGCGCTCGCCCAAGGCTCCCCAATCGTAGGAATGGCTGGTTACAGTCGTAGCACAATCGTAAGCCTTGCTTGTTATGTTGACTGATATTTTCGGGAAGCAATACATTGGCTATATTTCTGAAAGAGACGTGTTTACCTCCCTAGAAAAAAAAATGGTATGATGCCTTTACACCGAGCATAACACAAACGTGCCGTCCACAATAGGCCAATATTACAAAAAAACACTACTTGGCTTAGGCTTACACCTGGGTTTAAACTCCAAGGGAACACTCTTAGAAACCATTCTTAGTAGGGCTAAAGTACAGGACTGGGAAATACTGTACGACGACCTAGGATAGCAAACAGGACTCGTACTCACAAAAATGTGTTTCGCGGAAAACGTTTCGCAATATTTATGCCAATCACCATGTGTGACAAGTCATCAGTGCCATCCTAAAACAGTACATGCGGCTGCTGGAAATACTTAACCAGGATCTATCAAGCTGTCTGTATTTAAACAATGAAGTCACCAGAAGCTTTCTAATTTAAAAAGAAGTGAGACAGGGCTGTTTGTTGCCCCTGGTGTTTCGTATTTTGTCTTCAGAGCCTCTCATCAAAAAGGTAAACTACAAGCGATTAGCGAGTTTCCCTATTCCAGGCAGTGAAACCCTGAAAATGTCGCATACGCTGACGATATTTCGATATTTTTTTTCATATCTTGTCTAGCTATAGCCCATTCCGTGAGGTTTTTGTTGAGTGTTTCTATCTGTCAGGTGCTGTATTAAACACAGTGAAATATAAAGCATTGCGCTTCGGTAGCTTCAGAGACCCTAGTTAAGGTGCTAGGCATTTACTTTTATGAAAGAGATGTCTCAAAAAGACCTGATATGACGTATCTTTGGACATTCACAGAGATCCAGTCAGCAGCCCCACAGTTGAAGATGTAACTAAAGGCAATTTATTTATTTGTTTATTTCATTTGTATACACAAAAACACGAAGGCACAGAGGAAACAGGGATGGAACAGGCTGAAAACTGCCATCTACGTAGGGAATAAACACCTGCCTGCTCCTACCAGGACGAGAGACTGGTGGCAAAAGCAACATCCATCGAATCGCAGGCATGCTTTTTTGCGTCATAGCACACACTGCCCTTCGACCTCACCGTGTAACATGACAACCCGCTTTCATTGTGGGAGCCTTCCCCTGGAAAGGAAAACAAGCAAAGGTTCAAAAGAAATTTCTACAGCTTCCCACGAGCCATGGGTGCCTTAGACTCTCAGACATACCAACATTCACGAGAGTACGGGCTGAAAAAACAGCACAAAAGCTCTTCGATCATCGAAATTACCCTGGGTACAGGTTCTTCATGTACTGCAGTAATACACCAAAGGAAACTTTCGCGGCAACTCCATACATTAGAACACGAGCAGAAAACCCGCTTAAATTTTACAGAGCTGCTGGTGGCATGAAAAAAAAAACACATGAATCAATAAGCTCATGCAGCCTGGAAGATGCTTCATTACAGGAAATAAGTGAAATGGTGACAAGTATAATAGCACACTTAGCGAAGAGGACGAAAGAGAATCCTGCATGAAAACAGTGGAAACTATGGCGTCGAAATCGCGCACCTGACGAGATGCGCGAGTTTGACTGGTTAAAAAGATGGAGAGCATTGCCTACACGTCAGAGGTACAGTAGGCGGTCGTTCCAAATGACCGCTGTCCAAACTGCGGCAGAAGGGAGACAGCACAACACGCTATATACGTTCGAGTGTTTGGTGGCGAAGGGCGTCTGGCACAACACCCCTTAGGCATTCGCACAACTCTCATGGGAACACAATGTGGGCTGTTTGCAAAACTGGTGTTTACAGTGACCTCATACGCACTGGGGCTGCGACGCTGTTTGGCGGAAGTGACGGCACAAACCTCATAGAAGCGCCTATCTTGCACTCTAGAAAATACGCGTTATTGTGAAGAATTACCTGGATAAGCAGCTGGAAACACATGGCGAAGAGCCTTTCCTTCGACGATGGCAGACACGTTTTTTCAGAGTAAGAAAGGGACAGCTGGAAGGAAGAAGGGAAGGAAAATGAAAGAGAGAAAAGGCATGAATGTAAACCCGTTTGGTATAACTGGTAGGCTAGCCTGCACAGTAGGAAGTAATGGGGGAGATTGAAAAAAGAGTAAAAAAAGAGCGAAAGAGAGGGGCAGCACACGTGCACACACCTAATGTCACCGCGCAGAGCGGCAGTCTAGTGTGGTATACGGCATAATTAGGAGTCTACAACCATTCGTATAAATCTGTTATCTTAAGGAATTTCAGCAATGCGTTCCTTGCTTGAATTCTTGATGTCTTCTTCCAGAGTTGCCATACTAGCCAAGCTTCCACTCTAGTACGCATGCATGCGTGGCATTCTTCGAAATGTGAACGATTCGATCCATTTTATTTTTTCCCTTTAAATTTTAACATTCGGACACAGAAATAAATTGGTGTTTCAGAATTCATTTGTGAGATGCACACACTGTTTTTACACTTTTTCGTTGTTTTGTTTGTTTATAAGCATTTTACGAGTACAATAAAACTTCTCTTCTTGAAGGCGTCTGACCAATTGGAAAACCCACAGTTTTATGAGTTCAGCCTCATTATTTTATTGAAACGAGATATATATATATAAGCTAACTAGAAAGAAAAAATCGCAAAAAAAATCTTTTCACTGCAGCTTCGTGGGCAGCGAACATTTACCAACCGCAGAGCGCGCACTTGAGGTACACAGCGAACCGCTCAATACGTTCAATTCCACGTTCAATACGTGAATTCTACGAGTTACTGTGAAGCTATGTTACAATTTCAATGATGACATGTTTACAGCCCTCCTATGTGTCACGCCTGCTTCAACTATGCCGCACATTCTTTGATGCTTATGCAGTATTGAAGTTCGTTGCTTGTCTGTAGCAGACAACGAATTATCAAGAAAATAAAAAGCGTCTAGCTTCTTGTATACCGACTCCGCTGTGTCTGTGAAATGGTATAGAACCCGCAGGGTGGTCTCCAAGTCGTAAAATAAAATACCCGAAGTATTGTTGTACATTTTGGACAATATCCACGGTGGTCTTGATCACTTTCTTGCTGTGAGACTGTGTAACGTTGTGGTTCTTCTTTTTGTTTCGCACAACGTGCAGGTTCGATTTGGGAGGTCTGAGGAGCCACCTCAGGACCCCTCCCGAAAGACGAGCCTGTTTGACGCAAACACTTAATAACTATAGCTTGAGAACGCTTAACCTAAATATATCGAGTCTCATCTCTCGAATACAGCTACAAACAAATCTTCATGCTATAAGTTAGTCACTAATCATCAAGTCCTACCACTCAGTCCCTAAACAAAAAGTCCTAAGCACGCAGTTCTTATACACAGAGTTTGTCGCGGAACGTCAAAGGAGCGGCATCTCACCGACGTCGCTGCGTAGGAGCTTCGGCGCGAAGCACGGGGTCGATGCTGTTGTCGTAGTTGGCACCAGCGTTGGGCAGCTACACGAACCATCAGAGAAGCCGCCTTGCTATGCTGCCGGTAAACGCTGCACCAGCTCCATTTTATGCACTGGCCTAGAGGTAGAGTCCCGGCCGGACAGCCTCGCCTGAGCTCGAGCCCGAAGATCGACAGCTCAGACCTGTCCACGGGCACGGGAACGTCAGCGCAGCCTGGTAGTCCTGGAGCCACTCAGGTCACTGGATGATGGAGGTAGGGGCCTTGGCTCGGGTCTGAAACCCGACCGCCCTGATGCGTGGCTTATCTTCCTCTGGCCACCGCTGCGACTTTTCTTTTTCTTCTCTGTCTTGCGCCTGCTTTGAACGATGCTGCGTCTGCATCTAATTCACCTCAGTCATTTCTTGTTATTTATTAACATTCGTGCCAGCTTTTTCTTCCTTGCAGACTTCCAACTTCGTTCATGACGCGCACTTCAAATTCCGCTCACCCCGTTTCAAGTTTCGCACACTCCACCCGCTTTGAATTCCTAACACTCTATCACAGAGCCCCCCCCCCCTTTCATTTAAGTTTTTTTTCTAAAAAACTGTTGTTAAGTGCGCGTTTGGCACCACATCAGATATTCACTATATATATCCCCCACACTGTCCACTAAATTATCCGAAGGTCCACATTCACTAACCATCAAATACACATCGTCCAAATGTTCACACTTCCAAACTTCAGATGCACCTAATCGGACTTGAAAGTTATGAAACCCAATATCAACCTGTTGCACACACGACTATTTCGTACATATATAATACACTGTCATGCAAAACTGCATACCATGTTACCCTTAATATTACAGGCGAGTTCATAATCAACTATATGCAAGAGATACCCTTCCGTGGTCAACAATCAAGATCCAAAAAGCCACCGGTGATTTCGGCATGATGCTCAATTTATAGCGTCCCACAAAAGACGCGGAACAGCCCTGATCACCTGGCTGGAGGCAAGAATGGGATGGCCTTGAAAGAATTTTTGACAGTAGGCTCTCAGCCAAAGCATGGCAGAGAGATTGGCAGCCAGGTACCTGGAAATAAGTTGGAGGAAGCCCAATGATCAGTTCAGGTCCGAGGTAGAGAGAGACTATGACGAATTACCCACAGAAGAAGGCTCAATATCATTTGCAAGTGATGTGGCTATCTGCGAACGTGCAATCAAAGACACATTGACTTCGGCAGCGCATACGCTGTGAGAACACCCTGATGTGTGGCTCGTCTTCCTCTGGCCACCGCTGCGACTCTTCTTTTGGGATGGCGCTGCGAGCGTGCAACCGTATAGGTCGTGCAGCACACTGGCTCCGACGATTTTCGATCGGAACTTCGGGCTACCTCTTCGAACCTCCGAGGTAATCTCACCACCGTCACCGGAATGTGATCCGGTTCTTCTGGATACCTTGTTTCGGGGAGTGGGCCCTTCTACGTCTTTCACGGGCGACTTACGACTCGACGACGCCGGCGGCGTCGCTCGGCCTAACGGCCATGGCGCCTCCTGGTAGAACGGGCGGCCGGCCCCGCACCGCAGCCGCAACCGTGGCGGACACCAAAACTAGATATGATCCTGACAGAATGATGTGGACCACCATCTCGTCTTCGGACAGCCGACCGGAGCTGTCCCAACCCTTCAAGAGCACCGCGCTTGCGGCCGCGGTCGCTCGTGACGAGCAGGCGAGCGATGCACACATGGTGGCCTCCGCCAACGCGGCATCCCTGGCTGCAGCTGCTGACGCTGATGCTGACGGCTGCTCGTCAACACTTTCACCGCCTGCGACGCTCTCCGCGGACCTGAGGCGGGGACTCAAGAGGCCTGTGTGGCACCCTCAACCCCTGCCAAAGCCGAAAGCAATGGACTTACTTGTTGTGTTCAAGCCCAGGACCCAGCTGTCCCTCGCAGCCCTTTTCCTCAAAAATGGGGCCGGTAGCGCGCTCATCGCCCACCTCGGAGCGACCACGAAGCGGCTGGTCACCGTTGTGATGGTGCGGGACCAAAATCTCATCTTGATGTACGCCTCGAACCCGCATTTAGCAGACAAACTTATCGGTGAGTTTGCGGTTCCCTCACCTGTCGGACCAGTGCCCTTGTTGGGGTACCTGCGTGCGGACACTCAAGGCACATGTTATGGAGTAGTGATGGTGCGCAGCTCCGACACCGAAGCTGCTCTTCGTGAAAGCCTTTACTGGCCCGACGGCGAGATCCTCCACGTCTGGCGACTGGACACCTCTAATAAGATGCGTCTCACCTTTTCCGGCAAGGTGAAGCCCCGGTACGTCTCCTATAACGCCCTGCTTATCCCGGTGCAGTCTTACAAAAAAACTGTGCCAGCCTGCAGTCGGTGCGGCTCCGTTGGGCATCGACCCGACGCCTGTCCCGGCCCTAAACCAGTCGTTTGCGGCATCTGAGGACAGGCGGTGCCACTCACGGATGGCACCCGCGCTCCTCACGAATGCACGCCCAGGTGCGCTCTGTGCGCAGGACCCCACGTCACCGGGGACCGGTGCTGTAAGGAACGCTACAGGGCGCCGCCACCAAAGCCGCACAATGTTCCACCGAAAGGTCAAGCCGGCCCCAAGAAGAGAAAACATCGGCGCCCACGGAAGCCACGGAATCCGAGCTCTCGGGTATCGCCACAAGGGGCTCAGCCCTCTACCACCAACCCTGTTCCGTCCCAGCACCCTGACGTGGCTGCTGTCGGGTCTTCCCGGCGAGGCCCGATTCTCAAGCCAACGGGCCTACTACGGATCTCAAGCCAACGGGCCTACTGCGGGGCAGGGTTCGCCAGACCCGCCTAAGCTGAACCCGCCGTCACCAGGACACAAATCTGCTGGCCAGGGGGATTCATCGTGGGCTACCTGCGTTCGGCAGGGACCTCAGTTGAGCGGCTCGGGCGGGGCAGCCTTCCAGCCTCCACCCTCCATGATCCCCCGACCCAAACCGCGTACCCCTTCTGGTCCCATCTGGGAACAAATTGAATTCCGCGAGTTACAGGCCCAAGTTGCCTCGTTAATGCAGGCAGTGGAGGCGCTTGCGAAGGGCACGTCCTTACCTACTCCGACACCCTCCGGGCAGGCGCTGGAGGCGATGGATAGTGCCCCCTCTCAACATTGGACAACGTGGTGCTCCTCGCACCGATGGAGGCACGTCTTAGTAGCTTAGAGGCCCAGATGGCGTCCATAGTGACCACTATTGTGGATAGATTGGCTGCCACCCTTCAAACCGTTTTCGACCGCATCCCGGGCATGATAGTTGCCCAGTTGCCCCAACTTGCTCTTAACACCCACCGGTCTAAGCTTGAGCGGGTGTCTAACTCTCAAGCATCCTGGCCCCTTTCCCAGGTGGCTGCGGTAGACGAAACAGTTCGACTGCGACCTCTGAAGTGAGCACCGGATCAAGCAGGGGAGCCCCAGTTAGCCCCTTTGCTCTGGTGGAGGCCCCCCTACAGTACGCTCCAACGATGGCGAGCGACGGCCCTAGATCGTACCGCGGCCACTAATTCGGATCTTTTTACGATCCTACAGTGTAATTGCCGAAGATTTAAGGCACGCTGCAATCGGGCTGCTCTCCGGCTTCATGTAGAAAACTATCCACATTTGCCTGCGGTAGTGGCCCTTCAGGAGCCGGGCGAGCAAGCTGCTCCCACAAATTATACCGTGTATCAAAGGGATGCGCAAACCGACCTCTGCGTGCATCGAAATTACACCTCAAACCAGGTAGATCTCGACTGCGATCCGCTTTACTCGTATGTTATAGTGACTATCCTCTCGCTTAGGAAGCAGAACGCGTCCTTACACATCCTCAACATCTACAGTTTGCCCAAACTCCGTAACGTAACTTATAATGCTGTTTTTTAGCAAAGCCCTTGCAGTGGCAGGCAGGGAACCGCTAGTCATTGTAGGTGACTTTAACGCCCCTAGTCCCCTCTGGGGCTACCATAAGGAAGAACGGCGTGGTATAAAGTTGGCAGAGCTTATTTCTACCCTAGGCTTCACCATCCAAACCGACCCTGCACAACCAACCCGCATTGGTAACTTTGTAAGTCGAGACACATGTCCTGACCTTACACTTACCAAGAATATCAAGCATGCAGA
This sequence comes from Rhipicephalus microplus, assembly GCF_013339725.1. Lineage (NCBI taxonomy): Eukaryota > Metazoa > Arthropoda > Arachnida > Ixodida > Ixodidae > Rhipicephalus > Rhipicephalus microplus. The sequence continues at coordinate 102,342,050 of NC_051170.1, forward strand.
CTGGTTCAACACTGAGGAAACTCTCGGCAGTGACCACTGTATTCTCCTCACTACCATTCAAACGTATCTCCTTACCCGTCCCCACCAACACACGAAACTTCCGGACTGGACGAAGTTCCGTTCAGAGTACACGACTCCGGCTTCCATAGCTCAACAAGGCTACGCCACTTGGGATCAGCACCTTGTGACGTCGCTTCGCCAAACTGAGCAGACGATTAGGCTCTCAGAGGCCACGCCGGTGGTAGATAACCATCTCCTCCGTCTCTGGGAGGCTCGGCATGGCCTCGTCCGCCGATGGCGCCGACAGAAGCATAATCGTCAGCTCAAAATCCGCATCGCAGCCCTCACCCGAGAAACAGCCGAGTACGTGGCCCAGCTCGCTGACTCCGATTGGGTAGAGCGCTGTAACAATGCTGTTAAGCATATGTCAAACCGCAACACGTGGCGTTTTTTCAGGGCCCTCATCGACCCCAGGCAAACCCGCACAGAAACGCTAAAGCATCTTCAACGCGTGCATCACGTCTACGCGGGTGCCGCGGATAAATTGGCACAGGCTCTTAGGGATAAATATCTCTGTGGCCGACATAACCCCATCAAACCGGTGTACTCATACGCAGGCTCAGAGAACGCAGACTTGGATTGTTGCTTTCAACTCCACGATCTGAAGGCGGCCCTGTTCATGATGAAGCGAAGAACAGCGCCTGGTTGGCATCGAGTGACGGTTAAGCTTTTAGCCGACCTCCCAGACCTGGCATACGTTCACCTCCTCGACTACTTCAGTCGAATTTGGGAGGGGTACGAACCGCTCCCAATTGATTGAAAAACGGCCCTGGTAACTTTTATTGCCAAACCGGGCAAGTCGATAAATATCGAAAATCTCCGACCCATTTCCTTAACCTCGTGTGTGGGGAAGCTTATGGAAACAATGGTCAGGGATAGGCTTTCCAATTACCTCGAGGCCCTTCGAACCTTTTCCGACACTATAAACGGCTTCCGTCCACATCTCTCTGCTCAGGACTTTCTCTTGCAACTCCACCGTGACGTTATTGAGCCGGTAGAACATCCCAGTGACGACAAGGTAGTCCTCGCCTTGGATCTCAAGGGAGCTTTTGATAACGTCATCCATGAAATAATTCTTACCCATCTGTCCCAAACAGACTCTGGGTGTAATGCTTTCAAGTACATCCATCAGTTCTTGATGGAACGGCAGACGTACCTCCACATTCAAGACAAGGAGCACAGTCCGTATCTTCTAGGTACTCGAGGAACACCACAGGGAGCGGTCCTCTCTCCCCTTAAGTTTGAGGTTGAGTTTGAGGTTGAGTTTGAGTTTATTCAATCACGTACCAAGTACACGAAAATACACTGTATACGTGGTTTGGTGCGAAAAGAAAAAAAGCTGCATTTCACAGCTTGACTGGCCCCTTCACCCAGAAAAAAAACTAAACTACAAATTTACAAAAAATTACAAAAATTACAGGCAGTGGAAAGCGACAATACAAAAAGAAACACGCATGTGGCCCATGACAGCAAATAATAGAATCACAACCTTCTGTTCAATCTCGCCATGGCTCATCTCCCCCCACTGCTGAAATATATCCCCGGTGTACGGCACGCTCTGTATGCCGATGATATCACGCTATGGGCAACACACGGTTCTCTTAGCAGCATTAAGGCCAGCCTGCAGCAAGCAGCATCGGTCGTGGATGACTACGCCCATCGCTGCAGCCTCGAATGCTCCCCACCGAAATTGGAGTATGTACATCTTCGCCCTAAACCAAAAGACACGACTCAAATCGTACTTCCCCTGCGCACCGGGCCTATCCCGCAACGCGAAGAAATCCGCGTTTTAGGGCTCTTTATACACAAGAGCCGGAAACTCGATACCACCCTGCGCAAATTACGTACAGTTGGGGATCAGGTGGGCCGCATGGTCCGCCGAGTCTCGAACAAGCGAGGGGGTCTCAGATGCCGTGATGCTTTACGCCTCGCCAACGCTTTTGTAACCAGTCAAATTCTTTATTCGACACCCTACCTACGTTTGCGCAAATGGGATGAGAACACGCTGGACAGCATTCTCCGAAATATATACAAGCGCGCCCAAGACCTTCATATAACGACGTCCACCCAACGTCTTTCAGAGCTGGGCATGGCCAACACGTACGGGGAACTCGAAGAGGCCCATCTCAACAACCAGTACCTGCGGCTTACCAGGTCGCACGCAGGGAGATGTCTCTTATGCCGCCTCCATATCTTTTACACCTACAATGCAGAGGAGCGGACCACGATCCCAGAGGAGTGGCGTGGAGCGTTGGTTATCCAGCCTCTGCCTCAAAACATGGCTAGGGGGACTCACGAAGGCAGGCGAACGGCGTGGGTTACAGCTTTGCAGGAACGCTATGGGCCCTGTCTTGGAGTCTTCTATACGGACGCGTCCGGCCCTCACCATGGGGGGGGGGGCGGTACACGGCGGCCGTAGTCTATCAAAACGTGCCTGTCCAAGGGCTCACATTTCGAGCCACAGACATCACTCATGCGGAGAATGTCGCCATAGCTCTTGCCGCAGCGGACCCCGCATCTCGGTTTATTATTACCGATTCGCGGAGCGCGAGTCAGAATCTTGCTAAAGGTCGTATCACCGTTCGCGCTGCTTGAATCCTCAAGCGCTGTGATTATATGGACCACTCGAATACACGTTTCGTCATCTGGACTCCCGCTCACGCAGGACTAGGTGGTAACGAGGCTGCCGATGCCTCGGCCCACGCGCTTGATTTCCGCGACCCGCCTCGGCCTTTATCGCCTGATCATCCGGAACCTATTCCGGTAAACTCCTTTCGCGAAATTACAGCGATGTACAAATCGAACAGGCTCCGATTTGCACCCCCAGAGCCGGGCCTGACTAAGTCTGACGAGCACTGGCTGTTGCGCCTTTACACCAACACAGTATTGTGCCCGGCTATACTTAAGCACTTCAATCCGGCCTTCTCTGGGGAATGCCCGTACTGTGCCCATCCACTTGTGGATACTTTTCACCTGGTGTGGGCATGCCCTTCTAACCCGGTGGTCCCCCCAATCACTTCCCCTACACCCCCTACCCGAGAGAGCTGGGAGGCTGTCCTGCTCGGCCTTGGCGGGCCAAAGAGCCCTCGTGGCCAGGGCGCGTGCTGCCGCAGAAGCCACAGGGGTCCCGGACTAGGGACTCCTCCTAGAGCTTGTAAAGGGTCGGCCCTTAACGTCGTACCTCTCTCGGAAATGTAAATAGTTTCAGTAAATGTTTTTCACCACCACCACCACTCTTCTTTTCCTTCTCTGTCTCGTGCGTGCTTCAAACAATCGCTGCGCTGAACTGGCGCTTCAGTCATTTATCGTTTGTTGGTTCAAATCTGTGCCAGCTTTTTCCTCGTTGTCGAGTTTCAGCTTGGTTCACGGCAGGCACTTTGAATTCCGCTCATTCAATCCGTTTCAAGTTCCGCGCACTCCAAACACTTTCAATTCCGCGCACTCCATCACAGACTTCAAGTCCTTTCAGTAGCTGTGAGCGAACGAAAATTTCTTTACATTGAACACAAATTATTTGGGTGAACTGGTCATATTATCAGGCGCACAATCATAACTCTTTCCGCAGCGTCAAATGAATCACCATAACAGAGTTTCGGCACTCAAGGGTTATTTACTGCTGCGCAATGCATAATAATTCTTATATTTATTTTACCCTCAACAGTCAAATAATGGCATGTCTCATAATTATAACGTGATTTTGGCTCGTCAAATCCTACTTATTACCCCCGCCATGATGGTGGCTAAGGTACTCGTCTACTGACTCGCAGGTCGCAGGATGGAGGCGAAAGTGCTGTATGATGGAGGCGAAAATGCTGTATGCCCGTGCGCTCAAATTCAGGGGGTCGAAATTTCCGGAGCCCTCCACTACTGCGTCTTTCATAATCATATGGTGGTTTTGAGACGTTAAACCCCACAAATCAATCAATCAATCAATCCTACTTATTATGTTCGCTAGCATGAATATACAAAAACAAAGAAACGTCAGTGGATGCGTCCTTTCACAAGAGTGACTCTTTGCCCCCTCTTCTCCCAGACACACTATTTCGGAGAAACGAGAATTTATGTCTGTTGATCGATGGGGCACGCACACACTCCGCTCGCCTAATTATATGTAAATTTGATATTGTATTGTGCGCTCACAGAAGACTTATGTTTGGTGCAATGAACCTCAGCCATATATTTCAAAACGCTTTTTTCGACCTTCTCGGCGTTCTTCGTGCCCCTCTTTATTTCTCCCCCCTTCCCCCTAGTTAATTATGCACCAACTTAACCGACTAAGAGTCTTCTTTGAAAAAGGGTGCCTTTGGCAGCGTAGTTTGCGAAGCAGTCCTGCTAGGAGACCGTCGGCAGCTAAGGTATCGACGCTATCCTCACCGGTCCCTCGGGAGGGCACGCGTCGTAATAAACTGAGGTTCCCCGGACTAAAGCACACAAGGTTCTTGGCAGCTCTTTGGACGCTGAATAAGCGCCCAGGACTCGCCGAAGAGACGCTGAATTAACGATGGCTGTGCGCGAACAAACGCCAAGCTATTTGGTGTGCAAAAAAAGCTTTAAATGTCGATTGTTATCAGTTACAATTTTCAAAATTTCCCGCACTTGATTTCTTGTCTTTTATCGCCGTGCACCACGGGGTCAGACGTATACACGTACCTCTATAGACATACATAGCGACAAAATCTGGCCGTAATTATCTAGCATCACAAAATTTGGTCTCATCTGACAGATTGACACCAGTAAGATACATATTCCTTTGGTAATTCGCCAGTTACCTATCCAAGAGCAGCTGAGAAAACGTCTCACAAAGAAGCCCTCTATAAATTTAGGTAGGCTTGTAACTGAAATGTCTAATAAATAAATACATACGGAAACCAAATCAATTGTATTACTCATATATCACTGCATTTGAAAGCACGTAAAGGGTTCAAATGCAGGCTGCGTTGCTGACTCTTCGGCTACAATTTTATGGTGACCACTCCCCTGGATTCTGCTAATATAATAATATTATCTGGAACTTTACCACCCCAAACCACGTTATGACTATGAGAGACAACGTATAGGGGAGAGCTCCGGAAATTTTCACAATTTGGTGGTTAAATGGGCACTGATGTGCAAAACGATTTTTTTTTCGTTTTAGTAAAGTAAAATTTCACAATCTCGAAAAGACTAAATTTACCGCGATCTCACGTTTGATAAGCGAGAAAACACGCGAAAAGAAGATGCGGGGGAGGATGCCACCTTGAAATTATCGCACCAATCAGAGTGATGTTAGAGATACTGGAACCTACGTGGCCTTATAATAAATAAAAATGATGCACGTTGTCATTTCTGGCTGTCATAAAACTATACCATATGAAGTTTCAGAAATTTTTATCGAGCCGGTGTCACAAAAATACCAAAAAAATTGCCCGCAGCTTCCCTCGGGGGAACACTGAGGAGGATGCGGACCATATAATTGGTTAACGGGGTGTTAAAGTGCGACTTACTTGGGTCGATGGCTAAATTGGTTAACGTGGTTGTGAAATGGGGTGTTAAATTGCGACTTACTTGGGTCGATGGCTAAATTGGTTAACGTGGTTGTAGGAGGGGGTGTTAAATGAGTGAACACGTACACACGTATGCGAAAGGGCGGCGCTGGTCGAAGGGACGTCGATCATTGTGTTTGTGGATTCGTTGGAATTCATTTCACCGCGACCTTGGACGTCGACGCGCCGTACAAACCAACCGACGAGCGGCAACTGAGCGAGCGAGCGCCGACCTTGAGTATATATACAGCACGACGGCGCATGCACTGTCAGCTGTTGAATGTTCTCGAAGCGCGACGCCACATGCGCGTCCACTGGAGAATCAGGAGAATTGTAGATGTCGAACGCGGTGTGTAGAGGAGGAAGGGTGCACAGATGGTGGAGGAGTGAAGCGCGCGCGGTGTGTAGAGGAGGAAGGGATGCACAGATGGTGGAAGAGTGGGCGACGGCGCGACGGCGCATGCGCGCGCGTCAGCTGTCGAATGTTCGAGAAGCGGTGCGGACGGCGCGGACGGCGCACTACAAGGCGCGAGTATAAGATGCTCCGCATCTAAAATAGGTTTTGAAATTTATGACGTCATGCTCGGGGATTTCAGCATGCAACTTAAAGATGCCAGTTCAAACGATTTTTCGGCGCTACTAATTAACCTATGATGTTGAAGCATATGATATGAGAGCTCTCAGAGTACATTTTGTTAATCTAAACTGACTCATTGTTCTTCTTCAGTGTCCATTTGATGTACGCTGACATCAGACAGTACAAGTGTCTCTCGCGTGTTGCATTCATGGAAAATGCGACAGCCCCGACATGGATCGAGCCTGGAACCTCTGGGTCAGCAGGCGAGCGCCATAATCACTGCTCCACTGAGGCGGGTCACTGAATACAGCTATCAGGCTGGAAACTGTCAGAAATTATGAAGACATCACGTTGAGACTCACTGTGGAAAAGGAAGTAAACAGGAAAGCGTGGACAGGCTCGGGTAATAACAAGTTCATAGTAGCTGCTGTGGTGCTCTACACTGGGGAAAATAGATAAGGGGGTTGAGTTTGAAAGCTTGCGGTGTGAAAAGAGAGAGAGAGAACACACAACTCCAGTCAGTCAGTCTTGTGCTGCATCCCTTCCCATCGCGTTGGATGCAAGTGAAGCGACAGCGTGCTCCTCACAAAGACCGGCCTATCATACTCGGTAATACGAAGGTACAGGTAGCAAGCGAACAGTTTTTGAGATCAAACGTTAGGGGATTCCAGCAGCCTTTATCCTTAAAAACTTGGGTAGTCATAACGCTGCACGTTCAACGATGGGGGGGAAAGGTCTCAGATGTCAGTGCTTTGGAGTTGCCACTCCGGAATGGAAATCGCTGCAGAATTATTACACATTTTCAAGACCCCGGATTGGAATCGAAATAAATGGGGAGAACGCTTGGAAGAATTGAAGGGGAATGGAATTAAACGTCTTTTGTACGGAATGAAATGGGAATAAAATTAGGTAGTTTTTCCCGAAAGTATAACATGTTTTCATCTATGTGCTGTTTTTCAATCTACAAAAATTAGTAAGTCAGAGCCTCGAATTTCACAATGAAGCAGTATTTTCAAAATGGCTTGGTTGATTACAAGTACGGTACATTTATGAGCAACACGTCTGCTACAATACTGTCCTTATATATACGGTGTTGCTTCGACGTCTGTCTATATTTGCTTCGTGTAACCGCGGCTCTATGTCGTTGGTGTCCGTCGTGTGGAACTATAGTGGCAGCATTTGCCCACTTACGACGTTAGATGTTTTTTTTACTTTTTCCGCCATTCTGCGACACCCTTCCGCCTTGACTCCCCGCCCTTCACTTCTTTGTTCATATATCTATCACCGTCGGCGACTCAGGCGCTCATTTGAAAATTCGGCAGACCCCACGTACCCGGGCAATCGATGTTATGCGAAGCATGCAGATGGAACGTAAATGTGTTTTATTTTCCTTTTTATTGAGCGAGACGTTATTAGGTGGCGCTAAATAAATATACAAATCGACGCACACACATACAGCCGCATATGTTTAGTATAACCAGTTGTTTACAGTTGCGTAACGATGCCAACAACAACATGATTATTAGCATAAACAGAAACGCTATATGCTTATACAAAGCGCTGATGTTCGCACTGTTGTGCGCGAGGATGGTGGCGCTCAACACTGCTATACAAATCAACTTTAGTGGACGGCACCTAAAGAAACTATTTGGAGTAGGGTGCCTCGTTGCGCGCACCTGCGAGGAGCGGTCATCGAGGCACCCTAATTTGGAGATGATAGAGACGGCACACGCCTTTCTTGCCCTTTTCCGAAAGGCTGATATTTGTTGCGATGCACATGACAGTGGTAAGAGTTCCGGATTACATGGTTGTCAGAGGACTATTAAAAGTAAGCTGGTGTTAGGAGATTCTACATACAAAGCTTCTCGTGGTAAAGGAGTCATGATACTCAATTTTCGACCACAATCTGTGTTGTGTGGGCTGGGGCTTGTGCGTTCACAAACAAGCTATCGATATTTCAGCATATTTGGTCGTGCCGTTAATTTATAATTGAATATTTTTTATAAACGAGTGAGTGGCCCAGTGGTCAGGCAACACTGGCGCGTTTGCGAGCCGTGACGTAACGAACCAGTTGCTCCGCGAGCTTCTGCATGGTGTGCAGTACGGAGGGCGATCGTGTTTCTTGGTCAGGTGCACTTGCAATTGAATTGTTTCAGCGTTATTCAACGTGTCACTGGAACTGAATTAATTGCAGCGGTTGAAGAAAGGCCACCGCGTCGCCCATGCTGCTCTAGGGGGTGCAAGAGTGTACAGAGCAAGGAGAGTACTGCGTCATTCTTCAAGTTCCCTAAAGAACCCGCCAAACGCAATGCTTGGGAGATAAGCGTGCGCAAGAGGGACTGGTGCGCAAGTGACGCATCTGTCTTGTGCTCGGCACACTTCACGCCAGACAGCTACAATTATGACCAGCGTCTTCTCGGCGAGTTCGACATACCAGTAAAAAAGCCGAGGTCGCGGCTCGACGCTGTGCCGACCGTGATTTCGCATCGTTCCGTCCTCCAAGCTAAGCGTCAGGGTGCTTTTGAAAAACGTCAAAGGAAATGTGTAAGTGCATTTGTCATTAGCAATAGCGTTGGCATCTGCGTTCGCCCCATCTTCGGTGCTTTTGTCGTCACTCGAGCTGATGGTTATGGGATAGAAATCGAAATGCGCAGCGTACACAACGTCGTTGCTGCTTCTGCTGCTCGATGAATTGTTGCCCGAATCGTAAGCTGACGATGATGCCGACGACATGGCGATGGTACCAGTGCTAACTCGCAACACTTGCGAACCACGCGGCAAACAACACTCTTAACAGAGTGAATACACTGACCGCGTGCCGAAGGTGCCGTTTGGTAGCAGACGACGGCACTGCTCCCATCGGTTTGTGACGTCACGCACGCCACGACAAAATGGCAGTCGCCGACGGTGGGCGGAGTTTACATCGGAAGACTTCTGCGCCTTATTTTGGACTGAAATAATCTTTTACAGTACAGTTTTCACCCGAGTACAAGCATATTCGACCCTCTCTACCTTCCGTTTTTTGCCGAAAACCGTAATTGTTGGGTGACCATGTCATGACCCCTTTAATGAGCATGCTGAAAAGTTGTTGTAGACTCGCTGATGAGTATGGGATCATTACGCCACGTTACTGCATACAACTAACGCAAGCCTATATGTTCAGTTTTGTGAAGTAATATTTTTTTTCGTATAACGTAACCAATATATTTCAGTACTCTAACAAAAATATTGTCGACCACGTACAGTAATCAACGGTCACGTGGCCAGGTATATTGGATCGCTTATGTTTTTTGCCGCCAGAGACACACAGTGCATTTTTCACAAACTTCAATAAAGAAAGGAAAATATATATCCACCTTTCCCGAAAAAAAAGAGGGTTAGTTGGCGTCAATGCTACGGACAGTCTTTCCATAAGTGGACTCATCTCATTTCATGTTCTGGGCAGTTCTCGGTTCCTTTAAGAAATCTGGAGTGATCGCTCAACTTTGGGCGATTGCTCTCGTACAGAGACGCCGAAAACAACATCGTCTACGGCTGCCTTATACTCATAATTACGAGGAAACTTCCATTCGGAGTCAATTCAAGAACATAAAAGCACAGAAGTGCTTTCATTAGAAAGCCACTGAAGGAACTTCGATTGACCTTTTTTTTTTTTTGTTTCAGAAATCTGAAATAAACGGTAGCAAATACAGAAAACACGACAGTATCTTGTTTGTTTAGAAAAAAATTATTGCCACAAACGTCAATAACAGTATTTTTAGGTACCTCACAGAGTGCAGACAGCATGTTGCCTCACAGAGAGCGTCTTGCCGTTCTTAAGCAACGCGGCACAAGCACAATCGTTGTTCCCTCAATACTGCGTTTTAGCGAGCGTTTTAGAACGCTGGTAGCGGAAAAATAAGATGTGTAAACTTATAGCTTGTGAAGGATCGTTACAATCTTTTGAAGCGTTCAAAAAAATAAGAAAATAAACAACCTATACACTCACGTTGTACTTCAACGCTCATATACTACACCAAATTTGCGTGTTTTAAAAGCATTATCATTAGATGACAACCATTAGATGACTTACCGATTTGTAATATTGTGGTTGTAGGTCAATTTCAGAGTTGAAGCCTTGATAATTTAGTCTATGAACCTCTGAGGATTATGGAAAATCTGAAACGTTCTTTCAAAAACATTGATCATGAAAATTTGATTGTCCTTTTGTAATCAGTTAATATTGATAACTTCTTTGGTGTACAGGCAGGGTCAACGAAGACGGGAAACCACTGGGTGAAAAAGTGAACCGGTTGTTTATACGTATGTGTTTAAAGTTATGGGCTAGATAATTTTTTACGGGCACTCGTTGTTCTACACATAACGCACACTTTCAGTTGATACTCTGCAGTTTTTATACAGTGCACGTTATAGCTACAGTGCGTTTTTCGTCGTTTCATCTACCAATAAAAATTTACCTATACCTACATTTTGCAATCATGACTAAATTTTTCTCTTGTATACACACTGTTTTCTTGTGGTCAGCTACTTACATTGTCGTTTACCTGCATTTAATTTCCGTGCAAGCGGTCAATTTTTCTGGTGCGTTCAACCTATATATAGCCCAGTCGCAAAGCCCCTGTAGTGGCCGGATATTGCGCTTCCAGGCCAGAAAAAGAGAAACGCGGAGAACATCGGCATAATCTTTTTGCTGGCTCTCAGCCGACTGCCCAGTACATATCATTCCTTACCGATAATACCTTAAAAAAACTTTTAGACGGGGAAGCTGAAGGATCGTTTATCTTCCGTTAAAGCACAACCTTAATCAGAACTAACAGAAAATCAAGCCAAGGGAAGTATAGGCCTTGTCCCTTATCGGGGCCGTACCCAGTAATGTTGTAGAGGGTGCTTTTGTGTAGAGCGGCTAACGTCGACAACTGGGAGCCGATGCGAAGGCGTATATCCTAAATACTTTAGTATCAATTGAAAAGTTAATTAAATTCATGGACGATTGGGGGAATGTCAATACTCCCTCAACTTTCCCCAGCTGCAGCCCTGTCCCCTGTAATTTTTTGGTTTAAGTCTTTGTCCGTCCTCTTTCCGGTTGTGCCTAACGAAAAAAAAAAGTTGCCCTTGAATTCCCTTCTTCAATTACTTCATTTCGTTCTCACAGACTTGATACGTTCTGCTAATATGGGAAGAATAATTGGACAGCAGCCATCTCGTAAAAAAAGCACGGGCTGCGTTCGGCAATCAGCAGGAAAAAAAAAAGGTGTTCCGCACTTGCAGTCATTCCTACGAGTTGCGTTGGTTAGCACTCGCTCGTTCGAAGGCACAGATATGCCCGACAGAGCGGAAGGAAGGACTTCGCAGTGGTCATCCTCCCGTCAAATGGAACTGAACCTGCTTTCTTTCTTTCTTTCGATATTTGAAGGTTACGTCTTTGCTGGTGGCAAGTTCGCTTTACATCCAGTCACATTAATATCATAATATTAATAACGCCCCTATACTTTCCTTGCCTTGATAATCCATCACTTCTCATTTCTCAATGAACTGTACAACTTTAGTCGAGCAGACGGAGGTTTATTTATTTATTTATTTTTGCAAAAACACATATTCAGGGTTTGCCCGAGTGGTAAAGCAAAAGAGGGACTTAAAATTCTTGACTAGACCTTATCACACTGGGGCAGCAGAAGCAACGAATTTCCAAATAATATATCAACTTTGAAAAATAATGAATAAACGAGGGCGTATACTCGTTATTTTGTAAGCATATAATCACCAGCTATAAAAGTAACATAACGATAGTAATGAACGTAATGAAATGATGTACTCACAGTGACGAACATAAGCACAAGTACAAGGCAAGCAACCAAACATATAAAATGAAGTAACTATAGTTAGACTATAATCAATAATATTTTGTAACATTATGATAGTGTCGGCCAACATCGTGGGAATTATTTATTTTAATATACAACAAAATTTTTACAACACATCCACGTCCGGAGCAAGAGTGTTCATTATTGAATGTTTAGATTCTTGAATTTTAACAATGTTTTTATTATTTCAACTGAATTCTGGTTCATTTGTATGTCGTTTCACTGGCAGCGTAAAAGATGGCGGCTGCCACTAAGGGATTCGTAGATTAACTTTTCACCTGCTGGCATTTTGAGGCAACGACAGCTCTGACATCGTGTTGCTAAAGAGCGTTTAAACCGACATCTCCTTCTGCACGACCTATTCCTCCCCTCTCTCGTATTCTCAGCCTTTCTCAGACAAAAACAACTGATTATTGTCCAATCGGGAAGCAGGAGAGTCTTTTAGTTGAGCGTCCGATCGACTGCCGTCGCAAATGTCTGGCCCAGATTCCTTTCAACCAAGCATGCCACCGCCTCTCTCACGTCGATAGTTCGCGCCCCGCTCTCAGCCAACGAAGTTCATCAAGTGCTCTTGGCTCAATTTCCATCCTCCTCGGGTTCCGGGAATCGCCGGTGTCGGGCATCCACGAGTCGTAAGAACGCGTCGTAGAGTCTTCGGTTCCGGCGCTAGTGCAAGCGTCTCCCAAGGATGGTCACGGGTGCCTTCCAACCACAGGGGTGAGTTGGGTCAAGTTGGGTTAACCACTTGGGGGGGGGGGGGGGGTGGAGGGTTAAAACTTTGTCACGGCGCCCTGCCCCCATTCTTCGTTGTCGAGTCCAAAACACAACATGTTTCGCAGATAAGGAAAAAAATTGTGAATGTTGCACTGAGCCGTGCAAACCTTGAAGTGCGACCACATGATTCTGAAGACTAATCTTGTTTATTCTAGCCCGTTCCTAAGCTACAGGCAATGTAACAAAGTAGCCGGTCCGCAGACGTTAGGCGGAGACGACCTGTTTATTCGTCATAGAGCCCAAGTTTTCCATCTTTAGCGCGTGCCTATCTCTACCTCGTCCTCTTCCCCATTCATCGCACACGCTCCTCGATGCTCCGTTCTGGCACATTTTGCAACATTCTCCGGGGCGGGCCAAGATTAGTCTGATGCTTCGACGGCGCAGAGGTTTTACACTCGGCGATTCACTACTGAACCGTTGGCTATAGACGCATTGAGCACGCGCGCACTATGCTGTCCCTTTCTGGCAGTAAGGCAATCACTCGGCCTAGCTTCCGGTATGTTGCAGGTGTGTTGTCCTCTAGCACTAGCACTACATCACCGATCTGTAGTTTGGTTGATGAACGACTTGGGCTGTTATGAGCTGAACGCAGTAGTAGCAGGTAGGCTCGTTTCCATATTTTTCCTAGTTCATTCATGATACGTTGGCGATGAAGAGCCTTGGTGGTTCAAGTCAACTGTATGTAGTCGGAAGTTCCGAGAAGTCAATTTGTTGTGGCATGAAAATGCTTCGCTTCCCTAACAACAAATGCGATGGAGTTAATGGCTGGAGCTCATCGGGTCCACTACCGAAATACGTCAGTGGTCTTCTATTGATTACTGCTTCAATCTCGCAAAGCACAGTTGTGGGGGCTTCCACGCCGAGGCTGCTGCGTCCCAACGAGCGTTTCACGGAGTTTTTTTTTTTTTTTGTTCAGCGAACGAGACGCTCCCACCATGCGGCCCACCATGTATCTCTCTTTACGATGAACTTCCACTGTATCCGTAGCTCGGCCGCGTACTCCCAAAGTGCTGGTAGTGTAGATGCAAATGCTTTTGCACAGCTGCGGAAGGTTTGAGCGTTGTCAGAGTATACCGCCGAAGGAACTCCGCGCTGCGCGACGAAACGGCGGAAGGCGAGCAATGTTGCTGTGGCAGTCATGTCTGAGGTAAGTTCCAGATGTACCGCCCGTGTGACTGCACATCAAAAAAAAGGACGTAAGACTTTGATGAACCACTTGCCAGTTTAACGTACAAGGGCCCACAGAAATCGAGCCCGACAATGGTGAATGGGCTTGCTTCACTCAATCTCTCGCGAGGCAGAGGGGCCATTGGTGCAGATACTGCTGCTGCCTTCCATCGTTTACAAATGCTGCATTTCGAAACTATGTTTTTACTGTCTGGCGTCCCTTCAGCAGCCAAAAGCGTTCTGGAAGCTCCGTTGATGTTGCTTCAACACCTTCGTGGATAGTGCGCACATGTTCCGCTGATACGGTAAGGCTGGTGAGATTATCTGCCAGGAGAATGGGATGGCGTATGTCGTGATTAGCACAAAGCTTGTCCAGTCGTCCACCGACGCGAAAAAGGCCGTCATTATCCATAAACGGACATAGGCGAAGAACATGAGATGTTAAGGGTAACGGCTGACCCTTGCGCAGCACAAAAACTTCGTTGGAAAAGAATTGTTCTTGAATGGTCTGTAGCCAATAATTCTCAGCCTGTAATAACTCTTCCACCGTGATAGGTCCGGATACTTATCGTAGGCGTAACGGAGCACTACGGACGAAGCGCTTCATTCATGCGGTGACTCGTAGCAGTCTCGTAATAGAGCTGTAGTCTTCTACGCGCAAGATGCATTGACGGACGAAAACACACGATGGACAAACGGACGTACTTGTCCATGAAAATCGCTCGATTCCTCCAACGAGATCTCTGTCGTTGTGGTGCAATTCTTGGAGTTGTTCGCACCTTCAAATTGTTTTGCCTGGCCAAACAGCCAAGTTCGGCCGTGCCACCACGTATTAGATTCGATTAGACTAGTATGTGATGCTTCACGAGTAATAACGTAAGTGGGATTGTCCTTGCTGCTACAATGAAACCATTGTGATAGATTGGTGAATTGTTGTATCTAAGCAACCCGATGTGCTACAAAGGGGTCTAGTTTGGTTGATGAACCCCTTATCCAGCGGAGTGCCACCAGCAAATCTGTCCAGAAAAAACCCTGGAGCGCGTTGAAGAAACCGCACGTTTTTACGTAGCAGCTTAGCCGCGTTGCGATGACGCACGGGAGGAGCTCCAGGCACGGAAGTGACACGATCTTGATCGGAGCAAGCTGCCCTTGCTGATTAACAGGCGTGTGAAGCAAGTGCCAGATTCAGATCATATACAGCCGTAGATGCATGTGCCATACGTTCTTGGACAGGTATCAGTGAAAGTATGCAGTTAGATTGTGAAAGGCTTGACGTCGTCTCTCAGAAACACCTATCGGGGGATGCGGACACACGTTTTGCCATTCAGCTCTAGAGCACCAGCTGTTCCACTTGACTTGCTCTTTGTCTGGCATGATGGCGTCCCATGCAATGCTCTTTTTCCAAAGATCTTCGAATACAATCTTGGCCTTTACAGTACATGGGCTGAGGTATCCCAAAGGGTCGTAAATTCTGGACCAACGTTTGCAGTGCCACGCGTCTGGTCGCAGGCTTCCCAGATGCGAAAGTAGCAGCATGTTCAGTTGTGAGGAGGAAGCTGTCACCAGAGCGTTCCCAAGGAACTCCAAGAATCTTAATCGTGTGACGGTCGCCTGCTTCATCTTCAATAGCACATTTATCGCGGAGTAATTGCTCCTTCAAGCTGTCACAATTAGAAGCCCATTTGCGGAGCTCCATGCTGGCCTCCCTGAATATCTGCTTTGTTTCTTCATACAGCTACAATGCCTCCTGCGTGATTGGTAGTCCTACTAGAAGGTCGTCCACATAGAAGGCCTGTTCTAACAGGGCTACTGTAGTTGGGTATTACTGCTTACAAGACGATAAGTAGTGTAGAATTGTAGCGGCCAAAAGGAATGGGCTAGATGCGGCTCCGAACGGAACTCTCGTCATTCTCCACATTGTTGGGGGTAGCATGGGCTCTCGCTTAGTCGGTAATCTTTTCAGCCAGGGAAAGCGTAACAGGTGTCGGTCTTCAGGCCGAATGAGAAGCTGCAGATATGCTTTCTTTATATCAGCAGCGAGAACCACAGGGTGGCAGCGAAAGTTTAATAGGAGTTGGATGACGTCTGCCCCAAGTTTTATGCATTTTGAGAGTACATCGTTAAGGCAAACATGACCAGTTTCATGCGATGATGCGTCAAATACCACGCGAAGCTTCGTTGGTACAGCTTCACGATGAACCACGGCGTGATGGGGCATAGGGAAGATGCTGGCCTTGAGTAGCTGCTCGTCCAGGGTCTTTTCTGCATGACCATCATTGAACTAAGCTGAAATCGCTTGGTCGTATTTTTCTAGTAGTGATGGCTGCTCTGGAGAACGGTTAATTTGAATCCGCAGTCGACGTTCGGCCGGTCGGTGATTGTTGCTTGCAGATGGTAACCCGGGCGGTTCGACCATCAGAGGCACTTGATAACGGCCATATTGCTTGGAGATGCCCGGCTTAAATGCAGACATGTGGGGGTCACTTCCGTGATACGGAAACAGGTGGCGCCACGCCCAATTGCACTGAGACGCCACATTGACGATACGTCATAATTATAAGTCGTGACGAACAGTGAACTTGTTGAGAATTGGCTGTCAGACATTATAGGGCCTTGCACCATCCATTCGAAAGTAATTTCAATCACGGTTATACTGGCACTGATGCGATGAATTTTGTCACTTGTGACTTGCCAATAGGCGTCCGATCATTTGAGGACACTGATCTCGTCCGGTCGCCCCGTATTCTGTCGAAAGTGATCAGCTCCGTTGTACTCCCGTTCGAGAAGTAGGTGCGAAATGTTCGAGTCGAGTGGTGGGCTTGTGACAGAGCAAATTTCAGGAATCATTAACGCTTCTAGGGTAATCGCTGAATCGTTGAACTGGTTTCGAAGCCGCACGTTGACACGCTCAGTGCAGAGTTGCCTTCGTGACTTGGATCCTCCAAAAGGGACAAGGGAGAGCTCTTTTCCCATGACGGAGCACTGAAGAATCCTTGCCAGGTCTCCACGAATGTAGGTGCGCTGACTGCCACTGCCCTGATTGCCGCTGCCCAGCGGTACCCGCACGAGAAGTCGGTGGTCTCCAGACTCTGGCCAAGTTCAACCTGTCTGTAGCAATACGCGAGTGGACGCAACGTGACTCTGGGTGGTAGTGACCGTTCGCGTGGTTACTGGGGGTGATTGAGAGAAGGCTGGGGATCCTGCGTTGGGGTGTGGATCTTCGGCTCGGCGCGATAACTCGCAGAGGATGGTCAGGTGTCGTCACTGGCAGGTACCACACCTAAGATTGAATGACTTCCTGCACATTCTAGCGATGTGGTTTCATGTTCCACAGCGGAAGCAACAATCGGTGTACTGTAGCCTTGCCCGCTTCTCTACAGCCGATAGGTTGGCATTGGAAGCAGCGATCGCGTGGTCCTTGCTGTGGCAGAGTTGACACGCCAGTCTAACAGGCGAGGTAGACCCCGTTAGGGCGGACGCTGACGGTATGATTTCTGTGCCGTACGTTTCTTCGGATATGTGGGTTCTGGCTTCGTCTTGCGACACACGATGAGACTGTAACCGGCCCTCCTCCCGGATTTCTACTTGAATGCGGAGAAACGTTAGTAAATCTTTGGCTAGCCGCGTTCGGTCTTCAGGCATTTCAGGGATGCTGGAGGTGCAGTTCGATTTTTTGGAGGTCTGTCTGTACATAATGGCGAGATTCTCCCGCAGACATTACATTAGGACACGCTTTAAGACCACAGTGTACTGGTCAGGCGCAACTCCTAGACCTTCCAAGGCACTAACGTGGAATTGCACACTATCGTGCAGCAGATGAAGCCTTCGAACGTCTGACGAGCTTTTCACAGGGCTTAGCGCAAGCAGATTATCAACATGCTCGTTCGCAAGGAAGTAGTTGTCCCAGCGCTTGATTTCAGCATGAACCGAGAAAAGAAAAGTTTTGTGTACGTTTTCTCTCCCACCTTCGCACTAATTTTCTCCTACATACTTTACATCGCTCTTTGGCGGAAAACAGCCACGAACAGTTGTCACAGCAAAAACAAAGCGTTTTAGGTGTAATACAAGCCATTGACGAGCCAGGAGGAGGAAGAGGAGGAGGAAGAAAAACGAGGCAGGAGTGTTTACTAAAAGGTTACGTCGTAGCTTTAGCTAACAAACAATTTTCTAGATTTACCACTTTTCTCTTATTGCGCTTGTAAGAGCTTTAAGCAATTCGCGAATGCTCTAAATAACGAGACTAAGCATAGCTACACTTTTCACAAAATGTCACTCATGCAGTAACTTGGAATACATGTAGCGGCGCAAAGAAAACCTAACGACGCGAGCGGTGACTCACTTTCTTAAGCGAAGAAATAATTTTCTCGGAAACGCGTTGCACAGCATTTCAAACAGATTTTTTTTTTTTAGTGTGAAACAATGCATGGAAATAGTACGCGAAGTGATGAGCACAAAAAACATCTGTGCGCTAAACAGCACAACGCGAGGAATTTTAAGTTAAGGCTTCAATAACAAATGCAATACGCACTTTACAAAGTGTTGACGGGGTTCGTACTTCGCAGCAGCCAAGCTGAGAGGCAGACGAAACAAGCGAGGACCACGACGCACGCCAGGCACGTTATCGCACGTACTCTTATCGTGTCTCCCTGCTGCTGTCCGTACTTCTTCACTGCCCTAAATGCCCATGAACACGGAGCGCAACAACGTCGTCGTCGCGTCGAGACCATATTGACTTCTCTGGCACCGAATTCATGCCAGATCCGGTCCGACGATAACGCTTCATACAGTTGCAGGTGATGAAGACGAATTCAGAGCCGCAATGTGAGCTTGTGAAAGACACCATCGCAGTCGCAAGGACGCGTACACTAATAATGCACTAGAAAAGTCACTGTAGTAAATAACTAGGAAGTGCGTTTCCTTGAAAGCAGTGAGTGATGTGTTGCCATCTTACGGCCGGCGTAAAGCTACGTAGCGCCTCCGCTTTTGGCCAGAGTGACCTCTCTGAATTCTTATGTTACTCTGTGCCCCACGCACCCAGGCACAGCCCGCGCAGCAGCCAATCGTGGAGCAGCGGTTCAGCACCGTCCAGAATATCCTCACTCAACTGCAGTTTTTATGCACTTCTATAAGACAGCGCCATCTATTTTATTGTTCGGGAGATACTGCCGGTTACGCCTGACGCGGGACAAGGTCAGACTGAGAGGAGCTTCGCTCCTAAAACTGGGCGGTGGAGGGTAATCAATCACCAACTACCCCCCTTACTGCAGTGATGTGCCTTATATTTTTCTTTTTTCTCTTCCACCCACTCATCTGACAGGTGTCCGTGGAAGCCCGGACGCCAAGCGGCTGTACGACGACCTCATATCCCGATACAACAAGCTGGTCCGGCCCGTGGTCAACGACACGGATGCGCTCACAGTACGAATCAAGCTCAAGCTCTCTCAGCTAATTGAAGTGGTGGGTGCCAAGTTTATGCGCTTGCAATGCTCGGTCTTGTTTTAAGGGAAGAGGACGTTCAAGCCCCCATTCCTTCATCACTGCAGCGATTAATTTACTGTAGCGATTATTATTTTTTTAGTTTGGCGTTCTTGTTTACAACAACCATACATCATTATCACCCATTTTTGCATGTCGGTGCTGTTAGACTAAAAACGGCGTGCTTGGTTAGGTGAGAGCTCACGGTGGCTGAACACTGGCTGCAAACAGGTCATAAGAACATTCAAGATACTACTATGGTCTTTTGATCAACCTAACCAGCAGCCCATCAGCCACTTACGGCAGCCGCCCTACAAAGGTTACAATTTTTCGTACTGATCGTGGTGACACAGCGACCGATCAGTCAACCGGTCGACTGATCACTATGGATCGACTAGTCAAAATATTGATTGTGATGACAAAAAAAAAACATTTATCGTCTTCGTTTTTTTTAGGCGAATGCTTAAGGGACCCGTTGAGTTTTCGCTTTGCTATTCCCTGTCGATCTAACTTGAAAACTTTATTCAGCTTTAAACTCACTCTAAAATATGCATAACCCGTAGCACTATGCTATAAATATCTTATTAACGGGAAATTCGCCATCAGACGCGCCAAATCTTGCGAAGTGTACTGCAGCCCCACCATGTACAGTTGTCGAGCGCAGTTCGGTATTTCTTTTTTATAATTTATTCGAACGAAGACTACAGCGGTAAGAAAAACTCGCAATAGCTACGTCTGCTGTTGTCAATACGCGTATGTTGTAACCAGCTCTTTGCTGTTTTTCTTAGAGCTTGTAATTGGGCTGTTCGCTATAATTTACTCTAAGCACAAAATTTGAAGTTCTGTGATTAACTCTTCATTAAAAAGTTCTAAGCATATTTAAATAAGCGGGATTTGCTGGTTATTATCCACGTACGCGCTTTCAGTCTACGCGTGCGACAGTCACGCAAGCATGCTTTAACCACTAATCAAAATATTTCGTAACGTCATTCAACAAAAGTGCGAACTTCCTTTCCGAGTACTTACATTACTCTGTTTTTTTTTATTATGAATATTGAATGTTTGATGCTTCCTACTGTGCAAAGGGGCGCGGAGGGCTGTGCTGGTGTTTTTGTAAGGCTAAGAAAACACTTTTCAAAGAAACGATGCATGTAGTACCCTCGTGTGTTTAACAGCTTTCGGTGTTCGTAACTCTCTTCATCTTACCAGCAAACTTCGAAAGCAAGACACGAGTCTTGCGTGAGTAAACACCTTCAGGCATCTTCATCAATTCAACCCATCTCCCCCATCTGCCATTTATTCTGCGTCTCTTAATTTTTCCTCGCGTGATCCAGAGCAATCGTTAACTCACCGGGGTCCCCAATTGCGAAGTTTATTGCGTAAAACGAAAACGTGCCTCCTCTATGATAAGACCGTATTTGTCGGCGGTGATGCATTCCGTAAAATTTTTATTTTGTTTCCTGGTTCCTATTACATCGACGATCGAGGCTTCCCCCAAGTTCTTTCGAAACAACAGCGGTAATATTACTAATAAATGTGGCATACTTTAACGAGAATCTTCGCGAAATTTATTAACTAATGGTCGACTTCTGTTGCTAGCCGTGGCTGAAGGTCGGCTGCCATAGTTTCTGTAATTTGCCACTAGCATTAAAACCATATCTCAACGCCAGCTTTCAAACTGATATCGTGTCACTATAAACACCAGTCACCAATATAACACCTCGGGACAGCATAATTTTCACAACTCCCATCGCGCTATCTCACTTCACCGTGCCGAATTGGACAGCTAACAACATTAATGGGCCCTGCGCGACTACATTTAACTCAAACAAGGATTTTGTTCAGTGCACACGAGCATTTCTGAGGGCGTACCACTTCCGGGCTGCTCGCTGTTCCATGCTGTGGTCCTTCGCCGCAACGCAGGCAAAAAAAAAACGAAAACAAAACAAAATGGCAAACCTCACGTCCAGTGGGAATTGATGATATGCGAAACATGAATGAGGAAGATTGATATGTCGCTTTAAAATCAGCACAATGTTATGAGGTGGACGTAAATCATGCCGTACATGAGGTACATGTCAATGTTATCATTTTTGTACGTGTGATTTACTTTCTTTATCTATTCGCATCACGTGATACCAAATTTTGAATATGTGGAGCTAGCGAAACTGTCGTGAGCACGCTATGAGCATAGCATGTAGTTATGCTTTACATGTCATGGTCATGATTATTGGACGTGTCATTTACCTACGTCATCTATTTACGTCATGTGATACCAAGTTTGATTGATGCTTCTTATGTTGGGTTTAACGTCCCAAAACCTTGATATAATTATGAGAGACGCCGTAGCGGAGGGCTCCGAAAATTTTGACCTCCTGGGGTTCTTTACCGTACAATCAAATCTGGGCACACGGGCCTACAGCATTTTCGCCTCTATCAAAAATGCAGCCGCCGCCGCCAGGATTTGATCCCGCGACTTGCGGGTCAGCAGCCCAGTGCCTTAGCCACTAGACCACCGCGGCAAGGCATGTGATACCAAATTTGGTATATGTGTACCTAGCGTGACGGCCACTAGCGCGCTAAAAGCGTAGCATGTCTACATAGTCATGTTTTACCTGACACGCACGTCATGGTTATCTTGTTTGAACGTGTCATTTACTTTCGTCGACCATTCGCGCCACGTAATACCAACTTTGGTATATGTGAAGCTAGTGAAACGCACGCGAACGCATCATGAGCGTAGCATGTAGGCATGTTCTTACATGACACGCTTGCCATGGTTATTATGTTTCCGCCAGTCATATACCTTTGTCATCCATTGACGTCACGTAACACCAAATTTGGTATATGTGAAGCTATCCAAACGACCGCGAGTGAACTATGAGCGTAGAATATAGTCATGTTTTACATGACATGTATGTCATGATTATCATGTTTGGACATGTCATTTGCCTTTGTCGTCCATCACGTAGTACCAAATTTGGTGCATGGGAAGCTAGCGAAGCGGCAGCGAGCGCATCCTGAGCGTGGCATGTAGTCATGTTCTAACATGACATGCATTTCATGATTATCATATTTTCAGCAGCCTTATACACTCGTCATCCATTTACGTCCCGTAATACCAAATTTGGTATATGTGAAGCTATAGCGAAACGACCGCGAGCGCACTATGAGCGGGTCATGTAGTCATGACTTACATGACACGCATGTTATGATTTCCCCATTGTGTCTGTCACTTATATTCGCCATGCAGGCATGTCATACCACACCAGGTTTGCAATATGTGATGTGAACGAAACTACCCCAAGAGCAGCAAGACAATGAAATGTAAATCATGATTTTCATGACATAGATGTCATGATTTTCATGTTTTGACTAGTCAGTTATGCTCGCCATACAGTGACGTTATTTTGGTATCGATACCATTATCGAAACGGCCCGAGAGCAAGTCGTTGCGAATAGATTGATTGATTGATTGATTGATTGATTGATTGATTGATTGATTGATAGATAGATAGATAGATAGATAGATAGATAGATAGATAGATAGATAGATAGATAGATAGATAGATAGATAGATAGATAGATAGATAGATAGATAGATAGATAGATAGATAGATAGATAGATAGACGGACGGACGGACGGACGCACGGACGGACGGACGGACGGATGGATGGATGGATGGATGGATGGATGGATGGATGGATGGATGGATGGATGGATGGATGGATGGATGGATGGATGCCTTCAATGTCACCAAAGTTTACTAAGAAGGGCTTAACATTTAAAATAAAAGAGAGGAAGAAAACGAGAAATAGAGAATGACGTGAACAATAGGAACAAGAAAATAGTAATAAATAGAGAGAAAGAAAGACGGTATAAATGAAAAAGAGAAATATTTGTGCGCCGACACATTTCGGATAAGTGTGCGCATATGCGCACCAGCACTCACATGCTTTGGATAAAAATAGGATATAGTCTAAATTTGGGTTCACCTTGTGTTTACTCTAGCGAGCATACTTGATGCATAAGAGCAATATGCTCTAAAGAAGGATGCTCATCGTTGTTGGAAGTGTATGTTGGGCTGGGAACCTTTCTCAGGTATATGTGACTCTAGCCGCTGCCTCTCTGTTGACTAGTAAAAAAAACAAAAAAACAAGTACAATGATTGAGAGATAGCTTGATTGATTGATTGATTGATTGATTGATTGATTGATTGATTGATTGATTGAAAACGCTCAATTTTCTAACTTTACTGATACGAATGCTAGCAATTGTATTCTTTTGAGCATAATTGCGATATTAAGTATAACGTTCGAGAGACCAGCGAGTGCTAAATGAATCACGTATGAAGAAAATAGCAGCCAGTTCCTTGGCAATAGAAAAAAATGCCGCCATATCCACGAAGTGAATGATGATGAGTGGGCGAAGCTCCGGAGGTAAACCTGGTAAACCATGAATCCTCCGTACATTTTGCCCACTCGATTTTATTGCAACGCTCCCCCTAGCGTACGTCGCCGCACTATATCGAACGATGACACGCGCCATATGTGGCATCATTCCTATTTTATAACACCTCGCATCTTTCATAATCAACTACACGTACCGCCGTCTAGTTTATAACATCTTGCATCTTTTGGACGGACGGACGGACGGACGGATGGATGGACGGACGGATGGACGGATGGATGGACGGATGGACGGATGAACGGACGGATGGACGGACGGACGGACGGACGGACGGACGGACGGACGGACGGATGGACGGATGGATGGATGGATGGATGGATGGATGGATGGATGGATGGATGGATGGATGGATGGATGGACGGACGGACGGATGGACGGATGGACGGATGGATATGGCTGTACCCTTTAGATCGGGCGGTGGCTAGCGTAATACTTAGAACTGAACGAGAGGTGGCTACATACAGGGGACGCACAGCCCACGCCTTAAGGAGCTTCGCTCCTAAAACACCGTGCGCTCATATAAACATTTGCTTCAGCCCTTCTGACTCAAAAGTTAGCAGCGAGTGGCGCATCGTGATTATACTTCCAGGCAAGCAGGAGTGCCAATGTCTCCGCCATTGCTGGACTTTCGTTCCTTGCAGGGCATAGCTATCGTGGAAGCTTAATCTTCTGACAGCCTATATTTACTTCTTTCCCATCCGTATACGACACCGAAAAGCTTCCGAACTGTTTCTTGGTTTGTCGTACGAAAAAAAAAAATGCCGTTTTCGACCAATTTTCTCAAGACGTCAACGCAGTGTTTGCCAATCTTCAGCAGTCATTAAAATCATATAGCGCACGACAAAACACGGCGAGTATGGCGCATGAGGCTCCTAAGCTTTGTAGGCGTTGATCCTGCTTTTTGTACCAGGACGCACAAGTTTAGCTTAAACGTGAGCTAAGTTCACATATTCTAACATCATCTTAATACATAAGAAAGGAGATGACAAGGACTTGAAGAATTACTGGCCGATTAGCTTGTTCTCTGTAGTATACAAGCTATTTACAAAAGTAATTGCTAACAGAGTAAAGAAAACATTACAATTCAATCAACCAAAGGAACAAGCAGGATTTCGAACAGGCTACTCAACAATCGACCACATTCAGGTAATAGAGAAATACTCAAAATATAACCAACCACTATACATAGCCTTCATAGATTACGAGAAAGCGTTTCATTCAGTAGAAATATCAGCCGTCATGCAGACACTATGGAATCAGGGCGTCGATAAAGTATATAAAAACGTCCTGGAAGAAATATACAGGGGATCAGCTGCTACCATAGTACTTCATAAAGAAAGCAACAGAATACCAATCAAGAAGGGTGTAAGGCAGGGGGACACAATCTCCTCAATGCTATTTACCGCGTGCTTACAGGAGGTTTTCAGAAGCCTTGAATGGGAACAGTTAGGGATAAGAGTTAAAGGAGAGCACAGGTTACCTTAGTAACCTGTGCTTCGCCGATGACATTGCATAACTGAGTAACTCAGGGGACGAAATGCAACTTGTGATTACGGAGTTACACAAGGAGAGCAGAAAGGTGGGTCTTAAAGTTAATCTGCAGAAAACAAAAGTAATGTGCAACAACCTCGGAAAAGAGCTGCGCTTCGATATAGGTAATAGTGCACTTCAAGTTGTAAAAGACTATGCCTACTTAGGGCAGGTGATAACCGCGGATCCGAACCACGAGATTGAAGTAACTAGAAGAATAAGAATGGGGTGGAGCACATTTGGCAAGCACTCTCAGACAGGTAGATTGCCACTATCCCTTAAGAGAAAGGTATATAACAGCTGTATCTTCCCGGTACTTAGCTACGGAGCAGAAACCTGGAGACTTACAAGGAGGGTTCAGCTTAAATTGATGACGATGCAGCGAGCAATGGAAAGAAAAATGGTATGTGTAACCTTAAGAGACAAGAAGAGAGCAGAGTGGATTAGGGAACAAACGGGTGTTAAGGATATCATAGTTGAAATCAAGAAGAGGAAATGGACATGGGCCGGGCATGTAGCGCGTAGACAGGATAACCGCTGGTCATTGAGGGTAACTAACTGGATTTCCAGAGAAGGCAAGCGGGTTAGGGTGAGACAGAAGGTTTGGTGGGCAGATGAGATTAAGAAGTTTGCGGGTATGAATTGGCAGAAGCAAGCACAGGACCGGGTTAACTGGTGGTACATGGTAAAAGAATTTTTCCTGCCGTGGACGTAGTCAGGCTGATGATGATGATGATGATGATGATGATGATGATGATGATGATGATGATGATGATGAAGTTCACATATCCTTAATACCCTCCAAGGTCAAACTATGTTACTATATATACGAGCAGTGGGCTGAATGGCTGATAGTACTTTATTTGCCGCTTAGCTCATTTACCGTTGCTATTCATCAGCAGCTTCTTTATGTGCGAAATAAAAAGGCTCGCTACTGTCAACTTTCGCTTTTACTTAGGTTCTTCCCTCGCTCAAATCTTGGAAGGCTGAGCGCGTTAACTAGTGTGCCGAAGTATAATATATCCTTTAAACTATCAAAAGTGTTGCACAACTGAGTGATAAAGCTTAAGTGAAAGCGTTAGTTCAAGATCGAATTCGTTCGGTACTAACGTGGTGTCTTTCAGCACGACACATTCACTGCATGCTTTACGCTTTACCGTTAATTCCGAAGCACTCTGTGTGACAGCCTCCTTCACTGGGATGAGTGTACATTTTCTTCAAGCCCGAAGAGAGGCTGGCGGAGAGATCTTTATAACAAAATTTTACACTTTCTTCCAGGAACGCGCAGTTTTGTCTTATAGAATAAGGCGTCTAAAATAAAATTCAAATAGCAGTATAGCGCAGTTCGTAGGACGCATTACTCTTTATAGAGCAATGCGTCTTCTTTATTAGACTCGCTTTAGTTTTCTCCCAGCGCAAAATTAGAATACCCCGAATATTAGACGAGAAATATAGCGTAACACCCTCTTGAGACATCTTTTTTTATTGTGCGGTAAAAATGAGACCTGAAAATCAGTCGACGTCAAGTATCGCGAAAAAAGAAGTAGGCCGATTACTGATTGTTGGTTCTTCGTCTGAAGGAGATGTGCAAACTGAGAGTAAAAGAGGAAAGGCGTTTCATTTTTTTAAGGATTCCGGGTTCGGCTGCAGCTATTCATGGTCTATGTTATTTGCGCACCACTTAGAGAACGATGACTCAGAAAGGAACATACACATTTCAGTTGTGTTTATTCATCTCTTGCCCTCGTTCTTTATGTGACCCGCAAATGGCCTGGTCATGCTTTTACATTTCAATATAACGTTTTGGATGAGCTGGTGTCTGCTAAACATAATGCAGTATCACATAACCAGAAAGTAAAAGTAAACAGAAGATGGGTAAAAGTAAACAGAAGATCCAAAGAGCTCCTAAGCGGGACAAAAAAGAGACCACACAACAGAGGCGACGTGTCGTGCGGTCTCTTCTGTGCCCCGTTTAGGCGCTGTTCGGAATAACTATGTGTGCGTACCGACAAGCTCGCTTAGCCACTATATTGAGGTACAGCCTTGTGGCGCGTGGGCTTATTTCCTGTCCTTTTTTTCTTCGCCGTTACTTACGAATTTCGCGCTCCTAGCATATATTTAGCACGATTTCATATCTTTGGGTTGAAATCTTGAGCCCGTTTCTCGTAGCAGTGTGGGCATAACAGGGAGAATTGTTTTTAAATGCGAAGCATTTGTTTGCGTACTGCAAGCACTTTTGGCGTCTGTCTGTCTGTCTGTCTGTCTGTCTGTCTGTCTGTCTGTCTGTCTGTCTGTCTGTCTGTCTGTCTGTCTGTCTATCTATCTATCTATCTATCTATCTATCTATCTATCTATCTATCTATCTATCTATCTATCTATCTATCTATCTATCTATCTATCTATCTATCTATGTGCCTAGTCGCTTTTGTCTGGGTGCTCTTGTGATCACCCCGTTAACTTGGCGTGAACCAACATTTATATGGGAGGGTAAAATGGCTTGACGATTATGACTCGGTGGTCAAAACGTGAATAATGTCAGAATCCCACCCCGTAAGTCATCAAACACTTTCCGTCATACAGTGACACATACCCGCTGGTGCACATGTGCCACTGGTATGCGGGTATGTGCCACAGGTAATGGACACTTAGTATACTACCCAGAAACAGCGAGAACACACATGAGTAATTTTAATGCGTGAGCATGAAGAGAAAGCTCACATCGTCAGCATTGATCCCACGCATGCAAAGAATAAATGACAGGGTCCCAACAAAAATTGAGCCCCAGCATTCTGCATGGCAATCAAGTATTCTACCTCAGAGTCGCGCCAGGTCTCGCAACTACTTTTGAAATAGACCATATTGTTCGTGGAACGTGAATTGTGGTTGCAGTGCTCGTCAACTAATCTTATTAACATTACATATGTGCTCCTCTAATGCACAGTAACGTCGGGTTAACGTCAATTGTATAGTTAGGTGCCATCCGCTGAAGTTGATTTATATAGCAGTGTCCAGGGCTACCAACCGCGAGAGCACCAGCGCTTCATATCAGCTTATTGTTCCTTGTGTTGCTGATACTAACGTTCATGTCGCATCGTTGCGCACGTGCAAACAGCTGGTTATATAAACATCTGCAACTGTTCAACATATGAATTTGTGCGTGGACCATTTTTACATATATTTAGCATCATTTCATAACGTGTCATACCGTCATGTTCCATCCGCATGCTTCGCGTATACCGTCGATTCGCAAGGTGCGTAGGATCTGAAAAATTTCACAGCAACACTGTAGGCATTGGCTACGTTTATATCGAAAAAAAAACGAAGTTTGAAAATGTAAAATAAAGGAAGAAAGAGAGAGAAAAAAAGAAAGAGGCAGGGATAAGCAAATGAATAAAAGAGGGAGAAAAAATTAGGAAAGAAAAAATCGCAGGAACAAAAAATTTATTTCTAAAAAAAGAAAATGCTAGAAAGAAATCATGCAATCCAACAACAAAAAAGATAGTGGATAACTTGTGCGCTATTTTCTGCATGGCGTAGATCCTTATTGATGTTGCCTTTGTGGACTTGAGCATATCAGCTGACCCACGTACATCAGTGGAGTTGCGATGCCCTCAAATTCTGCACCGTACTGCTCTGTTACGGCTATTCATCGTTCGGTGTAAATATGCCCTTTCACAGATCTCTGAACCTCGTGACGAGACACCGGTCAGGTTATCCTATAGGCACGCGTGTCCAGAAGTATGTCGAGAAAAACGAGTGCACAATATCTAAAGAGCAAGACACAAATTCACTACTCATCATAATGGAGCAAGCATCTCTTGCCTTGACGTCAATCCTCTTAGCGCGTGCGAGACATTGGCAACACGTAGAAAGTACGCTGGCATAAATCCGATTCTGATTTCGTCTGCTGCGATGGCACAATGGCTACGCTGCTTGACTCCTGATCCAAAAGACGTGGGTTGGATGCCGGCCGTGGTATAGCATTTTGATGAAGGTGAAACGCTGAATTCCAGTGTATTGCGCGATGTTAGTGCACGTAAAATTATTCCAGGTGGTACAAAAAATCTGGAGCCCTCTACAACAACGTTTCTCACTGCCTGAGTCACGCCTGCACGTTAAAGCTGATTTATACCAAATCTGTTCCGGCTACTGCGGTATGTGTTAACCACGAGATTCTTTGGTAGCTGGAATATAGTGCAACAAACGTTTATCACAAAGATGTGCCGCAAGTTTGTCAACGGCCGAGGACAAAAGTATAAACGTCGGAATAACTTTGTCGATGTTGAAGTTGACTATCAACGCCACTCTTCTTAATCGTTGCTCCAATAAAACGTGAGCTTGAGAAGAGATTCCATCTTTGCACCTTGCCGACTGGTGACGCAGAGAAACTGCTTTGTCATGGATTTTTTTTTTTGTGCTGACGACGTATTCATCCATTAGAACTGCATGTGTGAAAGTGAATGGTCCCTGTGGCATATACCTCTGTAGTTTCTTTCGCAAGATATCTGCTATAGGTGACGCATTGGTTCAAATTGTCCGTACAACTTTGAGGTGGGGGATTCCATGTGCCAAGTTAGGTTCAAACAGCGACAACAGAACATGAAAGACAGCAGCTGTTGTTGCAACTCCGGGTGCCGCGGGTATTGTTCTGGTAGCGGGCCCCAGTCCTAGGACCCATCATTAACAAGTCATATGCGAGACTAAGAAAGTGCTTAACAGCGCAAACGACAGGAGGGATAGAAGGGACGAGAACAGAGTGCTGAACTAACAACGGGGGGGCTTACTCCGTCAACTGGACATGCGAACCGGCTTTGCCGTATCCTTCCCTCCGATGCTTGACGACAGGTCCGCTTCTACGCTGAATGCCTTCGCAGTGCAAACTTGAAGCAGGCACCAAAAGGATCGGGAAGAAGTTCTTCCATCGGGATCTTTGCCTAGCCCGTCAATCAGCTGAGTTTTAATGGGGCCAGCTTCTACCTTGGCTGCCAAAAAAAGAGAGGCTGACGCAACCCACCAGGAGGTTGTTAATTCAACGCTCTGTTCTCGTCTCTTCTATCCCCTCCTGTCGTTTGCGCTGTTAAGCACTTTCTTCGTCTGCCATGCAGCACCAACCAGCCCAATCAAGCACCTTGTTAAAGTCATATGAGGCGCTCGTAAGATCGACAAAGACTTATTTACATGGTTAGTAACTGAGAAGTCGAAAGGAGGTGGTGAAATGATCATGAGAACTGCGAACTGCAGAAATGAACTGAAGTGAAAATATACAAAAAGTCTTCCGCTTATATAGCACCGCGTTGCCAACCCTGGTCGCATTGTCCGCAGCTTCAGCCAATACGACGCTCGATGGTCTCCGTGGTTCACCCACGAAGGCGGGGAAAGACAGCACACAATGCGCGTGGAGAGGGCGCAGTCTAAACAATTCCGAAATATAGTCAAGAACGCACAACACGAACACTTTGCACATGACACCAAACATTTGCGCACGTCCGAGGATCCTAGCCGATCTGGGCTCTAAGAACTCTCCCGGAGAGTAGAGTGATGTTCGATAAGACCGGATCCCGGTATATGTGCCATACTTGCCTGTCTGCGTTCAGGCAGAACAATTTAGCGGCCTGACAGGTTTATCGTCAAACATATCATTCCACGTAGCCACTACTAGTGAGCTTTAGTGCTGGGTTCGCAAGCTCTTGGGGAGCCGCGGGCTTGCTAGCGCGCGGCGCTGCGTACCGAACCCTTGCCCAACGAAATGCCTTATAGCGGCGCGCACGCAAACGCGAGCCGCACGAAAGTCACACGCGCTCGCTGAGCCATATATCATCTTGTCACGTAAGTATTTTTAATTATTTTTATGATATACAATGATAAATTAAAATGCATAGTGATATGAAGTGAATTATTTCAATAAATCATTTTCAATTATTATGACAGTTATCAACCCGAAACAAAAACTTTTTTTTTTCGTATGTGCCTCAGCTGCGACTGAAGCCGGTACCACCGATGACAAGCGATACAGACGGCCGGTCGTAGTCCGACAATTCGCAACAACTGGAACAAGGGTGTAACGTGTAACTGCCCCACCTGCACATCTAGGTGGTCCCGAAGGCTCCGGGTCAACCACGTTTCTCAGCAACACGGTCGATAAGTTGCGGACAATGGCAGCTCACCTCGAATCATCGTCAAAAGCGTCCACGGCCAGCACCTCACGTAACAGAAAAATGTCTACCTCGGGCGTGAAGTAAAACTTTGCGCTGTCGCTGCCTCGCTGAAGGCAGCGTCTTGGAAGGTGGCCGATCCATGTTGACCAAGATTTGGCGCCTTTGTGCTTAGAAGTCAAGCTTGTGGCTCTGGCCAGCCTCGGCTTGACTCGCCGTGAAGGTGGGTGACGTCACGGGTAACATGATGCGCCAGGGCAGCTTATCTCCTGCTAGGAAGCTAGTGGTGGCAGAGTTGTTTCATGACCGCGTGGACGCACGGCCCCAGCGGTCCAGCGACGCATGTGCCTGGGGTGTCGCGCATGCGCGAAACCGCCGCGCCATGTCCTGGGTACACAAGCTGATTCGGGTACCCAGAACTAAAGCTCTCTATTGGGGAAGAGGGGGAATGAGAAGTGCTGGACCATTCCCTCTTTTTTTTTTTGCTAGAAGTTCCTGCTTAACAACTGCAAATTTCCAGGGCTTCTCCTCGAAAGGTGCAGCTGCAACTGGTTTCGTTTCAATTTCCAACCCGAACAGCAAATACCACGCTGGTTCAAGTCTCTCCAAATCCATGGTGGCTTCGACAATGACCCAGTTGCCTCCTTGTTTGCCGGAAAAGTCTTGCAGGAAGTCGAGTTTGCAATGGCCTTTCCTTGCTCGTGAGATTTCTTAGCGACGAACCAGTCCTGAGACACCGTTGTTCGCACTTGACGGAAATGAAATCAACCAGTCTAGACGGCACATCTTCGCTTGAAATGCGCCGTAGACTTTTCGCTGGGTTCACAGCCGCGGTAAGAATTTAAATACTGACGATGGTATTAACAGTGGACAGAGAAGGTGTTCCGGCATTTCTATAGTAACAGCGTTTATTCACAGTGAAGAATGGGAATCTAGGAGACTCACCAGCAACTTTGCGCCATCGTAAGAGATATGAAAACGAGGAGCGTTAAGCGAGAAGTCTAAGAAGGTTTATGGGTTACCAGCGAAGGGAAGAATCGGCGTCTTTATAACAAACGAGAAGGTAAAGGAGAAACTTGCAAAGGGGAATTTTATGATTATTCAAAGAGAACCACTTTACTCATTGAAGCGAGGTTGCCTTAAAACGCGAGTTTATAAAGCGAGAGTCAATAAATAAGAACAAAATGCGCATGCTGTGAGGAAAGTAAGGAAATGATGGAGCATGTTTTAATTGAATGCGGAGATATACTCTCGGATGTATGCTCAGACATCAGTTTCTGTGGCGCCTTGGATTCTTATGGACAGTGATGGAAACGTTAATAGGTCCGTGATAAAAAAAAAAACAGAAAGAGGACAGGTGGCAGAAAGATAGGGAGGCAGGAAACCATAAAATAGTGGGAAAGCTAAGGTTACTTCGGTATAAGACGCGCGTAGTTCAACTGCGATTGTTTTTTTTTTTTGTTTTTCTATGGAAACAATTAGGAGGAACAGGCAACACATTAGGCCTAATTAAAACATAGTATTAATAAAACGAGGGAAGTTTGCGCTAAGTCGCGAAAGCTTGGCAAAGCGAGTGACGAGCCTGTCTCCGCACGCTGGCCAACCCATCTCTCAATATTTCTTTGTAGGGCTGGGCGGAACATTTTTGTCTGTCTTTACGTTCATCTCCCTTTCTCTCTATCTTTCTTTCTGTCCTTCCTTTTTGTATTTTTTCGGTGTTTTTTGTCTGTTTATTTCTATTTTCTCTCTTGTCTTTTTCTTCCTACTTCTTTCTATACCTCTCTTTTTCGTTCTCTTTCTTTCTCTGTCTTTTTTGCTCTCTTTCCATCCTGCTTTCGTCTTTCTCTATATCTCGCCCGCGTCCTCTGTCTTTCTATCTTTTATTTTTCTGTCTTATTCTTTCTTACTCTTTCTTTGATTCTCTCTCTTTCTGCATTTCTTTCAATTTCTCTCATTCTCATTCTTTACGCGCTATACCTCGCTCTCTCACCTCTCATTTTCTCCTCACCCTCATTTTCTCTTTCTACTTCCTTGCTGTACGATACTGTACGAGGCTATATTCTGTCCGCGTGCCTAGATAGTCGAGTAGTTAGGACGCTCGCCTCCGGATCGTGGGTTCTCGGTTTCGAATGCAGCCGCCTCATGAGGACTTTTTGTTTTTCGACGAAAATTTGCTCTTTTGGTAAGTATTTCGTCCTGTCTCTCTATTTCCTTTTTTCTTCGCCCTTCTCCTCACTCTCACATATCTCGTTCTTTTCGTTCTTAATTGGCGCTGGGAGCGATGCAGAAGAGGACGAAAAGAGCCCGTGTCGCTTCATGACGATCATGATTTCGGGTCACGACATTTTAGGCCGAGCCAGAACCGCTTCGGTGTTAATGTATTTTTTTTTCGATCTTGGTGGCTGGCAGGTAACCGCCTAGTCATAATGGGTACTCTCGCATTCATTCATACAGCCATAAAAAAAAAGAGAAGTCACTTTTATTATAGCGCTATGTCAACTTCTGCGTTCGCTGCCGCAAAGTATAATGACAACCTATAAAAATAGGATATTGCCTTCTAGATTGTTACGTGGTGTATTGTATGTGTAGTACTTATTTGTACTTATTTTTTATATTTTCGCGTATTTCGGTAACCCTATTAGATCACAGGGTGCTGTTGATAGATATGTGGGGTTTAACGTCCCAAAACCACCATGTGATTGTGAGAGACGCCGTAGAGGAGGGCTCCGGAAATTCTGACCACCTGGGGTTCTTTAACGTGCACCCAAATCTGAGCACACGGGCCTACAACATTTCCGGGCTCCATCTGAAAATGCAGCCGCCGCCGCCAGGATGCGAACCCGCGACCTGCTGATCAGCAGCCGAGTACCTTAGCCACTAGACCACCGCGGCGGAGCCACAAGGTACTGTGCGTTTCGCCCTTGTATATTCCTCGTATTATTTCAATATACCACCTCTCAGATCACACATCCTATATGGAGGGTATCAAGCTAGATGCCGATGTCATTTATATCTTGGTGCACGTTATATAACTAAATTATCGCAATTTCCGGGGTCCCCCGCGAAGACTTGTATAATAATCATATCATGGTTTGGGCTCGGAAACCCCTGAGAAGTATTATTTAACGCCATACGCTACGACGTTTTCTGTAATTGTGTTTGCGAGTACTTTTACGCAACAAAATGCAGTTTCTCTATGACTAAACTGAGAGCGATAGGAACCGAGTTCCCGCCAATATGGTTCCACATGACGACTTTGTATGGAGCGCCCGTCGTACAATCCAGCTCACGCTACGAACGACATAGTTCGATAGTTGGTCAGCTGTCACGGTGTTGGACGTTCAGTGTGAAGGGATCGCAACACAAACTTCAGATGGTTAAGACGGATCGCAGTTTAATACAGATCGAAAGGCATACGAATGCAAGGATTTGTCTGGGAGCCCTGATGGCCAGGTAACGCCATGGGACAGCAATTATAACGCAATTATAAATCTTATCGCTGACCAACATCGGTGCCCGTGCTAAAGCCCAGTTTGCAAAGCACACACACACACACACACACAAATGGCCATCGTTTATGAACGTACAGAATGCGTATTGTAATGCGGGGCGCAAATCACTTAATCCTGCGAGCATGTTTGCACCTAAAGAAGCTTGCGTGCCAACAAATTTGAATATGATTTGAAATTATAGTAGTAATAGTAGAGTTTCTTCGCTCATTCGTTTATTTTTTTTTAATATGCTCATGAACAGATTCGGTCAATACCGGTGGCGAATATTGGTGGACTATTGGTTGCTAAAAGGGAAAATGAAAATCGAGAGGGGAAGAGAATTTGAACTGCTGAATTGTGAAAAAATGCAAATAGCAGCTGTGCGAGATTCATAGCAACGGAGCGGACATGTGCCGCAATTTTAAGTTGAACACTTTATACGAAATACCGCGTCTTTATTAGCATTGATTCAGCGTGGGTTATCAACACGTAGTCATAGATTTCATAAATGTTTAACTTTGAGTTCCGAAGTTAGTTCTGCCTGGCAATAAAGAAAACAGAAATAAGCAAGCGCTCAGCTCTTTCCCCGAGAAGTTTGAATAGTGTCCGCATATTGCCCGCATACTTTCACTTCTGATCAAGTTCTGGAGAAAGGAAAAAAAATTTTTTTACTGGAATCTCGAAGCGGCAATAATGGGAGGGAATACCACCCGTTTAAAATGTGCTTTCGAATAAAAGAGTAGATATAGGCTTTTCAGGTCCACGACATCCATTTTTCATCCCGTTGTTCATTTTTGCAATTATCAAATTACCTCACGGAGAACATTTTTTGTTCTTTTTTTTGCGTTTCAACAGACGTCGCCCAACTGCCTCGTTTCTGGAGAACTCGACAGTCGTGAAGAAATTTCTGTTAATATTTTTTAAGGAGAAAGAGGCACCTTTTTTGAAAAAAAAGAAATGAAATGAAAGGAAAGAAAAAAAAAGAAACTACTCCGGAACAGTGGTGAGCACCTGATGGCTCCTAACAGGCGCTGATGTCCAAGTAAGTGGGTGCTCTCGCATTTCGTTCGCATCGACGAAATGCAGAAAAAGAAGTTTCATATTGTTTAGCAGAGCGACACCTTACAGGCTAAGCTACTACGGGGGTAATAAGTAAGAGAAAAGGGTCAGTTAATACTTCCACCATGTTTAAACTGTATCATCAGTAAAAGCTTTTGGTGTATTCAAAGCGGTGTTCTGTGGCAATTCATGAATTTAATTAAATCACATATAACAACTATTGCTAATCTGTCTGCCAATTCAGTGGTCTGTATGCCTGTGGCCTGGCATACTGTTCATTATAATTTCAGTTCAACAAGAGGGAAAGGATTGAAAGATGTATGCATGCATGGTACCCAATATTTGCAGTTGCTGTTGATCGTAACTTGAATATACACAATTCCTTACTATAACAACTGCCGAGCTTGTACAATTCAATTTTCGTAACACGCTGTGGTGGTACATTGGTTACGGTGTTTGGTTACTTGACCGTTGGGAAGACGCACGCTCAATCCCAGCCTTGGTTGTCGCAGATCGATGGAGTTGGGATATCAAAAGCACGTCGACTTGTACTTAGGGGCCCATTAAAAAATGAGGGGTGATCAAAACGTGCGGAGCCGAAAAATAAATACGGCGCGCTTCAGGACCAAATCGTAGATTTGTCGCGTAGAACCCCGAAACCTATTATTCTTAGTTTTTCTGGTTCAATAAAGGGTGCCGAATTTCCCGCCAAGAAATTTAAGAAGTCTTAATATGAGTGAGCACTCAATTACACGGAAAAATTACCCGTGCTTGATCTTTTTCTGCCTAAAGGTATCAGCAGCCATGAAAATATACTTTCTAAATGCATCGCAAGATCTATTACTATCCTCTAAAGCACTCACTAAATCATCGTAACATAAAACCCATTGATCGTACTTGGTCGGTAGAAGCTGAGTACCACCCAGAGTGCGATAGGCTAGACTCTAGCGAATTGGGAAACAGATAGCAGATGGATAGTGGACGAGAGAACAAGTAGTGATTTTGATGACATCTTGTAAGAGTGATTCGCAGCCAGGGACGTTTCGGGAACTACTGGTGTAAGCAATGAAAGATGAAAGTGGGGAGAGGGAGTAAGTGAAACAACATAACATGGAGCGTGAAATAAGTACATTGTATTTCTACCAGGCAAAGAATGGTGTGACTTAAGTTTCATGCCACTTCGGCCTCAACAGCTGGTCGACACAGTCGTGCTGTCTGCAGCAGCATTCAACCTGTTTCCAGCTATGTTTGTTCTTCTTATATGGAGGCACAGAAAAAGTATGCTTGCGCGCGTAATTCGTAAAAAAAACTGCAACATCAGCTTTACAACATTCTCGCAGAAAACGGAAAACATAAGTGAGCTCTGCCACAATGCAAGTTTTTTATGTGGTGAGACACACAAAAAGTTGAAATCACGTGATGTAGAGTACTAAAAAAATTGCTTTTTAGGGGCGAAGCTCCTTATGGCGTGGCTTGGGCGTCTTTCATAGTACGTAACCACCAGTGGCACATACCCGAAATAGGTATAACATTTGACCTCCAAGGTGGTGCCGGTGAGAGATTTCTTCTGTGTGTTGTTTAACAATAAAAAATAGTGCTCAATGTACACGCCAATGGCTGATAATGGGGAATGAGATACAGGAGTATTTGGCTTTTAGTCAACGCGCACGCTGCGATCCCCATTAACAGCCATTGGTAGGTACATTGAGCACTATCTGACAAGAAAGGGTTGCTACATTATACCCGCTGGGTGTAAGCTCCTTAGTTTTAGAAAGGTTTAGCGAGCGTTGAGCCGCAGGGCCATGAATACAATGAACTAGTACATACCATGAATGAATTCGAGGTGGTTAAAGGGGGAAGCAGATACGAAGCGCAAGCCGTAAGGAATTAAACGCTGAATCCCCCTGTCTCTCATTTCACATTAGCAGCCACTGCCATGTACATTGAGCACTATCTGACAGGAAAACTACCAAGCATTTCCCCGAGGGTGAACATGGTTAAGTGCGAATACACGGGGTGATGCTATGAGGGGTATTTATTAATTCGCACTATTATATTTATTAACCACACTATGGTGCCTTTATGGTGTAATGGTTCCTGGGAATCGCAATTTGATCACACGGGGGAGTTTACGTTAACTCACTGGCGAATGCCAACGGATTTTAACTTTACTCCCCCTCACGACCCGCTCTCGGCGGGAGACTGAGAGAGAAGGTGGGCTCGCGAGAGAGAGGGGTGCGCGCGCAGCTGCAGCGAGCGAGGAGAGCAGAGGAGCGAGCGAAGGGGGAGGGGGTATAAGGCGCGTTACTGACACCGATATCAGCGTCGCGTCCGTGGCTTATTCGGTAGAGCGTCGCGCTGCGGCCCGCCAAGTCCTCTTTCTTTTAAAGATAGAGAGCAGGCTGCGGACGCCGCCGACGGCGGTGGATGGTTTGGGGTCACTTATAAATTGTATTCACACCTAAAAGATGCGAGATGGTGGGACTTGGAGTGTTGAATAGATGGACGAACGGACACACAGACAGATGCATGGATGGACGCATGAACGGACGCAGGGGCGGATGCATGAACGAACGCAGGGACGGGCGCACGAACAGACGCATGGACGGTCACACAGACGGACGCATGGACGGACGAATGCTTCGCTCCACTCTCCATCCTTCACTTCGTGGATATGCTGCAACTTTTATTCATACTATTTAGTGGCATCCAAGAATTTATTTTCTCTTGCTTGATTGAGGACGGGTGTTGCAGACCCCGAAAAATGACTTCGCGCAACATTCTGGTTGTTTGCATACTATAAAAATCACTCTTTTGAGCCTTTATATATGTTATACCAACAAAGCATAGTATTCAGCCATGTATACGTAGGAGTTTGGTTTGGACCGCTTCCCTGCAAAACTGAAGCCACAATATGAGTCTAACTGCTATTATTTACAGCATTGCCATTGTTTGCCACAACGTTTGAGCTTTGCTCACTTCCACGGTATTTGGAAATTTTATTGTATAAACTTATCAGGCCCACAGTGTGAATGCATTATTCGTGAAAAAATGTGTGCTTTTTCTAAAAACTGTTAAACATATTCATCAATCTTAAATGCTTCGTCATGGCAAGAAGCGATGAAAATAAAGGGAAACGTATTACACTACCTAGGTCATGAAATATCGGCACCTCGAGCTCAGAAAAAAAAAAAACTATAGTTTCGGGGCAGAGTCTTAAACCGGATTTTTTTTTTTGTCATAAATAGTGTGGCGTGGCACAGTTTTACACATCTCAAATTTCGAAGCGCCGGCTAGGCACCACGAGTTTTTTTCTTCCGGTAATATAATACCCTAGTAATTGGTTTTCACATTCCCATATACTGGCCCTTTTTTTTTTCTTGAGCGCGATCGGAGATAATTGGTTATGCTAAAAAAAGGTTGTTCCAGTTGTGCTAATGTATGCACAACTTACAGTTATTAGCAATGTCAACTAGGCTGTGCTTTGTCACCTGTGATGCAGTAGTACAAGCAGTGGCATTTCGGGCACGTCATCGTTTCATGATTTCCCACTCTTCTAATTCAACCAATGTTTGGTATGAAGTGTACGCTACGCTCTGCCGGGGTACTACTCAAGTGCTATTTGTGGTCTTAATTCTTCGTACTCAAGCACTATTCACTCTTGCGGCACAAAAATCACCTGGGCGATGCCGCAAGTGTTGTTCGTCCACCACTACGGGCGTTCTAACTGCAAGAGAATAGACCGGATCATTTGTCTTAATTCTTACGCTACCTGGCAATTTGTTGAACAACACTCGGTACATATGTAAATGACAGTTTTAAGTTGCCAGTGAAACTGGCATTAAGCATTTAACACAAAGTCGTGAAGACGGCATGCCATATACATGCCGGATTGGTGCAGTAAAGATTCATTTCTCCCGCAGGTCGCGGGTTCGATTCCCGGCTGCGGCGGCTGCATTTCCGATGGAGGCGAAAATGTGGTAGGCCCGTGTACTCAGATTTGGGTGCACGTTAAAGAACCCCAGGTGGTCAAAATTTCCGGAGCCCTCCACTACGGCGTCTCTCATAATCAAATGGTGGTTTTGGGACGTTAAACCCCACAAATCAATCAATCAATCAATCAATCAAAGATTCATTTCTCAGTGCAGAAAATAAATTTATCGCTTTGCTCATGTTTCCAAGTCTTAAACGAGTACCGTTCTCGTGTTTATTATTATGGCGAAAGCCTTATACGTAAACGTATTCTCAGTCGGAAACGTTTCTGTTCGCACAAACTGCATTAATACGTCAACAGCAGCACATTGTGGCATCATCAATGGGAAAACAAATTGTGGGGTACTCGGCTGACGTCACCGCACGACACTCCCGGTTAGCTAAACGTGGGTCGGTCCTGGAGGTTGCGCAACACCACTTCAGTTGCGAGAAGGTTAAGGGGTGAGGAGAAGCGAGAAGGCTGAGGGGTTAAGGGGGATCAATGATAATACAGATGAGTTGTAAGACATTTTTGCAGGCTAGTTGGTTGCTAGCGCACTGCGCAAGCAGGTAGGTTGAAAGCAAAAAAGGACAGAAAACATCGCAAACTTCCAAATGTTTATTTCATCAAAGCAACAAGTAGATATATAGTCGTGCACCACTCATGCGCTACCCGTATCTATGACCCCCCCCCCCTTCCCCACCTTCTTCCCTAACCTCTGTGAACGCTGTTGCAAAAGTGTCACACGAAAAAACGGCCAGCACGAAAGCAAAAAAAAAAGTGCAGGCACTGGTCGCTTGAGTGCAAACACCACACGCACGCTTACAATGAAAATCGTCTCTATTGTATAATCGCAAGACAAGCCGCAACTGCTGGCAACAATATCACACAGCACTCCTCTGACAAAATTCACCACCTAAAAAAAATTGCTTGTAAAAAGTCATTTATCAGTCACGCAACGAAGTTCGAAGTCGGTGCTCTTTTCTGCACCTTCCTGCTTTTTTCTCCATCGTACCTGCGCAGTACGCTACTCGTTCTGGAATGTAAGCTCATTAAGGTAACCTAAATAACTACTCATGACGTAATGGCAAAGATAAAGCCTTGTCAGATAGTAGTCGTGAGATAACAGGCCCTAGGAGATGATATAGTTTCACATGTGGTACCTTATGATCACCGAAAGGAATTGTGACTTTTTCTTACGTGTCTTCAGAACTGCGCTTAGAACAAAGCTCGAACACGATGTCAGCTGATGCAGCAATTCGGAAATGAAAAAAAGGCATGTCCTTTGCTCATATATAGGTCATTTTAAAAAGCGGATCGGGCCTACGTGTTCGAGAAGCATATGGATACTGATAACAAAAACGACTAAAATCTTGACGTTGATTCCGAAATACTGAGTTTTTGTTGCGCGGTTGTACTTAAACGCCTGGCAGTAGCGTGAAGGGCCTCACGATAAATACGGGACAAATTCCGTCATGTGGACACAGTCCGCTAGCAACTGGTGCACGAAGTCCTCTAGCAAAGCATGAGGCGAAAATCTGCTAGCAAAGTATGGACCAAGGCCACAATAGCATAAAGGGGTGTGGGCCGCGTGTTTGAGATGCCTGCTGTCCGCGAGCTATGCACGTAGAGATCTGTGACTCTGGATCAGTCTCTTTACTCTGGCGGACATTCTCCTATCACATTAAGAAAAGGCTTTCCTAATCAAACACGGCAGGCATCCAGGCCTGGCTTCTGCGAGCTTTCTTCAATGGAAATGCACCAGGTTGTTTTTAACGTCATCTCTCTTTTCATAGAGGAAAGTGGGGTTTATTTCTCTCTTTTTAGTCACGCGAACTTCAGCCAGATTGATACAGCCGCTTTCTATATAGCCGGTATTTTAGCATTTTAAATGAACTTAGCTAAGAAGCTCTGACCTGCGCAGTAAGTTTTAAGTTTCGTAAACCGGTAGGCCTTTAAGTAAACAGCGTTTAATAAGTATGCGGAATTGAATGGCCTGACAAGCCTAGTAAGTCTGTTAAGTGTTTCTTTTCGTTATTTTCTAAATTGATTGTTCGCCGCTTATCTCTCACAGTGCAATCTGCAAGCGCTCCTAGCTGAATCTTCCTCCACTGAAATGCATCTCACATCCCCAACACATTTTCCCAAGGGATGTAGTCTGCTAAAAACGATTTTATTTTTGTAAATGAAATGAGAAATTATAAAACGACGACGTGTCCGAAATGCCACTGCTTATACGGCTGCATCACAGGCGACAAATCACAGCCTAGTAGGCATTGCTCATATACTATAGCACAACAAGCACAACTTTTTTTCAGCATAATCAATCATCTGCGATCATCTCTTCCCAGTTCCCTTCACGTAACATACTATTGGTAAATGTGTCCAAGAGTACTCAAGCTCCTAACAGTCATTGGGAAGACGCCTATACACGGGTATTTGCTCAACACCAAGGGTGTGACAGTTCAGACAAGCGCTTTCCACTGGTTGTTCGGCCCGTGAACGGGGATGCTGAATCTTCGGCCTGGTGACAGACGGGTCCGGGAATTGTTTTGT
Organism: Rhipicephalus microplus; assembly: GCF_013339725.1. Lineage (NCBI taxonomy): Eukaryota > Metazoa > Arthropoda > Arachnida > Ixodida > Ixodidae > Rhipicephalus > Rhipicephalus microplus. Next base: position 102,384,718 of record NC_051170.1, read on the forward strand.
GCAGCAGACCGCAAGATGACAGCCGCAGCTTATAACACCGCGCCTCTCCTACTGACAGGTCTACGTATGACGTGTGGATTACGGCTGTCACACGCTCCTTTCTGCTTACATCCCCATCACATTTCCCCCCGAACACAAATAAACCCGCCAGCCCAATCGTTCACCCACCTGGATGAACAGCAAATGCTTGTGATTCCAGGCCAAGTAACAGAGGAGGCGATTTTTTTTTATTTGTGGCAACGCTCAAAACGGTTACACCCTGTGTCGTGGTTTGTGCTGCTAACAATGAAATAAATATACATTGATGCGGATTTCTCGATGTAACTAAACCTATTTTCAATAGTTCGATCATGATGAAGTCGAGGATTTAATGAAACGTCGTGTGATCGGGGTGAAATGTTGGCGAAAACATTGAAACAGGCGGACCAAAATTAAAATATGTTTACTTAGGAGAATAGAAAGTTGAGCTAGTTAGTGGTTCATGCTTGGGACATAAAAACTGCGCATAAAAGTGGTGACTTCAGCGCCTGTGTCCTGTCTTCTTAAGTCCTCGTCTGTCAATTTTTGTTTGCCCTGAATTTACATCCCAAATATTTGCTACGTCCAAGCAGATATATGTTCACCTTTGTTGACAGCTTTCAAATTTTTCACCAATGTTTCACTCCGAGCAGACAGAATTTCGTCGGACCCTCGAGTTCTTCTACCTGCGCGAGGTGATATGGCCAGTCCATCATCAAAAGTAAAAAAAAATAAATTTTCCCCTTGGTAGGCATGTTCCGAGGTTTTCACCAGTGCGATGATGATTACGTTGACGTGGACAAGCTAACAGTTTAGCCGTGTGACACTATCAACACCTTTCAAACCCGACACCCTCCGTAGCAGCGGTCCTTTGGGCCTATCAAGTATTACGACATTAGGAGTATAGGCTATATGTTTTCAATTTTTTTAACTCTTTAGCGGCCTGAATGGCGGCAAGCTTTGCAACCATCGATGATGTCAAATGCCATGTCGTAAAATTTATTCTGAAGGACATCATAGGAATGACCACTGATCTTGCTGAGCTTACAGAAAAAAAAAAACTGAACTAACTGTGTATATATATATGTGAAGGCATCCACTGTGTTTTCATGCGGGAAGAGCAGTGTGGCTTGTGGTAGTGCCATATATAACGACTGTCTTTTTTGTTGTATTGCGAATATACTTAACAATGCTTCCAGTGGACACACATGCTCAGACGTCCAGTTGAAGCTGATGGACTGGGTTTGCCTAGAGATGTCGGCCAGGGGGCTCCGGCCGTCTAGGGGCCTGACCTTATTCACTTTGATATATTTTTTTTTTCAAATAAAGTTGTATTCGTCCGTCCGTACATCCGTCCGTCCGCCCATCCATTCCATTTCATTTCAATCAAATCCAATCCAATTCATCCAAATGGTAATGGTGGTCTTGCTGCGTGCGTGAAGTCCGAGGGAAGCACTGTGCGATGTGAAGCAATAATATCACTGAACTCAGAGTGAGGTCAACAGCAGTTAGAAGTGGCAAAGGCCAGTGTGGTCCTGGACTTGGGAACCCACCCGCCTTCGCCCTAATTCCCTCTAGTAGAATAAAGTTTCTACTACTTCTTCAAGCATTCAAGTGAATGTATGTAGCGCTTGGCTGATCACGCGTGATAATGACAGTCAATGCTGAAGACGCTTGTCTCGGAAGACCAAGGCATATCCGCAGTGCTTCAACTGTAATTGAGAGCATGGCGCGTACGTTTGTTCTGCGGGTCCTGCGCAGCACAATAAAGCTATAGCTGCATAAAGTCTAGGAAAAGTACAGCATACAGTTGAAGCATCATTCGTAGAGATGCACACCTCTATTCTCTTGCGAGAAACTTCAAAACGTGGTTGATCATAGCAGTTTCCATTAGTGCGATCATTTCTGTATTGAGCGGCGTCACCTTTGGCGCCGGTGTAGGCATTATGATAGAGAGAACGAGGACGAAAGAGAGTGAACGCGGAGTCTGTCAGTATTCACGAGCAACTGGTTCCTAACCTCGCTTGCTTCCTTCGTCACGTGCGCTGGCCCCTCGGTCAGAGCTCGTCCGCATGCAGAGCTGACGTGTGCATTGCGGCTGGCCTCCCTTGTCCAAACGGGTCTATCGGCGTCGCGCGCATGGTTCGCGACGCCTGCTATGCGTAGAGTTGGGTGCGTAGCAGTCTACCGCTGGTAATTCTTGGGGCGAATTTGCAAAGATTATTATATTGCTACAACTATACCGATAGGCCGAACTTCAAGCACAGTTGGAACAGCCGCAGCACGAAGCTTCGCTTATAATTCACATTAAGGAGTGCTGTAATTGTGGGCGACTTCTTTCATGTAGGTGCTGTAAAGGCTCCAGAACAAGTCGTGATCTATATTTACTCCCATGAAACATTGCGTGCTCTCATAGCTGATAGTGCGTCTTTTAATTATGATGACTGATGGTGTCAACGCAACGAGAGAGCATTTTTATGCGTCATCTCTATAGTACGTGCCTTTGAAGGTACTTTCATGTGATTGTAGCCGGTATATGAAGCCTGGCCCGTACGTGCGGACGCGTCATCCCTAGATGCCCAGATGCAGGTGTCATCTGCGTTAATACACAGCATAACAGACTACGAAAGAACATCCGAGAGCCTGATGAGCGCAAGGATATATAGTATGGCGATCAGGACTCCACCTGGACGTACACCGTGAGAGGTACAATGTCGCGTTGCTGTATCATCTTCTGTCTAAGGAAAGAAATTTCTACTCTGAAATAGCTGGAAATCCACTGATAGGCTCGGTCACACAGTCCAGTGCTCCTTAATCTGCCCAGAATTGCTTCATGCTATACATGGCCATAGGCCTCTTTCGCGTCCAAGAGCGCTGCCGCTAATGCGTTGAGCCCAAGGAGGATAAAAAAAAATTGCTTGAGTGGAAGCTCCCGCAATGTCTTGCCAGCAGAAGTGAAGTCAGTCTTTTGCCACTGCCAAGATGGCGGAAACATGCTCTTTTCTGATAGTGCCCACTTAGAAATCAAGTGGCTTTGGCATGTAGTGTAAATGCTACGTTAGTTCTATATTAAAAGATAGTTCTTCCCGACAAAATAGCACATAGAAACGAGTATGGGTGACTGAACTTCCCAAGAACTTAGACTCTAATAAGAGGCTCACCAAGGAAAACTAGTGACACTAAGACGCACTTGGAGCACTGTGTGACCCAAAAAAGTTTCCACATTACACTCATTGAGCGTGCGAGGGATACGCTCTGTTCTTAATCGCTAAACGGTGATTCTTTACATGCCCCTAGTAAGATGGTCGCCACAGCCGCCATCTTGTCAGAGGCACGGCTTCACTCCTACGGCAATGATTTCCACTCCAGCATTTTTTTTTAATCCTCATTGGTTGAGCCCGGTCCTTGCAAGCCTTCAGTAAAGCCATGGCCGACAATCTCAAGTCATTTCGACAAGAGGTCAGAGAATCGTCGATTTTTCAGTGGAACGCAAGAGGTCTGAGATCTCGCATTTCTGATTTCTGTCAGTTTGTTCGTCTATACCAATTTTCTATCATGGTTATGTGTGAACAAAAAGTATCACACCCAATCAGACCATCCGGCTACGAGTCATTTATCTCATCATGTGACATCGAAAGTAGCAAGGTTGTTGTATTTATTCGCTCGGAACTTACTTACGTCGTCCAGGCAGTGCAACCTCACGACGATAATCAGTATGTGTACTTGACTGTTGAAAACGGAAAGGTGACATTCGCACTCCTGGGTGTGTATATATCCCCATCAAGTCGATTCAACACCAACAAACTGGGCAGCATATCAAGGGCACATCCGGGCCCGTGGGTTATCACCGGGGACTTCAATGCACAGTATCCCATCTGGGGAAGCTCAAGAGTTCATTCAACGGGACGACGTCTAGCATCATTAGTTTTCAGCCATGGTCTCGTCCTTCTGAATAACGCAAGTCTTGCGTTTTTGTGAGGCGCCACTTATAGCAGCTGCCTTCATTTGTCTTTTGTTTCACGCCGATTCACTGCACGCGTAAAGTGGTTTTTGAACAGTTAAACACACGGAAGCGACCACATCCCCATTTACCCTGAGAATCAAAGGTATTTCGAACACGTACTCATCTAGCACGACACAAAGAATAGATCGAACTATCTTCAAAACTCAACTTTAGGATGCTTGTGAGGAAGGCCTCTTTCATGAATTGAGTGCTTGGCGTACTTATTGATGGCAGGACTGGCCACAAGTCAGGTGGGCCCGATGGCTCTGGCTGTAGTGAACTAAAATATTCTAGTTCTCTATAGTTCTGGCGTCGTTTATTAGGGTGCTTATTGCTTCCATCGATTGACGCTTGTGGTGGTTGTGGGTGGTTGACCTGTGGTAGTTGTGAACCTCTGGACTTGGCATCACATATTTATTTATTTATTTATTTATTTATTTATTTATTTATTTATTTATTTATTTATTATACATCAAAGGCCCTCGACAGAGGGCTTTACATGAGGGAATGGGCAAACCATATAGACTTAATAAAGCAACGATTCTATGGCATTCCTAAATGTATCGGTGTTGAAATGGTAGACGACACTTGGGGGAAGATCGTTCTAGTCCCTGGCTGCCTGAAGGAAAAAGGAATGATGGTCAGCTGTGGTGCAAGCAGGAGGGGGGTATACGGCCTTGTGGTGACTTGTGCGGGCTGAAGTCCAATGGGTTGGTTGGATGGGGGAGTTATAATGAAATGCATGATACATTTTGTGGTACAAGGAACGTCTAGAATTTTTGCGACGTAAGTCAAGGTTAGCTAAACCTGCCTTACATATAAAGGTAGTAACACTGGTGTGACATGAGTAATCAGAATAGATGAATCTAACTGCATGATTTTAAATTAGTTCCATAGATTTACTCAGGTAACTTTGTGGTGGGTCCCAAATGGCGAATGCGTACTCTAGTTTTGAGTGAATTAGAACATTGTAGGCTAGTAATTTTTGTGAAGGAGGGGCAAGATGTATGGTACGACGAAAGTTACTAACAACTTTGTTAGTATTGTTAGCTATTTTACTTACATGAGAAGACCAGTTTAGATTCTGTGAAATGTTAACGCCAAGGTATTTAATACAGCTGCAGGAAGAAACTGTGCAGCCATTAATTATATAGTTGGCAGTGGCAAAGTTCTGGCGTCTGTGGAATGAAACGAGTGCAGTTTTATTAGTATTTAAAATTATTGGCCATTTGCAGCACCACTCACCAAGTTTTAGTAGATCATGCGGAAGAGTAACTCTATCTGAAACCTATCCTAGAAGTTCTCCTCTGACGCCGACGTCACAACTTAGCGGCAGCATCCCTGTGGGTGCAGCCTTCTCTGACCATCTCCCTCATCACTTACATCTCCTTCTTCATGATTGGGCCCTTTTCAAGACGCATCGTGAAGGGCATGATGGTCACCACACTTGCTGTGTTTTGCTTGTCAGGCTTCTGTGCTGTGCGACTCAGCTTCGCAGGCACAAGCAGAATTTATGCAAAGGTGCTGGTGCGTACCATCTTACAGCAGTTCTGAAATGGGTGAACCCAGAATATTTAGAATTCGGTGCTCGTTAAAGAACCTCAGGTGACCGAGATAAATCCAGATTTTTGCAATACGGTGTGCTTCACAATTCTATCGAAGTTTTGTTTCATCAAACACGTGAAACTACGTAAATATATGTGTTTACCGGGCATTTCGGCATCATCAATAGTCAAGTGCTCACAAAGGTGACTTTGCAACACCTTTGTCGGATACCAATGCTGGCCACCTAGAACTATATATGGTTCATCCCTGTGGTTCAGCCCTGCCAAAGCAACGGGGTGTAAAAAAGCCACACGTAAGTGCAATGAAACATGGTCCCAGGTATAAGTGCCTCAAAATTGGCAGAGTTGACTAAAATTGCTCTTTATTTGGGGTCTGTTACGCCACATCGACACGTTATGTGCTTATTCTTCGCACTTATTTCTTACGCATGAAATTATTGGTGTCGGTTACCATCGGTAACTGTGTTTACAAATCAACATGCAGAAACGGCCCATGCAGAAACGAGTGCCCGCTTCGATCCGAACCTGCTCTTGCTACACGCCCACAGCGCTGACAGCAATAAATAAGTAGTGAAATCAACCATCGATTTCTTTCATCTTGCTCTGAGGATAAAGCATCAGGTACGTTTTGTCGTTCTTAGGCTGCTTGCTTAACCGCCCCTGCTAAGCCTAACGCGCCGAGGCAGTGCTCGAGCTGCGTCGACAGACTAAGAATGCTGCATCTTCAAATGTCGGACACTACAACCTGGAACAGCGCTTCGTGCACGTCGCAGCCTCATTCGGAGGATACAAAAAAGAGAGAGAAAGTAGCGTTGCAGCGACAGACGTGAAAGCACGCGTCGACGGAGAAGCAGTCATACAAAAGCCACAAACAGCGTCGGAGATAAACAGCCACAAAGTGAAGTTATCCGCCGGCATGAAATTCTACCGATCTACAACAGAATGATAAATCCACAATTCCTCAGGTTCCTGGCGTAGTTGCTTGTTTCAAAGCTCTACCGCATTTTTAAGTCAATAGACCAGCCGCATTAACTGCTATGAGCGTGTATAAACGATTCGGTTAGCATACGCCGTGAAGACGGTGAACAGAAGACACGGCGCGGATGAATACATGTGGAGGGGCTAATCGCCCTTTCCATTGGATGAGAGGCCCTGTAGCCTCCACAATACTGAAGAACATACTGTAGGATAATTTTTTTTTAAAACACTTCACGTCTGTGCCCCCCGGAACAGCTTGGCGAAATGTCCATCGAGGAGGCAATGTGACACGTACATACTCTGCAGAGGTCTAGACGCTATCATATTGTACGGACGGGAACGCAACTGCGAAGCTGCCTAAAACAATAACCAAGTAACAAAGTGTACTACGCTTCCTCTTGAATGGTGTAAATACTAATAAAAGCAAACGAAACGTGTTTTAGGGGCGAAACTCCTTAGGGTATGAGTTGTAACCACCTCTGTATAGTAGTAGTAGTAGTAGTTGTAGTAGTAGTAGTAGTAGTAGTAGTAGTAGTAGGTAGTCACCTCTAGTTTGTGAATTGCTCAATAAATAGCGTTGTGTGTATATTTCCTTGGAAATATTATCACTAGATGCTGTTAGTGGTTTTTGTATAGTTCACCGTTTTGAATAGTTGACAGACAGACAGACAGACAGACAGACAGACAGACAGACAGACAGACAGACAGACAGACAGACAGACAGACAGACAGACAGACAGACAGACAGACGGACGGACGGACGGACGGACGGACGGGCGGGCGGGCGGGCGGGCGGGCGGGCGGGCGGGCGGACGGAAGCTTTGTTACAGTCATCATAATTCACTCCTTTGATGTGCTGGGAATTTTTTTTTTTTTCTGTAACACTTGACGGCAGCGTCTGCTTTTTCATGATCGTTCGCAATGGCTCGACTCTGCTGTCATTTTGTTTCGCTCCGTTTATCTCAAATCCATCATCGACTCGGTATTTCTCGACATAAACTGACGTGTGGCATCCGGGACACACTGGGTTCAAAGGCGGTGAAAAGGCAGAAATGCTAGTTAACGAACTTTGTGACTGAGTGACGTGCTCTCCACCGCATAACTTATCTCTCAAGCCAGCTGTAGTCAAGAAAATGCTTGCTAACCAAACGTGGTAAATTCTTGCAAATAAACTCAGTGTAGGGTAGACAATCTATCGGCCTAAAGTTCAAAGTAATGAATATCCACATTTATACAAATTAAAATTCATCCGACGCTGTTTCCGGATGCCTGTCCGTAGCGTGACGACAGACGAAATTTGTATCTTACTTCATGGGGTACAAATAAAAAGCTCAATGACGTAGGCATGTTCCTAGGCGATAAAATTGAAGTTAAAATGGAGCAGTGGGGGCACAGCTCGCCACTTCAGGCCCGGAAGTACACTTGGCACTTTTGAGTCATGTCCGGCGAGCATCTGTAGCCAATGAAATCCTCGACATGCGGCCCCACCCACAATGCGTCACGCACCCTTCGACCTTTTGCCACCGATTGAACTTCTTCTTCTTCTTACATACCTATTGTCGATAAAAGGCCGCATTTCATTGGTCTCCACGCATACTCGTAGTGACCCACGTGGACAGCAGCGCCGTGAGAGACTCCTAGAAAAGACCTTGTGCCTCAAGAGGTATTGAACCCAAGCTGAGGAACTTCCGATGTGGTCATCCTTCCCTGACGCAAATCTTCCTCCGAAGGGCTCAAGATATTCCCGACATTCTATAGACGCGACAACTTCCGTCATTGAGGGTGCATATGATCGAAGTGGCCCATGATATCCGGTTCGGCTAACCGGCTGAGAAAGTATGATGGATGTGCCTCCAGCGCCCCCTGTGCGTGCGTCTTCGTCTTTCAGCAGACTCGACTATATAGCCCGAGAAGGACAGCCGCAGCGAAGAAACCTGCGCTTCCGACGGTGGCCCCGTAATAGATGGCGCAATTAAGGATGCCTCCTACGCTGCTATGCACTCGAAGACCACGGGAAGCTGCTCAGTAATTAAGAAGAGAATAACGATGGGCAAAGCAATATCTCCTTCATTCATTGAAAGTCTGAAAAAGACGACAAAATAGAGAAGAGCGTTTTCATTTACGCTTCCACCTTGTGTTTTTCTCTCTCTTTCTCTCCCCCTGTGTTCCTCGCCTTTTGTCGGCCTTCTTTATGCGCGGAGTTCCAGCAGGCAACCGCACACTCCGGCATCTGCCTACGTCAAAGGCTGCCTTCTACAGTCTGTACCACTTGTGACTTTTTTCCTCTTAGTTTTCGTCTCTTTTTCTTTTTTTTCCGACTCGAAGACGAAGATCTCCGAAGTTTAGAGGAGGACCACGGCTCAATTGCTCTTAGCAAGAGCAATATAATCGGCGCTTTGGCATTTATGAATAAACCCCCTTGACGGGTCCGAGGGCATTCATTACGTTAAGTGCTTTCTCTGGTGCAATTTGCGTAATTTTTTTGTTTGTTTGTTTCTTCGATTTTTGCCTTGGTAAGGTCGGTGAAATAACCGCAGGTTGTCCCTGTTCGGCGCAACCCGTTCATATGGAGCTTAAACTAAGGTATAAATTTTGTTGATATATCCATCACAAAACGAATCACGTGTGGCTCTCGTACATCTCCGTTTATTACTTCACAGAGAAAAATTGAATGGCGGTGGTGGGCTGAATCGTAGCTTAGCAGCATTCAAATTAATTCTGTGACTGGAAGGATGCACATATTGGAATTTTAACGGTATCAATTATGAATTATATTGACAGCATGAATGTTATGGTCATGCAAGAATGGCGAAGCATATGGTGAATGCAATGCACTTCTCCGATCCTGTTGCATTTACTTCTTATGTAATAGCCAATACATTGGCAGAGCATATGTACACTTTGCTTCAAATACACTAGCACAGCAAAAAAAAGAATAAATGTAAAAACAATTGCAATATTTTTTTCTGGGGACAAACAAATTCGTTATATTGCTTGAGGCCTGTCTTCTGTTCATTTCTGAGCTCAGTTCTTGCAAAGACACCTTTCTGACTGCCTGTGAAACTTGTGGCGCTGCCACTTTTATTTTTAAGAATTTCGCTTGTTAAAGTTCTGTGCAGGTAGTACATCGTAATGTTCTGGCCATTCCTCTGATAATGTTGTGGTTTTGGCAAGTGCGTTATTATTATTATTATTATTATTATTATTATTATTATTATTATTATTATTATTATTATTATTATTATTATTATTATTATTATATTCGGCTTTAGACAAGAACCTGTTCTGTTGTATTCTATTTTTAGACTTGGCAAAAGCGTTTGAATCAGTGAATCATACAATTTTGTTAGAAAAGCTATTTCGTTTGGGCTTTAGGGGGCCTTTTCATAATGTACTCTGTAGTTACTTACAAGATAGGTCACAGGTGGTTATGGGATGTAGGGAAGTAATTAGCAATAGAAAATATATTACTGCTGGTGTGCCACAAAGATTGGTGTTGTCATCATTGCCATTTAATTTATTTATGAATGACTTCCCCTTAAGAATTTGTATATCCAATGTGTACCAGTATGCAGATGCTCCGGTGTTATTAACACGGCACATGCGTTATGAAGGGGCGATGAATGCTCGTCGAGTGAAATTCATAATTTAATGATATGGTTTGAAGAAAACTCCGTAACTGTAAACGAAAAGAAAACAAAACTTATCTACTTTAGAACCCCTCTAAAGACACAAAAAATGGATGGACTCGTTTTTCTTCACACCGAGCATTGCAACCCATGCAAATGTTCTGCAGTGGAAAATGTCGAAACATTCAGATACCTAGGCGTAATCATTCATAGTGGTATGTGTTGGCAACATCTTATGGCATTTATATATTTGTTCCAAACTGAGAAGTGTGGCATGTCTGCTTTTCAGTATAAAAAGCTTGGTGCCTCTACCAGTGAAAAAAATGATAGTTCATTCACTAGCATATAGTGTGGTGAGATATGAGATTACAGTTTTCGCATTTTGCTCAGAACGCTGGAAAACACGCACTGACAGTTTACATAAAAATATTTTAAAAAGTGTAGCTTATGGTAGTAAGGTACATGCCAGTACTATTTTTCGTGATCTGGGCTTTTGTGTATTCCAGGATTTGTTTATTAAAACAGTTGGGCTGAAATACAATCGATGTGATGACTTTAAAGTGCTATATGTAACGCGTCGACCCCTGAAAAAAAAAAGCGTTTAAGCCCAGTTTTCTAACCAATGTGGGGAAGTAGAACTTTATATATTCGAAAAAGTTTTAATGGGCTATATGAAGAATTATTTTCAGAGAGTTCAAAAAAGCAATTAAAGAAATTACTCGCTGAGCTGTAAAATCACATGGTCTACATGTATGTCATGTATTCTGGGGGTCCGTCCTTTGTTCTTAGTTTCTTTTTTAACCACCTATAAAAAAGCAATGGTGTCAATCTTTAGTCTGTTCGTTGGCAAAGAAGCAACAATAGTTTTTGTTACCTTGTATCCACAGCGCTGTAACCGGCTCTGCCGGGCCTAGTCGCACAAATCCTTGGGACTTAGACATGCCCGTTTGTTTGTATTTCCTAAGGATGTGTACAGTGACGTATTATTATTGTTGTTGTTGTTGTTGTTGTTGTTGTTGTTGTTGTTGTTGTTGTTGTTGTTGTTGTTGTTGTTGTTGTTGTTGTTGTTGTTGTTGTTGTTGTTGTTGTTGTTGTTGTTGTTGTTGTTGTTGTTGTTGTTGGTCACGTTAAGTATCCACGTTTCTGGAAGTCCTGATATAACCGTATCACCCGTCCTTGTCATTTATAAGATTTACGATACCTGCCAGCCGTGTCTTTTTCCACACAACCGACAGACGCTCACTTGCACACGCATTCACACAAGTTGCGAATTTCGACGAGCTGGCCTAAGCGGCTACAAGCGACTTTTCATCAGCGAATACCTTATAAAATCAATCGTTGCAGTGTGAGCGTTGCACGACTTTATTAGGTATCAACCGCAGGCCCCACCGTGGTGTTCTAGCGGCTAAGGTACTCGGCTGCTGACCCATCGGTTGCGGGATTGAATCCCGGCTGCGGCAGCTGCATTTTCGATGGAGGTTAAAATGCTGTAGGTCCGTGTGCTCAGATTTGGGTGCCCTTTAAAGTACCCCAGGTGGTCGAAATTTCCAGTGCCCTTCACTACGCCGTCTCTCATAATCATGTGGTGGTTTGGGGACGTTAAATACCACATATCAATCAATCAATAATCAACAGCAGGCTGCTGAAAATGAGTTTTCCCGCTCTTAATACGAAGAAACATCTTCGTAGTAATCTTCATGCCGCATACAACCTTGCTTGCAATGACACGGCCATAAAGTGCAGTTCTTCACTGAGTTGCGCAGATAACGAGTAAACAAAACCACCGCTATTTTATAGCGAAAGTTGTATATGACTGGGAGAAACAAAACTGTCCAGCATCGGTGTCACGAGTGGTGTACATTGGCTGTACTATCAGTTTCAACCTTTTCGTACTCCAAGCACGCGCGCCATTGTCTGCGTTGTGAGTGACGTCGGTCATCCCATCGCAGAAGGGGCATTGAACACGTCAATTTCTACAGAAGCCTTTCATGAGGGTAAGCCACGGACAACTATAGGAGAGCGCCTCGTGAGAGAGCACGCATTAACTGGACTAATGTTGCAGACCGGGCACAAAAACAGGCCCGGCAGGCTGAGTGCCGGCAGTCACTACGTATCGACGATCCGGCAGCCTTCTAAGCCGTGCTAAAGAGCCAACGGCGGACTCCACAAAATACGCCACTGAGTTAACTCGGGATGTCAAACGCTGCTACAACGCCGCGCCGAACAAGCGACTTTGCGGGCACGACGGCGTCATCGTGCACGATTAAAGGAGCGCGTTCGCTGGAACGAACGCTCGCTTTTGGCGGGAGTTTCTCCAGCGACACGTTGGCTTCGGTTGCCACGTGATTCGAGAACAAGCAGTGTGATTAACGCATTGAGAAGCGCATTTATCTGCTCATTGATCGTGCGAGGCACAATATGTGGCATGTGAAATAAACACTGTGAGAGACCAAAACAAAACGTATGCCTAGCTTCATTAAGAAGCACGAACATGTAACCAGAAATTGTGAAAGGCTTCAGTGCAGCGTCGAGTTGAACTGACTGCCTATCTACGGGGTGGCACTTTTAAGCTTTCACTGGCTAACCATCTGTGCAGAGTGCTTGAACGGTGATTTTTCTCATAGATGGCTGTTGTGTAGTGAATAACCGACAAGTATAAGCATTGTTCATAAACGTTCTGCCCATTGTGGGATGAGCTACCAACAATCGCGTGCTTAAGATTTTAACAATATTTACTTGCGCACATTGGCATCTCGAACACCACTACTTAACTTCACATGAATTCTTGGTAACTATCAATTGATTCTCTGCGCGTTCTTCAGGGAAGATGAACGTATAGACTATTCATGCGTAACATAATTTACAACCCATCCTGAACTATGAGGAAGGCTCCAGCAAAGACGCGAAGATGACGATTCATATTGCTATTCATTTGCTGTTACTTTTCCACCACCTTGGCAGCAGCTGCATCACTATTTTGTAAATAGATTCGTTTCTTTTAATTACTTTGGCTGTCATGACAATACGTCGTGTGACAAAAATATAAAAGGGGATTATTTTTTGATAGTTTCACTCTTCAGTTTTTTGTGGTTTTTTTACGAATCTCGTCGATACAAAAGTGGCAAACCTCAAGAACACTTCTTTCTCTTTCTTAACTCCACTTGTAGCCCCGCCGCGGTGGTCTAGTGGCTAAGGTACTCGGCTGCTGACCCGCAGGGCGCGGGTTCTAATCCCGGCTGCGGCGGCTCCATTTCCGATGGAGGCAAAAATGCTGTAGGCCCGTGTGCTCAGATTTGGGCGCACGTTAAAGAACCCGAGGTGGTTTGACTTCACATGAATTCTTGGTAGCTATCAATAGATTTCCTGCACGTTCTTCTGGGAAGATGAACGTATAGATTATTCATGCGTAACATAATTTACAACCCATCATGAACGATGAGCAAGGCTCCAACAAAGACGCGAAGATGAAGATTCATATTGCTATTCATTTGCTGTTACTTTTCCACCACCTTGGCAGCAGCTGCATCACTATTTTGTAAATAGATTAGTTTCTTTTCATTACTTTGGCTGTCATGGCAATACGGCGTGTGACAAAAATATGAAAAGGGATTATTTTCCGATAGTTTCACTCTTCAGCTTTTATTCTTGTTTTGTTTTTTGTTTTACGAATCTCGTCGATACAAAAGTGGCAAACCTCAAGAACACTTCTTTCTCTTCCTTAACTCCACTTGTAGCCCCGCCGCGGTGGTCTAGTGGCTAAGGTACTCGGCTGCTGACCCGCAGGGCGCGGGTTCTAATCCCGGCTGCGGCGGCTGCATTTCCGATGGAGGCAAAAATGCTGTAGGCCCGTGTGCTCAGATTTGGGCGCACGTTAAAGAACCCGAGGTGGTTTGAAATTTCCGGAGCTCTCCACTACAGTGTCTCTCCTAATCATATGGTGGTTTTGGGACGTTAAACCCTGCGTGTCAATCAATCATCAATCAAGCTCTCAAAACAAGACTTCGTTTAAGGTATGAAGACAGCTACTGCACAGTTAGATGACTCTAAACTGCGTGTAATACGGAACACGTACGCTGCGTATCGCAGTGACGCAAGAACGCTTTCATAGAGCGCTTTCAAACACGACGGTTACAAGTATCACTTGCTTCACAGATTTAATTTAGTGTGGTACCGTCGCACCGTTCTTTGATCTAACGTCACTGTTCCAGAGAAAGCGGGTAATCTTCATTGTCACATTCGTTTTGCAGAGTGGTCGATGCAAGTTTGGTTTATGTGATGAGCCCAGTAAAGGATGCCCGGGCAAGATCACGCGGCGAAACCGAGCCCGTGTAGCCTCTCTCTCGGCTTCCAGTCCGACAGGGCGAAACAGCCCGCGGGGCGTCCATGAAACATTAAGCGTGACCCCGTTGCCCTCTGTATGTTGAGCTGGCTGCCTAAACGGGTAAATAAAAACTGCTCCAGTCACATTTTAGCATGCGCAGAGAGGGAAAATAAGGGAGTGAGCAAGGGTGCAACGCGCCCGACACTGATGCACAACTCAGAGCACGCAATGCAGGCGATCCCCGCGGACCGAGCTATCAGGCAAAGGACGACTGCTGCTCGGAGTGAATCATGGTCACGCACTGATGCCCGAGTTTTCCCGGAATTGAGTTACACCTGCTTTTTCATAAAAAAAAAAACGTCAACGGCTGCCAGACGGGCGTTACGCAACCGTGCACTCTCGAGCTGGTGTAATAAACAAAAATAAATTGAAAATCAAATCACAAATGGGATGTGTACAGGTAAGTGACGCTGTTACTGACATCCCACGTGTGTATTTTAGGACTTGAATGCCCCGATGGCCCTGTTTTATGGTTGTCGTTCCTATATATATAAGGTTGCATCAGCTTAAACGAGATGCAAACGGAGCAGCTATTAGCTTTATTGTAATGGTGCTACCTCAGATAGCAGACTTGTATTTTGTGTGCTCTAGATTGGAAACTGGAGGCTTTTTAAAGCTTGCTAGTTAGGTACAATGTACATGCACCCCCATTTTTATTGAACATTGAAAGTTTAGGCAGGGTGGGAAAGACGAAGTCGTTGATTTCGCAGCCACTAGAAGAAGCAAAACATAAGGCCAATTGCTTTGACTTTAAATCTCGTGAAATTTGTTGAGTGAATTATGCATACTCGAATCAATGGATTTCTGACGAGAGGTCAATTCTAAGCCCCTGTCAAATCGTGTTCAGGGCTGGATTCTCAATATGGAATGCTCATGTTGATTTAGAAAGTCGTATACTGTTAGAACGACAGGACAACAAATATGCAGCTTTAGATACTTTGGATATCGCTAAAGCATACGACGCTGTAGAGCATGGTATTGCGATAGATCGACTGGAATTCTTCAATTTTCCGGCGTACATAGTAACATGAATTCACTAATTTCTTGTGGACAGGAAGTTTTATTGTTTGATACCATTCTGCAAAGCTTTGTAGGTACAGGACTCGGACATTTCACAACTATCGGCACTTATTGTGTTCATGGTATTGTATTGGCCGTATTGTATCAATCATTTGGTGACACACGTTCACTAGAAATCGCAATTACGAGGCCGTGCTGTCGGGTGCTGAAACTAAATTTCTACCAAAACAGGTCTGGTCCGACTCTTTCTCCAAAGTTCACTTTCTTTGGCGAGCTAGACACTACGAATCATTTCTTTTTCACCTGTAGGTGATTTAGTACAGCTCGTAGACCCAAGTTAGAGAATAATTTACGTGCTGTTGGAATGAATTTATCCATGCCCATGATTCTGTCTTGTGGCGCCTCTATTTTTGGGTTTGCCACCGTGAAAGTTTGTTTAGAAAAAATTTTAACAATTTCGAGTACATCCTACTCAACTATGGGAGAGCACTGAGCCGTCTCGCTAAAAGTTCACAGAGAAGTTTGGCTGAATAAGTTTGCATCTCTCTGCGGAATTATCGGAACGAAACTAAGAGACTAACAAACTAATCTATATTATCTTTATGTGTCGACATGTACAAAACTTTTCTTATTTTTAAGCTTGATACTTCAATTAGGTTTTGATCAAGGTTATCATCTATTACTAATAAAGAATCTTTATGGGGGTACGTTTGAGTGAGCATCAAATTTTTTTTCTAAAATTTGTAATGTTTTTATTGCATACCTTCATTTACTCTAAAATTGATTAAGATTTTATAAAACTACTCAATTATTTGCCGGTCCCCCACAGTTGGTAATGACCCACAAGAGAAAGTCAACAAGAACAAGAAAAAACAACCTACCTCGTCACTCCAAAATTTCTTCTTCCGTAGGGAAATACAATTGTTTTCATCGCTTTGAAATTTAGGTGCACGTTAAGGAATCGTAGGTGGTCTAAACTTTTAGTGCCCTCCACTACGTCGCCTCTCTTAATCATATCGTGGTTCTGGGACGTCAAACCCCAACAATTATTATTAATCTTCGCGCTTTCACGGGCTTCTCATCAGTTTGCTGGCAATTTCCAAGAGAACTGCAGCCTTGCGATATCACCGAAAATTCAGGGGAATGTTTGTGCGATTGTAAGTTTCAGAGACTTTATTATAACAATATTGTGGATAAAGAAGCATGTCAAAGTTGGAGCTCCATGACATTACTACGTCGTTTAATGCCACGCTTAGTGGGGAGAAGGGCTGACGGCCACGACTGAGAAAATGTGAAGAAAAAAAATGGCCCCGTATCTGCATGTTCGACTGCAAGTGTCGTCAAAAGTATTCCGTCTTGTGGGAGTGAGTAGCATAAAACATTTATTTGATGTTTGGCGCGAGAAAATTGGTAAACAGTATTCTGGAGTTGCTGCGTGAGACATGAGTGCCATTTGGATGTAATGCCTGAAAATGAAAAGATTACCCCCGTTATAGCGAGCATGCACAATCTTGGAGGCCGTATTTTGTAGATTACAAGATAGGTGGCAGCACCGTATCATTTTATCAAAGCGTGGGAAACTCGCCTTCCGTGCATAGCGTCGCATTGTCAGCGCAGCGCAATAAACGCTACAGTTCATAGAATTACTTATCTATGTCTTTCTAGTATCAAGAAACACACCGCAGAATATTGACGTGTTGATATTGTGCCTTAGATGTGCGCAATATTTGTTTTTATTTGGCAATCACCCAAGTATGAACGCCAAAACCTGACCAATATTGGTGGGCGCTGTGGATGTGGTCGCCGTATTTGAGCCGTTTCATTTGACAGACAGAAAGACAGAGAGACAGACCGAAATTTTCGCGTAGAAGTATCTCAAAAAGACTATCGTCTTTTTTTTTTAAGATACCCTCATCTCCCCGAAGAGAATCGTGAGGAAATGCGAACGCAGTTATTGCACCGAGAGAGGGTACCGTTGCCGTCAGGCATTCGCCTTCGCCGACGTCTGTAATCACCTTGAGAGTCGCCCAGCCAGCGAACCGTCGAGAGTGAGGAGCGTGCAGACGGGAGAGTGGGGCGCCAGCGTTCTCGGCTCGGCGTTGGCGTTTCACAGCAGTGTCTTCAGCACACATCTCCGGATGTTCTTGAGAGGTGCCCTGCCAGCGAATGGTCGAGAGTGAGGCGTGAGTGAACGAGAGAGTGTGGCGCAGGGAGGATAGAAAGCGAACGTTGAAAGAAGGAGCGGCGAGACACGGCCCCTACCCTCTCCTACACTCTCTCGCACCACATGCTCCGGTTGCTAGGCGCGTGGATAAGCGCGCGCACCTGCAGCTGTTGCTATGGGAGAGGGTGTGAGAGTGGAGAGAGAACACTTGCCAGCACGCGGAAACCACCACGGACAACGCCAGATGCCTAGAAATAGCCCGACCGAGAAATGCATTCGCATTAAAAAAACTGAAATATGACACGTGTTTAAGTTTAAAGTATGACGGAAGCCCGTCTGGTCGGGATGATACATGGTTGAAGGTAAAAAACCTGGAGGCACTGCGCCGACGAAGTAAAAGTTTGTAAAGAAAAAAAAGCACTGAGAAAAGACGTTTCGGCTCCCACACGAAAGCCTTGTTCACACTGAAATTAAAACATGTGTAAAGCAGTTCGCCTTATGTATGTTTCAATACATCACGCAGGCAGCGCGCTTATACTGACGGCAGATTACCACCGCTCCTGTTTAAAGTGCGCGGAGTGGTTTGTATCACAAGTGACTCAAGATAAAGACGACGTGACAGTCCTTTTTCTCTAGCGAGAACACGTGCATTCCCCCAATCGATTGTGTGACCACCGGACGCATGCTCAGCCAAGGTACTGGATTTAACATTTCTTTTCTTAACGTCTTAAATGTGCTGTTTGAGGCGCCCTTCGAAGTCACCACTTTCACCGACATACACATCTTCACAATCCGCGCAAGGGACAGCGTGCGCCACTCCAGGGAACTTCACTTTGGGTAATCTGTCTTTCACATTTGCAAGTGATTGTCGTAGCTTTCGGTCCGGAACATGTGCCACATGGACGCCGTAGGAAAGCAGAATATCGCCTAGGGCTTCGCTTATGGAGGGAATATACGGTATTCCCACACGATTTTACCAGATACAGCACAGGGCCACTATGGACGTGCAATTTGTCGTGCGATAGCGTTCAAGAAGGAATTCGGATAGCCACAGGCCGACAATTCACGCCGCACCAAGCGTACGTCGGCTGCGTAGTCTTACTGTGCGGGTTTTCTGCACGCATCGTAGAAGTGTAGAAACCACGGCTCTTTTAGCATTTCCGATGGAGGCGGAAATGCTTAGGCCCGTGTGCTCAGATTTGGGTGCACGTTAAAGAACCCCAGGTGGTTGAAATTTCCGCAGCCCTCTACTACGGCGTCTCTCATAATCATATGGTGTTTGCGGGAAGTTAAACCCCACAAATAAATCAATCCCTCAATCGAACCACGGCCCTTTCGTAGGAAACGCGCTGCATGCTATCAAAATGCAAGTAACGACCTGTGTGGGTTGTCTTCCTGAACACGCCAAACGAAACATGGGCCCTTTCCTTTCAATGAGCATACCAAGGAATGGGAGCTTTCCTTCGACTTCCATCTCCACCGAGAATTGAATTGCTGCTTCCATGCTGTTCGGGTGTGAAATGAACGGCTGAACCGCCTCTTGGTGAATGATGCGAAAAATATCGTCCACATAGCGAAAAAACGCCTTCGAAGCTGAGGTAATTGAGGAGAGGGCTTGAATTTCAATCGCTTTTATAGTCAAATTAGCAGCGGTCACTGATATAGAAGCACCCATAGCCGTACCGTGCATCTGCTTGTACAACTTGTTCCCGAAAGTGAAATACGTATTCGACAAACAAAACCGTAAAAGCCGAACTAAGTCCGGTATGTCCACTGGCGATCTTCCCGCTAGATTTTAATCCAACTCCAGAGCTGTCCTGCACACATCCACAGCCAGTTCTGCGGGCACACTGTTAAAAATTGATTTCACGTCAAAGGAGACTAAAATATCATCTTCATCGTGTTTTGGCCTTCTTGCTAGAGCTGAAAGGTTATCGCGGTACAAAATCTGACCGCGATGAGCTGCGCCGGGAGTAGCTCAACTGCTTTGTCCTGTGAACCCCAGTCTTCTCTCCTACTTTAAACATGTCCTCCGGCAAGCGACGAAGCCTCATGCGGCAACAACTGGTACCAGTGGTTGGCTCATAATGGTTCAGCTTAAGCCGCAAATTATAGAAACTTCAATTATTATTATCTGTATTTGAAACCCAGTCGCAGTGCTTGCCCGCGAACTATCGGATGCTATCGGCATTCTTAGGTAACATTTCAACAGCCGCTTTGTGGTGCCATTTCCTGGAATATGTCTTGGCATTTTATGACAAAGCAGCGAATAAATTGTCCCGTGATTGAGAATGTAGAGTTCTATGAGACTGTAAGACAGACGGACGGACGAATGAGTAGACGAACGGACGTCCGTCCATCATAGATAGATAGATAGATAGATAGATAGATAGATAGATAGATAGATAGATAGATAGATAGATAGATAGATAGATAGATAGATAGATAGATAGATAGATAGATAGATAGATAGATAGATAGATAGATAGATAGATAGATAGATAGATAGATAGATAGATAGATAGATAGATAGATAGATAGATAGATAGATAGATAGATAGATAGATAGATAGATAGATAGATAGATAGATAGATAGATAGATAGATAGATAGATAGATAGATAGATAGATAGATAGATAGATAGATAGCGTAATGTTCACGAAGAAATGCTTCGGATATAATAAGAGAAACATGAGTAACGCTAAAGCCACACAAAAACCTCGACAGCTGTTTGTTGTAAAACATTGCCTTACAGTAAACCATAACCTGCTATTTACCTGAATCTGCTATTTAACTATTTAAACTGAACAATCCAGTACGTTGAGTTTTGCTCCACTCTATGTGCCTAAGTGCCCTGAAACATCAATTTGGCTCTGAGGCTGTGAGATAAGCTTGTGACTTCTCAACTTCCCCTTTTTTTTCTTTCTCTCTTTTTGGAGGATCAGCTGAAGTTTGGAAACGCCAGCAAGTGGGAGAGTCACCTGCTTCGAACGAACGACCTAATCAATCATCTTTCCTTCTGTATCGATCCAGTTGAAATCGTAGATGGTGAAATGTCGTACCAAGCTGAATGATGAGATCGAGGCGTCTGATCATCCTGTGTTCGCTTTCACAGCTTTACCCCGGTCGTAAGGTTTAAAGATTTGTTTGCGAAAGAGCTTGCTGAAAAAATGTCAATATATCCTGCATTCGTTTTCACTTGTACTTAATTTTTTTTTACTTTTCTGTCCTGCCGTTATAACAATCGTAACTCAAGCCAGAAGCATTCAAAAAAAATATAACTAATGCGTTTACGTGTAGGATTTATGGATAAAGGGTACCTAGACCGTGGTACGCTGCGTTGAAATCATTATTTTACTTATTGATTTAGGTTGACGCGCATGCAACCTTGTGGGCGTATTTCTAAGCTGATGGATGAGGCAACGCCATTTTAATCCCGTGGTCTTTCTCTCTGTTTGCAGAATCTCAAGAATCAAATTATGACAACCAACCTCTGGGTGGAGCAAGTAAGTGCGCTTGTGCTCGCTTGTTTTTTATGTCATTTTACTCCTAAAGTTGAGGAGCTTACAATAATAATCCTAGCGGTAAACCCGATTTGAAGCTCAATTACGCGCATTCATACGATACTATGAAATAATATTTTGATAGGTGCAATCTTAGAGTGTAACATTTCCAGTAAAGTACGAGCTATAGCAAGCGCAAAAGTTTTCCATGTGTTTTCCTTCGTGTAGCAGGCACTTTTAGAGGATTCTAATAAGGAAATTTGTTTCTTTCGCATTAGTAGAATACTAAAAAATTTACTAAAATAAAGTATCGAAATCCCCATGCTTGTCGCGATAACTAAGGCACTTTACAGGTGATAAAACTAAGGAGGTATTTAAAAAGTTGCAATTTTTCGTAAAGCTCCTTGGACAAAACGAACAAAAAAGAAATTACAGATGCCGATGTCACACAAAAGTTACCACAATATTCGCAATGAAGTCATGGATATCGACAGTGTCTAATACAGCCTATCTACTTTTCAATTGCTAAAATTTAAACACGTTGTTCTTTGAAAGGCCCAGGGAGATTGGACATGCAGAGCTTCAAGAATTTACGTTAAACCAATCTAGTCAAAATATGAAATACACTTTACAATCCGTGACATAACTTGCGGAGGTTTTGGCGCAAGGAGGTGGAGGAGGAGGATTGAAAGAGGAAGTACAGGGAGGTTAGCCATTTCTCAGACCGACCGGCTACCTTGTACTGGGAGAGGGGGTAAGAGGGATAAAAGATGAGAGAAAGGAGACGTTGAAAAAGAAAGGGAGAAGGTCATCAGACGATCCACGATGCTGCTTACAGTCTGTCTCGAATACCACGTGCCCACAGAAAGCACAACAACGCTCACAATGCCTTGCGTGCAGAGGACGGTCTCGGCCAGTGTCCTAGTACCCTTTCTTCCGACAATTGGCGATTGTCAAGTCTATCTAATACTTTCGATAGTTCTTTTCTTGGCGCACTCAAGCGAGGACACTCGCAGAGAAGATGGGAGAAAGTCTCTGCGCAGCCACAGTTGTCACATGTCGGGCTGCTGGTCATTCTGATTCGAAACGAATAAGCATTCGTAAAGGCTATCCCAATCCACAGACGGCACAAAAGTGTCTCCTCAGCTCTGGTTATTTCTGATGGAAGACGGAGCTGTAGGTGTGGGTCCAAATTATGAAGGCGGGCGTTGGTGAATGCCGGTGAATTCCATTGAGCGAGTGTCAGTTCTCGTACAAGTGATTGAAGCCTTGCAGCGGCGTTCATTCTTGATAATAGTATAGCTGCACAAGGGGCATCATCATGAGAAGATCAGCCTGCTTCATCTGCACGGTCGTTTCCATCAATGCTGCAGTGGCCTGGTATCCATTGATACACTATGTCATATTGTTTCTCTATAGCTCGGTGATTAAGCAGTCGTATTTCAGCAATTACTTGTTCGTTTGGTCCATGACGATATGGCGAGGCAATGCCCTGGAGGGCTATTTTGAAGTCGAAGAAGATTGACCATGCCTGCAGCGGTTCTTCAACTAGGAACTCCAGAGCGGCACGAATGGTCACTGCTCACTTCTCCGCCTCGTTCATCCCCCGAACTGCCCAAGACTGGAACGGCCTTCCTGCTGACATTGCCGCCATCACCTGCTCATCATTGTTTCAGCAGCATATAACTAATCAAAATGAAATGTGTATGTGAGAAGTTGTAACCCACCCCTTATGTAATGCTTCCTTCGGGAAGCCCTTAAGGTTAATAAACTGAACCGAACTGAATGGCGGCGAGTTCTGCCGCCGTGGATGATGTCAGATGCGAGGTCCTGACTTTATCGTGATGGATTTCTCCGGAATTACCACTGCGCCTGTTGAACTTGTTGAAGTGACTGACCCATCCTTGTAAATGTGAATGCGTCCACTGTGTTTCGTATGCAGAAACAGTAATGTTGTTTGTTTTAGGGCCAAATTTGACAAATTTTTCTTCTTTTGCATTCCGGGGATGGTTACAGGGCTTCCAGTGGATGTAGATACCACAATGGTAACGACGGTCTTTCTGCGTGCGTGAAGCTCGTGGGAACCACCTTGTGATGTGGGGCAGTAATAGAGCAGAACGCAGAGCGTGGCCTGGAAGTTGGAAGGGAGGCGAGGTGATGCAATTGAATCCGAGTGGCATGTCTTATGTGCGTTCTTAAAGCATCGACACGAATTTAGGTTGTGATAGGGTGTTCATGAGCGATTGCGACAATCGCTGCTGAGGATGCGCATCTCGGAAGCCCGAGGCATATTCTCAGTGCTTGAGCTTGTAATGACTGGAGGACGCGTACGTTTGTTATGCGGGCCTTGCCAAGCACAGGTTGGCTGTAGCGCATGAAGCCAAGAAAACGTGCAGCATACAGATGAAGCATGGCTCGTACCGATGCACACCATGACGTTCCCGCAAGAAACCTTAGGACATGCGTGATCATGGTCAGTTCTTCTTCGTGTGAGTGATATAAGGGCTCTAAGACAAGTCACGATCTATTATTACTCCCAAGGAAACGGTGGGTCTTTTGGTAGCTGATCGTGTGTCCATTAATTCTGATGCGGTATGGCGCCATTGTCTTGCGCGTAAACGCAACTAGTGAGCATTTCTCGGTTGGCAGTTCCAGTCCTCATCCTTGAAGGTAGTTTGACATCAGTGTAGCTGCCGTCTGAAGCCTGGCTCGTACGTGTACGCGTGACACCTGATGCCCAGATGCAGATGTCGTCCGCGTATATCGACAGATGTACGGAGTGGTGTGGCAGGACGTCAACGAGGCCGATGAGCGCAAGGTTGAAAAAGTATGGGGCTTAGGACCCCACCTTAATATACGCCCCAATAAGTATGATGGTGCCTTGTTGCACCATCTTCTGTCTGAACGAAGAAGGTTCTGTCCTTCAAATAGCTGTAGATCCATTGGTAAACGCGGCCTCCCAATCCAATGCTGCCCAAGGCGTCCAGGATGGTTTCATGTAGTACATTGTCATATGCAGCCTTAATATCCAAGAAAAGTGCCGCTGATAATCTCTTTAGGCTTTTCTGCTGTTGTACGGACGTGAAAAGGTCAACAACATTGTCTATGGAAGACCGTCCGCGTCGAAAGCTGGTCAAAGCATCGGGATATATATTGTTATGTTCCAGGTACCACTTCAGGCGAGTCAGCACCATTCTCTCCATCATCTTTCCAAAACAGCTGGCAAGCACGATGGGGCGATAGGAGGCCATGTCCAGAGGCAATTTGCTTGGTTTGAGCAGGGGCACAAGGCGGCTGCACTTCCACGAAGGAGGACCCAAACCGTTGCTCCACGAGTCATTGTACACAGCTAGAAGGGCACGCCGAGCTGTTTGTCCTAGGTTAGCAAGGGCCATATAAGTGACTCCATCAGGTCCAGGGAGATGACGAGCGCTTACATGCTGCCAATGCTGCCTGAAGCTCCTCTAGAGAAAACATATTGTCCATCCGAGTGTCTCTGGACACCGGCGCGTTTCGTAGGTTACTCATGTTGATCCCGGACCCCTTGTTTGCAACCCTGGCACAGAAGTCTTCTGCTACATCGATTTCACTTCGGCTTTGAACGGGCGATGGTGTTGTGGCAATTTTCGTAGACCGCGGATTATTCTCCATATTTGCGAAAGAGGTTTGTGGGGATCGAGCGACTCGCATAGTGACCTCCATTGTGGCGACTGTAGTGCATTGATTCGACGTTG
This sequence comes from Rhipicephalus microplus, assembly GCF_013339725.1. NCBI lineage: Eukaryota > Metazoa > Arthropoda > Arachnida > Ixodida > Ixodidae > Rhipicephalus > Rhipicephalus microplus. The sequence goes on from NC_051170.1 coordinate 102,409,714, forward strand.
AATCTTCTTTTGTGGACGTCTCACTTCCCTCAAGTCGTAGATGGATTTCGTGCGCCTATAACGTCGTTCGGCGCGACGACGGATTGCTCAAAGTCGCTCCAACTCCACCTCATATTTGCAAAAATCTGGCAAAGGTCCACAAATAAACGTTGCTTCTTGAATAGCGGCCTTCAATATACCTTCTAGGCTTTCAAGAGAACTTTCTTGGTTTCTCTCGCATTTCTCTTCTCTGTGGATGATCTGTACTTTGACCAGTCTATCCCTGAAGCCGACGCAATCTACGACTTGCTTAGCCCCTTGACCTTTATAAGGGTGGAGATGTGGTCACAGCCATGCGTTTACATTGTCCGCAAACCACTGCACCTTGGTACTTAGGCTACTGACACAAAAGTTAGGTTGAGACAGCTACTATATGTCAGACCCCGTAAAAACGTGGGAGTGCCGTCATTTAAACAATATAGTTGGTGGTCAGATGCAAAGGAGGACACATTTCTTCCCCGACGGTCCATCTTCTGTCTTCCCCACAGCGGGTGATGAGCGGTAATATCACCGGTAATAATCCATGGCCCAGGTGTCGCTGATATAATGGCACTTAATCTTGCTGGGTCGAAGCGGCCTGAAGGCTAAATATATACTGCCACTAGCGTAAAGTTCACGTTCTTACGCTTAATTGTCAGGCACACCTATTGGTTGCTGTCGTCCGGTGCTACTGAATGCTCAATATATGTGAGTTCGCACCTGATATAACCAGACCTTACTGTTTTCGTTACGGGTTGCAGATCTGAAAGTCTCGCATTTAGAAATTTGTATAGCATTGTGAAGACGTCGTTCACAAATTACGATAATTGGAAACTGATTCTTGAAAACATATGGTCGAAAATCCGAAATGCGGCGTTTAAGGCCGCGGGCATTCTATTGGAAAATTGATGCATCTTTCATTTGTTTACGAAGGGCTGCAGAGAAAGAGCCATGGTGCTTCTCTAGATTTGATAGCATTGTATTCAAAGCAACCAATATTTGAAGAGCAAGCAACCAATATTTGAATAATATTCAGACTCCGGCTGTGGGCAGCCGGAGTCTGAACATTATTCAGGAGTACTCGAATCGTCTTCATGAGGGTCTTCATCACGTCTATTATTTCGTTATCTTGACTGTCACGACTTACTCGCTCTGAAGTAGCTTTCAGGGGCTCTACTGGCGGTGTCACTGATGGCAGCGCTGGCAACGCGTCAGGGTCAATGTTTCTTGCGTCTTTCTGAGGATGCTTGTTGTTGGCACTTGTAGATGCTTGTGGTGGTGAGTGCGTGATATGGGGAAGCGGTGTATCCCTGGACTTGGCAGAGGATATCTAGGAGTTTTTCTATGGGGTGAACGCCGACGTCGCACTTTGGCAGCAGACTCCCTGTGGCTGGAACCGTATCTGGACATCTGCCTCAGCACTTGCATCTCCTTCTTCACATTGGGCACTGCTTTCATGACGCCTCGTGAGGACCTTGGCAATTGCCGCATTTGCGATGTTCTGCTTGGCAGGCTTCTGTGTTGTGCGACTCCGAGCATCGGGAGCACACAGCAGAACTTGTGCAAATAGCACTCACGTGTCCTATTTTACAGCACGTCCGTCACTGAAGAGGTTTCGGCACGAACGACCGTGTACTGTGTGTCGAAAATGACCAACTCTTACTTGAATTGGGAGACTGTCACCCTTGAAAACTAGTTTCACGCGTCGTGAGTTCCCGAGACGGCGGGCTTGCAAGATTATAGTAGCTTTCCGTCACTGGTTTGATTAGAATGAGAAAATCAATATCGCTGATAGAAGCGTCGACGTTGTAGATAACGCCTGCTCGAGAAGTCCTTGCCTATCTGGTATGAAAGAACGTACGTTGACTGTTCCCCAGCACATTCACCTTGGTCAATACGTCGAGAGCAGTACGTTGCGTAGCGTCTATCGCCAGAACGTTCTTGCGGCCATTGATTCTCACGTCTTTTATTTGTCCAGGAACGAGCGCCTCAAGTGACATAGACGTGGCCTGGCGATTAAGTCGGTTCATGCTGTCAGCGGCATTCAGCGGGACAAACAAAATAGTGTGAACTGGTAGCTCTTGAATATGTGGGGTGGCCTTACATTGGGAAGAAATGTCGTAAGTAGCCTCCTCTTCGCCTTGCGTCTTGCCACGGGCACAAAGTTACTTTCATTGGAGCTCTCATCACTGGCCGTAGAATATATCAGTGTGTCCTCACTGTCGACGTCACTAGGGTGGCCGGAGCGCTTTCTTAGAGTGGCCACAGACAACGCGGAAGGTATGGGTGGAGGCCCTGGTGATTCTACGTCCATTTCCGCAGGCAGAAAAACGGCGTCTTCCACAAGCACTAATGAAAAACGAGAAAAAATAACAGAGACTAAAGCCAGCGTTCCACTCAGGAAAACCTTCGTCTTTCGGTGCAGAATTTAAAAGTGGATATATCGGCCGAATTTTTATTTGTATTTGATAGGAGGAAGGGAGGAAGCAACAAAAAGGGAGAAGGCAGGGAGGTTAACCAGAAAGACATCCGGTTGGCTACCCTACACTGGGGGATTAGGGAAGGGGACAAGAAAGACGAGAAAGAGGGAAGAGAGGGAAAAGAAAAAAGTGGGGGAGAGACTGACAGAAATTTCACTGCAGCGTGTAGAACTCTCCCGCATGTCAGAGGCGTTCACACAAGCCTGTCTTTCTCAGGAAACACAGCAGGGCTTTCACTGCCTTGCGGGCTGTCCAGGCATGTGGACGTTGCTGTAATAGCACCTGCACAGAAAGAGGCCGATCATCCAGTCGCCGCATCGCATTGGCAAGTACTTGTCTATCTGAGGCAAATCGAGGACAATGGCGCAGCAGGTGTTCGATATTTTCGTCGGTCCCGCAAACATCGCACGCCGCACTGTCAGTAATTCCGATTAACGTGGTATAAGCTTTCGTGAAAGCAACTCCCAGCCAAAGGCGAAAGAGAAGCGAAGCTGCACGTCGATGTAGGCCGGGTGGAGGCCGGAGTTGTAGTGAAGGGTCGAGCTCGTGCAGTCTTGTACGTCGTATGCTTGGTGTGTTCCACTCAGTCAGTGTGAGACTGCGGGCCAGTTGACAAATCTGCCTCGCCGCATCCGCTCTTGAAAGCGGAATCAGAACGCTGTTCGCTTCTTTATGTGATGTGCGAGCAGCATGATCTGCAGAATCATTGCCGCCTATACCACTATGCCCAGGTAACCACTGAAAGACGATGTCATGGCCTTTTTGTATTAAAAGGTGGTGAAGTTTCACGGTTTGGTAGGTCAACTGGTCGTGGCATCCGCGTCGGAGAACTGATATCAGGCACTGTAACGCTGGTTTTGAGTCAGAAAACACAGCCCGTTTACCTGGTCTTTCTTCTAAATTGATGTGTTCCAGTGCATTGCGCAAAGCCTCGAGTTCTGCCGTCTTTGAAGTTGTCACATGTGAAGTCTTAAAACACCGAGTTACCCCTTGTAATGGTATAACCACTGCTCCACCTGAACTAGACAGCGTAGTAGAGCCATCCGTGTAAATGTGCACGTGGTTACTGTAGTTTTTATTCCAGTAGGAATAGACTCAGTTGTTTCAGGGCATGTGTCGGTAAGTCCGATTTTCTCCTCATTCCTGGAATCATTAAGTGAACTCGCGGCCGGCTCAAGCTCCAAGGAGGAAGCAGTGGCTTTGATGCAGGTGCGTATGTCTCAGCAAACGATGAACGATGCTTGTAGACAATAGTGCCGTATGTCGTGCGGAGCCTTTCAGCAGCTAGGCTCGCCAGGTGGTGAGACGGGGTCCTGGCATAATGCCTGAGGTGCATGCGCATTGTCTCGGTAATAATATGCGTATTTATTGAGTGATCTTGAGCGATGGCAATGGTTTCAGCCGTTGAAGCACTGCAGGGTAATCCAAGGCATATCTTAAGTTCTTGGGCTTGAATTCTCTGAACTGCGCGCAGGTTGGTCTTGCCGGTGTTAGATAGTGCAGGTAAGCTGTACCGTAATAATTCGATAAACAGCACTCGACAGTTGTAGCATGGATGGTATGGGCACTCCCCAATTCTTTCCTGCAAGGAATTTGAACATGTGGCTTGTTGCGATCAGCCGCTTCTTCACATAGTTCACGTGTGGAGTCCACGACAGGTTTCTATCTATTATGACTCCCAAGAACCTGTGGCTTCTGCTGAACGATATGTATTCTTCATTAATCGATATACTGTAAGCAGACATTGGTTTCCGCGTGGACGCTACCACTGCACATTTTCCGCAGGACACCTCGAGGCCTTGTTTACGTAGATAGCATGACGTCGCTGTAGCAGCCTTCTGAAGGCGGGCGCGTAGCTGAGGCCTTGTCACACCTGATGTCCAAATGCAGATGTCATCAGCATAGACAGTAAGTTCTACAGTGCTAGGTAGCTGCTCGACTAGACCAATGACAGTTAGGTTGAAAATGGTAGGGCTTAGCACTCCTCCCTGAGGAACTCCTCGGCTGCTGTAATAATCACGTGTTGGGCCATTCGCTGTCATCACGTAAAATGATCTCAGCTGTAAGTAGCTGTACACCCACATATATATCTTGCCAACAAGAACTGCTGTTTCCAAAGCACTAAGGATGGCTTCATGGGTGACATTGTCGTAAGCCCCCTTAACGTCTAGAAACAGGGCGGCGCACAGTCTCTTACAGGCTTTCTGGTGTTGTATTTGATAAGCCTGTGACAAAGAAGTTAGCCAAACTAGAGTATAACTTTCACACTAAACTGAATTAGTGTCCCTTTACACTCTATGGAGGGCTATAAAGACGTTGTTCTTACCTTGGTCATTGCCTTAGAGCAGGCGAAGACTGAAAAAAAAACGCGCCTGTTGAAACATCCACGCACTAAGCTACGCACACAACAACTACGCACTGAAGAAATTGAACAGCTACACACAATAAGCGCGAGGACCAAGGAAACGGCGAATCTGGTGGTCTACCTTCCTCATCATCCTCACATCATTTCTCCTCACGCTCACTTCCTGTTCCTGCCCCTTGCTCTTCCGAGGGTTTACTCTGGTTTACCCTTATCCTCTTTCCATTCTCAACCTCACCTTTCGTTCCATTGGTTCTATATACTTCCCTCTACAAGATGATTGAAAGCTGAGCGGGTTGGTAATCCATAACTACAAAATCTGCGGGATAAGGAGACAAGAAGGCACACGCTCGCGTACCGCGCTTGTGCGTGTGCCTTCTGTGTTCTTGTTTCTTTTTCGCGCAGTCTTTTTTGCAGTTGCTCTACAAGGCTGTGCAATGACTTACCCCTCGCGTTCCCCTTTCCATTCTCCTCACTCTCACTTCTCTTTCTTTCCCTTTGCTACAGTATACTTGGCTATGCTGTGCTTTCCCTTCTCCCCTTCGCCTTCCACTCACGCATCACTCATCCTGTCCCCTCACATCCCTTCCCAAGCCCCTTGCTACAGTTTACAATACTTGACTCCGAGGCTTTATCCTACATGTGCCTCATATTCATTCTCCTCACTTACACATCACTCCTCCTATATCCTTTCTCTTACTACACGCTATACTATGGTATTCAGGGGTATGCTATGATCCCACTTCGCTTTGTATAGCTGAAGTTTACAGCTTTTGGCAGCCATGGATCGAACTCAGGGTTAACCAGCTCAAGTTTTTTTTTTTCTTTCAAGTCACATAGTTACAAAATTATCTGCTGTGCATACAACAATGCCTGCTGACGATAGGAGGGCCGCTAGTCCATGAAGGCTGAGAAGGTGCTACGCAATATTTCGGTAAATATTTACGGTAATAGGTCGTAGTAATAGCCGGTTCGTACAGCTTCTGCATTTATCGAGTGGTCTGATTCGCGGCAAGCAACGCCGCAGTCTTGTCAGTCGGTGCTCAAGCAAAGGCACCTAAATGTTGTCTTACGTTTTCGTTCCCTTTGCGTCATCGAGAGCCCCGGCTGGCCAACGGCTCCAAAGCGTCAAGCCTGCACAGACAAGTCGTAGAAGTCAATCTCCTTTACGTGCGGCTATGCAAGGCGGTCGCATTGCATGAGACCCACAGTATGACCTGTCCAACATTGACCAATTGACAAACTGCGGGCGAGAAAAATCACCTTACGACACGCGCTGCATTAGGCGTTTACTGGTGAGGTGTTAGGGCTCCATTGGTCGGGCTTTTTCACATCGTCGTGTGCTCGCAAAAAAAAAAACAAAAAAGAAAGGCTACAAAAAATAGAAAAACAAAACTTCAGCGATTGCATGCCGCATTTGGCATGCACAAAATGTGTGCAGAGAATGCACGCAGTTTTGTTATATACGTACAAAATTGTCGACCACCCAGTTTACCAAAGTTGAATAATTAGCTTTTATATCAGAAGTAAGCCGACATGCTTGCATTGCAAAGCTACAGGCGGTCAGGTTTCTACACATTTTCACTCGCATGGTAGAGTTCTTCATGAACTTCCGCACTCTAATATATACGGTAACATTCGTGCCTATTTTATTACTGTGATTGTATAATTACAATATGTTCGTTGCTGTCATTGCGTTACTTTTGTATTTGGTGATTATATGTTTACTATAATAATGATTGCGTCCTTGTTCATTCATTATGTTTTGAAGTTTATTTCTGGTTTTCAAATCCATTGCTTCTGCTGCCCCACAGTGGTAAGGCTTAGTCAGGAGGTTTAAGTCCTCCTTTTGCCTTGCCTCGCGGGCAAACCCTGTATACGTTTTGTACCCCCCCCCCCTCCTAAAAAAGAATATTAATTGCAGCTTGCACAAAGACGCCTGAAGGGCACTGAAGATAGCTGCTAAGCTAAACCTCTCGTCGTGGCGTGGTTGTTGCTTGTTGTGTTTATTCTGACTTCACTACAGCTTTCTGCTTTTGCACTTGTGAACATTAACGCAGCAAAAGTGAATGAACAATGAGATTTCCGATTAATGGCTATACATAACTATTTACAACCTCTTCGCTCACGCAGTACTGGGACGATTACAAGCTAAGTTGGGATCCTCGCGACTACGGTGGAGTGGACATGTTGCACGTGCCTTCGGACCACATCTGGAGGCCAGACATTGTTCTCTATAACAAGTATGCTCACTCTGTCTCACATTGTGCTTTCTTTAAGGGGGCTTAGCTTACGACATACCGATTGCTCTAGGAAACTTGTGAAACGTACAGCAGTTTTAATAATTTTGGTCCTATTTAAATTTTGGGTCTTTAGCTATAACATCTTCCTTACGCGCTCTATAATCGCTTTAGAGAATGCCATTGAACATTTTCATAGATTCAGGAAGGCGAAGCAAGTTACGAAGATCGCGGTTGTGGTAAAATGAATATATAGGTTACGAAATATACGCTGAAGCGCAGGGATAATGTCTTACTCGTATTAAAGACGCTTGTTATGCGTTGTCATAAATTTCTCGCACTTCTGTATATCAGTTCTGCAGAAACGATGCGCATTCATTATCGATTTCGCATCAGCCCTGTTCGATTGGATATTTATGCAGCGGTATACCGAAGCTGCTCTCCCTGCTCAGAGCAAGGTCAAATATTCCCTTCCGGATTCCCGCTGCGGCATTGCAAAGAGTGCAGATAGATGGTACAGCAGCAGCTTGCGTGTTGCGCGTTGTGTGAAAGGCCAAACGCCACCATATTTCCACGGGGAACTAGAACTATAATGCTATGCGCTCGGACGCTTTATTGCAATGTGAACCTATGCAAGCAAACTGTCACGTTACCACGTTAACTTAACCTGCTTCAGCAACATAAATGTCTGTGTTCATAGCTGGTCATTGTTTATAATGGGTAACTATTTTCTTTTATTTTCCGCTGCACAATTCGTAGGAATAGAGTAGCCGAGGTAATATGAACCTCAACCTCTCCACAGCAGACAGTTATAACAAAATAGGACAAAACAAAAAGTGAAGTGCGCACGATTGAGCCCTTTCTTCTAGCCACAACTGCAGTGGTTCTCAAACATAGATTTGGGGACTCCTCGTGGGCAGATAGAAGGGATGATCGAGTGGGGCCCCAGGAGCGAGCTGAAGTGGGGCTCGTAAATTGACTAAACATGAAGCGTGAAATAGGTGCCTCTTATTCCTCCTTGGCAAAGAATGCTCACATTAATGTGCCACGCCGATTCTCTAACTGAGCAGCTTGTGAATAAGTTGCCCGTCCGGTAGCCTTGTTCGACCTGTTTGTGAATATGCTAGTTCACAAAATATGCAAGCCCTAAAAAATGTATGCCTGCGAGCGTATATGTTGCAGAAAACTTGAACCCAAGCTTTACGGCCATCTCACGGAGAAGTGCAAACATAAGCAACTCCACCGCAATAAAAATAATTATGCCGTAAGGCATACCAAAAATCGAAAGTGGCCTCTGGCTGTAACGGTGCATAGTGTACCTCGGAAGAAAACTTTTTTTTTTTTCTGGAACGGGTTTCAGAGGCCCCCAAAATCAGACTCGCGAACTTTTCAAATGGGGGTTTGCGGACACCAAGGAATTTGAACATATTGCCTAAGTTTTCGTTCCTGTTTAATAAGCCTATGACAACGAAATTAATGCCACTAGAGTACAGCTTACCAAAATAAACTGACTCATTGGTGACCCTTTATGTCGGAACCGATTAAGATGTATTCACTTGACGGACCAAATAGTAATTCAAGCCTGCGGATTCCGTACTACTTCATCGTACGTAAGCCATTTCTGCGTGCCCGCTTTGGTCCGCACGGATCGATGCATGCAAAGATGGAAGCCCGAATTGCTGTTGGGGACCAATGCCGAAATTTTCGCTTGTGGCGTGAATTCTTCCCTGTTGTATGAATGGTGGCTGCAGAGGGATACGAATTACGTCACGTGTCACGTGACTGATCCGTCCGCGATCACGTCTGCCTTGTCAATACAGCTTTAATGGTGAAGCGATATAAGGTTATTGTTCTTACCTCGGTAATCTCTTCAGAACATGTGAAGACTCTGAGAAAAGCACACCTTTTTCACGCACGCACTCACGCACACACACACACACACACACAAATATGCGCGCACACGCGCACACACACACGCACAAACACAAAGGTTGTTGGCGTGCGCCAAGGTGTCTGAAACCCCCCCCCCCCCATCTCTTCAACGCCACAGCGCTATATTGTTTCACCTACAACTGATATTTCCGGTTTAAAATGTCATTTCACCAGTGGCCACTGCGATTCTTCAAGCCACCTATACTTCACAATAGTGGCTGCAATATACACTATTGAGATGGCATCAATCAATTAATTAATCATTTTATCAATTAGCTGACTGTCTTTGCGATTCTCATAGGCTGTTTGGGTCTATCGCTGGGAAAAAATATAAAGACGGAAGGCATGTAGGTTAATCAGAAAATCATCAGATTTGATACACTGTGCTTGGGAATTAGGAAATGGGAATAGAAAGATCATAGAAAGAGCAGGGAAGGAAAAAGGGAAATTAGCAGTAGCTGAAAATTGTTGAGATTGTTTGACGAGTAATAACAGCGGACTCAATCGCAATACGTCTTGCAACATCTTGCAAAAAACACTTAAAATTCAAAAACGAAACTAGAATATCTGCTTATTAGACATAAAGAATGAAATACTTAACCATTTTGAGAATATAGAATATCAATAGGCATTGCCTTGGACCTACATTATAATTGTGGCTCATAAAAACTAGATTTATTTCTAACATACTTTTTAATATTATTGCAAATAAGTCGTAGAAATAACCCGAAGGTCACCGGATCGAATCCCGGCTGCTGCGGCTGCATTTTCGATGGAGGCGTAAATGTTCGAGGCCCGTGTATACTTAGACTTAGGTGCACGTTAAAGAACCCCAGGTCGTCAAAATTTACAGAGCCCTGCATTTCGGCGTTTCTCATAATCATATCGTGGTTTCGACACGCTACATCCCAGACATTATTATTATTATTATTATTATTATTATTATTATTATTATTATTATTATTATTATTATTATTATTATTATTATTATTATTATTATATAACGTTGATAATATTGATAATATTATTCATAACACTATCCTCGGCTCTGTAAATAATTATCTAATTGACAAAAATTGTCATAAAGCGAATAAGGGCGATGAGAAGGCACGATGTGTTATGCCACTTGTGCCTTACATATTGTTTGTTTGTCGAAACAATGAATCGTTAATTTGTTGCGTTATGCTTTGTTCCTTATCTTGCTCCTTTTGTAACCTTTGTCACTCTCACGAGTGACTTTTTATAGCTTGACAAGCTAAGCGCCATGTTTTGCCGTTGGTGGCGTTTGTGCCTCGCAGCGCCGACGGCAACTTCGAGGTGACACTGTCCACGAAGGCTCAGCTCAACTACACGGGTCGCATCCAGTGGAAGCCGCCGGCCATCTACAAAAGCTCGTGCGAGATCGACGTAGAGTTCTTCCCATTCGACGAGCAGACGTGCCTGATGAAGTTCGGATCTTGGACTTACGACGGATTCAAGGTGAGTGATTATCTCAGGTTGGTCGCTCCAGCTGTCTTGTTGTCCAGTTCGATGCGAATCATATGAAGTCTGGGACGCTGTCAGGTACGCAATGCCATCATTAATTCAGATTTTATTAGAAATTAGTGGAGCTTGCGGATAGGTCGCGCAATGCTTGGTCACAGCAGATCTGGTGAGCACGTAGCTCATAGTAACTTGACTAGACTTTTAACATCTATTGGGGAACTCCTACAACAGCTCTGTTATAGAACATCTATAGTGGATATGTGCTACAGAAATTTGGCAAATCCTGCTACTCACAACCCTGGACGCATAAATATCAAGGGGTCACACGGGTTGCGAACATCCATCAAGGCCCACACATTCCAGCTTCTATTGTTAATCTTCTGGAGGGAACGCTTGGGTGGATATTGAGTGCCTGTCGGTTTTTTGTGATGTTAGTTTTCAATCTATGACAGATGACGAAACCTCGATCTTAAGAGCTCTCTTGTAAAAAAGCAAATCGACTGACAGAAATCCTCGGATAATTCAGTTTCTAGAGACCTGGAAGTACTTTCAAAGGGAATCACCAAGTGGCGTTCTAAGGTTTACCGAGTTGATGAAAAGTGATGGAACACAGAACGTCTCTGGAACAAGCTTTTCTGATATCAAAACGCTGAGTATAGCGGACGATATTCGCTTAAGACGACTGGAAGGCGAAAATCATCCACTTAGATTTTCGCGCTTGCTACATAAGGCTGCAGCGGAGAGGTTCACCTCTCGTCAACCCCAAAAATAGAGCAATACACGGTGCATGAAAATCTTATTAATAAGTAAAACTAGTATGCATGAGCGGTGAAGATTCTAGTTCGTAATTGCGTATCTGTCAGTGAAGCTTAAGTTAAGCGAGAGAAAAGTTTAGTTAGCCCTGTGTAACGTAATTAGCATGACATTTACTCCTTTAAAGAACGAAAAAATGTCAATAGGCACTTTTCTCACAGTGGAGAGAGCCTACTGAAAGCGGCCGTAGTACGGTGTTGAATAAGGTATAATTGACAACCACCTATTTGTAGCCTGACGCCACTGGGAAGTCAGTGCGCACTTCTCAGAAACGGGGTGGTCGCTCACCAACTGAGCTAACAAAGAAGCTCGGTACAGGCAGCGAGAAGGCGAATATATCGACTACTCGAAGCACATTGGAAAAAAAACTGGCCCCGTATCTGCATGTAATCTGCAAGTGTCGTCGAAAGACGATAGTCTTGCGTGTGGAGAGAGTGAACAATTCATTTGATGTTCTGCGCAAGAAAATTGGTTAATGGTATTCTGGAGGCACTGCGTTAGAGTGCCTCGAGCGTGCAGCGGAGGCGGACGAGCGCATCAAGTCCCGTCACACGTGAGACATGCGCGCCACCTGGCAGTGTTCTTGAAAAACGACGCGCGTGGCTCTCAGACGGGTGTGCGCGCCCGTCTCAGAGGTGATAAGGTGAAGAACGCAAGGCGACGGGTAGGTGCCACCACCATCGCGTCTTAACAAAGCGTTGGAAGCACTGACCTTTTCGTGCAAACGTTGAATGGTCAGCGCAGCGTGACAAGCGCTACAGTCCGTAAAATTACTAATGTATGCCTTTTCTAGTAAAATATATACATGCAGAATATATACGGGTTGTTATGGTGCCCCAGACTTGCGCAATATTGCTTAATAATTGACAATTGCACAATTTTGAACGCTAAACCTTGAGCAACATTGGTGGGTGCTGTGGATGGGGTCAACCGTTTCAAGTACCTGATGCCGTTAAGAGTGGACAAACAGACAAATGTACAGACAAATGTACAAAATTTTTGCGTCGAAGGTCCGCAAGAAAGACTATCGTCTTTAAAATATGTCAGCGTGTCTCGATGGAGGAGAGACGCGCGCTCGCACTCGTGCACGTCGAGTCTGCCCTCATCTCTGACATTGGGGAAACACGTGAAACGCTACACCATGCTTAACAATTGTAGCAAAGACGGACTACGCCACCATTGTGCAGGAATTTTGTAGTGCAGGAAAGCTAGCTTAGAAAGTTCTGCTGCGTATCTATGGGCAAGCTACATTTGCATTGATCAAGTAGATGGAGGCCCAGGTGACCTAAGGCAGCATTAGCTATATTGTTTGCACACGGCAAGTGAAGGGGACTTTGCGTGCCTGAGTGTACTACGTCCACTATATAGACTCGTCATGACGTAGTCGAATCTCATGGCATGCAAGAACGCTGTACATTGAAAAGTCAATCGCTAGATGCTTTCGCGAAAAAATCCCCAGTCACGTCAACCACTCTGCATCTTTGGAGCACGGCTAATGACAAAGCAAAAGTTGGGGGACGTTGGTGCAGAAGTATGCTGAGGCAGTGGAGAATTTAGGGCATTAAAAAACGGCACGTGAGGGTCCTCTGATTCGCAAAAGTAATGCGATATATTGTTCTGAAGTTCAATTTTTCGACTCATTTTTTTTTCTGCATGGCTTCCTTAAGATCATCAGTTAATTCTGTATTGGGCGTTTTCACTCGACTCTCAACTGCACAACCTAAAGTTAAATTAACTCGAAGCTAAACATAGAACGTTCTGGAGATGACGTAATGAATGCGTAGCAACTCGCATTGATTCACGATCATGTCTCCAAAGGGAACCGCCTGTCGTGAAAAAAGTTAAATCTGCTATACCTGGTTAGGCGTCGTAGCATTCAGAACGCGAGGTCACCCTTCTAAGGTCACCAAAGCCGATAGCTATTGTTGCCAGTGCAATGAAAATTTACTAGCAAACTAGTTCCCGTGGGTCACTTTCTGACTCAAAACATCATATTTGTCATAATGGCCCAGGCACTCTTTCCTGAAGCAATAATAATTATGCCTTAGGCAAGTCATGCCATATGTCATTAATTTTAACGTTAATCACCTTTCATCGTTGCTTTGCGAGCACTTTTGACTGCACGTGAAGTATTAAAGCTTATTAGCATGCATTCTCACTCTTGTTGTGTTGTGATTTTTCTCAATATTTTCTTTTCTCCTTTCGTTCCACACAATAATAGTAGGCAACTCGGCGCTACCACGTTTAACGTCTCGGACTTTTCTTCTCTATGTGTGACTTTATATGCTTAACCACACAAATTTTTTTTACGTGAACACATCCTGTGCAGGCTTCTAGTTATAATATAGATGGAGACGTTACATCATAATTACCGTCATCCGAACGGCCATCATATTAAGCTACGCTCGCAGTGCAAGCGCCGTTTTTTTTTTCTGACGTCCTTTTCGCCTGACAGCCAAATTATGCGAGAATATAATGGGCCACTTTGTCACAATCAAACTTATTCTCCGTTGCACTGACTTTCTCAGATCCCGTTCAAAACCGCGGCGTCAGTTCTCCGTCCTTGCTGCCAGCTTTTTCTCAACCCATTGCAGGGTTTCAGAAACGTTGGGCACGACATTAATTGCAACGCGTTTTATGTTAAGTTTTTGACAGTCATGCATGGCAGTCAAGTCGACTTTTTACGTCTGACGCTGCTTCAACTATACACATGTACCGCAGGTGAGAGCAATAAGAAATTCTAGCGTCGGGAACCCCTAGCCACTGGGTCCTTTAAATTTTACGTCCTTTTATGCACTCCCATTTTCTTCTGGGTGCTAGCGGCCACCTCAGCGAGCATATATATATATATATATATATATATATATATATATATATATATATATATATATATATATATATATATATATATAAAGAGAGACAGACAGAGAGAGAAATGAGGAAAGGCAGGGAAGTTGAGCAAGCTATAGCTCGGTTGGCTACCCTACACGTGTGGTACGGGAAAGGGGGATAATAAAAGAAAAGCTCGAGAAAGAAAAATGAAAATAACAGTCGGTACACAGACAGCACCGACTCGCTCTCTTAGTTCATAGACACTCTTGCAGTCCAGTCGCCTTCAGGTAGCTCAGTAGGACTTTCGGAGCCCTGTGCATGTCCCGAGCCGTGGGCCAAGGCCCCAGGATCCTCTTTTCAGGCATCGGTCTTGCATTAATACTATCGAGTTTGGCTCCAAGAACACGTCGTTGAGTCTGATAAGATGGGCAGTGGCATAAAATGGGATCAGTGGTCTTCTCAACAGGCGCATGAGCTGCTTGCCGCTCTGTTGGCCATTACAATGAAATGATAGTATGCATTCTTGAATGCGCCTACCAACCACATCTAACCCAAGAAAGTTTAATCTCGATGGTAGAGCTCGGATGGCAAGCGAAGGCTTAAGTTAGGGTCTATAGAATGTATGTGTGAGCTGGAGAAAACCTGCGTATTCCATTGTAGAAGTGTGACGCGACGAGAGTATAGAAAAACGCAATATATTGTATATGCAAGCCGTTTGGTGGCTCCGGCACTAAGAATCTCAAAAATTCTACTTCCGGCACGTAAGCGCTTACGGGTGATTCCCCGCTGCGCATGGAGGCGATGCTAAGACGCTGAGACTCTAAGTGGATGAGTGCGGGTCCGGTTCCCAGCCACGGTGGCCGCATATTGAGAGGCGCAAAATGCAAAAAATAAAAAAAAAAATGAACGGGAACTTTAACGTAGAGGCCCATTAAAGGAACGGCGAGGATAAACATTGTTCCTGAGACCTTACAAAGGCGTACCACACAGTCGTACCGTGATGTGGACTTGAAAAGCAGTAGAATTTTCTTTATACTCCAAACTCATTTTAACGAAGTCAGGATTGCGCTAGAGTTATTACATGCGAAGCAGCTTAGGGTCTAGCTCAATCCGGTGTGCGGCGTGACCACCCTTACTACGTATGCACGTCCACTCTCCGTCTCCTCTCCTACGCTCCCCTTCTCTCGCTTCGCAACGCCGACGCAGGGAGTGTCTGCTTACCTACGCTCACCCAACCCTCTTTCTCTTCTAGACATTCATCCCCGTGGCATTTACACCCCGATGCGCATGCGCGCCCCCTCTCTCTTCTCGCCGATGCTCTCCGCTCTCTCGCCTCGCAACGCCGAAGCAGCCAGGATCTACCCTGCTCAACTGAGAGCCCTGCTGCTGTGGGGCAAACGTGCCGCCTCACCATCGAGACGCCCCTCACAGGACTCTCGACCACTGCTGGCTTCTGTTAAGGCAGGAGCCTTCATTCCCTTGTCGTGACCTGTGACGCGCCTACTGCTTCTTCTCCTCTCCTTTTACTTTCCTTATCTTTATTCTATCTTCCCCTAAAAGGCATTTCACCGTGTCGCTCAAGAGGTAGACACAAATTAGGTGCTTTTTTCCCTCCTTTCGAGAATCACTCATTTATCTGCTACCGAGTTTCTTGATTGAAAAAGCCGAGTGCTCGCGCTGCACAACCATTTCCTGGCCACCTCAATCCCTGTTTATACAAGCTCTGGATCTCGACCTTCAAGGTAGTGCCGGTGGGCGATTTCTCATGCGCGTTGTTGAACAACAAACATTCGCAGCATGCTCGTTAAGTAAAAGCAGGCTGTGGGTCTCTGCGTCCAATCGGAGTCGCCTGTCTCTCATTGCCCATTAGCAGCGATTGGCCATGTTCTAGTACGAAGCATCGGTCCGTCACTGCGTGCTTTGCGCCTCCCCAGGTTTCTCTCTTACGCAACGCCACGATGAGCCCAGCATCAACGCCGCCGCCTAGTGTAAACGTTAGCGCTCGATGCTTCGCATCTACACGTGCTTCCTTTGTGCGAGAGATGGTGTAATCGTTTTGGTACACGGAGCTGCCTGCCGCGTGAACTATTACTTATTTATTTGACTTGTATACACGGAGACACAAAGACACAGAGGAAATAGGGAGAGAGCAAGCTGGCAACTGCCACCTGGAGGGGCACAATGCCTATACCCACTTTTTCGGGAGAAGTAAAGAAACAGAGGAATAGATGATAAGAGGAGAGAAAGAGGAAAGAAGAGAGCGAAGTAAAAAAAATGACGAAGACGAAATCAACCAAAGCTATCCCTAGCACCATCAGGTACATAAGAGCGCCACCGACTATTGAATCCATTCCGTGCATGGGTGCTGCGTACAGCCTTGCAAAAATAAAGCTGAATATGTGACTACATCGTCACAACGTTTCGACGCCATAGCACTAGCGCACGCTCTAAGAAATACCTGTATGTCCGATTTCAAAGGAAACCACTGCCTTTTTTTACTTAAAAAATCTTGATGGGAGCCGACAGAAAGAAACAAACAACGTAGTGGGATAATCATACGATGAACAGGTGAAATGCCTCAGACTGGGTGGCCGACGTTTCGATAGGAGGACCTATCTTTTTCAAAGGACTGAAAAAGATAGGTCCTCTTATCGACACGTCGGCCAGCCAGTCTGAGGCACTTTACCTTTTCATCTCATGATTATACCACTGCTTTTTTACTAAGTTATTTAAGAAAAACTTTGTTAAATCGCATTCTGTGACCAAGTTATTCCCTTAGTTCGGGTTGATGATGACATTGAGCGTTATGGGTGTGTGCCTGAGGATGGAACGCATTCGTTAAATCACGAACTTTTTGGCTTCTTTGGTAAATGTTTGGTTTCTTTAAATTGAGTAGATTTATTTATTTATTTATTTACGTACCTATATACTTATTTATTTATTTATTATTTATGTCACTATGAGCTCAGGATATTATCACGCACTGCTTATAACCACCTCGTAAAACCACTATAGATGCCCTGATCCTTCACGCAGACTTCTTGTGAATGCTTGTAATGTCTATGGCAATTAGGACGTCCGCTAGAATGAGCAGGTGACAAACTGAGTAAACCTGTCGGTCCTGCGAAAGCCCGTCCTTTCGCAGCTTGCAACGAACTTGTAACCCAGGGTTCACACATAGCGAAGTGCTCTTTGGTACTTCTGTGCAGCCTCGCATCGATCACCAAAGTGGGGAATCTGGGATCGGACCTGGACCAACTCTTGGAATGAGCGGCAATTTCACGAATGGTCAGGATATACTGTTGTATGACAGGGGTGTCGCAAGCCATAAGATTTCCTACTAGAACTAGATACTATGGCATTAGATCAAACCTAAGGACGCGTGTTTCTCTGATGTACAAACTCTGGGCCTGAAATGTTGACTAGACGTTCTTTATTAGTTCATGTTTAGAGATTTAAAAAAAGACTGATTATCTTGTGAACAGATATAAGCAACACGTGTCTTGTGTCTCATCATCATCATCAGCCTGACTACGTCTCCTACAGGGCAAACGCCTCTCCCACAATCCGCCAATCAACCCGGTCATGCGCTTTCTGCTGCCACGTTATACCTGCGTACTTTTGAATCTCATCGGCCCACCTGACTATCTGTCTCCCCTTCGTGCGTTTGCCTTCTCTTGAAATCCAGTCGGTTACCCTTAATGACCAGCGGTTATCCTGCCTATGTGCTACGTGCCCAGCCCATGTCCATTTGTTCTCCTTGATTTCAGCTGTTATACCCCTGACACCGGTTCATTCCCAGACCCACTCTGCTTTCTTCTGGTCTCTTGAGGTTACACCTAGCATTTTTCGTTCCAGCACTCACTGCGTCGTGCTTAATTTAGCTGAACCCTCTTTGTAAGCCTCTTTGTAAGCCTCTTTGTAAGAAATAGTTTTTTTTTTGTCTCTCTGGCGCTCACCGTGGTTCAAATGCGTCACTGAGTAATCAAATAGCGAGAAGTAGAGCGTGCGCCTTAATGTGAGAAGAGCAGTGAGGTCGGCCGGAGGAACTTTTCACTATTCTGCATAAGGGAAAAGGAGAACATATTTAAAAATATTAAAGAGAAGGAGTGGGAAAGGCAGTGCTAATTTACATGAAACTGGGCGCACGTGTGCACGTGTAACCATTTGACTAGAATCCATGAATAACAACACTGCTTTGGACCCTAGAATTTGGCTAAAGCTCTCGTCACGGAATTCCCGTGAACGCAACATGATTCAGTGTCGAATATAATAGAAAAGCTATGGCTCAACAGCCATCGATCGCCCTCGCGTCATAGTAACTCCAAGTAGCAGAGCTTCATAGGTGACCCTGATTCGAGCAGCGTGGTGATGTAGTCGCAATCCAGTGTCCAATTTGTGCGTCTTCACGCTATAATGTCAACCTTCGTTACACTGCACAGGCCGAAGAGTTTCTCGGCGCCACTGCTAATCTCCGATTCCATCACAGATGTTACAGGATGCGCGGCGTGCATCAGAGGAACATTGCCATGACCTGCGATATCTCTTTTTCGCAAGACACGCGAGATCTACGAGCGAATACGGTGCGCAGATGTTGCGATTGCATGCACCATACGTGCCATCGTAAGCGTGTGCAGATTTGCCCAACAGGGTTGACAAAATTCATCAAAGCACCCCATCCCCCGCTACTAAATGAACGTGTGGGGCAGATTTTGCGCCCCTTTCTCTCTTAGTTAAAGGGAAGAACGCCTCTTCCCCCTTCCATGCGCGCACCTATGCGTACCGTCACATACCGCTCTGATGTGTTCGCGACTCATGAAGTGCGCAGGTTACGGCTAGTTTGAGCGTGAGGGGCACCTATTTTTTTTTTTCGCATATGCCTGCAAACGTTGCTAGCTAGTGTGATGGTGGCCAGGGACATATATGGCTGGTGTTTTCTCGTTTTAACAGATTCAGCTGAGTGTATGAATGATCGCAGCTGGTACTGCTCCTGTGTATGATTCTAAATACTGCTCCTGTGCATTAATGATACTGCTCCTGAATTGAATTATCGCTGTAGGATAAAGTGCGACGTGCTCATAATATTTGGGTGTACATTGGAGAAAACATACTGAACTATTTCGGGAAATGAAACTTGTTTTTGTAACTCATAAAACTAACTGAAGGCGCGACGTTAATGAAACATGGTAGCCGCTTAATTGAATCGCATATCATTTGAAAAAATTGCTGTTGTGGTAGGGAACGCAGTCGCCAGTGTTTATTTCTGTTTGTGATTAAATATATCACCTAGAGCCGAAATAAATAGTAATGCACAATGGGTGCTCTCGTAACCCACAATAATCGGATAATGTGCGTTGTCTATTGATTTCAGCACCCTAATAGAGCTCTGATAAAGGTAGATAGGTTCTAAAATAAGGTGAGAGGTTTATTATGTAGGCGTGAAGATAAAAATTTTCGCCGACTCCGAAAGTACCACATTTTTTTTGACAAAAGCATTCCTATGGGTTTAAGATTATTCATTTCAACATTTTGCAGCAGTACATCACGAATCATTCATAATGTCCCATCACAGGTGGACCTCCGACACGTGGACGAGGTGCAAAATCAAAGCTTGGTGGAAATCGGTGTTGATCTGACGGAGTTTTACCTCAGCGTCGAGTGGGACATCCTCGAGGTTCCCGCGGTAGCGGCACGAGAAGTACTACACGTGCTGCGAACACCCTTACATCGACATCACCTTCAACATCAGCATGCGCCGCAAGACGCTCTTCTACACGGTCAACCTCATCGTGCCCTGCATGGGCATCTCGTTCCTGACGGTGCTGGTCTTCTACCTGCCGTCCGACTCCGGCGAGAAGGTTGCTCTGTCCATCTCCATCCTCCTCTCGCTCACCGTCTTCTTCCTTCTGCTGGCCGAGATAATCCCGCCCGCGTCGTTAGTGGTTCCCCTGCTGGGCAAGTACCTTCTCTTCACGATGGTCCTGGTCACTCTGTCCATATGCGTCACCGTGGTAGTGCTCAACGTGCACTTTCGCACGTCATCCACCCACCGCATGGCACCTTGGGTCAAGAAGGTGTTCCTCCACATACTTCCGCGCCTGCTTGGCATACCCCGTCCCGCGCCGGAAGAACCCCTCTTCAAGCTAGTGGTACCCAGCTGCAACGGCACCGACACGGCGCGGGACCCGTACGCCACTGCCTCTACGAGTGCGTCGCCGGGTCCGGGATTCGAGGAAGGCGTCTATCTGCGAGAAGAGGACCCCATCGTCTGCAAGGTGCACGGTATTCGCAGAACTGCCAGCGAAACGTTCGCGGACTATGCGACCGAGCCGTCTTCCGCAGGGCACCGTCGTCCATCGCCACCTTCGCCCTTGGTTGGTGGCGCACCAGGCATGAGGCTCCACTTCTGCCCTGAGCTGCAGCGCGCGCTCGAGTCCGTGCACTTCATAGCCGACCATACGCGTCGATATGAGGATCACCTCGAGGTGAGCGTTTCTCGCGTATTTTCGACCGGTCGACTTCGTATTGTGATTTGTTTAGTATATACGTACGTTTGTCGCACGAGCATTGTAAAACAGCAGCACGTACTTTCAACCTCATTCCTACTATCTTTATCGAAGAGAGTTAAATATCAACATGAAGATATTTTGGTTAATATCTATGCCTAATATATTTTTATAATATGTAAGAAATGAAGACAGAAAGCAAAGCGTCCTCAAGTAGAATTCACAAAGCTATCAGTTCGTGAGAGCCGTTTTGAGATTCATCAGCGAGCTTAGCCAGTAATATCCCGAGTGACAAGATTGTCTGAAATTATTGTTTGAAAAATATTCTAGTGAATGGTTTTTTAGTAGGGGTCCTATAGCTTTAAAGCTTCCATTTACCAAGTGTGCGTGTTGTCCCACTTTAGAAGCCGTACGCATGCAACACCTCAGTCGGTGTTCCCTCCTGAGCCCAGCTGAGAAATTATCCAAATAGTCTAATGAGAAACATGCCCATGGCTGTCCCGGCAGAATTTTCTATGCAGACCAAACTACCATAATAAATTCTGGCTTCTTCTATCTGGGCTCATATTCACAAGACATTTCGCGCTACCATTGTTTGAACCGGTGATGATTCAACCAGTGGTGATGTTGAAGATAATAATAGCAGAACCAACACGCAAATGGCTGGGAGCTTTCATGAAAGAAATCTTACGCGTAGTCAGATCCTGAGGATTATTTATTGGGGTCATGAGGGCACCATCTGGCAGTTACTCGGGCAGCAAATATTCAACAATCATGCGTTGCATTAAGGTGTATGTCGAGATTCTTCTAACTACGGCAAACTGTTGGGTGCAATAGGATAGCAAGATCAGCTCGTCATGGTTGTGTATGTCTTTTAGAAGAACATCATTTGAATTGCTTTGAGTTGTCCTTCTGCGAAAATAAAAAAAAAGCATTCTTTACAGATAAAAATACGAATTTTTAACTTCATTGTTAGCCAGAGACATGCACACGGGTACACAGTGATTTTTGCAGAGCCGATGCGTAGAGACAGGATTCTTGATAACTGATCGAATCAACAAATGATTGCGCATTCACTGTCGCTAGCTAATGAGCGATCATCATCTACTAACACTTATCTTAGTGAGTTTCTTCTTTGACTTTTTATAAACGTTACCAGTTTCAGGTTTTCTGCATAACAATTCTAGCTGAATGCTTGTACTGTTAAAAAGAGTGCCACTTAGGCTCGTTCTATATGCCTTTTCTCACCTCAGGTGAAGGAAGATTGGAAGTACGTCGCCATGGTTCTAGACCGGCTGTTCTTGTGGATTTTCACAGCAGCCGTCATTGTCGGCACATGCGCCATCATTTTGGACGCACCCACGCTCTACGATACACGTGAGCCCATCGACGTGCGGCTGTCTGAGGTCCTTAGCGTACTTTACAAGGGACAGCAATCCTAGGGAGCATGGCCGTTTCAAAGATCACTGCTGCCAGACATGACATGAACTGCGTGGCCCAAGCCATGGCTCTTCTTCGAACTATTTATATTTTAAGAGCGAGGATGATAGGTAATGCATCCGGTCCAGCACAGCCTGTCTTCTCAAGCTGCCATGGATCCTGCAGCAGTGTCAGCCATCTGTGCTCACAACGCGTAGAAAGCCATCGCGGCACCAACTTTATGACTGCCTCGGCACGATGGACCAATGAAGACGAAAGTAGAAAGCACAACTCATTGCCAAGGCGTCGCACCTCCCAATGTGCAAGAATGCCGGGACCCTCTTTCCCCAATCCCGTAAACCAAACTCCCAACGCCACCTTACCTAATCCCACGTTTAGCATCCAGTAAAGGTCACCATATAACAGGACCACGCTTACCTTTAGAGAAAAGATGCCTGGCTACAGGCCAAGATGCCATCACCTCGCCTGATTTTGTCTTTTATTTCAGATGACCAATCCCATTTGTCTGTAAGTCGCACTTGGTAGTTACAAAAGCCAGGCGTAAAAATATAGACAGCGGGGGCATCATTTTCAGTAGAGCGGAATGAAATGGTGGAACATAATAGGGCTTTCCAATAGACCACCAAAGGGCGAAAGCTTGACATTGCCCAGAATCGCACAGAGTACGGTCACCGAAAGTGTGACGTTACCTTGTCCGATATAGTACAAAGCCGACCGTTCACGCTGTGCGTAATTCGATGTCTACACTTGCTTGCTTGCCACGTCATCTGTCCTCCTTTCTTGCTAGTAGAATTAGGGTCCAGGAGAGCCTATAGATTTTTGAGTAAGCAATGTCAAGTTTGCCAAAAAAGGCCTCTGCGACATATTTTGCGAAAATCTAGCAATGACAAACACCTAGAAATCGGGACTCCATCCTTAGAGACGTCTTATCAGGGCGTCTCAAGCTTTGTCTAACTTTATATGTGTACGCGATGTCTTTTCGGTAACGTATCAGCGACACTGAGAAATAGTAGTCTCATTTTGCTCTTCGCAGTGTGACGTGCATGGGCATCTATAAGGAGGATAAAGAAACAGCAAGCTTTTGAACTGAATGTCATATCTTTATCTCGTTTCATTCGCGAACAACTTTCTCAAAGACCTTTCCGACCATGAATTGGTGACCCTTGCAGTTAATCACTGTATAGCACGTGAAACGTTGCCCATAGATTGTTGTTCG
Source organism: Rhipicephalus microplus (assembly GCF_013339725.1). Classification (NCBI taxonomy): domain Eukaryota; kingdom Metazoa; phylum Arthropoda; class Arachnida; order Ixodida; family Ixodidae; genus Rhipicephalus; species Rhipicephalus microplus. The sequence continues at coordinate 102,433,038 of NC_051170.1, forward strand.
GTGTATTATGTGCTCTACCTTGTCTTGTGCAGGACTCCGTAACAACTGAATTGAATGCGCGAGAATTCTTCCCAGCGGACTACGTTCAATATGCCCTCAGGCGCCACTTTTCACTGGGACCGGAAAAACGTTTCTAGCCGGTGCTTGCGAGGCCAATAATTCCGGGCACCGGCTTTTTTTCACGGGCACAGCGTTAGCTTAGCTACATCTTAAAGTAATATTTTGACAATATTTTTACAATGTCTCTATGTACTGTTATCAAGTATTACAGGTTTATTGAGATGTTGCAGACATTCATAGACTGTTATTAAAGTCGGCAGAGCAAGGGTACCACCATGTTGATGTATTTTTCGATCAGAGCAGTCGCACTAAAAACTGATGCCGCAATACCTGCGCAGCTGTTTTGTGTGTATTTGAGTTAATCTCTTCTTCGAGGTGTTATTGTGACGTGCAACGTGTTCTTATTACGTGAGTGAAGTGTAATCGCAGGGGCGCCCCTGCAACCCACTAAAGAAGTTTGTGGAGATTGTTCGTGAACATAGCCGAAGTATAGCTCACTATTCCACAGTTTCCAGCAACCTCGAGCCATCGTTTCGCACGTTGTTTTTCTTTCTCTTTTTTACTTTATAGCGTACCTTCCCTTTCTTATTTCTTAGTGCACTCTGAACAACTTCCGTTTCTCACTACTTGCCCGTACAATAAATCACCTTTCCTTTCTAGTGTATCTCTGCCTGTACTTATAACGTCTCATTTCACGTTTTCAAGTAGAAAAAAGCTGGCTCGAGTGCTCTAGCTTCTACCCCGGGTTGTTTTCTCAAGAGATTCGCAGCACTAACCAAACCGTGACTAAGGATACATGAGTGCCTACTGTCTCCTTTACGCTGCACCTGTCAGAATGGTTTATTTAGGTCTCGTTTGCATAATCTAATCCTGAGCCACGCGTAAATTAAAGGACCAGAGGGTGATAATATATCTCCACTTACATGTCCCAATATCACAATATGATTTTGCGGGGCGCCATAGTGAAGAGCTCCGGAAATTTCTATCATCTGGGAACTCCTTATCGTGCGCTGACATCGCACAGTATGCAAGCCTCTACTATTAGGCCTCTACCAAAATAGCGACATCCGGAGCAGGTATCGAACCAGCGACCTTCGAAACAGCAGCCGAGCACCGTAATCACCGATCCACCTTGGCGTACAAGAATACGAGAGGGTAGCTATTGTATCCTGAGCTGGGCCAAGCTGAATATATTATTGTTATTTGTATAATTATTAGGGTATCTGTTTAAAAATACATTATTGCCGTGGTGCAGGAGACGAAAAGCGACATTATGAGTCACCTTACTAGGCCTCTAGCACCACACCATACATTATTCACCCTGAGCGACTGCACTGGCAAAAAAAAAGGAAAAGAAACACAAGAACACAACCCAATTTCTGAGAATTAGGAGAAAGCTTATACAAAATAAAGATTACAACAAGGCTTCAAACATCGGTCAGATTAGATACACGTATCATTGCAAAGCAAATACACATAGAGAGAGAGAGAAATAGAGAGGCAGACACTGGTGTTTCATATGGGAGCATAAACACAGGCTTTTCTACATAAATAGTCACAGGGGTGCGTACGTATATAACACTCTGTGCAAGGAATATTCAATACCAAGTACTCGAATAGTTAACAACCTTTTCAAAACATAAAATTTTCCTAACACAGTGGAAGACAAATGTTTATTGTTTCTTTCGATGTACATGTCGAGTTTATTTTTTCAAACAGAATAAGCGCGACGCAGAAGCATAGGTCGGCAATAATTGTGGAGCTCACTCATTGAGTATATTTTGAACTCAGAGTTCACTGGGACTCAAATTCACCAAACTTTCCTTGTTCCAGACTCACTCGGACGCACACTCACGAACTTTTTTCTTTAACCAAACTCACTCAGTCTCCAACTCGCCAAAATATTACTTATTCGGACTCACCCAGACTCACGGCTCGATCTGAGACTCAGTGAGTCCAAATGAGTCGGCTCATGGGTTCGTCAGCCTAGTATAACCTTTTTCAACCGTGGTGTAAATGTCCACATAATGGGTGCTCTTCGAGGCGGCTTTCGATATAGTAGCTCCGAGTACTATATTCATGAATAGTGTCAAATCAGTATGGACATTTTTTTTTGAAAGAGAATACATCATGAAACATGTTTATCAAGAACTTCTCTGTAAACGTTGGTGTAGGGGAAGTCAAGGCACTCCTATTTCCCTACGCAATTCATGCCTCTGATCGCTAAACATTAAAATGTTCTATGAACGATATTGCTTCGGAATACGTGTGGGTAGACGTGAGTATAGAGGTCTAATGTAATACTTATAGTAATGGTGAACATGAGTGGAGCCGCAGAAGTAAGCGCGTGCTTACACTTGTGCGAGCATGTCCCCGATACATTAGGAATTGTAGTGTCATCCACAGTTTCTGTCAGTTTAATGTGTTTAATGCGTGAGAGCTGGTCAACGATAAACTAAAGCTAACACCACTGCATACTGCCGTTGAGCGAATGTTAGAAACCTCAAAAGAAACACCAGCATAGCCCAGCTCTGACGCCAGTCTTTCAGCTAGTTGGCCAGCTTTCTTCACGTCGGCAATCAGCTTTGTCACTGCAAAGCGCTGACAAAGGACTCAAAATAGCCAAGTAATTAGAAAGCTGTTCGGGCAGTTTCTGACTTCAAACAGCCCTTGTTATTAACAACGGTGCTCTGCCTGTTGCGTATCCGCTTTTATGTTAATCCATACGCACCGAGCATACTGTATACACTGATCATCCAAATACGGTTGACTAAACTATCAGACTGAAGGAGCTGGAACGTGGCCCTGTTGGCAGAGTTTATCGTTGGTAACATGTTAACATCATTTGTCACTTGAACTAGTTATCCCCCATTCGGCTTGGAGTATGTTTTGCTGATCGACTTCAACATTGTTTCGACTTGCATGTGCATATGGCCGACTTTCTATTCTTTATACACCAGACACCTAAAAAGAAAAACATCATCCATCAAGACAACACTCGCAACAACGAGTCTTACAGATTCCGTGAAAGTAATGTAGGTGATTGAGGACATGACTGACATTTATTTTACGAGGTTTACACTTGGGTTCTTCTGTTCTAGAATACTGCGAAAGTTGGTAAATATGTCACTGCTGTGCGAAAGCCCAGTTTTGGTTGGAATGTCATGACAGTCCGGCGGCCATTTCTACCAATGCCTCCTCGACTTCACCTGTCCAATTAACTATGTGCGGCGAGCGAATATCGCACACAGTTTATTTCAACTAAACAGATCTCTTGAGTTTTCAAAGCTCCTCTTTCAGATTTGGGGTGTGGGAAACTTTGAAGATACCTATTTGGCTGTGGGTTTGCATAGCTATAACATTTACGTGATGTTCTAGCTCCTGCCGTCACCGTGGTGCCCTCTATACTGCACATATACCTTTATTTCATAGGATGTTTTTAATTCGATAGCATTTACACACGCTCCTATTTCTTCCACGTTCGTGCTTTTTCCGTTAATTTCACGGTTCTATAAACTGTGCTCCGGTTTTTTCGACACTCAGAAATTACATAGTCCAGCCAACGTGTTGTTTTTAGAAATTTGACCGGCGCATTTCATAAGGGAAGCATGTCCTGATACGGGTGGGCTAGATGGTTGATTCAACACATTTTGGAGAAAGGTTGCTAAGCCGCGGAACACTTTTCTTTGTGTGAATAAATTTTCAGTGCAGGAATGAAGTCAATGGCAAGGCCACCAACATAAATTCACGAAGCGCCTTCAAAATTTTTTTGCGACAATATCATATCCACTTTCGCTCACCGCAAGAATTGGGAGTGTGGACAGTGCACTTATACGTTTTCTTTTTCTTTTTTTGGCAAGACGTATGTGTATCCTCAAGGCGAACGTATCATTGTTTTATGTGAGATAAACTACCAATGTTTTTTTTTCTTCTGAACAAATCCCCACTATGTTCTGGTGAAGCTTCAGTAAATGTTTAGAGTCTTTTTGAGTGTGAACTGTTGTCAGCATTATCTTGCCTGTTTCAAAGTTTACTGGTTAATAAAGTATCTTGGTAAACACTGAAACATCTCTCGTCATCTACCTTCATACTCAAGCTCTGAACTTCAGTGACAAAGCAATTCAACCTGTAAGTACTTACCTCAGCCTTTTTAATCATGTGATCTTTATCATACGAACACACTTCACAGAAGATATCGAAGCTTGAAATGGTTTTCATGGGGTTTCTTTTGGAAAGTATCAAGCCCCTGACGTAGATGCACCCGAAAATTCACACACCCATTTGAGCGCTGAGCGGAAAGCATACAATTCATAATAAGCAGTTTAACATGCGCATCAATAGAGATAGCAGTGCACCGCCACGCCGAATTTTCAGCCACGTAGTCTTCAGACGTGGCACTGTGTAGAACGTCACTGGTGGGACCGATCTGATTCACTCGAAGGCGTGTTCACACTGAGACCTTTAGCTTCTATTTATGAAGACGCGTTGCACAACATAGGTTAGAGTCGGCATGATTAGTCGACAAAGCCTCTTTACGGCTGCGGCCGCCAATTGAACCAATCGGAGTGCGACTCAAAAAATTCAAATATCTTCAACGTCTTTCATCGTCGTTAGAGCGCACACATGAGGAGGCTCTGAATGAAAAGACGCAAACTCTTCGCAAGTCACGATAACCACGCAGCTTTCAGTGGTGGAAACATTCAGAATATAGTACCACGTTTACTTGTCGATGGCGCTGTGAAAAAGTTATGTGAGCAAAAACGCCATTTCTGTGGAATTGGGACATGTGAGAAGAAAGCAAACTTCAATAAACTCCTGAGGGACTAGCCAGAGCGGGTCCTTCCCGGCTAGTTCCTCAGAACTTCATTCAAGCTCTTTGTCTGTCTGTCTGTCTGTCTGTCTGTCTGTCCGTCTGTCTGTCTGTCTGTCTGTCTGTTTATCTATCTCTATCCATCTATCTATCTATCTGTCTGTCTATCTATTTATCTATCTATCTGTCTATCTATCTATCTATCTATCTATCTATCTGCTGCTGTAGACACCGGATTCTACCGTGTGAACGGGGTGCTCATCTACTGGAAGAGTCGCTACGAGCAAACTTGCTATATTTAGGTAGGAGGCCTTTCACAGTGAAGAAAACATTTGGTCCATGACCAACTGCAGGTCTTCAAAGAGAGTGCTTGTCCCCTTCAAATAGCTTACTGAAGAATCAAATGTATTATAGAAACATTGACCTACTGCATACGATGTCGCTTTTGCCTTCATAGTAAAGGAAACGTGCAATATTGAGATAGTGTGAGTTTATTTGTAATGCTTTGTCTCAGTGTGAACTGACGTTGTGTGTGAAACTTATGATACAACTCTTACACACATATGAACTTATTAGGCGTACCTGAACTGTCATGCGGTGTTCGGCTGTACTGTAGGCGTCAGTGTTAAAGGTGATTCTGTGTCAGTTTATTGTATAAATTGATAGTACGCGTTGAGCGTTGAGTCAGTGACGAGTTCATTAAAGAGTGAACACGGGTCAACTGATTAGCAATCCGAATCAGAGCAATCACGAACACCAATAACGGTCCACTTCCTCGTCTTTTGCTGACACTGCTAGTTGCAGCCTATCGATTGTGAAAATCACTTCCCCGCGGAAAAGGAGCCATTCTGGTGACCTAAGGCGCAGGCATGACTGGTGGGTCATAGTGCGGCTTCAGTCAGTCGATGTGAACAGCCTTACGGCCGTGATGGCGGCTAGACTGTGGATGACTGAATGGGCTTGACAATGCAGTTTATTGGGGACGCTTGACGCAAGACGCGGTAGGGGCCTCCATACTTAGGCAGCAGCTTTGAAGAAAGGCCAGGAGCTGAGGAGGCAACGCGAAGCCAAACCAATGTTTAGGCGAATATGACTGAGGATGCATGTTGGCGTCGTGGTGGTCCTTTTGATGTGCTTGGTCTTCTGTGGTTAACGAACGTGCCAGCTGCCTGCATTCTTCCGCATAGGTGGTGACTTCAGAGAGAGTTGCAAACTCTGAAGTGTCCGGGTGATACAGCAGAATGGTATCCATGAATGAGGAGGGTTCACGGCCATATAGAAGAAAGAAGGGAAAAATCCTGTCATAAACTCAGTGGCGCTGTTGTAAGCATACGTCAAAAATGGCAGTATGTGGTCCCAGTTTTTATGGTCCGCAGATACATACATGGACAGCATGTCGCTTAATGTGCGAGTGAGGCATTCAGTCATGCCACTGGTGTGGGGATGGTACGCACTGGTCGTTCGATGAAGAACATTGCATTCACGCAGGAGGGCTTGTACGGCTCCTGAGAGGAACGTGCGTCCGCAGTCGCTGAGAAGCTCGCGAGGCACGCCGTGGCGAAGAACAAGTTTCTGAAGTATAAATAAGCCTACTTCACGTGATGTGGCCTCTGGAAATGCGGCAGTCTCAGCATACCATGGCAATTGATCAGTAGCGACAACCACCCAGCGATTCCCGTCAGGTGTGTATGGAACGAGGCCGTACAAGTCAATTCCGATGCGATCGAAAGGTCGTGAGGGACAGGGCAACGGCTTCAGCGGTCCAGTAACAGCATACGGTGAACTCTTCCGGCGATGACAGTTCGAGCATGAACGCACGTATTGGCGAAAAAATCGGTACATTCCACGCCAGTAGTACCGCAGCCGGAGGTGTGCCTACGTCTTTATTACACCAGCGTGGCGCATTGGGGGTCCGCATGAAACGAGGTGCAAATATCAGCACGTAGATAGCGAGAAATCACAAAAAACCACTTGCGACCATCTGTCACACATGTCCCGTTTATTAGGGAGGCAATCGCCGGGCTAATTCCAAGGGTCGAAGTATCGGCCCCCCCGAACCGCACCACGAAAGCGTGGACAATTTAGAAGTGGTCCTTTTTGGCGTGCCAGCGGACGCCGGCTGTGGTCCAAAGAACAAGTCAGAGCCGAGAGTTGATAAACAAAACAAATACTATATTCTCAAAGACGGCAGATCGAAAACAATACACAAGAATGCACACTCCACAATAGTTACATACAATACGTCACCAAACAGACAACGTACTACACCGTACAATCAACCACACTTGAAAAAACGGACACAGACAACAATACGCACTACAATGCAGTCGCATGCATTGAACAACCAAGACACTCAAAGACTAAAGAGATATAAAACCTATTCAGTCCAAAGTCCTTGGAACAAAAGTCTGAATGATACTCTTCCGAGAATCACTCACTCAAAGTCCAGCGTTGTTGTCGTTCCGCAGCCCTCGAAGTTTCTCTTCCAGGAAACCTCCCGTCTTCAATAGGCCACTCTCCAAGCTTCAAACTTCTTCGCCCGAACACGTCGGCTTCACACACGCAGCTGTTGCCACGCGTCCTCGCTCGATAGCGGTAGACACACGCTCTTGCCTGTAGCTCGAGCCTTCACGTCGGCTTCACACGTCGGCTTCACACACGCAGCTGTTGCCACGCGTCCTCGCTCGATAGCGGTAGACACACGCTCTTGCCTGTAGCTCGAGCCTTCACCCCTCAGGTGGAAATCCTCTTCATCTCCTGCTTCGTCCCTACGGACAAACCTTCGCCGACTACACGGCGGGATCCCTTCGCACTCTGGCGCAACTTCCGTCTTCTCCTGCTCTCTCGTCTCGGCCGCTCGATTAAATACCTTCCGCGCCACATTCTAGAAAATTCTTGTCATTTCGTCGGCGCGATACGCAGCGAAGGCTGGGGAGAGGCGCGAGACTGTACGGGGGCCGTCCCCGACAGATGAGTCAACCCGGCATATACGCCCATTTCCTTTTGGAACGTTCCAGTGCTTGCCCGGCCGCCGCTGTGGGGTGAGGAGGTTCATCGGCGAAGCCACGCTTCCGAGAGGAGAGGCGTCGCGCGCCCGGGGAGCCTTGGATGCTTGTTTTCTCTTTTTTTTTTGTTGACCTCGCCGCGTCTCTCTGGGCGCGTTATCGCAAGAATTTGGCGGCGCGCCCGTTTTTAGCGCTCGTTCTGTGACACTGCCCCCCACTTTAAGAATATTATCTCATAATATTCAAAACCACACAAACGAGCGCGAAAAGTCACCACACACTCTGGAAGACCATAACACAAACCGTCGCTCATGACACTTTACATTCGCAATAGATCGCTCAATACAATCTTACATTGTAGTTCAATTCCACAACACATGAAATATAGCCACAGGTACACGACTACAACACTTCATCACTCATTCCAAACAATACAAACGTACAAAGTTCTCTCATTACAACAATTATACAACACTATACATCACATCGCCGTAACAAACATTTTAACTCATTCTACATACAAGTGTCACACAGGATAACAAAACACAACACCTTGAGGCTCAACACAGACAAACGCATTCCAATTTGACCTCAACACCTATCCTGAGTACTTCGAGCTGCGCTTGCGCCCCTTTTTGCGGTGCTCGCTCGATCTCTTCTTGGGTTTCCACGTTCTTTTTCGGCGAGCTACTTCCAACGACGATATCTGAGGTGGCGTCTCAGCCATCGTGGTCACTTCCGACACCGTTAACGGGTCATAACGTTCAGCGGGTCCTGTCTGTTTATTTACCAGCTTGTTCATGTCTCGACATTTGGTCCGGCTGGCCGACTCCGTCTCCTTTACACTGTCGGTCGGTTGAGTTCGTGCCGACGTAAGTCCAGTTGCTCGGCCCGCGAACTCATTCAACACGATCAACTTCTCACTCACTGTCTCTTGCGCCGCGGCTTCCCCTTGGGCTCTAGTGAGATCCGTCACGGGATGCTCCTCTACTGTATCTCGCGGTCGCTGGGTTGGCGAGGGCTCTATCTTAGGGTCTTCTCCCAAACATTCCGGATCATTCGGTCCTCGCGCCCCGTCGATGTTTCCGATGACAAGGTCGTAAAGGGGGGTCGTCATACATAGAGCGGTAACCTTTCCGCTGAAGTACGGGGTTTCCACCTCAATCTCTGCTTCGAGAAGCATCCAAACTGTACGGTCAATCAAGCAAACCGGTTTCGTTTTGCCGGTCAACTCACTTTCCCGTACCAAATTTCTCCGCACGATAACCGTGGAGCTACCGGTATCTCTTAGAACCGTAATCTTCTTCCCCGCAACCTTTCCAGGCAGCGTTGGCATTCCCTTCGTAACACCGGTTGGCTGTTTTGACATTACAGCACCCACAATAGGAATTTTCTCCCCATTCTTCAACTCTACGAATCCATCGGTGACGGCATTATTATCAGATTTCGGTGCCGCTTGCACACAAGATACCTGGTGAGTTTGACTCACTCCGTTCCGACAAGCGTCTGCTTTGTGCCCAGTCTGACCACACTTGAAACATTTTACTGCCGTAGGGCTCGTAAAGATCGTTCGACAGTTTTTCGCGCGATGACCCACTCGGTTGCACAGAAAACATCGCGGAATGCTCTCTGGTGCACGCTTCTTTTCTTCGGGAGCCAATTTCTTCGAATCATCGGGACAATCCTTCTTGACGTTGGCCAAACTAGTGCCACCTTGCGCTTCCAAGAATTGGTCAGCCAATTCAAGCATTCCTTTAAGTGACTCAGCCTTCCTCTCTTTCAAATACAGCGACAGGCTTGGGTGGCAACTAGTGAGAAATTGTTCTCTAATTAGGAGCTCTCTAAGTTCATCGTACTCCTGCACTGTCCCTGAAAGTTCAATCCATCTGTCGAAATAATGGCAAAGTCTGGCGGCATACTGCGTAGCCGTCTCACCATCAGCTGGCTTTCCTGTCCGAAATCTGTCCCGGAATCCTTCCACGGTAAATCTAAATCGCTTCAGCAAAGCAGCTTTCACCTTGGCATAGTTGGCTGCATCGGTCGGCGTCAGTCTACCGTACACACTGAGCGCTTCACCACTCAAGCAGGTACTTAAAGCAGTTGCCCATTGATGTTCCGGCCAATTCTGGCTCTTCGCAATCGTCTCAAATCGGTGAAGGTACGCGTCAAGGTCGTCCTTCCTTTCATCAAACGCTACAAGCAGCTTGCTTGGGTTCAAGCAGAAACCATTATCTTCCCGTTCACTGCTTTCAACTCTAGCTTGGACCGGAGTTTCACTTCGCTGTTGCAAACGGAGCCGCTCGAGTTCCATCTCGTGCTGCCGCTGCCGTTCCCTTTCAGCCATCTCCGCTTCTCTTTCTTTTTTCAGCTGTCGCTCCCTTGCTTCTCTTTCTTCTTTCTGTTGTCGCTCCCTCGCTTCTCTTTCTTCTCTCGCCCTTTCGGCTGCTAACTTCTCTCTCTCCAACTCCAACTTCAATTGTTGCTCTCTTTCTTCCTTCGCCCTTTCAGCGGCCAGCCTTTCTCTCTTCAACTCAGCTGCTTTTTCTTCCTTGGCCCTCTCAGCTGCCAACCTCTCTCGTTCCAACTCAGCTGCTTTTTCTTCCTTGGCCCTCTCTGCTGCCAACCTCTCTCTCTCCACCACCTCTTTCTCCTTCTGGCTTACCCACTTCCGTAGTTCGGCGCCAGAAAGACCCATCTTCTCACCAAGAGCTACTAACTTTTCGAGTTCCATCGTGTCTCGCAATTAAAGTCTGGCCGTGTGCAAAAAGTATCTGCCTAAATCAGTCTATCGGAACACTCCTCTGCACTCGTTAACGAGAACACTGAACAACACACCAAATCGTTCCGATAGCACTATCAACAACTCGAGGCTCTTTCTCACTACTTTGGACACACTGTGCACCAAAAGGTCCTGAGTCGCGGACGCCAGATTAATTGTCACACATGTCCCGTTTATTAGGGAGGCAATCGCCGGGCTAATTCCAAGGGTCGAAGTATCGGCCCCCCCGAACCGCACCACGAAAGCGTGGACAATTTAGAAGTGGTCCTTTTTGGCGCGCCAGCGGACGCCGGCTGTGGTCCAAAGAACAAGTCAGAGCCGAGAGTTGATAAACAAAACAAATACTATATTCTCAAAGACGGCAGATCGAAAACAATACACAAGAATGCACACTCCACAATAGTTACATACAATACGTCACCAAACAGACAACGTACTACACAGTACAATCAACCACACTTGAAACAACGGACACAGACAACAATACGCACTACAATGCAGTCGCATGCATTGAACAACCAAGACACTCAAAGACTAAAGAGATATAAAACCTATTCAGTCCAAAGTCCTTGGAACAAAAGTCTGAATGATACTCTTCCGAGAATCACTCACTCAAAGTCCAGCGTTGTTGTCGTTCCGCAGCCCTCGAAGTTTCTCTTCCAGGAAACCTCCCGTCTTCAATAGGCCACTCTCCAAGCTTCAAACTTCTTCGCCCGAACACGTCGGCTTCACACACGCAGCTGTTGCCACGCGTCCTCGCTCGGTAGCGGTAGACACACGCTCTTGCCTGTAGCTCGAGCCTTCACCCCTCAGGTGGAAATCCTCTTCATCTCCTGCTTCGTCCCTACGGACAAACCTTCGCCGACTACACGGCGGGATCCCTTCGCACTCTGGCGCAACTTCCGTCTTCTCCTGCTCTCTCGTCTCGGCCGCTCGATTAAATACCTTCCGCGCCACATTCTAGAAAATTCTTGTCATTTCGTCGGCGCGATACGCAGCGAAGGCTGGGGAGAGGCGCGAGACTGTACGGGGGCCGTCCCCGACAGATGAGTCAACCCGGCATATACGCCCATTTCCTTCTGGAACATTCCAGTGCTTGCCCGGCCGCCGCGGTGGGGTGAGGAGGTTCATCGGCGAAGCCACGCTTCCGAGAGGAGAGGCGTCGCGCGCCCGGGGAGCCTTGGATGCTTGTTTTCTCTTTTTTTTTGTTGACCTCGCCGCGTCTCTCTGGGCGCGTTATCGCAAGAATTTGGCGGCGCGCCCGTTTTTAGCGCTCGTTCTGTGACACCATCAGTGGGGTAGTTGCGATGGTAAAGTAGCCCATCGTGCATGGCGAAATGGTGAGCTGTGCGCCGCAGCGAGCGATTGGCTGTACTCAATCATGGCTTGGATAGGAACTCTATTAAAGACACTAGCCAAGGGTATTGACGCTGCTCAGATGGCATGCCAGCGTGTGTGAGGGACGCAGAATTGTATGTTAGAACGAGTGCATTTGCACAGCCATGGGGAAGCGGAGAGAGTGAGCTTCGGTGTCTGAATGTCTGCGCCCTGACCTGTAGACGACGCGGATGTCGTAGTCTTGGACACGTAATGCCAAACGGGCTAGTGTAGCGGGTCGCGACGACCGCAGTCTGCGGGTAGCGGGGCCGATCGCCGTCGCTCCGTCGAGCCAAGGACCAGGGGAGAGCTTTGAGCAAACTTAACGGATTTATTTACATCTTTACAGTGAGTTGTTGAGATGACAGAAGAAAAGAGAAGAACGTTGGGCGAGGCACTCCACGCCCTTTTTGTTGACCCCCGTTCCCTAGGTCCCTAGGTTGGGGATCACTATATAAAACAATGCTGACCAATGGTGATGTGGCAGTTCCTCTCAATGAAGTACCGCCCATCATGTCTGTTCATAAAGGCACAACACAGGCTTGCACATACACACACACTCTTGCCACTAGTCGCAGCGCTGCCGTAGAACAGGGAGGGGGAGGGCGGAAGACGCACGGGCGCCTCGACCCCTTTGATGCCGGCCGCGGGCTGCATTCCCACGAGGAGATCTTAGAGCGACCTTTTGAGAGGAGCCAGGTTCGTGGAATTCTCTGGGGAGAGCCCTTTGACCAGCGCCGTCGTCGTCTGCCGGTTAACGCGCTAACGATGCGTGACTGGCCCAGGCGGGAGATAGAGTGGCGGCTTCAAAAGCCTCTTTGGCGACATTCCACTCCGCTGGCGCCGCTGTCAATCAGCAGGCGACGTCTCGTGGGGCCGGCCTCTGTTGCTTCCTCCGTCCAGACGTGGCAAGACTGTCCTTTTTGCACTAATCCGGCGTGGCAAATGACTCGCTGGGTCAAGGCATAGCCCGATCGCTACAGCTCCTCCGCCGACGGGAAGATCTCGGACGTCGGGTTGTATCAGCTGCTCGACGGGAGAGATCACAGTAACCGCAGTCTCCCAACACCATTTAAACCACAAAGACCCACCGCTAGAACCAGCAAGCGCCGGCAATGAGTTTTCGGCAACCAGGCCGGTCTTTCAAATGTGCCACAATGCACCTACGCTTTTTTTTTAAATGGCAACCACACTAATACTCTTGCCCATAGCTAAAAAATTTCGATTACTCCAATTACCCCTTAAATCATTACGGAAAAACGCCCCTCAACTGAACACAAAAGAAAGCAAAAGCAAAAGAAAAGCTAAAAAGCTCTGCCTAATGTGTCAACATTGGCGTTTGCGGAACCCTTCTTATACTTCACAGTGAAGTTAAGCTCCTGAAGCGCAAGGCTCCAACGTAGTAGTCGTGGATTCTTTCCCGACATTTGCGATAGCCATGTCAGTGGGCAGTGGTCAGTGACGAAGACAAAAGAAGTTCCGTAGAGGTAGCAGGCTAATTTTTGGGTAGCCCACACAATGCAGGCACATTCTTTTTCCGAAGCACTGTAGGCCTCCTCACGAACAGAGAGTTTCCTGCTGGCGTACAACACAGGGTGCTCGTTCCCGTTCTCATCCTCCTGGCACAGTATTACTCCTAAGCCTCTGTTGCTGGCATCGCACTGCACAATAAAGGGACGATCATAGTTCGGTGCATGCAGTACGGGTGAGCTAACAAGAGCCGCTTTGAGTCCCTGGAAGGCGCCCTCCATTTCCACACTTCAAACTACCTTTTCGGGAGCATTCTTGCGCAGTGCATCCGCTAACGGAGCGGCTACCTCCGAGTAATGAGGGATGTAGCGCTGATAATACCCTGTCAGGCCTAAAAAGGAGCGGATAGCCGTCTTGCTTTCTGGTTGCGGGAACTCGCTAACCGCCTCTACTTTCAACTCATCAGGTCGCCTCCTGCCCTGCCCTACCACGTGCCCTAGGTACCGTACTTCGGCGCGAGCTAGCTGGCACTTAGCAGGCTTCACCGTCAGTCCAGCGTGCGTCAAACGTCTAAGGACATCGCTAAGATGGTACAGGTGATCTTCCCATGTGTTGGAATAAATAGCGATGTCGTCTAAGTAGGGAACAGCGTAGCCTTCAGCCCCCTGCAGAACTCGGTTCATTAGCCTTGAAAAGCAAAAAGGGGCGTTCTTAAGGCCAAAGCTCAGAACTAGGGGCCTAAATGTGCCCGTCGGCGCCACAAAGGCCGCATATTCACTAGCTCGTTTAGTCATTGGAACTTGCCAATAGCCTCTTACTAAGTCCAAAGTCGAGACGTATTTAGCGGCGCTCACTTTTTCCACCAGCTCCTCTACGTTGGGTATAGGATAGGTTTGGTCCTTTGTGATCGCGTTAAGTTTGCGGTAATCCACGCAAGGCCGTGGATCCTTTCCCGGAACCTCAACGAGAATCATAGGGGACGTGCAGGTGCTTTCGCAAGGTTCGATAAGCTTAAGCTCGAGCATTCGATCTACTTCTTTTTTCAAGATCTCCTGCTGTCGCGGGGCTAGTCTATACGGCCTCGACTTCACAGTGGTGTCAGAAGTTAGCTCAATGTCATGAGTGATAACCTCAGTTCGCCCTGGCCTTTCCGAGAAAACAGTGATGTGTTCTGACAATAAGTTGCGTAAGTCGACTTTCTGCCTCTCAGTCAAGCCCTCGGCCGGTGCTACGGCTTTCATGACATCGGTAACATCCATTGATCTTTCAACCCCCACCAAGCCTGGAATTTCAGGTGCTAGCTCCTCCGTGCTGTTAAGAGCCAAGTTCACTTTCTGCACTTCTCGCACATAACTCTTCATTAAATTGTGGTGGTAAATGACAACCTCTCGGCGTCTTCCTTTACGTTCCAGTGCGTAATTTGTGTCCGAGAGCTTTTTCACAACCCGAAAGGGCCCCTCCCATTGAATTTCCAGCTTATTTGCTCGCGAGGGGCGCAAGACCATTACCTGATCGCCTTCTTGATAAGCTCTCAGTTTCGCGTTTCGATCGTAGTAGCTCTTGGCTCTATTTTGCGCCTCTCTCATGTTCGCCTCAGCAAGGTCGCGAGCACACCACAGCCTTTCCAGCAATTCCAGAATGTACTCGACCACCGTAGGGTCGGCACTCTTCGACTCCCAGGTTTCGCGCAAAAGTCGCAGTGGAGACCTGAGCGTCCGTCCGTAAACCAGCTCCGCGGGGCTGAAACCCGTCGCTTCATGAGTGACCGATCTCAGCGCAAACAGCATTGCCGGAAGACAAGCATCCCACTGACACTTCCTTTCAAAGATAAGGGCTCGCAGAACTCGTTTCATCACGGAATGACACCGCTCTACACTATTGGACTGCGGGTGGTACACGGAACTGTGGATTATTTTCATTCCACACTTTTCCAGGAATCCCGTAGTGAGAACGCTGGTGAATACTGAGCCCTGGTCGCACTGTATCTCCTGAGGAAAGCCCACTCTCGAAAAAATAGACAGTAGGGCGTTGACTACCTATACGGAGCTTTGCTCCTTCATTGGGATCGCCTCAGGAAATTTGGTTGCTGGACAAATGGCGGTAAGCAAATACCGGTAGCCTGACTTTGTCACTGGGAGTGGTCCCACAACGTCTATTACCAGCCGGCGAAATGGCTCCGAAATGAGCGGAACAAGCTTAAGTGGTGCCTTTCCCTTCTCGTGCGGTTTTCCCACTCTCTGGCAGGTGTCACACGCTCTTACGTGCTTCTCAACTTCTTTGAAGCATCCTGGCCAATAAAACTCCGTTAGGAGCCTATTTTTGGTCTTCCGAGCTCCTAAATGCCCCGACCAACCAACTCCGTGACAGAGATCCACAATGTCAGACCGATACTTAGCCGGCACTACAATCTGGTCGAACGTGCGACCTTTTGCAGTCCGGTAGTGGCGGTACAAGATGCCATCTTTGACAGGAAAACTGACATTCTTCCTCGCCACCCCTTCCCTGACGATGTTCCAAATCTCCTTAAGGCTAGGATCGCTTTTTTGCTGCTCGATGAGCTCGTCTCTTGTCACTTTCCCCAGTACATTGCTTAGTGCTTTTGATACCGGCAACGCGAGCAGCCCCTCCTCCGATTCCCTTTCCGCTGTATCAGTGCTAGTCTGCTTCTCTGACCCCTCTCTTTCTTTTTCAGTAGGCGACGGGATAGCAGGCTCAACTGCGCTGACTATAGCTGGTGTTGCGGGACTTCCGGTAAAACTCGGTTCCTGCCGCTCTAGTTCGGCTGCTAACGCTCGTGCTTAAGCTCGTGTCAAGGCTTGTACTGTTCCCTCGTGAAAACTTTTCCCTTGTTCTCTCAGCAGACGGTCGGTCCGATTCGAGAACAAATAGGGGTACTGCGGGGGCAGCTTGTCTGACACCGCCGCTTCCGTCTCCACTTCTCCGAACGGTCCTGTCAGAATTACTCGAGCTACCGGAAGACAAATGCTTCCATCCTTCAAAACTGGTTTAATCCATGCACACTTGCCGTTGTAGTCTGCTTGTGCCACATATTCCGGGTGCACCAGATCCATGGTTGCCCCACTGTCTCGTAAGACGCGGCACGGCTTTCCGTTCACCGTTAGGTTAAAAAGGTACGGACTAAGAAGCTCCTCGCTAGTGGCTGAGTCAGAAGTGTACGAAAAGGCTGGCCTGGGCCTACGACAACCAACGGCAATATGCCCTTCCTCCATACATTTGTAGCAAGTAGGTGGTTTCCGAGCCTCAAAAGGACTCTTTTTGGAAGAATCCCCCGAAACCTTTCCCCCCTGTTTGTTTTGTGATCCTTGACCACTTGCAGCGAAGTCTGTCTTTTTCTGTGCAGTCGTACCTGCGCCAGCTCCCTGCTTCGCCGTCCAAGGTTTCCTTTTATCTCCCGCTTTTGTTGGAGGAACCTCGTCTCTTTCTCCCCGGCGTGACGCGTACTCGTCAGCAAAGTCGGCCGCTGCCTGTATTGTTTTTACGCCGGTTCTATCTTGGATCCAGAGCTTCATTGGCTAGGAAAGTTTTGAAAAAAACTGTTCGAGAGCCACTTCTTCAAGAGCCATTTCGAAGTTCCCAAAAGCGTTGGCTCCTTTCATCCATTCTATTA
Source organism: Rhipicephalus microplus (assembly GCF_013339725.1). NCBI lineage: Eukaryota > Metazoa > Arthropoda > Arachnida > Ixodida > Ixodidae > Rhipicephalus > Rhipicephalus microplus. The sequence continues at coordinate 102,450,167 of NC_051170.1, forward strand.
AGTTGACCTTCAACTCGTAGGCAAAATCAGAATACGTGCTGCCCTGCTTCTTTGTCAGATTGCGAAACCGCTGGCGGAACGCGTCTGGCGAAAGTCGGAACCTCTTTAGAAGGCTATCCTTCACTTTGTCGTAGTTGTCCGCATCCTCCACCGGAAGCCGCGCGATTACATCCGCTGCTTCACATGGCAGCAAACTTAACAAATGTCGAGCCCATGTGCTACGACCAAGCTTTGATTGTTCGCAGGTTCTCTCAAAGTTCACAAAAAAGAGGCCCACATCTTGCCCTGTTTTGAAGGGTTGCAGTTGTTTAGATAAATCACAAAGATTTTGTCTGCCTTCTACCTCCACTCCTTGGACCCCTGCCATCTTCCTCATTTCCACTTCGAGTCGCAACTGTTCTATATCCATTTCTTTTTGCCTTAGCTGACGCTCCTGTTCCTCACGCCTTTCTTGGCGTTCCTGTTCCTCACGCTTTTGAATCTCGCTCCACATTTCTCTAATATCTTCACTGCTCAGATTCAAGCCATCGATAGCGCTAACAATTGCGTCTTTCTTCATCCCCGCATTTACTTCTGCTCCCAGCTCCTCCCCCAGAATCAGGAGCTGATTCTTCAACAAACGCCTCAAATCCATGGCAGAGAACTAGTGTGGTGCAGCTCACTCTCTACCCAGAAGTTCCGTAAACAACTGCTTCTGTGGTAGCCTCTACCAGCGAAAAGATTGCACTTCTATCTTATCAGCCTGGCAACCAAAAAACCAAAGCCAGCACTCACCAGTCCACAGCTGCCAGTCTCCATGATCTCGGCGTGTTGTTCATTCTCCGTCCTCCAGGCTCACATCCCACCGCTTGCCATCCAGTTGTAGCGGGTCGCGACGACCGCAGTCTGCGGGTAGCGGGGCCGATCGCCGTCGCTCCGTCGAGCCAAGGACCAGGGGAGAGCTTTGAGCGACCTTTTGAGAGGAGCCAGGTTCGTGGAATTCTCTGGGGAGAGCCCTTTGACCAGCGCCGTCGTCGTCTGCCGGTTAACGCGCTAACGATGCGTGACTGGCCCAGGCGGGAGATAGAGTGGCGGCTTCAAAAGCCTCTTTGGCGACATTCCACTCCGCTGGCGCCGCTGTCAATCAGCAGGCGACGTCTCGTGGGGCCGGCCTCTGTTGCTTCCTCCGTCCAGACGTGGCGAGACTGTCCTTTTTGCACTAATCCGGCGTGGCAAATGACTCGCTGGGTCAAGGCATAGCCCGATCGCTACACTAGACGACCAGATGGGTCTTTTAGAGACGACAGCCAGCCGAAGGCGTGGTGATCAGTCACGGCATCAAATGTGCGGCCAGATATATAAGGTCTAAATTTAGCGATTGCCCAAACGATGGCTAGACATTCTTTCTCCATGACCGAATAATTCTCTTCAGCTCTGAGCAAAGTGCTATTCGCGTAAGAAACGACATACTCGTCGACGTCAGACTTGCAATGAGCAAAGATAGCGCCAAGGCCGACTCCACTAGCGTCCATGAGGATTTCGATAGGGGCGTCTGGGTCGAAGTCATGGAGAATCGGTGGCGATGTCAGAAGATGACGTAGTTTCGCAAATGCGTCGTCACAGGTGGACGAACATGCCGAGATACCTTGGCTGTCAACAAGTAGACGTGTTTAAGGGGCCATTATAGGTGCGAAATTACGAATGAATCATCGAAAATATGAGAATAGCCCTATAAAGCTACGGAGTTCTTTGAGTGTCGACGGCTTCGGAAACTCGGTGATGGTGCGCAGCTAGCCTTGGTCGGGTAGATCGCCGTCATTGCTGACAACGTGCTCTAAGATGGTGAGCTTTTGTGTGGCGAAGTGGCATTTCTTCAAATTTAGTTGTAGCCCAGCCTGTGTGAGGCATTCCAGGAAACTTGCGAGGCACTGGAGATGGGTATCGAAGTCCTTCAAAAAAACCACGACGTCAACCATATAGCAGAGGCACGTGTACCACTTGAGACCTCTAAGTGCGTTGGTGTTGTCCACAAAACGCTCGAATGTGGCCGGTGCATTGCGAAGGCCGAACGGCATCACGTTGAACTCGTACAAGTCGTCAGGAGTTACGAACGCAGTTTTGGGGTGGTCGGCTTCATCCATAACTACCTGCCAGATACCCCAACCGAAGATCCAGTGAACTCCGCTCCTTTCAAACAATGAAGCGCGTCATCAATTCTGGGGAGTGGATAGACATCTTTGCGGGTGGTCTTGTGAAGGCGTCTATAATCCACACAGAAGTGGATAGTACCATCCTTCTTTCTTACAAGCACCACCAGGGATGCACAAGGACTGTGGGACGGCTGTACGACTCCCCTACTAAGCTTGTCAGCCACCTGAACATCAATAACTCGACGTTCAGCTTCAGAGACGCAGTATGGATGCTGGCGCATAGGGTGATGGCTGCCGGTGTCTATATCATGAGTGATCGTAGTTTTTCTGTCCGAACTGGTTTGCTTGTGATCGAAAGACATCCTAAAGCGGCCGAGAAGCTTCAAGAGTTAGGTTTGCTGAGCACTTGGAATGACCGAAGCATTGGATAAAGGAAAGCATCTGGAGTAGATGTGTTAGTCGTGGTATCGAGATTAACGCTGGCGACATTAAGGCTTGCTGTGCTACCAGGTAGTGACTTAGGGCAGACTGAATCAATGTCCTCAAGTCGCCCTATACATTCTCCGCTGAACATAGTGGTTGGTATCGAAAGCAGGTTCGTTACATAAATGATTGCGCAGGAGTTTTCGATCGTGATAAGAGCAAATTAGGTAAGGAAGTTCTTACAAGAAGTGAATTTCGCCGACAGCGTAAACAAGGTGGTAGAGAAAGCGTAGTCGCAGGAGATTGGCCAAATAGCAGACGACATAGGGGGGATGTCTGTGTCCTCGGTGATTTCGGCACGAGAAAAAGATGACTTGGTAGGAGCAATGTCAGATATTGCTGATAAATCTAGCTCGGCACGAGCGCAATCGACAACAGCATGACGCATGGAAAGAAAGTCCCAGCCCAATATAACGTCCTGTGAGCAGTGCGGAAAGACGACGAATTCAACCACATACAGAAAGTCCTGAATGATTAGACGAGCTGTGCACGTCACGGAAGGTTGAATGTGATGCGCGGTTGCCGTACGGAGAGAAACACCAGAAAGCGGAGTCGTAATCTTTTTTTTTTAACTTGTGGCCCATCGCTTCGCTCAACACAGACACAGCAGCTCCAGTGTCGACTAAATCGGATATACCAACACCTTCAATGACAGCTGATTTCGTTTGCAGGTTGGAAACAAGGCATTGAAGATTTCGACAGCGGCGCAGTTCTTGCTTCGAGAACTGCGATGGTCAGTTTTCGTGTGGACGGGCGGGGGATGACGAAGCACTGGTAATAGCGAGCGCTGGCGCGGGGAGGGGGATCGAGACGAGTTGTAGGTGCGGCGGTTCGACGATGAGGTGTTTGCAGAAGCGTGGTAGGGCATTGACTGTCACGGCGCTGTATGGTCGCAGCTGTAATTGGCGGCAGCAGCAGTTGAACGAGGAACATGGCGGTGGCAGGAACGTTGTTGCGAATGGGGGACTTCCCGGTTTCTTGTGGTAGCGTAGTGTAACCGGGTGGAGGAAACGAACGCTGACAAGAAGAGGATACGAAAACAAACAGGTTTATGACACTATTTACACTTATTTACAGCAAAGAAAGGTTAGTGGTTTCACAAACCATGAGCGTGGTGAATGAACCGCTACATAGTTCACAGCCACGTCCAGCACTTGCGGCGTCGTTTTAAGCCCTGTCGGGCTCCTCCTCTTTGAGTGGAACATCAATCACACACACACAACAGGTGAGGGGGACGAGCATGCACAGTCCACGTGAACGTCTAATATTGAGTCGTGATCACTGCACTGCAAGGTGGCTCCAGCGGGGCTCTTCCTCGTCGTGTGTGTGCCGCTAGTCGAGAGCTACCAAGCTCCTGACAGCATACATCAAAGGGTCCGCCGATTTGTTCGCTTAATTAGCGGGGCGATTTGCGGCGGCCGCCACGGTCTCTTCCAATGAAGATGCTGTCTTTGCTGTCCTCTCTCGAACGGTTAACGGTGTCGTGGCGACACGACGTCTCATCCTCCAGCTAGCAGGGACAATGGCTGACGAGCATAGGCAGCCGGCCGGTCGGCTACTTGATTGAGGATTAAAAAAGCGCCGCTTCCCCCCCCCCCAGCTCTGGCACCGGTGACAGCAGCTTCCCCCACACTAGATGAGTCGCCGAGGTCATCAGGCACCGCTGCTGCTCGAAGGGACGATGAAAGGGTCCGCATTTGAAAGTCAGGAACTCGCCTTTGCTTGCCCCGTGGTCTGGGTAATTGCCGAAATCTCCAACAGCGTCTGGCAGACTGGGCGCCGAAGGAGCTGAGAGCCCCCCCCCCCCCCCGCCCAGTAGACCAGCTTACGCACAATGGTGTCTGCCCAGACGAATCGCCGGGCCAAACGTAACAACGTTCGACATGCCTGGGTATACCACAGTAATAGCATATTGGTCGGTTGTCCAGTGTGCACTGAAGATTATTGGGAAGGGTGGCAGGATGGCGATAAAGCGGAACGTGCGGGCCTGCCGGTGCGTGCGGTGCGTAGAAGACACGTGGGTGTCGAGGAGAGTGTGCTGTGTGGCAGTGCATGTGAAGGCCTTCTCGCGACGCCGGCATAGGTCAACGGCGCCGGTGGCTGGTACGTAGGCGGAAGAGCTTCGCATACTTGCTCCTGAATGGTTTGGCACAGTGACGACAGGAGTCCATGACTATTACTGGGGAGAAAGGGAGCAATAGACTATTGTCGGGCAACCTCCTCGCGGATGAACTGTTGAATTTGGTGCGTCAATACCACCGAATCTGGAGAGGTGGCGCCAACGGTCAGTGCTTACATGCTGACTGTGTCGAAACTGTGACGTCGCATGGAAATGCGCTGGTTTCAAAACTCCTCGTAGCTTTGAAAGCGCCGAATGATGTCTGTGACGGTTCGAGGACTTTTCGCCACAAGCATGTGGAACACATCGTCCTCGATGCCCTTCATAATATTGATTGATTGATATGTAGAGTTTAACGTCCCAAAACCACCATATGATTATGAGAGACGCCGTAGTGGAAAGCTCCGGAAATTTTGACCACCTGGGGTTCTTTAACGTGCACCCTTTATAATATGCTTGACTTTGTCGGCTTCTGACATGGCAGGATTGAAGCGTCGGCAGAGGCCTAATACGTCCTCAGTATAAGACGTGAAACTTTCTCCTGCCAGCTGGGCGCGATCACGTGCCGAGCTTGCGCACTGCCGGTCGGCCGAAGACCCCTGCGAAAGTCGTTTTGTAAGAGGCCCAGGTGGTAATCTCAGCCCGGTGGTTGTTGAACCAAAGCTCCACGGCACCTCTCAGGTAGAACTGGACGCGACCGGGTTTGTCGTTATCGTCGCACCAATAGTTGACACTCACTCTTTCATACAAAGCGAGCCAGTCCTCGACGTGCTGCTCATCGCTACCGTTGAAGAGAACTGGGTCGCGCTCCCTCGGCATACCGGGACAGCGGAGAGGTGGGTGTGTGGCAGCATTCGGCTTTGCTGCAACGTCGTCAGGCATGATGGACGGTGGAGGTAGAGTCCGGCTCCGGAGTTTCACGGTGAAAAAGAGAATCAGCACTCTCCACCGCTTGCTAATACGCGTTGAGCGTCGAGTCCGAGACGCGTTATTAAAGAGCGAACACAGGCCAAGTGATCAGCGATCAGAATCGGGGCAATCACGAGCACTGACAACGCTCATCTGCCTCGTCTTTTGCTGGCACTTTGGAGCACTTCTTTTTGTCATGCTGAAGATTCAAAAGTCAAAGTTAAAAAACTACTGGAAGAACCCCTACGAACGTTGGACTTAAACGTGTCACTTCCGGTGTTTCTTTCATTTGGCGCAATCGCATTTGGTTTTAGCCGCGTGAGCGTTTTTACCGCTGTTACAAGTTTCTTACGAGAGTCTAAAAGAATGGAACGTTAAACGTAGCTACTTTCAAATTTTTTATGCATAGACTGTTTTTTTTTTTTAATGCGAAGCACTTCTTAGCGAACTTCGGCGACTTTGAGCGTATCTATCTATCTATCTATCTATCTATCTATCTATCTATCTATCTATCTAGCCGCTTACCTTTGGATACTCTGGTGGTCACCACCCTAGCTTGGCGTGAACCAAAATTAGTATGGGCTGGTAAGATGGTTTGACGAATATGACGCATTGGTCAAGACATGAATAATGTCACAATCCCGTCGCGTACGTCGTCAAACACTTCCCGCCAGACAGTGGCACATAACCACGGGCGTGTATGTGCTACTGGTATGCGGGTACGTGCCACAGGTGATTGACAATTGATGTCTATCCAGGAACGACGAGAACACACATGGGTAATTTGAACACGTGAGCGTTAAGTGAAACCAAACATCGGTAGCGTCGACCCAAGGAAGGCATAGAATAAATGTCAGTGTTTATTAAATCCTGGCATAGGCATCGTGGACCGCCCGACGAATGGAAATAATTAATTTCAGGATCCAAGCAGAAATCGAACCTAACCGCTCCGCGTGACAGTCAAGCATTCTACCACAGAGCTACGCCAGGTCTCGGAAGGTCTCGGAACTACTTTTCAAATAGACACTAATCTTCGTGAAATGTCAACAGTGGTTGTGGTGATGTTAATCCAATACAGCCGTCACGTCGGGTCAACGTAAATTGTGGTTAGGTGACATGCGCTGAAATTGATTTATGTTGCAGCGTCCAGGGCCAGCGCCTCCGCCAGCATCAGCGCTTAATATCAGGTTCCAATGTTGCTAATACGCATGTTCCTGTGGCCATCTTTGCGCAAGTGCAAGAAACTGGTTAGATAAACATCTGTAGCTCTTCAACATGTGTCTGTGCATGCAACATTTGTAAATATATTTACCGTCATTTTATGACGGGATAGTCAACAAAAAATTGCAACACGGTCACCTTCCCTCCACATAACGTCGATCCCCAGGTACGTGGGATATGGCGAATGTGTGTGTGTGTGTGTGTTAGATTAGGTTTGTGGGGTTCAACGTCCCAAAACCACCATATGATTATGAGAGACGCCGTAGTGGAGGGCTCCGGAAATTTCGACCACCTGGGGTTCTTTAACGTGCACCCAAATCTGAGTACACGGGCCTACAACATTTCCGCCTCCATCGGAAATGCAGCCGCCGCCGCAGGGATTTGAACCCGTGACCTGCGGGTCAGCAGCCGAGTACCTTAGCCACTAGACCACCGCGGCGGTGTGTGTGTGTGTGTGTGTGTGTGTGTGTGTGTGTGTGTGTGTGTGTCATTCTTTTCAAAGTTTTTAAGTTTATTTAAACGCGAAGCATTTCTTAGTAACTTCGGCGACATTGAGCGTTTCTATCTATCTAGCCGCCTACGACATTTAGCTATCGTGGCCGTTTCGTTAATGGTATCAATATCATACTTGGTATGCCATTACATGACTGTATGAAGTACACATTTGATTAGTCGTAACATGAAAATTATGATATGAATGTCATGTTTTACATTTCATCGTCCTGCAACTGTTACGGCGGTTTCGTTCACATGGCATGCTACAAAACTGGTACGGTATGGCGTGATTGCATTACGAATACAAGCGACAGACCCTAACATGAAAATCATGGCATGCTTGTCATGTAACAACATGACTACATGCCACGCTCATGAGGCGCTCGAGGCCGTTTCGCTAGCGTCACATATACCAAATTTGGTATTACAGTACGTGAATGTATGACGAAGGTATGATACTGGCGCAAACATGATAAACATGAGATTCGTGTCATGTAACAACATGACTACATGCTACGCTCATGACGCGCTCGTCGTGGCTGTTTCGCTAGCTTCACTTATATCAAATTTGGTAATACGCGACGCGAATGGACGACATAGGTAGATGACACATCTAAACATGATAATCACGACATGCGTGTCATGTAACATCATGACTACATGCCACACTGATGATGAGCTCGCGGCCGTATCGCTAGTTTCACATATGCCAAATTTGGTATGACGTGACGCCAATGGATGACGAAAGTATGTGACTGGTGCAAACATGATAATCATGACATGCGTGTCATGTGAGAACACGACTGCATGCCACAGTCAAGGCACCAATACATTTCGACGTGACGTGGGTGCGTGCTCGCCGCGGTTCATTTCGTCGGGTCACGCCGGCGTTGCCACGCCAGGCACCGGTCCTGCCATATACTCGCAGGCGCGCGCCGCGCTGCGTTGCTTTGACGCATGCGCGTTTCAGCGCATCGAGCGTCCCTCCGTGATGAAAAGAGGGAGACGCAGTGTTGTCTGGGTAACACATCGGTGCGAAATGCAGCATATGCAGCATGTCGCATTTCAGGCCGGTTGCCGTCGGGCCGCGTTGACGGATGCTGGTCGCGCCTAGCGTCAGACAATAGAGTGCATGCGTTTTGCTAACGTAGCATCACTGTGCCCAGCGGGCGCACGTGTCGACGCTACATTGGAGTTCATTGGACCCTTCATTAAGTGCTAGCAGTCATTTTTCCAGCTCTACATATACTAAATTCGGTGTTACATGACGTCAATGGCTGACAAAATGCATGACTGGTGCGAACATGATAATCCTGGCACGTGGGTCATGCAAGAACATGGCAACATACCACGCTAACAGCGTGCTCACTGCCGTCTCGCTAGAGCCACATATACTAAATTTGGTATCACGTGACGTGAATAGATGACGAAGGTGAACGACACATCCAAACATGATAATTATGACATGGAAGTCATGTACGGCATCATATACCTCCACTTCGTAACGTTATGCGGGTTTTAAAGTGACATATCCACATTTCTCTTTCATGCTTCGCATATCATCGATTCCCACTGTACGTGGGATCTGCCCATTTCTTTTTTTTGTTTTGAGTACTAAAACTTTTAATTATTACATGTTATCTTATGAATTCAACCCTTTCCTTCAAGAAGTAATTACTTTAAAAATCAAGGCACCATCCGATTCATGGTCTATCCCCCTAGGTGGGTTGCACCGAGTTTTGGAGGAACCAGCTAACCAACTGCTATTTGCACCCTATCCATTGTGCAAAATAAAAAAAAACCGTAAGGTGTCCTCATGAAGATCAGGAGGTATAGATGAGGGCGGATCGTTCAGAAGGTCCGTCGTTTATCTGTGCGTTAGATTAGTGTCGATGACGAACAAACTTTATTCAATCACCCCAGCCCACTTCTTTTCAGAGGTGGACGAACACAACCTAGACGACGGTCATAATACCATGCGCTCTGGGGCCGGCTTCGGCCTGCTGGGTCATAAATAAACTAAGTTTTTCTTAACGCTTGAAGGCGTTGTTCTTCCGCAATTTCAGGCATGATGATGTAAGATTTCGTCATAAGTAAGTACCTTTATTATTTATTTTTTTGCTCATTGCAGAATCAGCCACAATCTCTACAAAAGGAGCAAACAATAACGTTCCCAAGTGCACCTTAATAAATTAGGTGTTGAGCTGGGTAAGTGAAAATGGCTGAGCTTCAATGGGAGCACAATGCTATATGCCCGTGCGCTTATGCTGAGGTGCCCATTAAGGAAGCCCTAAAGGCAGAAATTCCCAGAGCCCTTCTCTACAACCTTTTTTTTTCGTAATCGTTGTTTTGAGATGCAACAAATCGACAATGATTTTAAAGTCCGCTTGCGTTATGAAGTAACATTTGTCCTTCAGCAATATAGACACCCCTGTCGCCATATTTTCATTCAAACCATAGAGCACGACAATGTTTAATACTGCAGTTGTCGGGTAATTTTATGAATGACTTTTCTATGGCCATGCGTGCCTACTTTTTCTATTGTTATCGTTCCCATTAGACTCGTTCTCCAGTCAAGTGTTTTAGGAAAACGGTATCAAGGAGTGATCGTCAAATTTGTGCAATCTGACATCAATTTCAGAGCGAAAATATAGCAGACGCTATTCCTTTCTGTCAAGGAAGAGAGAATAAAACACTTATTGGTAATAAATAAGTCACTATAGTGCTTGGACCTCCTAGTACGGAAGACCATTGGCTCTTGCCGCCATCTGAGTTCGGTTGACCAGGGCTTGTTGCTGCACTGGGTCAGAGCTGGACAGGGTCGTCTGCCACTTGACAAATGTAGGATTATGATTGTCCAATATACTGGGGTTATTTTGGCACTCCCAGACCATGTGAACTAGATTGGCTGTCTGGGGACAGAATTTACACTGCGCATTGTACATTGAATGGTCTATCTTTGACAAAAAATAAGAATTCGGAAATGCTGATGATTGTAGTCGTCTCCACGTGACCTGTGATGTCTTATCTACTTTAGGGTCAGGGGGAGGGGGTAGAGTGTGTCTACTCAGCCTGATGTGTTGCAGGATGTCAGTATACGAAAGAGGGGCTGGGGATAGTCCTGGTCAGTAAGAAGGTGCGCTGTAGATGAAGCAATGGAGGCCCAGTGTAAGAGATCGCGGGTGGAGGCATAAGTGCATTCATTGCCTCTAGCTTCTCTGTGCCCTACCACCCTTAACAATTGTATTCACTGACCCTCTTGACGATGGGTCGCAGCCTGGTACAGAATTGAATGTGCTAACCGGCCGACATGACCTCTGGCGAAATCGCGATACGACGCCTGGGAATCCGTGAGGGCAAATGTGGCTTCTGGGTTGCGCTTGGCTGAAGCTATACCGGCCTCTTCCAAGATGTGATGTCGACACCGCTAGCTGAGATGCAGTCCACGACCTGTCCCCTGTTTAACACGGCTGCCGTGGCGTGGTTGTGCAGGGGTCCGGCGGCATCCACAAGGAAGGCATCTTCACAGTCTGAATACTTGCTATACACTTTAGCTCTGGCAGCTCGTCTGTTTTTGTGATATACGGGGTGAATATTGCGTGGCAAAGGCCGAATACGGACTTCCTTTCGCCATTCTTGTGGTAGTGATAATTTACCAGCGACCTGCATTGGTGGATTTATGCCGACAGCGTCCAGCGTGGCGCGACCTGCCTTGGTACGTGCGAGCCGAATCACTTGGTTTGTGCTATGAGCTTCGAAGAGCTCTGACGCTGCATTATATATGCCCATCGCAAGTAATGTGTCATTCATGGCCCATAAGGGTAGATTGAGGGCTTTCCGGTGTGAAAGTTGTAGTAGACGGTCTAATTTTTTTTATCTTTTTTTCAGGATGCGCAGGTACGGAAAGCTGCCACTGGGGCGACTGATCACAAAGGCTTGTACAAGACGCAATATGTCCGCTTCCTTGATGCATCGGTGTCGATTGGCAATTCTAGATATCATTCGTCAGATACGTGTACAGGTATGACGTAACTTTTCGATAGCTACGTTGTTGTTGCCCTGATTATTATTGTGTGCTCTGAGGACACGGGTGGTTTCCGATTCCCTCACTGGGAATTGATGAAGTTGGGTATTCGAAGAAATGTAAGTGCCACGTTGCCTGAATTCCAGCAATTCTGAATAAGTGGGGGAGCAGCAAAGTCCGCATGTTCGACCGATGCGTTCCACAGTATCCGCGGCCCGTTGAAACGCTTCTTCCATGTGTCCAATGCTGCCGCTGTTTGTCCAAATGGTAACGTCGTCATCGTATTTTGCGTGCTTGATTCCGGGTATCTCATTGAGTGATCTATGAGATCCAGCAATGCGGTGTTGAATAATAGTGGCCATATTAGTTTCAGTTTCAGTTTCAGTTTTGTTGAGCATTTTCTTCACAGAGTTGCGAAAAAGTTACGGCCCCTTGTGGTGTTCCGAAGTCTCCAATTGTGATGGGGGCCGATTTAGCGTCGCCTACTCGTATGGTCAGTTGACAGTTGTGCAGGAAGTTGCACACGTAATTGTATGCGCGTTGGCCGCTCCCTATTTTAGCCAGGTTAGGCACGATAGCCGAGTGCCGGATACTATCAAAGGCTTTTTCAAAGTGTATCGCCAGATTGGCGCGCTCCTGTTGCGTGGCTTCACTGGGGCGATTGAATATGTCGTGCTTCAAGTTAGATAGAGCATCCTGTGCCGATAATTGTGCTCTAAAACCAAACATGGTATTTGGGAAGAGGTCCCTAGCCTCCATGTATTCAGTGAGCCGAATGTACAGTGCCTTCTCCATTACCTTTCCGGCACAGGAGGTTAATGAAATGGGACGAAGTTTGTTTATATTGATCGGCTTTCCGTGTTTGGGAATATTGGTAATTTCGGCCGATTTTCATTCCTGGGGAAGTTTGCTATCGACCCAATACTTATTAATCAGATCAGTAAATGTATTAAGCATGTCATCACTTAAGTTGGCCATCAAAGTAGCAGCGATTTGGTCAAGACCTGGGGCCGTTCCACGACGCATCATGTCAGTTGCCGCTCTTATCTCCAACGCTGTGAAATTTCGATCCATTTCAGGGTTGGTGATTTCGCTGTATTTGGGGACGTGGTCAGCACTCACGGAGGTATTGATGCATTTCTCCTCCAGATCTCGAAATATTTGAGCAGTGCATTGGCATGAATAGTTTTGATGAGCAGTTCCACGTCATTGTTCGGGATCTATAAAATATACCGGAGTGAGTGCCAGGCTGATTTAGTGTGAAATGTACTCGCGTCGCACTTAGCAAAACCAATTATCTTTTGCAAGTTTAAGGTGGAATATTCCTATGCTTGTGCTGTAACTCACTCGATGCGAAGTTTGAGCTTGCGGATAGGCTTCTGGCGCTTCCCTCATCTGGTCAGCTGACATCTTGTATACCAGAGGTGCAGCAGGGGCTGATCTACTGCTGGTGTTTCCCGGTCGGTTTTGATTTATATAGTCACTTCTTTCCTCAGCTGAATGAGTGTTCGTGACCATTCGTTATAGGAATCGGGAGGCTGGTGAAATGGAAAGTTTTCCGTTTTGCGGAAAGCGTGCCAATCTACCAGTTGGACCGATGTATCGCGTGCTTTGGGACGGCCATATGTTACGGTGCTATAGATGAGATAATGGTCGCTTGCCAGCGCTTCCTGGGAGTTCAGCCACTTTGGTAGCGGAGCATTGAGAACCATTGTAAAGTCTGGGCATTTGTCTCGTGATACTCTGTTGCCGATCCGTGTGGGATAGTCCGCGTCCGTGACTAGTGTGAGTCCTTCTATGGTCATTAGGTCGTGTAACTTGCGCCCTTTCGCATCTTCAACGACGTAACCCCAATCTGAATGTTTGGCGATGAAATCGCCCAGCACTAGCAGGGGAGTGCGTACTGATATGGCTGTCGCCTTGCGGATAACCACAGCAAACCTATGGTGTCGGTCCGCTGGGTGACTGCATATATTTAGAGCGTACATTGCATTATGGTATTTGTTGCGCGGAAGAAATTGGATGAATGCATATTGCAAGCAAGCGTCCTTGAGGACAAGGTCGTGCTGTAGAGCGGCATCATGGTTGTTGACGAACGTAACTGCTGAGATGCCGTCGGCACGAGCATAAGCCTTGTACATAGAAAATTTTGCTGCGTGTTGACCAGCATCTTGTAAAGCTATTACTTCTGGCACTGATTGTAAGGTTTTAATATAGTGATGCAATGATGCTGCTTTACGGCGCAAACTGCGACAATTCCTCTGTATTACTGTAGACAGTGCACCTCTGCTAGTCATCACGGGGCAAGGTGGAGGCATCGTCGCTATCTAGATTGACGTGTAGGGCTGTAGTTGGCATGTCACGCCACCCAGACAGCTGCTTGACCCCCTTGAGATGCTTGCCTTCATTGAGTTGCGTAACTTATCGGTTGTATTTGGCAATGATTGATTCCTTCTAAGTGATGTAAGGCATCGTAAGTTCACGAAATTGCTGCGCATTTCTGGCTTCCAGTGTGCTGACGTGGCTGAAAACTGATTGCTCTATCGTCTGAGTTATAGTTGCTGTAAAAGCACTGAATTTCTTTTCCAGGGCCTTGTCTACCATGTCGAATATCGAGGCCTGCGAGGTCAAGCTGCTGCATTGGGTATAACCAATGTCTGTTTCTGTCGTCTTAAAAGGTGCCACAGGCCTCTCGCAGTCTGCGGAAGTTGCATATGATGTCTGAGGGCACTGATTTCTGTTTGTTGTTGCCTGTAGAATACAGTCAGTTTCCTCCTTCTGTTTCGCAACTAGCTGCTGCAGTAGGGCTGACGTTCAGTTCTGTTTCTCTATAGTGCTTATAAGCTGTTCGATTAACGAGGATTATGTAGTTTGAGAGCTATTTTGTGTACCCTGGGAGGTGACCTTTGATTCCCAGCTCACCTGAGGACCTGTTGACATGAGGGCCGGGGATGGCGTTGTAGAAGTCTTGTCGTGCTCCGTGTGCTTCTGGATTGACTGGGGTCTCCTAGAGTGGGACCGTGACTTGGATCGGGACGCCGCCTGCTTCTTGGATTGAAGTTGGGATGATCTGGCGCTGGTGTCATTGCCAGCCACGTTGCTGCTTTTTTGCTGTTCCTTGTGGCCACCAGACGGTGTCCGGCTGCGGTCGCGGGCTTAGCCAGTTTGCTGGACGAAAGGTTTGCCGGAGGCTGGTTGGCTATATCTCCACGGACAGTCGCGAGAGCTGGTAACGTGTGACCCGCCACAGAGCACACAGCTTGGATGGCACTCGTGTTGTTGCGACGCGTCCAGTCCAGTTTTGCCGCAGAGCGAACACCGTTCGTTCTCCGGCACAGGTGCGGGCCAAACGTCCGTTTGGTGTCCAGGCTTTCCACACTTGGCACAAACTGCGTTAGTTTTTCTGTACTGCTGCACTAAGGTGGCTTCGTTGAGGAAGAAGACGAGCCTTGGGATATTGCTGTGTTCAAATGTGAGTGTCACTACATTGGTGAACCCAAGCCTCCGGGCTCCGATGATTGGGTTGTTAAGTGAGATGGTGTTCGCCAGCCGAATTACGCCCTTGCCCATGTTGTCAGTTGCCTTGAGGTAAGCTTGCACGTTGATGGTTTTGTCGGTCAACCGCAGCTGCTCCAAGCTGACGAAGATGCGCAGCACACACTCACCTTTGATGCAGACGACAATGAAATTCTGTCCCCACAGTGGGCTGTATTGGTATGTAAGGTCTACTTCTGGAGCGACGCTACGGTGGGAGTTGCTGCCCGTATGGCATTACCAATGCTGCCTGTGCCTCTTTATTACTTTAGGTTGCAAGTCTGCCTGTGTTTGATGATTATCACGTACTCATCGGGAGCCATGTGAAGCGAGTAGCGTGGTGCACCTATTTTCTTGCTGGGATCACCCCTAGAAAAGGTGGAAACAGCTCATGTAGCACAACTTGTGGTTGGTAGCGTCTCCGTGTCTCAATGAGGTGTGCGAGTGCCTGGGTGGTTGCGACGCATTTGTCGAAGTACACCCTCGTAATGAGGGGAAAAATTGGCCGATGATGGGGCGGCCAGCTGGATTTTTTGAACTTGCATGCTTTCCGGGTCATAGCCACTAATGATGGGCTGCAGATATTGCGCCGACATGGCTGAGAAATATAAAGTCAAGTTGTTTTATGTGAGTTCAAACGTTCGCCAACGTGGCACAACTTAACATAAAAATAAGCTGGAAGAGCAGGCATCAATTATTTCTCCAGGTCTCATAGTTTGCCTCACTGGCTGCGCGTGACAAACACCAGCCGTAAAAGTAGGAGGGCTTAGTTATATACCTTTTCCACTCGAACCACGTCAGCAGGTGGGGTGTCTCATCTAGACTTACTGTACGTGCGACCTTTAGGTAGCAGAGTTGCGCACACTTTTTCCTTCTGCCGCTCACGCCGCTATTCGGTAAGGGCTGTCATGTGATGAAAAATGAGAATAAATGTTCAATTTCACGCGGCGAAGCCAACTTTACGTGCACGATGACGTGACGCCCGCGCTTGCTCTGCCCGCGCCAGCTTCCGTCTCACCGTGACCGTCATTAGGGGCTCATATTGGTTGAACAGCGCACACGAGACGACGACGAAGTAAACGGACACAGACAGCCGCTCATTCGCAACACACAATTATTATTGCGAGAGCAGATATATGGGCACTCCCCACTTAATTTAGCCGCCGGCTTCGGCGGTACCGTCACTCACCTTATATGTACACGTATCTATATATATGTAAACGCAAGTAATAAAAATATATGAGAAAAAAAGGACTGCGGCCAGCGGAATTGAACGTGGGACCACTGAGTCGGGAATGCGAGGCATTAACCACTGAGCCACCGAGGATCACCTCCTTCAACGTTCAAACGGCAAGCAAATTATATCTACGACTTACCGCTGTTGAGAGGCATCTCGGGGGGAACTGTCAGGTTTTCATCATTATCAGCAAATGGCGCAATGAGCGCGCGTCGCCACTTCGTCACGACGCGGCGGCGCGCACTCTCATCTCCCACGCGTGCTTTGGCCCGCGGAGACAAGGGGAGTGGACGCTCTCTCGCACGCCCTTATCTCGCGATCGGGAGGATCGTACGTCTTGGCTGGCGTTGGGCTTTCACGGCAGCAATTCCGTTGTAGTTACCGGGCGCACAAAGGTCACTGCAATTTTCGCGCAGTCTCTGTTTGAGAAAAAGACGCGCATTTCAGACACAACGAAGTAGCAATAGAGACGCTTACTGGCGTTCATATGTACCTGAGAGTACGTTTCGTGCGTCATTTGTGCGTGAGAAACGCAGGGGAAGTTCTGATCTTCTTGCCATTTTGTGCATGACCTTTCAATTTGTTGCTATCACGTTCATTGTATCGCCTTTGCGGCAAAGCTGTGACTTTTTAGAGCAGCTAATATATAGCTGAAGTGCAACTTAACAAAAAATGCAAGAAAAAACGAACAGCAGTACATGAAAACATGCCGTAAGCAAGGGGAAAATATAAATACATTGGTATCATCTTCTGCAGGAGCTGGAAAGATAGCTAAATTTAGCGTCACTCAGCGCAAAATGATGGCATGCTGACACGATTATCATGTTTCCTTCGGATGTGGAAGGCCTAATTCACTTTTCTTGCTAACTGATCTTTCATGATGCGGCAGCTTCATTGTGTCGTTGAAGAAGGGTACGCAGCCGCATTCGTGACAATGAGTGGCGAGGGAGTGAGGTTTTCATTCTGATAATGAGCGTTCATGTTCCTGAAGCGGAACGTTGAAGCATCTCCCGCTTTGGCCACGATAAGTGGCCGAAGGTAAGCCGGTGAAGGTAATGCGTGCGTTGGATTACTTTCGGCGCTGAAGGTAAGCCGTGCATCGTAATTAAAAAAGGTAAAGTGCTCGAGGTTTAAGACCAAAACTAGCCCGTCTTTCCGTATTATTGCTCCAGGTTATGGCGTGCGCTGACGAACAGACGTAACTTCTGGTCTCCTTGTCAACCCCTTCTCCACCCTGCGTAGCTTTCAACGCGCTTGCTGAGAAGAAAGTGGATAGAGCGTGCGACAAATATCTGTGTCTGCACTGCCACTTGACGCATCCTAAAAAAATAGTTTTTGCGGCACTTTATTCGTGAGGCCATGAACTCATTTGATGAAGCTACTGGGCAAAGAGTGGCAGGGTTTCTTTAGGGACTATTTTCTGCCATCAGAGGCTGCAGGCATCGGCGGTGACCGGGTTTCTTGTCTACATTCGCATGTACCGCAGCAGCAGGATCAACAAATGTCTCCGGTTGATGCTGGTGCCCTGAGTGACCAAGTTAGGTGACCTCCGACAGCCCTGACGTCATTCCCCGGGCAGCTGAGCGCGTCCAGCGACACGACTACCACCTGAGCGCCATGGCCCCTACTGCTCGCTCGTGACCCGAGCAACGCCGGGTTGCTGTGCCTCTGGCAGCATCGAGGTGGGGACAACTTCACCCTCGCCCCGTGAACAGCCAGGCGTTAAGAACAAAATAGTCCGCATCGTCGGTCCGGAGCAGCTTCCAAGACTGGAAACTGCTGCAAAAGGTGCTACCGTTTCAAAGGTACGATATTCACAGCACCTGCGTTATTCGCGATGAAGAAACAATGGAGAGGCTGGCGAGTTTTTCATGCAGGTATGCGGCTATGCACCTTAAAGTTTGTGTCTACCTATAGAAGCGACGACAACAGTCGTCAGTAATTTAAACGAGAGAGCCTTTAAAAAATCTGGCCTTGGCAGCGTTAATCCGATGACTGCATATAATAAACATCAGGATCTTAGCAGGAATCCAACCCAAGCATTCCGTGGGCAGTCTTGTATTCTACCACTGAACCACGCAAGGTCTTGAATTTACTTTGTGAAAGGCAGACATCAAGTTGGTGCAAAGTGAGTATGGTTACAGTGCTAATTATCTAAATTTAGAACAAGGAAATAAATATTTTATATGTACTCTTACGTAAAACTACCTTACATTACTTCCTTTGGAAGTGGTCGTTAGCTGTATAATGCCACTTTCCTTTCCTCAAGTTTTTGTTATCATCCCAATGCACTATACGTTCAGCGCAAACCGCGCCTACGATGTTCGAGAAGCTTCGAGGCTTTAATTGTTGTTTGTTGAGATTACGCTCACTTCGGGAACTTCACTGATTATTCGGGAACCTACGTCTCCGCTAACGATAACGCTATATTGTTCATTGGCGAGTGTATAAATGCCGACACGCTTCGCCTCTTGTCAGTTGATCGACGGCCAACGCTCTGTTCGCCAATATCAGAGCAAGACTGCTGCTGTTATCCCACTTTCTGTTAACTGGGCACAGGCTCGCCTAAATAAACAGTCTATTATTAGACTCGTAGTGTGCTCCATTCGTCCACGTCCCGACCTCGTGACAATGTGATTGGCCTAAATATTCGGTGTCATGCACGCAGCACCAGCTCGTTACGCGAGGCAACAAATGACGTGAGAACGATCCATCGCGTCACGACCACTTATGCATGACCAAGTAAAAAATAAGAGTATGACCTATGTTCAATACGGCATGTTCTTTGACATTAGTTCTTTGACATTTAAAATTTTCTGGCTGCCATAAAGTTGCCTGCTTGTTAGATGACGTCATGAACCTATGAAATGTCGTGGTGTTTATTACAGCACATACACATTAAACAGCGCATTCAAGTGCTCAATAATACATAAACATTTTTGTAGTTGCCGGAGAGCATCTCCTTCAAAGTGTAATTCAAATAGGCTATAGCCACCGATGACATTAGCACCTTCTACTTATAGCAGCTGGCGAGATGTAATAATCTTAGTATAATAAAATATTTTCACTATGCAGAGTAACAGCGTTTAGCCGCTTGTGCGCGTGTGAATCTCTGTGAGCTCACCCTTACTGAGAAAGAGGGGAAGAGAGGGAAAGAAGGAGCACCGCACGTGCGGTTCTTTGCTGTCGGAGGTATATTTTAAGATGTAGAAGACAATTCCAGTTGAATTAAAACCAACCGACCAGCTAGCCCGACTCTTAATTAAGCCTCCATAGCGGTAAAAACCATGGTCTTCGCCTTCTTTCTGGTCAAGTTGCAGGGCAAGTTTAAAATATTAGCTTCCCATTGAGCTGGAGTCCATAGCTTTATTCGTCGCCACTTCACAAGCTGCCGCCATCGCTTCAAGCAACCATAAGTAAGCAACCATAAGCAAGGCTGATCCAGTTTATCAGCGATTAAAGTGGAAAGCTTTTTTGTGGGCGCTTCCACTACAGCAAAACTAAAACAATAAAAAAATTCGTAACACTCATCGGCTCACAGAAGCTTTGACAGAGCAGCGGTGATGCTATTCCTTTTCGATGAAAGAAAATTATTTTCCGGAAATAGCAAATGCTTTGACCGGTAGATAGAAAGCGGGCTTGTTCCCATCCCTAGATGCATTGGCCAGTCACGGCAAAATAGAAGCATGGAAAAGTGATGTGCTATGGGGCCCCTGTTCAACAATATCTTTCTCTGCAATGCTGCAGCACAAGGCGTGAAAGCGCCGCATAGGCGGCCCGTACCGCAACGAACCTAACAAGAAAATCGACACAGCAGGAATGGTGGAAACATTTGACTATACTGTGACGTTCCTTCGCAACATTTTCATTTCCTCAGAACAATATAGTTGAGTGATTATTGTGGCGAAGGAAACTTTGCCTTAGTTGGTTTCCCCAGCGTGCAGCCAATAGTAACCACTGTCGAAAGATGGGGGGGGAAGGGGCTCAGCCTCATAGTTTTTTTCGGGGGGGGGGGGCGTCGCGATTTGCTTGAACCCCCCCCCCCCCCCGGCTTATACGCCTATGAGATATGCTAAACAAGAAATGCACGGGCCCAATTGTTTGTTTTTTTTTTTGTGAACTAGCGGAGTTTAATTACTTTTGCTTTCGGTGTGGATTGTAAGAGAATGTGTGCCTGCGTTTTATGCCTATTTTGAAGTAAGTGGAGTCTATAACTTTTTTTTTATTTCTTGATGTCAAAGCACGATAATGAATAGACGTTGTAAAGGCGTTACCGCGGTAAAAGTGTTGCTCCAAGTGTTTTCGCTAAACGTTCAGCCAACAGGCTCAAGGCTGAAGCTGGATTTGCAGGAAGAACCACAGCGAGATCAAGAAGCGACGCCGGGACAAGATGAACATGTACATCAGCGAGATGGCCTCCCTGGTGCCTATGTTCAAGGCCATGTCCCGGAAGCTGGGCAAGTTGACCGAACTCCGCCAGGTCGTGCAGCACATAAAGACCATACGTGGTACACGCTCGTCACGATCACTGGGGTCGACGTACAATGTTCCTTCGAATAAGCAATGTTTTACAGAAACTTAGCTGAACATTTACTGCGCTGTTAATGATCAATGATTGCACAGAAAACTATGTCATGTATTATTCAACGATTGTTCGTTGTGATGCAATACTTCGAAGCACTTGCTCGTATTACCAATATCAGTCCGCCAATATTATTAATCGACTCATGGATAATTTTTGCCTATCAGCATTACTGGTGCGCCCCGCCGCGGTGGTCTAGTGGCTAAGGTACTCGGCTACTGACCCGCAGGTCGCGGGTTCGAATCCCGGCTGCGGCGGCTGCATTTCTGATGGAGGCGGAAATGTTGTAGGCCCGTTTGCTCAGATTTGGGTGCACGTTAAAGAACCCCAGGGGGTCAAAATTTCCGTAGCCCTGCACTACGGCGTCTCTCATAATCATATGGTGGTTTTGGGACGTTAAACCCCACATATCTATCTAGCATTACTGGTGTTTATGGTGGGTGGTCGTATTCAGCTCATACCATATTACTTTGACTTAAATCATGCAGGTCCCATAAATTCATACACGGAAGGGCACTACAAGCCCCCATGGTTGTCGGAAGAGGACGTCAAAAACGTTGTCTTGCAGGTACGTGTAAGCGTAACTTGTATTCTGGAAGTTTGTTACCCTAAATAACCTTCGTGTTACTCAAGTTTTAAGTTACCCACAAAGCTTATTTTACCTTGCGATCAAGACATCAATCAACTAGTAATCTCTCGTCGAATTTACTGTAGCTACTCTGAGGCTGTCTTTATCGGATATTGTTTTGTGCCGGCCCCGCCGCAGGGTCTAGTGGCTAAGGTACTCGGCTCCTGACCCGCAAGTTGCGGAATCGAATCTCGGCAATCGCGGCTGCACTTTCGATGGAGGCGAAAGAGATGTAGGCCCATGTGCTCAGATTTGGGTGCACGTTAAAGAACTCCAGGTAGTAAAAATATCCGGAGCCCTCCAATACAGGTGTCTTTCATAATCATATGGTGGTTTTGGGACGTCAAACCCCACATAGCAATCAATAAATCAAAACATCATTGTTTGGTGCCACGTTGCATATTCTTTTTTTACTCCTGCACGGATAAGCTTTTGCAGCAAAAACTGCAAAAGTGTTTCACAGATGATAACCAAGCGGCGGAACATTCACTCTTTGCGAATGCTTATCATTCAAAATGGAATTATATAAGCTATAGCTAGTGTAATGTGAGGGTTTTTTACAACGACTTTAACCAAACTCTGTCAGTGAGGCAATGAAGAACATGCAATATAAAGAATGCCAGTCGCATTTAAAAAGATCTTACATAAAGTATTTCTGATGAATTTTCCTTCTTTTTCTTGCAGGGTGCTGACGGTTTTTTGTTCGTTGTGAGCTGTTACCGCGGTTGCATCCTGTTTATGTCGTAGTCGGCGCAACGGACGCTCAACTGCACTAAGGTTAGGAACAAAGTATACCTCGGCAATCTCTCACACGCATCTCAATCTCAGCATAAATACGTGGTTGATCCGGGCAGGATAAAAAAAATTGCTGGAGTAGAAGCTCCCGCAATGCCTTGCCACCAGAAGTGAAGCCAGCCTTTGCCACTGCAGAGATGCGGGAAACATGATTTTTTGTGATAGTACCCTCTTAGAGATCAAGTGGCTGTGTAATATAGTTGTTCCCGACGAAAGCACAAACAGAAATGAGTATGGTTGACTGAATTTAATAACTTTGCCTCCAATTAGAGGCTCACTAAGGAAAACTAGTAACACTAAGATGCTCTTGGAGCACTATGGGACCCGAAAAAGTTTCCACATTACACTCGCTGGGCCTGCGAGGGATACACTTCGCAACGGAGATACTTTATTATGCCCCTTACACTCGCTGGGCCTGCGAGGGATACACTTCGCAACGGAGATACTTTATTATGACCCTTGTAAGATGGCCGCCACAGCCGCCATTTTGCCAGAGGCACGGCTTCACTCCTAGGCAGCAATTTCCACTTCAGCATTTTTTAATCACCCTTGGGTTAATCCCTCATTTCGGGAATCATTATAACACAAAAGTGAAACGCGTCCTCACAGAGGTAGTTGAGCATTCATTTTGCATTGTTTCGTCACAAGGGCGAAAGATGAGTTCTGCAGTAACAAATTGCAATTTTGCGCGAAGAACAGCAAGCAGACCGAAATTTGCAGCACGTTACCTCAAGCAGAACGCACGCACTAATTGAGCATATACAGGGCGAATTCAGACAAACAACTGCAACAATTTTTACTTGGTGTCTGAGCAGCTCGCTTCTTTCGTAAACACGGTCTCAGTATAGCAATGGAAATGACATTGGTACTTTCTTCAACTGCTATAACTTCAAATCAAAGTTACGGTAGAAGCAGAAGAGGTAAAAAGCACCCAATTCCCGAGATAAGCATGCGCGCGAGTCAGCCACCACGCTAAAGAACATCTAACGCACTTTGGCCACGCCTACCACGCTATGTGGAGGCGCTAGGGAGTCTTTATGGGCGCGTGCCTCGGGGCTAGCGCACACATACACAGCGACGCGCGGGTTGGCATAGCAGGACGACCTTTGGAGCACGACCACCCAACGTACGCCCGTCGTGCCATATAACTACTGATTACTAAAACGTGCTAGTTTCTGAGCTCTTAGGACCACCAGAGGTACAATATGTATATAAATGATTCTCCGGCAACATGTTGGAGAAGGGTCGCTCTGTGGTTTAGTGGTTAACGTTGCGCACTGTGTAGTGCGAGGTCGCTGGTTCGGCGCCTCACTGCGGTACATTTCCTTCTCGTTTTTTTTTTTTTTGCAATCTGTAAGTAAATATTTTACAACGTCATATCCATGACGGAAATACGTCACGCAGCTGTGGTGGACCCCGGCATAAAACACTTTCGGGTAAAAAAAAACGAAAATTGTGCGGCAGTTAACTTATCGTGTTTTTCATAAAAATGTAGTAGAAAACGACCCACAGGAGCTGCAGCGACCAACGTTTCCGAGTCCGAGTTTGGAGCATGTAACTGAAAGAGAGAGAGAAGAATGCATGGAGGAACCGTTGTGGAAACATTCAGAAGTTGAAGTAATATTCTGTCGTCTGCAAATCCGCTCGGAGCGATAGGTTAGAGAAAGAATGGAGAAAGATAACCAGAGAAGAAACACAGGGAGGTTAACCAAGCTTAGGCTCGGTTAGCTACCCTACACTTGGGGTTAGAGAATAGGGGGAATTATAGAAAGGATAAAAGATGAACAGTAAGAAATACATGGATGAGCACAATCGTGTTGAGTAGTTTCGATGGGAAAAAAGGAATGATCATAAATAGTTAAGGGGAAAAATAATAGAATGCAATAGTATAGATGTTCCTGTCCAAAGAAATTAGGTAATAAAGTGTCACTACTCCGCAACGAGAATCGCCACTTTCCCGTCAGAGTAAAACCAGCCCAACCATCACGCTTCACACAAGTGGTAGCCAGGCGAATCTTGGC
Source organism: Rhipicephalus microplus (assembly GCF_013339725.1). NCBI lineage: Eukaryota > Metazoa > Arthropoda > Arachnida > Ixodida > Ixodidae > Rhipicephalus > Rhipicephalus microplus. The sequence goes on from NC_051170.1 coordinate 102,474,344, forward strand.
TCAAGAGTGTTGTGGCTCGGGCGAGTAGGTTACCCATGGAGATAGCTTGTATTAGTGCGGCACATATGAAAAAAGGGAAAGACGACACAGACGCCAAGAAAAGTAGACGCTAAACGCAAACTCATGAACTGAACTTGCCGGTAGAGATGCACTTGGCGGTACCGCTCATAACGTAGGATCTTGCATATCCTAGACGACTGTCCTGGTGACGGAATTAAGCCTCCTGAGAGGTGATATGCAAGGTTCAACGTTCTGAGTTGTACCACCAAGTGCCTCTCTACCGGCAAGTTCTGTTCACGAGTTTACGTTTAGCACTTATCTTTCTTGGCGTCTGTGTCGTCTTTTCTTATTTTTTCATATGTGTCGTGCTAATACAAGCCTTGGCTCAGGGGGTGCTTACTTGAAGTACTGAAAGATTTTCGCTTTCCCCGAAGTTAGCTGATGGTGTGTGTGCACGCGCGTGTGTGTGGTATGAGTATAGTTTCACTATACTGTAGCAGGCTTGCTGTAAGAAAAGGTTCACGAGCAAGTCCTTATAGATGACCGGAACCGAAAAGAAAAACACTGTCATACACACACAGTTTCATGTCACCTAACTGTAACGAAACCTCACCCTTGTAAGGCAAAACGCGTATTGCGCATGATGATGTGTTAAGTCGGTTTATGCATTCACCATCGTCAAGGTTCATTTTTCATCCCTCTTTTCGACATCCCCAGGGAGTTCTCCTCGGGCAAAGCTGGTTTGACATTTTGCACCCCAAGCACATCTCCAATGTCAGAAAGCAACTCTCTTCGTCGGTCCTGTGTCTGAAGGAAAGACTCATCGATGCAAAGAGTACGTTCTTGTTTCCTTAAATAGACTGCGCCTCGTTATAACGGCAGTGCTCACTTAACAATTCTTATTCACAGCGTTGTGTACACCAAAAAAAATCTGAGAATGAGCTTTACGCTTGTGGTTAGATAATAGTGTAATTTAACACAATTCATCGATCAGTTAAAGGTAGCTCTTGTAAGTGTACTGCGAACAGTTAACAGCTGGAAAAACAAGGCATCGCGTACTACTTTACACGTGCGTCTAGTTGACGCTGTTTTTGACTGACAACCCTGCCGTTTTGTATTGGTACCAACTAAATGAATGCCGTGCAACAATATAGTGCCATATGCAAAAAAACGAATGTGTGAATTCGGTGTCCCGTGGCCTTGTATTTCTCATGCCACTACTAACAGGACTGAAAAATCAATATTGCGAAAAATATAAAATGGCGCCTCCCATGAGTCGAAAAAGCTATTGCCAATGTACTGTAAAAATCCGGTCTCTAATTAGCTTTTAGTAACGAAAGCCTGAGCTCTGCAAACTCCGAAAAAGCAGAAGTACTGGGGAAGAGTGAAAGTTGAAGTGAAGAAAAATTGGTGAACACGGAGGGTCGCTCGTGCTGATGTTTTGGCTTGCGGACTTGCCTTACAGCCTTGAAGTGAGACACCCTATGCTCTCGATTTTTAAGTCTTTTATAGCTGTTTAAAACAACATTGCCCTTTTTCAACGTAAGTTTAGCCTTCTGCCGTATGCATAGGTCGGTGAACTTACTCGTGAGTCGACCAACTTGGACTCACTCATACTCAGATCGAACCATGAGCCTTTGTCTGAGTGAGTAATAATTTGGTTAGTTTGAGTCCGAGTGAGTCAGGCTCAGGAAAATGTTGGTGAGTCTGGCTCCGAGTGAGTCCAAACTATCAGATATGTTTCAATATTGGGTTACCCCTAGTAACCTAAGAATGTCTCCCACAAACAGCGATAAAATAAAGAGGTGGGGCACTGCGACGAGCCTTCGCGCTCACCTGAAGGACTACAGTGCGCTTGTTTGTGCTTCTAGTGAAATGCCGCGAGTATTTGTTTTCTTTTTTCTCTCACTCTCTCGCAAGGTTATTGCTCGTGCAAAGCAGAAAACTTTGCCTTTGACTGCACGGAGTGTGCAAAGCAGCACCCAGCACTTTTCTTGACCCTTGTACCTGTCGCTCACAACGAGCAAACAATGACGAGTGAATCATTGCTACTACTACTCGCAGTACCTGTCTGATTGCAGTAATTTACTACCGAATTTAGAATAATCGCAGTAAAAATTGTCAACAACAAAATATAAAGCACGAGCGGACCGCCAAAGTGAGACCAACTGAACGGCTGTCTGCGCGGGCATCCCCCAAATGACAATTACGACGGCTGCCGCATGGTGGCGCCACCTACCGTGAAAGTTGTGAATACTGGGGTTTTAGGTTGCACCGTTTTCGTCTCGCGACCGCCAGGGGTTCGTGACTCATAGTTTGTGCGCTATTGCAGATTGAAAGAATCCTGCCAGAGTTCGAGCGCCACACGGCAGGATGCAAGCTGCCTTGACGCGACTACAAACGAGCCATCCACGCCAGAGGTGAGTTGACACGAGGTGAGATTGTGGGGAGGTGATCACTGATACTTTCTTCATGTCTCGATCTTCTATATATTTATGGGTGTGTTTCCGTTTTGAAGCCGTCTCCTTTTTTTTAATGAAGCGCATTGAACAGTTTCTGTGCTGAACGCGGAAAGTGACATTCCCTTCTTTTTCTGGCAACACGTTCAAGTGTGAACATATTGTCCACTGTGAAAAGCAGTCAAATTAGACTTCAGCACTGATTTAGAGCTTAAACTACTAGAACTAGTTCTTTTGAACACGCCTAAGGATCTTGCTCTGAACAGCTAATAATCCCAGATATATGACACACACGAGGAAGAAAAAAAAGAAAAGAATGTACTTGTTCATAGAAATGTAACATACGTCTCCTCGTGTGAACTTTCCTGGTCTCTTAGGGAAATTAATTATTGTTTTAAGTAAAAGAATGCACAGATACGTAAAGAAGTCCTAACATTAGAGAGGCGAACAGCTCAATCGGAACAGCTTTGAATCTAGCTTGTCCAACGTGAGAGAACCAACTGCAGAAGAATTGCAAACTACGCTTGCTGCAATGTCCTTTTTCTTGTCCTGTTTTTATATGCATTGTTTTCAAGTACAACATGGCAATAATATTGCGGAAAGAAGCAGCTGAGGAAGCGGAGCCACAATGTGGGTTAACTAGAAGTTTACTTTGACATAGGCTGGAGTGCTTTGTCATGGAATCGGGTCTCTGTGAATACTGGAGCTCGAAAACTATATAGATCTCAGGGAGGGGAGGGGATGCAAAATATCAAGATGTCTGCAGATTTTTCATTTTCCGCAATAAACAATCCTTGCATTTTTTTTTCATTTCACTTGTTTCTACATCACCTTCACTCCGAATGTTGTCGGAATATTGCCCGTCTCCTGCACACTGAATGTCCGATTTGTTCTAACTTCAAGCTTTAACGTGGTGATTAGTTCCTTCGCCACACCGTATAATAATTACACGAGGGCGAACAGTCGTGTCTGATCTCAGGAAGCGAAGAAAGAGTTTGGTAGTCCATCGTCCAGCACGGTCCTCGTCGAGCCCGGTGACCGGAACGGCGAGATGCTGACCGATTCACCCGAGCCACGCTGCTGCGTCGTTCAGGTTCGCGTCACCAGCCAATCAGGCCATAGCAGAGTCTGGCAAGTGCCCTGCCTGCTACATCGGTAATCTGTGAAGGAGCATAAAAGTATGATGCTGCCGACTAACATATAGTAGTTTCTTTCCTTGATTGCATGCGAACGCTTGCCGGTGAGAACAAAGATAGTCTGTAGCTTTACAAGGCATGGCCCAACTTTCGCTTATGTGAATATTGAAACACTAGGTGTGGCCAAACGTCGTGTAGTTATTACTGGTCTCTGTGGCGAGTGTCAGAAGTGTCCATAAAGCATGGATGTTTCTTTTTTTCCAGATCGTCGCTTATTGCGTACGTTCTTTTTTTCTTTCTATATGCTACTCTGTACGCTGTCGAACTGGGCCATCAAATACTGCGGAACTGTCACATTTTCACCAATCGGAGAGATCGTAGCTACCATGTGAGTTAATCGGAGTTGACAAGACGGCGAGATGGACATGGCGGATTTTTATGTAGTTTACAAGAGCATTTCAAGATGTTCCAGCGAACTTGTGAACAATGCTGCCATGTAGCTGGCCGAAAATCTTTTCCTGCCACATTTCTTACACCATTGTCCTCACTAGACCGGCTCCCACCATACCGTATACTGCACCTGTGCAGAAGCCATCCGCGTTGATGACAGAGGCTTGCCAACGTTACGGTTTCCTGTTTCACATCCAAACCAAAATCTTTTCATAAGATCTGCTTCTAGTCTATCAGTATCTAAAAACATTTTTCCAGCTGTATCGACGAAGGAAAACGCTAATAACTTTGAATCTTGAAATTTATGCCGCATGACTACATTAGAGGTTTGATCCATAGGGGACAACATGCTTCTTCAAGAACGCTTTAACTGTTTCAAACGGCTTTGAATGCTGAGTGTGATGACACTTCATTGTCACAACTCTCAAAAACAATGCAGGACAGTTTCTAAATCAGTTGGGACAAGGCAAGTTGCACATTTATGAGAAGATGTGTCATGGAGTTTGAACAAACCACGAAAGTTTACTGTTTGGAATGATGTTATGGAGCAGGTGGGGAGTACAACGACATTTGGATGTTCTTGTTGAGCACACCTTTACTTCATGATATGCACTAGCGAATTGCAGTCGAAAATAAGTCTCGGCTGCTTAGAAGTGCACAATGATGTTTTATTCTGCTAAAGTCTAAGCTATTCAATCACCTGCAGTGCTTGGTCAAGCGCAATCTTTTCGTTTCAGGTAGAGAAGAAAATGGGAGCGCGCACTATTGAGTAAATAGTCATTCGAAGTGTTCTCAACCTTCAGTCCGGGCTATACAAATTCGCGTTTTTATTTTTCGAGGGGCCGTAGGTTAAAGACTACAAGTGCTTATAATTTCTCTGACAGCACATCTCAAGACAGCACCATTCGTTTGACGTTCGCATTAAGCTGGTTTTCCCACTATGTGCGACGAAGCTAGTTTGTGATGCGGTTTTATGATCAGTTAATAATATTAGAAAGCGACTGAAATTGGTACGCGCACTCTGGGATGACTAGAGTTTCCACATCGGTGAGTGCACCATGACATGATAAAGAGAAGTTGTGATGACTGTCACAATTAAGCCATCACACTTTAGTGTAGTATTATTTACAGACATGGTCACATGCCGAGTATAATTAAGCCTTGAGTACACGTACGGTAATGGCTAAACAAACCCTCCATGGTGGTTTAATGACTAAGGAACTCGGCTGCTGACCCGCAGGTTGCAGGATTGAATCCCAGCCGCGGCGGCCGCATTTTCGATGGAAGCGGAAATGCTTTAGGCCCGTCTGCTTAGATTAAGTTCACGTTAAAGAACCTCAGGTGGTCGCAATGTCTGGACCCCATCACTACTGTGTCTCTCAATCATATGGTGATTTTGCGACGTCAAACTCCACGAAGTAGTATCATTAGTAGTAATGGGTAAAAAAAAAAACATTTTGAACAAAGACTCTTTAGATGACGTGTAATATCATCATTGTCTACAGCTCTCACGGTAGCTACTTGTTTCGCTTCCATGACAGAGGTGACAGTTTTCTTCTATTTCTTATTGTTTTGAACGACATGTTACTCCTTGGAACCCAATAAGTTTGTTAAAGGGTCACGAATGATTGTAACAGCACAAAAAATGAAATAGCAAACACGTGAAACAAGTGTATCAAAAATTCCTCGCCCAAATAAGACTGTGATCCACTCGCGTATACTTACCTCGGTAAGAGATCTTGCCTATACTTTTACGATCTGCTTGTTTTTCATAGATCTGGACCAGGTGAACAGCTTCGCGAGTCGGGACATGCTGACTTCCGCAAGTCAGGGCAACAGCGAAGGAAACGACTGCAGTCATGGCGCTCATCATGAGCTTGCTGGAAGCGGGCGCTGGACTTGTGGACCGGTGGACTTCAGTGGCATGCCGTGGCCCTTGCCTTGAAACACCCGTTCGCACTCCTGTTTACGCGGACCTCTCGCGAACCGTTTCTCGCGTCGAACAGAGAAGAATACAGCATCTATGGACACTAATGCGAAGACATCGCATTGAGTCTCTATTCACTCCGAAGTGTGTGTAAGTCACGCTTCGGTAAATACCGAGCCCAGCAGGAAACGTTTCAAGGAACTGACGTCCATTTCTTCCACTGCGGTCCGTGGTAAATCACGTGGCGTGCTTGTCGTAGAGGGCTCATTCTAATATTTAGGCTTTCTGTGTTTTAACAGCGAGTTCTGCTTCTATATAGTGATGTCGGTTGTGCTCCACTATTTCGCTGTCCACAGATTGACGTGGGACAATGTCACACATTTACGCCGTAATGGATCAGTACCAACTCGCTCGCCTCTTCGTTTTGATTCACTTTATGCCATACAGCCGATTCGAAAGCCTCGTTAAGATAAACTCTATACCCTTGCTGCGCATTCCCTGAATGCGTAAACGCACACATTTGGAGTCGCAGACCTCAGAAAAAGAATAACCAGTGAGCACTGCGACGAACCACTGCGCTGACAGTGCTAGAGATCACTTGCAATCGCACTGGAGCGTGTTAGAAGTTGCTTTTACAGTGCTCGTAAAACAGGCTAAACAAGTGTCTGCTTTACTTCAATTCTGCGTCGTCTCCTTTGCAAAGCGTTAGCCGATGCCCATACTATGAGACCTCAAAGCACGTGATCTGATGCGGGATTTGGCTGACACGCAGTTCGAAGTGACAGAGGTACGATTCTGCAGACGCATCATGTCATATTCGATAAGTCTAGTCATCGCAACCATGTTAGCGACATGATTTGAACTCTGATACCACGGAATTTAAAGAACCACTCTTCTTGCGGCAAATGTCAATGAAGTAAAAATCGAGCAGTACTAGTCATGCTGTGTAAGTTTGAATGGTGTGCTTGAATCACGTTGCGTTTTAATCACGATCATCTTAACGATAATCGTGAAGGCTTTGTTCGTGTCAAAACTTTCACAGGCAAATAGAAATATGCAGCCAACTAAATTGAGCGATGATTCTGTGTTCACCATGAGGTGTCCGTTGCGACAGTTTTATAATAAAATAAATAGCGCAATGATAATCCATGATGTATATGAGGAAAACCAACGGCAAGTGTGCTCGTAAAATGAAGAATCACCCACGAGCGCCTCTGCGCTAGCGTTTTTATACATCGTCCGCCTTCCCAAGATCCCTTGCAAAGAAAATTTATGCGCAGGATACTCCAATGAGATCGTCGTCTTCCTCTCCGTCCCGAAGAGGGAAAGCCAAACACCGCCTCCCTCTGAACCTAGGAAAGGGGCAAGACATGCCCAGTTCGCTGTTTGGTGAGGGAGACCCCACGCGCCAGCGTGGCACCACAGTGAGATGACGTGGAATCCCATGCGCAACAGTCGCTCCCTGATGCAGCCAGGTTGACTCAAGCAAGGCAGAATACCCCGTACAGCTGCTGGGTCGACGCTGCTTCGGAGTGTTGCTCTCGGCGGCTGACAAAAGCTTGGCCAACGACTTTTTGTGTCAAGAGGAGCCGGCGACGTGGTTTTTCCAGATTGTCCGCGTCCGTCGCCGTCCCGTGCAGGGTTGACTCATCAACAGCTGCCAGGTGCCAGCAGGCCGCGAAGACCACGTGGAACTTGGGCGAGGCACAACAGCACCCCCCGCCGCCAGATGATACATCGGGAGGTCGAGTTGTTCCATGCAGCTCGGCCGGGTCGATGTCGGCGACGTTCCGGCAAGGCTCTTGCTTTCTCGAAGGGCCTGGTCAAACTGGAATGCTCCAAGAGCTGGCCTCTTGCGCCCCGCTTCGGTGAAAAGTGGGTGACAAGCTCCAAGAAACGACCTTTGTCAGCCACACACAATGCGACAAGCACCGCGTGCACGCCACTCTCATCGCCAGGCCTCCGATTTTACAAAGCAAACATCTTATCTTAATAACTTAAGCTCAAGGAAACAATGTGCATACCAATCGGGACAAGTGTCCAGTAACTCTTTCATACGTAACTCCATTTTGAATCGAGATAACATTATAATCAAGCTAAACAAGCAAACTGTAGAGCTCGGGACAACGAGGGAGTCAGTGAAAAATTTCTCTACGCCCTCACTGTAACACATTGAGAAAAAAAAAGTACACATAAACTAGGTAAAGGTAAACAAAAAAATCAAACAAACCTTCCGCGTCTTTTGACGAGTCAAAACGCTCGACTTAGGGCGTCTGCATTTGTATGAAGGCCACCTCTCTTGTAGCGCACCTCGAAATTGTGCTGCTGCAGTGCTATGCTCCATCTGAGCAAACGACCATTCTTAGGTGACATTTGGTGTAACCAGGTTAGTGGAGAGTGATCAGTTTCTATAATAAACTTAGAGCCAGCAACATAGCAGCCTAGTTTTCGTACGGCCCAAACAATGCAAGCACATTCTTTTCCGAAGTGCTATAAGCCTCTTCCCTGCTGCTCAATTTGCGACTCAAATACCAAAACCGGCCGCTCCTCTCCACTCTGGTCCGTCTGACATAGCACTGCTCCTAAACCGCGTTCGCTTGCATCACACTGAATAGTGAAAGGTTTTGCAAAATCCGGTGCCCTCAAGACGGGTTTCTCACTCAATGCGTGCTTCAGCTTCTGAAAAGCGTCTTCCTTTTTAGAGTCCCATTGAAGTTCACAGGTTCGGTCTTGCGTAAACTATCTGTCAAAGGGCTGGCAATCTCGGAGTAATTCGGGACGTAATGCTGATAGTAACCTGTGAGGCCGAGGAATGCTCTCATCTCGGTCTTAGTGCTGGGACGACGATAACCGACCACCGCGGCTACCTTGAGTTCGGACGGTCGACGACGCCCATTTCCTACAATGTGCCCTAAATAGCTTACTTCAGCACAGCCCAAATGACATTTCTCTCTCTTTACCGTAAGACCTGCATTTTTGACCCGTTCCAAAACCATCCGAAGGTGTTCAACATGGTCTTCCCATTTGTCCGAAAATATCGCCACATCGTCTAGGTAAGGCAGCGCAAATTTCTCGAGCCCGTGGAGAACCTTATCCATCAGGCGGCTGAAACAATACGGCGCGTTTCTTGAGCCCAAAGCTCATCATCAAAGGACGAAAAGTGCCCAGGGGTGAGATAAAAGCAGCGTATCGACTCGCGCGCTCTGTCAAAGGGACCTGCCAATACCCCCTAACAAGGTCTAACGTAGAAATGTATTTCGCCTTAGACACTGTCTCTACCCTCTCTTCAATGTTAGGAATAGGGTAAGTCTGGTCGACTGTTACAGAGTTCAGGCGGCGATAGTCCACGCATGGCCTTGGATCACGGCCCGGAATCTCAACCAAAATCAAAGGCGAGGTGAAATCACTGTCTGCTTCGATGATAACACCTAGGTCGATCATGCGGCGAATTCGGCCTCTAGTATCTCTCTCTGTCTAGGTGACACCCGATACGGCTTACAGCTGATCGGCTTGTTAACCGTCAGCTCAATGTCGTGCTTAATCACATCCGTTTTGCCTGGCTTCTCGGAGAAAACGGTAGCGAATTCCTGTACTAAAAGCTCTAAATCTTCCTCTTGAGCCTTACTTAGGGTGTTCCCTGTGTCTACCCTATCGGACAATGTGCTGCTGACCGTGCCATCGGAAAGACAAAGGATTTCCGCGCCCTCATCCTCAGGAACATTGAGTGCAAGGTTTACTACTTGCTTTTCGTCGCATGTAGGGTTTCATTAGGTTACTGTGATACACTTTGGGGCATTTCCGGCCCCACTTTACCTCGTAGTTGGTGTCTGAAAGCACTGACACACTGTCGCTGGTCCCTCCCATGTACGTCCAGCTTGTTTTTTTTTTGAAGGGCACAACAGCATCACCTCATCGCCCACTCTAAGACTCGCTTTCGAGCTGACTTATCGTAACGGGCCTTGGAAAGCGCCTGTGCTGCGCGCATGTTGCTCTCCACCACTTCGCGTGTAGTCCCCAGTCGCCCCAATAAATCCAGTACATAGGAAACCACATTAGGGTCCTCCCCATATCCAGTCCATGACTCTCGTATTAAGTGCAGCGGACCTCTCAAGTTCCTGCCGTAGACAAGTTCAGCCGGACTAAAACCCGTACTCTCGTGTGGGGCCGACCTCAGAGAAAACATCGCAGCTGGTATACACCCCTCCCAGTCACTTTTATGCTCAAAGCACAAAGCTCGCAAAACGCGTTTCATGACCGAGTGCATGCGTTCCACAGGGTTCGACTGTGGATGGTGAATAGAGCTATGCGCGATTTTTTATCCCGCAGCGTTCTAGGAATGTAGTCGTAAGGCAGCTTGTGAACACACTTCCGTTGTCACACTGTATCTCCGAGGGAAAGCCCACCCGAGAAAAAATAGACAACAATGCGTCCACCACGCATACTGAACTCAATCTTTCAGTGCGATTGCCTCCGGGAACTTGGTGGCAACGCACAGCGCGGTCAGGACGTACCGATATCCTGATTTAGATGGAGGCAGAGGCCCCACGATGTCAATCACGAGCCGACGGAAGGGTTTCTGTGACTATTGGCACTAGTTTTCATTGGTGCCTTCCATTTGTCTGTTGATTTTCCTATCCGCTGACAAGTGTCGCATCCACGGACAAACATCTCTACATCCTTCCAGCACCCGGGCCAGTAGAACTCCTGAGCCAGCTTAGCTTTCGTTTTCTTTATGCCTAAGTGGCCCGCCCAGGCGTTGCTGTGGGCCAGGTCGAGAATGTTCCGCCGGTATTTTAGTGGAACTACCACTTGGTTGTAGACCCGCCCTTTAGCGTTCTCATACCTGCGATGCAACACCTCGTTTTGGGTGTAGAACGAAACGTTCTTCTAGAGTTACCTTCCTTATGTATGGCATCTAGCAGCATAGAGAGTGCGAGATCCGCCTTTTGATCGACCACTAGCGTTGCACGGTCGGTTCTGGCTAGCTGACACCAACTGGTGGACGCGGGTGTTAACACCGAGCCTGTCACCAAGTCCTCGTTTTCGGGCGTTAGAGATATTTCCTCGCTGTTGTCGACCATAGCCCCAGTTTCCGTCTCGACAACTCGCATGGCAGACTCATTTTCCGTCGCAACTACCTCAGGTTTTCCTACACTGCCCTCGGACGTCTGTTCCCCAGAGGGTGAGCTGCTCAGCTGTTGCGTCAGCTCGCGCGCCTTCGAACGGGTAAGGGCCATGCAAGCTATTTCGGTGGCAAATGATTCTCCACGTGTTTTAACATTTCCTCAGACTTATTTGAAAATAGGTAAGGGAAGTGCTCCGGGAGGTTGGCTGAAATTGCTGCTTCCGTACACAATTGGCCGAAAGGGCCCTCGATTACAAACCCTCGCTATCGGTAGGCAGACGCTTTGCTTTTCTGCCACTTGCCGAATCCAGGCACACTCTCCTATATAGTCTTCGGAAGATACGCAACTTGGATGCGCTACATCCATTGTGGCCGCCGAGTCCCTCAATACCCTACACATTCGGCCGTTCACTGAGAGTGTCCTCATGTAAGGCTTCAACAGCTTTAAGCTATCCTCTGACTCCTGAATTGTGGCAAATGCCATGTGCCTCTTACAGCTCCTGGCCATGTGGCCCTTTTCCTCCGCAGCTGTAGCAAACAACTGGCTTCCGCGCTTCTAATGCATGCGCTATGTCACCAGGCGCCTTGAACCTGATGAAGGTGCCGCCTTAGTCCCCTCACTGTCCTTTCCCTGCTGATTGTCTAATAACTTGGAATTTTCGGGTTTCCAGTTATTTCTTGCAAACTCTTGCGTCCCTGGTTTCCCGACCAGCTTTCTACCTTTTCATTTTTTTTCCGAAGTTCGTGGTGTATTGCGGAGACTACGGCGTGAGCAGTAATCTTCGGCGAGTTCTGCTGCCCTGTTCATGTCTACGTCTTTCATCCTATCCTGCACCCAAAGCCTTACCTCCTCGGGAATTCCCCGGTAAAACTGCTCAAGTACCATCAACTCAATGACCTTGTCATGGTTGCCATAGACTTGCGCGCTTTTGAGCCACTCTTCAAAGTTGGCTCTAATTTGGTAGGCATAGTCTGAATGAGATTCGTTGCCCCTCTTAGAGTGCCTGAACCGCAGGCGGAAAGCCTCTGTCGATAGGCGACATTTTCGTAGCAATGCAGCCTTTACCCTGTCATACACCTCGGAGTCCTCTTTATTCATTCTTGCGATAACATCGGACACTTCGCCTGGTAGTACGCATATCAGTTTTTGTGGCCAAGTCTCCCTACTAAACCCTGCATTTTCGCATGCTCGCTCAAAATGCACGAGGTATAATGCAATGTCGTCACCCGCCTTGAAGGTGTGGATTAGATCCTTTATCTTTGATTCTCCACCCCCTGAATTTTGATTTCCCACGGACATACGAAGCTCCAGTTCTTTCAGACGGATTCATGTTCTTTATCCTCGCGATCCCTCCTTATTTCCTCCTCTCTTTGTTCACGGGCTAAGCGCTCACGCTCCTCTTTCTTTGCCAAAATGGTTTCTCTGGCCTCAATGGCCTCTTCTAAACTCACTTCCTCTTTTCCCAAGTGCTCCAAAATTTGTGTTTTCTTTTAACCGAGCCGACCGAAATATTCAGCTCCTGACAAATTTCGAGGAGTTCTTGGACCCTTAACTTCTCCATCTTAGATATGCACACCGTTTCTCTTCTAAGGTAATTTTGCCCACGAGCCACCCAATTCTTGGTCTGCGAATCAAAATTTACCAAAATCACCCTACCACGTTACCGACCATCTGCGCTAACGAGTCTGGCGAAAAGAAGAGCAAACACGCGGCACTCACCACTTCGATGCAGCCGACGCAGGCGAATCCCATAAGCTGCCAGCCACTGTTGCGCCTTTGGTAGCGTGGTGCGGACTCGGGCCATCCGAGTCCCCGGAGAGGACGAGTAGAGAAGCCGGGAGAAGGAGAAAAAATGTTTATATACAGTATTTACATGGTAGCGTGGTACAACATGAAAAGAGAATCACCCACGAGCGCCTCTGCGCTAGCGTTTTTATACATCGTCCGCCTTCCCAAGATCCCTTGCAAAGAAAATTTATGCGCAGGATACTCCAATGAGATCGTCGGTCTTCCTCTCCGTCCCCGAAGAGGGAAAGCCAACACCGCCTCCCTCTGAACCTAGGAAAGGGGCAAGACATGCCCAGTTCGCTGTTTGGTGAGGGAGACCCCACGCGCCAGCGTGGCACCACAGTGAGATGACGTGGAATCCCATGCGCAAAGTCGCTCCCTGATGCAGCCAGGTTGACTCAAGCAAGGCAGAATACCCCGTACAGCTGCTGGGTCGACGCTGCTTCGGAGTGTTGCTCTCGGCGGCTGACAAAAGCTTGGCCAACGACTTTTGTGTCAAGAGGAGCCGGCGACGTGGTTTTTCCAGATTGTCCGCGTCCGTCGCCGTCCCGGTGCAGGGTTGACTCATCAACAGCTGCCAGGTGCCAGCAGGCCGCGAAAGACCACGTGGAACTTGGGCGAGGCACAACACTACCGGAAGTCAGTGCAACAGGGAAGGAAGCGACTGCGGCCATGGCAGTCATCATGATCTTGCTGGAAGCGAACGCTGGACTTGGTGAACCGGTGGACTTCAGTGGAATGCCGTGACCCTTGCCTCGAAACACCCATTCGCACTTCTACGTACGCGGACCTCTCGCGAACCGTTTCTCGCGTCGAACAGAAAAAGAATACAGCTATTATGGAAACTAATGCGAAGACATCACATTGAGTCTCTATTCACTCCGAAGTGTGTGAACATTACGGCACAGAATTCAAAGTCACGCTTCGGTAAAGACCGAGCCCAGCAGGAAACGTTTAAGGAACTAACGTCCATTCCTTCCAGTGCGGTTCGTGGTAAACAACGTGGCGTGCTTGTCGTAGAGTGCTAGTTTTATTATTTAGGCTTCCTGTGTTTCAACGGCGATTTCTGCTTCTATACAGCGATGTCGGTTGTGCTCCACTTCTCTGTCCCCAGATTTACGTTGCACAATGTCACACATTTATGCTTTAATGGATCAGTACCAACTCACTGACCTCTCCATTTTGATTCACTGCATGCCATGCAGCCGCTTCGAGAGCCTCGTTAAGATAAACTCTATACCCTTGATCTGCATTCCCTGAATGCGTAAACGCACACATTTGGAATTTCAGGCCTCAGAAAAATATTAACTAGGGAGCATTGTGACTAACGACTGCGCTGACAGTGGTAAAGATCACTCGCAATCGGATTGGAGTGTGGTAGAAGCTGTTTGTACAGTGCTCGTAAAATTGGCTAAACAGGCTGATTTACTTCATTTCTGCGTCGTCTCCTTTGCAAAGCGTTAGCCGATGCTCATACTGTGAGACCTCAAAGCACGTGATCTGATGCGGGCTTTGGCTGACACGCAGTTGGAAGTGACAGAGGTACGATTCTGTAGACGCATCATGTCATAATCGATAAGTCTAGTCGTCGCAACCATGTTAGCGACATGATGTGAACTGTGATACCACGGAATATAACGAAACACCACTCTACTTGCGGCAAATGTCAATAAAGTAAAAATTGAGCAGTCCTAGTCATGTTGTGTAAGTTTGAATGGTGTTCTTGAATCACGTTTTGTTTTCATCACGATCATCTTAACGATAATCGTGAAGGTTTTGGTAGTGTCGAAAATTTCACAGGCAAATGAAAATATGCAGCAAACTAAATTGAGCGATGATTCTGTGTTCGCCATGAGGTGTCCGTTGCGACAGTTTTAAAATAAAATAAATAGCGCAATGATAATCCATGATGTATATGAGGAAAACCCACTACAAGTGTGCTCGTAAAATGAAGAATCGAATATGCGAATATCTGTGCCAAGGTCAAGGTGGCGATGTTATTGTTTCATGGCCTATTGTATTAAAGTTATTCGCTTTCTCCATGTCATCATGCACCACATATATTCCGACGTCTATAGTTTTAATATATGCCAGTACTGTACCACCAGAGCCTTTCTTGACCATATCCTGCGGGAATGTCCAGCATTAGTCAGAAATTCTAGGGTCGCGGCCTCTGATGAAGATATTCGGGCGCGTTGGTGAACTGCGCTGCTCAGTTCGGGCCTGAACAAACAACTTTGGGCGATCCAGCAGGCCAAGGAAGCTACCGAAAGACATGGTCTCTCCGTTGGCCCCTAAGTGGGAGCCCATCCCTGCAATCAGCCGGAAATTAATAAAGTCTACATCTCTCCATCTCTCCTGTTCAAAATATCTATGTTTGAATCATTATGACATGTTTGTTGCTGTTATTCTTGCACCCTTGTGCCATTGGAGGGTTGTTTGTTTGTGCGAATTCCGCAACGAGCAATTCTGTGACAAAAAAAGGAAGATGTTTTAATGAGCCGAACTTTGGGTACTCATCACACAGGTAACACAGGACCCCGATTTGAAGCGTTCTATTTAGCGACGGCTTGGGCGTTTGAAACTTCATTGCAAAACGTTCACGTGGAACAGTGCGCTAAAAAGCTACCCAAGGATGCTACTTTCTTATTCGGTGCGGTTATCGGTGAGCCTTGCTACAGCGAGGGAGTTATGCGGAATCCCGCAAGGTAGCGAAGGCTTATGAAAGAGAGAAATGACGATAAGTCATTCGCAGCATGAACCCACGAGGTAATATGCAAGTATTTCACGGAGCAACGATCTTCTAGTTAAAGGAAAATTAGTCCTGGTTCCCAGACCAGGACAAATTTTTCTTCAACTAGAACGATTTCGTCTACGTACTCTTATTTTCTGTTAATGCGGGAAATATATAAACAAAGTAGATAGGCAGGGAGGTTATTAAAGCGAGGACTTCGCTCATTGGGCTACCCTGCTGAACCAGAAATCCATGGCAGGAAAATGGCTCACACGGTAAAAATATCTTCATAAAAAGAAGGCTGGCCTAACTTCTGCAAGTGTGCTTTTTTAGCCCAGTGGCTGAGACACTCGATATTGGAGTGTGGCACCCTGGGTTCGAAACTCAACACAGCCTCGAAGTTTCCTTTTCTTTTATACGTCTTTTTATCCTTGGCGTAATAATAAGTTTGACAGATACACACGTCCTCCAAACCTGGGCATTTAGCCTAGTGGATAAGACTCTCGCCGTGGAAGCATGGAGCCCTAGGTTCGAAACTCAATGCAGCCTTGCAATTTTTTTTATTAAATACGTGAATTTTTTCTGGCGCATCCACAAGGTTCCCAGATATTGACGCTGTTCATGCCTGGGCCTTTAGCACAGTGGGCAAGGCACTCGCCTTTGGAGCGTGAACCAGTAGTTCCAAAACTCAACGCAGCCTACAAGTTTTATCTTGTCTTTTTTTTATATATTTTTCTTCAGTGCAATTTGGGCAGAGGCATAGATTGATGGACAGAAGCATTTGATGATTGAGGAGGCTTCTATGCCATCAAAATATATAGAAGCTCCGCTCACAATCTCCTTTTCGAGTAGTGTAAGTAAATCAAGCCATCAATCAATCTTTATTAGTCGAGTAAAAAAACGGTATTACAGTGCAGGTAAATATGCAGATCTCCCAAGGTTGCAAACTGCAGGCTGCAGGGGAATAACATTCGTAAAATTTATCGTAAGAAACTCTGTGATAGCGGCTTAACTTTAGTGTGACGTCACACTGTTCATAAAGGGACCTCCTGTGCACGTAGGAGCCTCCCAAGCAGAAACTTCCTTTGCTGTGCTGGCTCTCCCGCAATGCATGTCGAAAAAGCAGTCAAAAAAGTTGATGCTCTTATCACCCCTGATAAGGCTCAACTTTTGTCTGACGTCATCAGACTTTTTTAGCCGGTCCCAACATATGCGAAATGAAAAGATGCAATGTTAGGTCCACCGCTTCATAGTGTGACGTCAGACAAAAGTTGGGCGTTATCAGCGCTGATAAGGACCTCAAGTTTTTCGGCTGCTTTCTTTGGCATGCATTGCGGGAAAGCCAACGCATCATGAGAAGCTTCAGCTCGGGAAAACTATAATATAAATGTACAGTACATCCTTCGTTGCACGATGACTTTTTCGGCTGCTTTTTTTTTTTACATGCATTGCGGGAAAGCCAACGCATCATAGGAAGCTTCAGCTTGGGAGACTCTAATATAAACGTACAGCACATCCTTCGTTGCACAGTGTGACGTCAGACAAATGTTGAGCCCTATCAGGGGTGATAAGGACCTCAACTTTTTCGGCTGATTTATTCACGTGCATTGCGGGAAAGCAAACGCATCAGGGGAAACTTCAGCTCGGGAGACTCTTATACAAAATGTACAGTACGATCTTCGTTGCACGGTGTGACGTCGTACAAAAGTTGAGGTCTTATCAGGTGTGATAAGGGCCTGAACTTTTCCAGCTGCTTTTTTCGATGCAATGCAGGAAAGCCAGCGCACCAGGAGAAGTTTTTAGGAGACTTTACTATAAACGTACAGTACATCCTTCGTTGCTCATTGTGACGTCAGACAAATGTTGAGCCTTATTAGGGGTGATAAGGGCCTCAACTTTTTCGGCTGCTTTTTTTTACATGCATTGCGAGAAATCCAACGCATCAGGGGAAGCTTCAGCTCGGGAGACTAATATAAATGTACAGCACATCCTTCGTTTCATGGTGTGACGTCAGACAAAAATTGAGCTTTATCAGGGGTGATAAGGGCCTCAACTTTTTCGGCTGCTTTTGACACGCATTGCGGGAAATTCAGCGCATCAGGGAAAGCCTCACCTCGGGAGAGCCTAATATGAACGTACAGTGTAACCATTGTTCACAGTGGGACGTCAGACAAAAGTTGAGCCTTATCAGGGGTGATAAGGGCCTCAACTTTTTCGGCTGCTTTTTTTTACATGCAATGCGGGAAAGCCAACGCATCTGGGGAAGCTTCAGCTCAGGAGACTCTACTATAAACGTACAGTATAACCTTCGTTAACGGTGCAATGTCAAACAAAATTTAAGCCTTATCGAAGGTGATAAAAGCCTGAACTTTTCAGCTGCTTTTTTTTTTTTGCCATGCATTGCGGAAAAGCCAACGTATCAGGGGAAGCTGCAGCTTGGGAGGCTATAATATAAAGGTACAGAATATCCTTCGTTGCACAGTGTCACGTCAGACGAAAGTTGAGCCTTATAAGGGGTGATAAGGGCCTCAAATTTTTTGGCTACTTTTTTGACATGCATTACGGGAAAGCCAGCGCGCCAGGACAAGTTTTTAGGAGACTTTAATATAAAAGTACAGTACATCCTTCGTTGCACAGTGTGACGTCAGACAAATGTTGAGCCCTATCAGAGGTGATAAGGACCTCAACTTTTACGGCTGCTTTGTTTTTTACATGCATTGCGGGAAATCCAACGCGTCAGGGCAAACTCCAGCTCGGGAGAATATAATATAAACGTACAGTATAACCTTCGTTGCACTGTGTGAGGTCAGACAAAAGTTGAGCCTTTTCAGGGGTGATAAAGCCGCAAGTTTTTTGGTTGCCTTTTACCATGCATTGCTGGAAAGCCATCACATCAGGGCAAGCTTCAGCTCGAGAGACTCTGTTATAAACGTACAGCAAGGTTTATGTAAACTGGTAGGTAACTTCCATAGAAACTCATAGAGTAGTCCGCGGTTTGTTGCCACCGTCGCCATCTACGAGAGGAAAGGACAACTTACAGCAAAAAAATTAAAAAATGTAACATGACGTCACAACCGGAAGCGAATTTGCCCTACATGGCACGAAATGGGATTTTTTTCTCAACTGGTGACCTTTTACGTGCCGTTATTAAAACGCAATTTTATTGTGCCCTAACTCTACTAACTGTTGTCTCCAATTGCATGGGAGAGAGAAAACAAACAAAAACAAAGATTGTGGCAACAAAGTTGTTTTATTAGCCAAATGACGTACTCTCAATATCTACAAGAAACTTCGCAGAGGCAATTGTGAGACAACTGTTCGCTAACACAATAACCTAACAGTTCAAACAGTCACGTTGCCAAATCGTCGAAAACCACTGCAGCGAGACAGCAGTTTTGAAAGTATAGCTTTCGCAGCCGTAAGTGCAGCGTCTTGTTGCTTAGCGTGTCGTGTTCAACGTCACCAAAGGCGAGGGCACGTCGGCCTTGCACAAGGGAAAGCAGTCGGCAGTCACAGGAGCGGCTCTCGACACAGATTCTGTGAGCTATTTGAGCTCTGAAATGCCACACCAGTAAACAGTGCATTAAAAATAAGTAAACTACTGAAGGCACGCATGAAACCATCCCGGTACAGTGCGCGATGCATCGTTAGCCTGGCAATACGCTGAACCAAAGAACACGCTAAACTAAACACACGCCCCAACGCGAAGCCTTCGGCTCGTGCGACCAGACTGGCTGCATGTGCCCGCTGTTTCTGAAACCAAACGAAAGAAAAGATGGTCGCTCAACCCCATACCAAAAGCAGAGCTTTACTAAAGCAATCTACTAATTTTGTGTAACAAATATTTTTAAAACTATTCAAAACAAACGTCCAATTATTTTTTTTCGTTTTCGCTATTTGTCACCCCCTCCTCACATAGTCGTGCTTCAATCGTCACGCAGTTGTTGATGTCTGTCGCAATAGGTTTCGGACCACTTTTCTTTGAGACTTTCGCAACCTATTTAGATTGACTTGGCATACAGTATACAAGGTATACGTAAACTGGTAGCGTAACTTTCATAGAAGCTCATGGATTCAGTAGTTGGCGGCTCGTTGCCACCGGGACCATTTACGTGAGAAGGAACAACTAACAGCAAAAAAAATTTTAAAATAAAGTATCACGTCACAACCGGAAGCGTAGCAACGTTCAGCATTTTCCCTATATGGCACGACATTGATATTTTTCTTAATTGCTGAGCCCTGCTGCGTGCATTTATTATTACATGATTTTACGGCGCCTTAATTGTGTATTGCTAATTGCATGCGAGAGAAACGAAAGAAAAATAACAAAGATTAAGGAAGCAAAGTTGTTTCATTAGCCAGATGACGTACTTTCAATACGCACAAAAAGAACTTCTCAGAGGCAAGTGATTGACTGATTGATTGATGATTTGGGGTTCAACGTTCCAAAACCACCATATGATTATGAGAGACGCCGTAGTGGAGGACTTCGGAAATTTCGACCACATGGGGTTCTTTAACGTGCACCCAAATCTGAGCACACGGGCCTACAACATTTTCGCCTCCATCGGAAATGCAGCCGCCGCAGCCGGGATTCGAGCCCGCGACTTGCAGAGGCAAGTGTGAGAAAACTGCTCAAGAGCATACTAGTTCAAAAACTCACATTGCCCAATCGTTTAAAACCACTGCAACGAGACAGCAGTTTTGAAAATGTAGCTTTGGCAGCCGTAGAGTACAGCGTCTTGTTGCTTAGCCTGTCACGTTCACAGTCGTCAAAGACGAGGGCATGCCGACTGTGCGCCAGCGAAAGCTGTCGGCTGTCACCGGAGTGGCTATCTACTCATTCCGTGAGCTAGTTTAGCTATGAAGTGCACATAAAAATAAGTATAAACTTCTGAAGTTACGCACGAAACCACCACGAAAAAGTGAGCGATGCCTTGCTCACCTGCTAATACGCTGAACTGAACACAAACTCCGATAGCATATTGCCTGGATACGCCCCCAAATCCATTGGCCTATGTTACCAGACTGTCTGCATGTGCCCGCTGTTTCTGAAACCAAACGAAAAAAAGATAGGCGCTCAACCACTTACAAAAATCAGAGCTTTACTAAAACAATCTACTAATTTTGTGTAATAAATAAATTTAAAGCTATTGAAAACATACGTTTAATTTTTTTTCGTTATTTGTCCCCCCTCACCTAGAAGCATTTCAATCGTCACGTGGTTGTTTGATGTCTGTCACAATATGTTTTAGACAACTTTTCGTAGCGACTTTCGTGACCAATTTAGAGTGGCCTGGCAGTATATCCTTAGTAGCATGGTGTGACGTCAGACAAAAGTTGAGCCTTATCAGAGGTGTTAAGGGTCTCAACTTTATCGGCTGCTATTTTTTTAATACATTGCAGGAAAGCCAGTGCACCAGGGGAAGCTTCATCTCGGTAGAAAGTAAGAAAGGAAGGAAGAAGCGGAAGGACAGGGCGGTTAGCCAGTCCTTAAACCAGCTGGCCACAATGTGCTGGGGAAGAGGGCAAGGAAAACAGGTTCACCAAATCAAAAATAAAAGAAAGAAGGGATGGAGATTGTTTTCTTTGTTAAAGTATGTGCCTTTGCCGTCTGTGTGTGCTAATTATCAAACATATACGTTACCCTGAGGACAATCAAGTAAGGTTTCTCGCGTCACTACGTAGTTGTCCGTCTACAGCATGAGTAACTAGCACACCTTTGAGATAATTTCAAATTGTTAATATATATAATAAATCGAATACTGAGGGGTTTGGAAATGTAATACCACTCCTGTAAAAAAAGTAAAAAAAAGATACGTTAGTCAGGTCCTTTTTCGCACCTGGGGCGTAAGTGTTCAAAGGCGAGTGTCTTGACCCCTCAGCTAAGTGACAACGTTGACTAAGTGCCAATGTATTTTAACCATATGTGTACTCTGTACCAGAGATTTAAAAGCAAAACAGAACAAAAGGGAACCCTCTTTGCCAAGACACTGTTGAAGTCTTTCATATTGTGGGGATAAAAGCCCCTGTCAGGAACTTTAGCATTGGAAGAAAGACACCAGGCAAATTTCGGCTTTGTGAACATTTATTTTATTATGATAGCAATTATATGAACTGAAGTAATATTGAAAGACGAGCTAGTTGGTATGAGTGCATCGTACCTTATTTTTAGGGCGCACTGACACACGGACAAAGAATGGAAGGGTACAACACCAGCGCTACTATCAACTGAAGGTTTTATTCCAGAAAAGGAACATTTATATATCAATGTAGTCACCACCTGCCCATGCACACCATCGTAATTTCAAATCTATGTCTATCGAATTTCAAATTTATGTCTTTCTCATGTGTTCGTTATCCGATTTAGCAGTGACACTTCTTTTTTCGAAAATTGTCACTGACGGGTGACTGATACTAGATGATTGCCTAATGTTTGATGTGAAATGCCTCCGCGATCTCTCGTGTGGTGTGATCATGGTGCTTTAACAAGATGGTTGTATTTGACAAGCGTGCCTCGTATCCACACTTTGCACAGTGTGAAGCCAAAATGTGTTAGCGGCCTGCCCTTTAAAGATGACTGGTTCTTCCTTAGGCGAATATTTATGCAGAGACCAGTCTGCCCCCCATAAAATCGTCTGCATCTAAGAAGAATAAACTAAACAAGGTTAAACGCACATGCAACAAAACGTACCTTGTGCTTAATCTTGCAAGTTTGTGCGCCTCCTCGTACAACAGCATCCAGCTCCTTTCTAACCACGGGGCACAGCTTGGCTAGTTTATTCTCGGCCGTGAAAGCAACATTTAGCCCTTATCTGTGGGCGGTCTTTTTAATTCGGTGTCACAGCGCATGTACGTACAGTGGTGAGCACTGTTAGGGTGAACACGCAAGCGCGTGGCCGACGGCACTATCAGCGCCACGTAACAGCCATCGTTGGAAACAATGCACATGCACAGCATGTGCTTTGGGAAACACTCTCTTCACCGCGCGCATCACGTCATCGATACGCTTGTTCGTCGTCTGCTAGCCGCATTTTTTTAGTTTGCTGAGCTGATACCTTCTGATTTCAAGGTCCATCTGGCTTGAAGATTGGCGCGTGAAGGAAAAAAGTGAGCACTGTTAAAAAAATCTCGTCAAAATGGCAGGAAAATCTTTGCAGCTCTATTTCCAAGCATTTGAACGTCAATGTGACAGCAGGCCGTCATTTCTAAATTACAGTGTATTTTTTTTTCATTTTGACGTCTCCCATGTCAATATGAAATACAACCTAGTCGTCCATTTGACAGCATATTGTCATATAAAAATGACAGTGTTCTTAATCATTTTGACAGCTTGCCATGTCAATAAGAAATACAACCCAGTTGTCAATATGACAGCTTCACCACCGATGTGACTGCACGTAGTCATTTTGAAATGACGGTGTTCTCGATCATTCGATCATTTTGGTGTCTCGCATCTCAATACAATATACGACCCGGTAGTCGCTTCTACAGTGCTGCGCAATCACTTTAACTGCATGCAGTTAATTTCAGATGACGATGCTTTTTATTGTGGCACTTGGCATGTTTATGTGAAATAAGAACACTGAATATGACAGAGTGATCCTCTGCTGTCTGAATGCTTTCATGTCAATTGCAAAAACGTTTGTGGGCTTGGCGGCCCAGTTTTTCAGAGTATATGCCCGTTGGCATGCCTCATTTACATGTCTGTGTCAGTATGGTCCACTGAAGTGTGTCTCACTTACAGCGGATTCTTCAAAAGATACTGTAATGCAATTGGCACTTGTACTTGCATATTTATTCGAAATACGGTTGCAGCATTAGGTCACCATGACACCATGAAGGGCACTGCAGCACCTGAAAATGAAATGTAATACGATGATAAATAAAAGCTTTACTACCTACATGTTGAGTTTGCACAAAATTACACACTAAGTGCTTTATGTAAGTACATTTTTTTGTACTTACATAAACACATAAGGAGCATCAGACATAAGGAACAATGCGATTGCCGTTAGCAATCCACAGCTTGTAAGTTGTGGTTCACCTCGCCTGTGATGCGCCTCATCATTCACCCGGTCCCGGGCATGGTTATCTGCGAGGCTTTTATTTTTTCAGATGATTGATGAGAGCTTGCGGCGATACCAAGCACGGCCCCAAGCGTGCCTAAATTGCAAAATTGCAAACAGTGTTATTTAACCTCGAAGTGAATGGCCACGGAGTCTGGGAAGTCGGCACGCGATGTGCTGGGTAGCGGCATTCGGTGACGATGCCCAATATAGGTGCGGCGACGAAAAATAGGCGGACAGCGTGTTTGGTCTCGCACTTCGGGACGCCGACACGCGCCCGCTGCGCGACGAGCTTGGCCGTAGGCTCCGCTGCCGATGCGTGCGTAAAATGAAAATCCGCTGCACTACAGAGCAGGCGGGCGATGCGCTTCGTTGCTTGCGAAGAAGCACACACAAAGTTCGAAGTTCGTCTTGCACGTCGGCGCCGTGAGCGGAGTTAGGCCTAGTGACGACTCCGAGCAGCAGATGCGCTGGCCGTGGTGCCCGATGTTCCAAAGTGCGCAATGCGTGGTCGCGAGTACAAAGAATCGTCCTGCGATCATCTTCATCACGACGCCCAAAGTGCTCATAAGCAGAAACTCCAACCGAGTATCCGACGAGTCAAAGCAGAGTCGGTTAAACAAGACCATGAGAACTAAGTTAAACAAAGTTAACAAAGTTAACAAAGTGAAACAAGACCATGAGAACAAATATAAAAACATGAGCAAATCCTAATAGCGAGTCATGTGACCACTTACAGCAACGACTGCAGCTATTCTGGACAGATGTCTAAGAGTGAGGCTTTAAATGGCCTACAAATGGAAGCGATAAAACATGTTATTGACCTACTTGGTCCATGTCTGACACACATTTACAACGTTTCCTTAAAAAGCGCCATTTTCCCACAGAATATGAAGGATGCTAAAATGACGGTTATCCAAAAAGGTGGAGACAAAAACATTTTAACAACTTACAGGCTCATTTCAATTCTCCCGCTTTTTTTCCAGAGGACTTGAAAAAATTACTCATACTAGACTGTTGAATTTTTTCGATAAACATTCCGTTATAACTCGATCACAATTTGGTTTTAGATCAGGCTACTCAACCGAAAGAGCCCTATTCTTTCAAAAGGAATTGATTCTCAAAAATATTGAGGCCAAAAAGTTCACACTTGGCATATTTTTTAGATATGTCGAAAGCATTCGACAAAATAAACCACAAGACATTATTAAGAAAACTGCAGTGTTATGGAATTCGTGGTGTAGCCTTAAATCTGATCGAAAGCTACCTAACAGACAGACACCAGTGTGTATCTATAAACAGGGAAATTTCGTCCGTGCAAACTTTTAAAGATGGTGTTCCCCAAGGCAGCATATTGGGTCCTCTTTGTTCATTATATTTATAAACGATATTGTACATGTTGACCCTTCAGCCCAATACGTAATTTACGCAGACGATACAAGCTTATTTTTTTCAGGTACGAATGTTAGTCATCTAGTAAATACTGCTAACTCAACGTTACAAAAGATATACAGCTGGACCCTTAAAAATTCTTTACTTATAAATTGACTCAAAACAAAAGCTGTTCTTTTTCGTACCAAATCTCCCCTCAATCAAACCACTGAACCCTACAATCTCATGTTAAATAGCAGCATAATAGAATTTTCATCCACCGCGAAGACTTTGGGCGTTGTTTTCCATGAACACATGAAATGTATTATCACACGGAATTTTTATACAATAAGCTTTGCAAAGTCTTGGGTGTCTTGAGAAAATGTCAGGCTTTATTGCCAGTTCCTCAAAAACTTCTGATATTTAATGCGCTCTATACATCACATATGAGCTACTGCAACCTAATTTGGGGTAATGGAACAAAGCAATCTATTAGTAATCTTATTATCTTACAAAAAAAGGCGCTACGATCTGTTGCTAACCTTTCTTTTAATGCCCATACTTCACAATTATTCGCTAAATACAAAATAATCAAATTAAACCTGCTCTACGAATATTCTTTAGCAGTCTCTTTTAGATCTGATACCATAAAAGGTCGCGGCTATATACGTAGTTTAGCTAACTTGCAATTAAATCCTTCAACGCGCCTAAACCGACACTCTGAATATTGGCATGTGCCGAGACCGCGCACAAATTATGGCCTTCAGACATTGAGTTATTGCTTGCCAAATATACTAAATAAATTATGAATTATTTATGAAAATGTTCGAATGCTCTCTAATATTTTTATTTTATATATGCTTTATTATTTGTGTGTAGTATTATTTTTTGTTTGCTTACTTCTTTCGATGTATAGCATGTGCGTTTTTGGTTAGTATAGTTTGTTTAATTTTTTTTTCTGATGCAAAGCGTATGCATTACTGGTTTAAACTGTCCTGTGTTTAATTTGATTTTGCCGTTTTCGTTGCCACAGTTGCCATGGGGATATAGGGCTTTGTCAAGCTGTTCTATACAGCTTTTTTTTCCTCTGTCCCAGCCACTTACTGTACAACTGTACGTGGTAAATAAACTCAAACTCAAACAACAACGAGTCGTGAAATGGTCGAACATATTCCCGATCGGCTTTCAGCCTTTCCCACTCGTTGCTGACTTGCGCCCAGAACTGGTCCGAAGTCGCGGAATAAAGGGGCTTCCTTGCCAAAGAAGCTTTCAGACGGCCCCACACGTTTTCTATCACATTCAGGCCCGTTCCTTTCGGAGGTCATTCCAGTAGCTGCATGTGCTGCTCCGCCTGGAACTCCTTGACAGCCCGCGCCATGTGTAACGGTGACCGGTCCTGTTGGAACAGGTAACCACCATTTGGGAATAAACTGCTCGCACATGGCAACAGCACATTGTTCAAAATGTTGCAGTATTGTTCCGACGATAAGTATCCACGTATACGTTGCAGGGGCCCTAAACCATATCTTGAAACAGCACTCCACACGCTCACACTCGATCTCCCACTGGCAGAAACACCTTGCACGTTGTCTGGGTCGTTCCTGCGTGGCATTTTGACGTTAACTAAAACAATTGCTTTTCAAAGCAGGAACTTTGCCTCGCCGTGTGCCTGGTAGTCTCCAAACACTCAATCTTTGGTCTTGTTGCGTCGAAAACGTCGACTCATCCAAAAAGATGACGCGACCCCACTCTTCTGATGCCCATGCTTCGTGCAACTCAGCGAACTGCCGTCGTGCGTCCTTGTGTGCCGCCGTTAGTAGTGGCTTCTGCGCTGCGACGCGACTGCGAAGGCCCGCAATACGCAGGTGACGTCGAACAGTGGTGTCCGAAACGTCAAAATCCAAGTTTTCGCGTATTGCTGGGGCTGGCAAGAAAGGGTTACGAACAGCAGCTGCAACTATGAGGGCGTCTTCATCGTCTGTGGTAGCTTTAGGGCGGGGCGCGCGGGGTGCATCCTGAATGCGACCTTCATATATATATATATATATATATATATATATATATATATATATATATATATATATATATATATATATATATATATATATATATATATATATATATATAGTTCAAAAAAATCAATCAGGTAGGAAAAATTGTTTTGTAAAGGACTGACGTTTCGGCCGCGGGACCGGCTCTCCGACGAAGGCCGGTCCCGCGGCCGAAACGTCAGTCCTTTACAAAACAATTTTTCCTACGTGCTTTATTTTTGAACTTTTACTTCCGGGTCCTATGTTAGCACTTCATATATATATATATATATATATATATATATATATATATATATATATATATATATACGGTATATAGCATAAGCCCCTCTTTAGCGGACCCGCCAAAAAAACGTTATCAACTCCCTCGGAAACAAAACGATCCCCGTCCGCATCCACTACATACCTCACTGCATTTCGCGTCATAGCCAAAGATTCCACGGTATTCACAGAAGAATCCAGACATAACTTAGGTCCAAGTTCTAGCACATCTCGTTCACGTTCACTCAAGCGTACATCCCCTAACACCAGACGTTTTCCTTCCGGAGGCACATCCTTCTTAGGAGCCTGCGGGGTTGGACGGACATTGTTCCACGCTAACTCCGTAAGTCTGTCAACATGCGTTGTCCGCTTTCGTAACTTCCACAGGTTTAGCTTACAGGTCTAGTAGGCTTGAATTATCCTGTTCACAGTTTTCAGGGGCCTATTAACTAAAGCGCCAATATACCACTGGGAATAACGTTTCAGGGAAAGATCGACAATTGCGCGCAGTTCATTATCAGGAACCCTAGCCATAATACGATCTGGTGACAGAATGCATGGCTGCAAAAAATGTTTGATTGTTTTATATATGGCGTTGCATGCACAACAACATTAAAGGGAACGGATATACACGCCCCCATAGATATACAAGTTTTTTTGTCTTGTTCTGTTCAAGCACACATGTTTAGAGAAATCTTAAAATGCAGAATGCATGGGCTTAGAAAACAAAAACGCGGCTAGCAGACGACGAACAAGTGCATTCATGACGTCATGCGCGCGGTGGAACAATTATTTCGCGGAAGCCGTGATGCGCATGCGCAATGTTTCCAGTGATGACTGTAACGGGGCGCTGACAGTGCCGTCGGCTACGCGCTCGCATGTTCACCCTAACAGTGCTCACTGCTGTACGGTATCACCGCTACTCTGCCCCGTTCATGTTCCTGCTGTTGACGTTGGCTGCCTTTGATATGCTTAATAAGGCGCCTGCGAATTTCTTGCAAAATAGACTCGGGAGAGCCGGCGTGTTTTAGCCTAATAGCCTGCTCCCTGCAGCTCTCCTGTGATAAATTATGACACGACTTGGTAAAAGCGGATTTCAGGCAACATGTGGCCACTCAATTTTTTTATTACCTTGGAATGGAAAGAGTGGTAGCTCAGGAGGGGTTTTTGTGATCGGGGAGCGTACTTAAACATTGAATGGTCGGCTGAAACATATAGCATAAGGTCTGAAAACTGCAAGGTGTTTTGAACAGGTACCTCGAAAGTGAATTTCAGCTCTCCTTCTTTTCCCTCAAAGGCTACCAGAACACTGCACAACGCATCTAATGGCACATTGCTCCCCAGAGCCAAATAATCATCTACGAAGCGAAATACTGTATTGGCAACCCCCTGCAGATCTGACAGTAAATAATGGTCCATTCTGCTAAAAAAAATGTCACTCAGTTCGGGTGCAACTTTGGATCCGATACAAACTCCAGATTTCTGAATATACAGCTTATCCTTGAAGACAACGAAGGTGTGGTTCAAGTAAAAACTGAGCAGCTCTAGAGAGTTTCACACTGTAATACCACAGTTATTCCTAAAAACAATTTTATCGCAATCCTTTACAATGCAGTCTCCAACCCGCGCCATCAAAATATTATGTGGGAGAATGTAAAACAAGTCTTCTATGTTGATGCTTATTCCGTAGCAATTCGTGCAATTATAATTGGAAAAGTAATCAGTTACTACTGCTGAGTTACGTATGGAAAACGGGTCAGGGATCTTCGAAGATTCAAGGTGTTTCTGAAGGTACGTGGAGACAGCCTTTTGCCATGTACCTCGCTCCGAAACAACCGAGCGAAAGGGTATCCCTGGCTTGTCAGTCTTGGCGCCAAAAAAAAAAAAAGATTCAATATGGATCGGGTCTCTTTCCTGGCGGAGGTAGTCCGCCAGGAAAGAGACCTGCCAAATTCTACAGATTGCACATTTCGGGAATGCGTGATTGTGCCTTCGTAGCATTATCACGTACGTCCCTGAAGTTCTTGCGAACGGTTGGTAACGCCTTTTCCGCAAACATAAACTGGTCAAGAACCACAAAGTGGCCTTCCTTATCCGATTTGAGGAGATGTGCACTTTTTTTTTTTTGCCAACGCGGCAGATAATCGTCCCAAAGAGGCTCTTCCCCTCTTTAGCGGACCCGCCAAAACAAAAAAACGACATCAACGCCCTCGGAAACAAAACGATCCCTGTCCGCATCCACTACATACCTCACTGCATTTCGCGTCATGGCCAAAGATTCCACGGTATTCACAGAAGAATCCAGACATAACTTAGGTCCAAGTTCTTGCACATCCCGTTCACGTTCACTCAAACGTACGTCCCCTAACACCAGACGTTTTCCTTCCGGAGGCACATCCTTCTTAGGAGCCTGCAGGGTTGGACGGACATTGTTCCACGCTAACTCCGTAAGTCTGTCAACATGCGTTGTCCGCTTTCGTAACTTCCACAGGTTTAGCTTACCCGTGGTATGGTTGACGCAGGCCACTCTAAGACAATCCCGGAAGTGCCACACCTGTGTCCTGTACGTGCACCCCGAACCATCTTGCACAGCCGCGTCGTATAGGTGGCCGATGGGAGGAAGAACCCAGCATTTCACATCAACATTAGGCAATCATCCTGTATGAGCCACCTGTCAGTGACAATTTTCGAAAAAGAAGTGTCACTGCTAAAGCGGATAATGAACACATGAGATATGGTACAATAGACATTTGAAATTACGATGGTGCGCATGGGCAGAGGGTGAATACATTGATGCATAAATGTTTCTTTTCCGGAATACAACCTTCAGTTGATAGTAGTGCTGATTTTGTACCCTTCTTTTCTTTGCGCGTGTGTCAGTGTGTGCTAAAGATAAGTTACGACGCAAATATATCGACACTCTCGGCTGGATTTCGCTGCCAGCGTCGGCGTCATTCGCCATATATATATATATATATATATATATATATATATATATATATATATATATATATATATATATATATATGAAAACCCGATTTAAAGTAATCCAGAAAAGTACTCCGGTGCGCGGAATTGAACGTCTGACCTCTCAATTGTGAGGTTGAGGCGTTAGCCGGTGAGCCACGAAGGGGCACCTCCTCGAACGTCAGAACGACAAGCTATTTATATCTACCACTTACTGCAGACGATGGCCACCTATAGGGGGAAATATCCTGTTTTCAGCACTACCAGCGAGACAGTGCAATGAGCACGCGTTGCCTAAATATAATGTGCATGCTACCTTTAGGCACCATGTAGAGTATACAGTTACTGTACAATCACGCTATAGTCGGTTACAGCCTAAGAGTAAAAATCAAAATACAAATAAAAAACAAGCGCCGCCCGGAGAACACCGGGTCACCCGCCATTCAACTGTGCTACGTGGCTTCCGTTGCAACCATAACTACTCTTTTGCTGCCAACACGAATAATACGCCCAATTTCTAATTATTAAATGTTCGACGTCCTTACTTGAAGAGCTATGTTTGGCAGAGAGTGGTGTCGAAATCTTTGCAGAAATTGCGAAGGGAATCAACGTTTTTTGACCAATAGCCAGTGGCACCCACTTGTGTCTTTGTGAGAAAACCACCGATCTAAAATGCGTGAACGGAACATTGTGTGCCACAAATAAACAAATTTGATTTCATGCAAATTTTCTCGGTTCCGCAAAAGTATGGCTGTAGGTGGAGCTTATATTTACTCTTAGGCTGTAACCGACTATAGTCCCATCAAGCGGCAAATAGTTACGGTACACCGGAGGATTGCACGTTCCCCTAGCGCATCCGTAAAAGCAGCATTCCCCAGCGTGTTTTAGGGGCGGAGCTCTTTAGGATGCGGGTTTGTTTATCCTTCGTTGGTGTATGTAGCCATCAGAGGAACATGCCCGTTCTATAGCGGGTATATTCCACAGGGGATGTGAGATGGGATATGGCGGTACTTGTATTCCCTAGATGGACGCACGGACGAACGCATGGATGGACAGACAAATGGGGTAGCAGACGGACGGACGGATGGATGGACGCAAGGAGCGGATATGTGCTACAGGGGATGCGAGATTTTGGAGTGTTCACTAGATGGATGCACGGACGGACGGACAGAAAGACTAGAAGGCGGACGGACAGATGGATGGACGCACGAACGGATGGAAAGACGAATGGGAAAACTCACGGATGGACTTACGGACCGACGGACGGACGCATGGACGGATGGGCGGACGCATGGAGGGACGCACGGATGGTCGTGCGGACGGACGAAAGCACGAACGAATGGACGGACGGAAGCACGGACAGGCTGAGGGTTGCTTCGCCCCACTCATCATCACTCACTCTGGGGATAATATAGTGATGTGCATCTCTTCGAGGTTCAGCTGCCCATGTTTCGCGCGTTTCTTTGATTGTTTTCGTATCTGAGTTAAATTGTGAAAGAAGGGACTCTGATATGCCGTGCAAATGGCGAATATGTATCATCGATTCAAAGGGGCCACAATTGTGAATGATCTAGCAACGTTGGGTTAATGTTCTCAAAGCCTGCTATAGCCCGGAATTTCAAAGTAAGCCTGTAAAGCACCTTCCCGACAACTACCACTGACCACTACTGGTATGGGGTACACAAGCATAGAGTTTCCTAAAATTAACTAGAAGAGACTTTGGCATTGCGATCATTCAGTGACCATGGGAATGATGGGTAGTACACGGATTTGCCTAGTCTTCGTACTTTCGGATGGTGAATCACACTTGTGACTTCCTCTTTTGCTGTGTTTCGGTTTTGTTTCGAAGGAACGAATGGATCCTTTTTAACTTCTTGAGCCGATTTGAAATAGTAAGCCTAAAGGAACAAGGTGGTGAAGCGCAACCGCAGAACATTTGCTAATATTTGTTTCGTAAGAGAACAGCTCCAAGTATACGCGAGTATTTACACCCGAGTCAAAGCACGCTGGTTTCAGTCTGTGAGCTGTAACTGGGGCACCTTTCGTCGTGTAGTTGAATGACGGCGACAGTTGAGCGATCATAGGTGAAATACGCCGCCCGTGTTTGGGCTCCTTGCTTTTCGTAGGCCGATTTCCGTCGCCCCGCGCAACACACAAGAACGCGTGAGGCGACGCTGACCATACTTACACGTGGAATTTGAGTGAGTGAGAACAACTTTATTATGGTCCAGTGCAGACGCTGAGGTTGCCACGCGTCACCGGGCTACTCTCACGTGGGGACCGGCATGTCTACCCTGACGGCCCTGTCGCGGGCACACTGGACGGCCAGGATTTGGTCCTGAAGCTCGGGGCTGTGCAGAAGCGCATCCCCTTAATGTTAAGCGACCCGCACTCCCAGAGCATGTGTGCTAACGTAGCGGTCTGCCCGCAAGCGGCGCAGGCGGCATCGGGGAATTTGTGAGGATAAATTGCATTTAGGTATGCTAATGACGGGTACGAATGGGTTTGAAGTAAGCGCAACGTGACGGCCTGTGCTCTATTGAGTTTTGAATGTGGCATTGGGAATGCCCACCTCGCCATGTAGTAATACTTGGTAATCTCGTTGTGTGTAGTAGATGTGTCTTTATGTCCCACGTCGTCGGCACTGGAGCCGTCGCCCAGGTCGAGAGCAGCGCGGTCAGTTAGTGCGCGCGCTGCTGCGCGGGCCGACTCGTTCGGGTTCAGTGCAACGCCGTTTACGGAGCCGACATGCGCGGGGAACCAATGTATGGTGTGAGGGACAATCGTATCGCTGGTGGAGCTGTTCAAGATCCTGGCTGCCTGTGTTGATATGCGGCCTTTCTTAAAGGCTCTGACTGTGGATTTGGAGTCGCTGTACACCTCTTCGCACCGACCATTTAGCAGAGCAAGTGCGATGGCCACTTGTTCGGCCACCTGGGGATTCGTTGTGCGTACCGTGGCGCAGTTCGTAGTCGAGCCCGTCTGGTCCATGACCACCGCTGCGAACTTTTTGCCGTCTCGATATGCTGCAGCGTCAATGAAACTTGCATTTACGCCACCTTTTCCCAGTTGCTTCAGTAGAGCCCTTGCCCGACGACGTCCCTCGTTGTGCACAGGGTGAGTGTTGCGGGGTATTGGGGCAACAATGACGTTTTCCTGTATATGTTTTGATATACGCACGTTATTTGTTTCCAGTTCCATTGGGTTAAAACCTAGCTCACCAAGTATGCTCCGACCAGCCGTCGTAGTCGACAAGCGAGCCAGCTGCGAGCGTTGCTGCGCTTCCTCTATCTCAGTAGCAGAGTTGTACACACCGAGCGCGAGCAAGTTCTCGGTGTGTGTGCGTACGGGAAGCCCCAGTGCTTTCTTGACGGTCTTTCTGATAATCACGTCGAGCTTGTCCCACTCCGACCTAAGCCAGTTGTGCATGGCAACGGTGTAGGTAAAGTGGCAGAGCACAAACGCATTGATGAGCCTTAACAAATTGTCTTCCTTAAGGCCTCTATGTCTCCCGGAGACTCTTTTGACGAGTCGAAAAGCGTTGTCAGTCTTGGCGACAATCTTCCGCAGAGCAGTACCATTGCCACCCTTCGCTTCAAGAAACATGCCGAGGATCTGGATGGAGTCTACCCTCGAAATTTCCTCGCCGTCACTCGTGTAAATGTGTATATCGCTTTCTTCGACGGGTTTCCATCCCTTAGGTCGGCCACCTCGTTCTTTTCTATAGAACAGGAGCTCCGACTTGGCGGGTGAGCATCTGAGTCCCGTTTGGCGCAAGTACGATTCCACCTCGGCGACTGCTTCTTGAAGGGGATCTTGCTCTCGGCCTTCGCTGCCGCCAACGCACCAGATTGTTATGTCATTGGCGTAGATGGTATGCTTGATGCCATCCACGCTAGCCAGCCTTTTCGACAGTCCAATCATGCAGAGATTGAACAGCACCGGAGAAATCACAGACCCCTGGGGCGTGCCTCGATGTCCGAGTGGTACGTCGTCAGAGAAGAAGTTCCCGATGCGCAGCCTCGCTTTTCTTCCAGACAAGAAGGACTTGATGTAGTTGTACAGCCTGGGCCCAAGCTCGAGTTTCGCCACAGTCTCCAAGATGAATTCATGCTTGATGTTGTCAAAGGCCTTTTCTAGGTCTAGGCCAAGAAGAGCCTTTGTATCTCTAGAGTATCCATCAAGGACTTGGTGCTTAATGAGCAGCATTGCATCCTGCGTTGAAAGGCCGGTACGAAACCCAATCATATTGTGCGTATAAATCTCATTTCCCTCCAGGTAGTCGTTAAGTCTGTTGAGAATTGCGTACTCTGCCACCTTGCCCACGCACGACGTGAGGAAAATGGGGCGAAGATTCTCAACGCTGTGAGACTTTCCTGGCTTAGGAATCAGTACCTGGTCAGCTAGCTTCCATTCCCCAGGAACCCTTCCCGTTTTCCATGCTTCATTGATGAAACCGGTTAGACGTTCTATGGATGCGTCGTCGAGGTTTCTGAGGGCTCTGTTCGTGATCCCGTCTGGCCCTGGTGCCGACTTGCGATTGAGCATTTGTATCACTCTCCTGATTTCAGCCACTGAAAAGTCTTCGTCTAGTTCAGGCAGAGGAGGACCGCCATACTCTGGGAACACGCCGTCTTCATCCTCTCGTTCGACCTGCAGGTACATGGAAACTAATCGGGTAACGAGTTCGTCAACCCCCTGTTCTTTGGTGGCTTCGTGAAGGGCACGGTCTGAAGTGTGTCTCTGGTTGGCTCTAGTGCTGTGCTCGTCCAGGAGGTGCTTCAGAAGGTGCCAGGACTTGCCATTTCTGATTTGACCGCCGACGGACTCGCACAACTCATCCCACTGCTGTTTGCACAGTGTGTCACAATGTTGTTCGATTTCTTTGTTCAACGTTGATATTCTTTGCCGCAGCCTACGGCTGTGCCTCTGCTTCTTCCATCGAGAAAATAAAGCTGTCTTGGCTTCGAGCAGGTGGGCAAGCCTACTGTCCATCTTCTCCACATTTGAATCTGTCTTTATCTTCTTGGTGGCAGCGGTGGTATCTCTGCGGATGCCCTCACACCATTCCTCGAAATTGTCGGGAGCACTGGCCCTTGTACCGCGAATGCTGCGAAAAAGATCCCAGTCAACCGCCGTGAATTCTCGGACTCTGCTACGGTCCACTATATTAGAAGTTTGCAGAACGTAGTGGTCGCTGACAAAATCCATGGCGGTGTTGGCCCATGTAGTCTTTTCGACCTTCTTGATGAAACCGAGGTCTTTCGACCTTCTTGATGAAACCTCTTGAAATGCTGGCGCCTGTGCCTGGGGTTACTGTAGACATTCAAAACAAAAACACTGTTTGTCTGCTGATCGCGCCTTGGTGTGTGAAGTAGGATCTCTACCATTACTTATTCGATATTGCATCTGGCCATCCACAAGTTGTGGGCGATGTGCGTCAGCTTTTTGCTTATAAGTGTGCAGACACATCGTCCTCCTGACTGGCCAGAGACTGCCCGGCAACCAGAAAGGGACACTGCAGAGGCTAATGTCTCTTGAAGTGCTATAATTTCAGGTTTCTTCGTTATTGTTCTTAAGTACTGCTGCAGGAGTGCTCTTTTACCAGCGTACACTCTGCAGTTCCATTGCCAAATACAGACAGTGTCTTTATCGTTATCCATTATGGATTCTACTTTGATCACCGCCCTGGGGGGGTCAGTGTGGCTTGAAAAAATCTTCATAATTCATCTCCATAATTAGCTCCTCGGCTATCGACTTGTACGGGAATGGTCATTTCCACGTTGCCGAGCGACGCACCCTGTGGCGCAGATTTAGGCAGTTTGGCTTGAATTTATAGCGCAATGATGCGCTCGTTCATTGCCCTAAGCCCCTCTACTGGGTCACTGAGTGCAGCCTGCATCTGCCTAACACTCTCCGTGAGGCTAGCTACACTCCCTGCCACCATCCTAATGTTCTTTGTAATGGTAACCAGCGTTTGCTTAATCTCCTCGACTCGAGATTCCGTGTTCTTAAGCTTGCTTACTACCGCTCTGCGTTTGGTTGCCATGGGCCCATCACCAATAGGAGCCGGAACCGGCGTATCGGTCGTTTCGCCTTCAGTTTTGCTGTGCATTGTGCTCAGCATTCTTTTAAACTCCGCCATTTCATTTGCCATTTTAGTAAGCGTATCCTTAAGCTTCGCGTTTTCCTTTTTCAATCGTAATATCTCCGCGTCTCTAGCATGCTTTGGGGACGGGTCGCATTGCATGGGTTGCTCGCCGTCATTACTACGAACCCTGTCGGCCCAGGTTAGGTTTGACTTGTCCCTGCTCAGGTCCTCGGTGGCGTGGACTGCCCCGGACAGCTGGAGTCCCCGTGCGTGCCCGCAGTCTGTCCTGGGCGATGGGTCCGGTCTGGTGCTTGGTGCGTCAGTCTTTCCCTGGCCAGGTCCGAGACCGGATCCGGAACGGGCACCGGAGCTAGGACGTGGTCTGGTGACACCCCTGGATTGAGACCGTGTCGTGGACATGGAGCGGGCCCCGTATCTCGAACGGGATCCGAGACGCAATCTGAACGTGGAACGACTCCTGCAGCTGCCTCTGGTTCTGGATCTCCCTCGTGATTTCAATCGGCCTCCAGGAGTCGATGGTCCGTGCTGGCCCTGCTGATGACAGTCGTTGAGCTCAAAGAAGCCATCGACATTGACGGATGGAGACCTCTCCCGAAGGGCGCGGGCCCTAAGGCCTCGCCTGCGCCTGACGACATAGGGTATCCGATATCGGTGCTGGCATTCCCTGGATGCGGTGAGGTGCTTTGCGCCACACAAACTGCATATTGGTTCACAAACATGATCCTCTTCTTGCTGGATAGCTTGTCTGCAAGCCTTGCAGACTGAAGCGTCGGGCGTCGGGCAGACGTCAGAGCGGTGTCCTAGTCGGCCGCAGGCATAGCAAACATCAACTTGCTTCCTGTATAACGTGCACTTGATGAGGGTGCCGCCATAGGAAACATAATTGGGAACCTTGTACCCGTCGAACAGCACTATGATCACGCCAGTATCGATTCTTTTTGCTCCGAGGGCCAGTGGATTTCTCGCGTTGACAATCTTCCGGTCGATAGCTCCTGGATCATCACTAAGAGGGATCCCATGGATGACTCCCTTGCAGGTGGCATGCGGAGCAGCAACATATGCACTGACTTCGTGGCGCTGTCCGGCCACCGTAATAGCTTCAGCGTTAACGTAGCGCTTAACATTCTTTTGGCTCGAAGTACTGACGACCTTAATATTTTCCAGGTGATTGGGGCACATTGTGTCCGTGTTTCTTCCGGACCGAGCCCCGCCGCACTCCATATGGCCTCTGCCACGACAGACGCGCCAGAGTTGCTAATACACAGACCACCTCTCGGCCTCACGACGACCTTAGTTTCTTCACATGGTAGCGGTGGCATCTTGCTTCCCCTTATAAGGTTTATCTTTACATCTCTGAAGCGGTGACGGCCGGGCGTAGGTTCTTGAGCATTCGTCTTAGATGCCGGTGTTCCGGCGCCAGCAGCTCTACTGGCTTTCCTCACTTCCGATCGTCTTTTAGTCACCGTAATCCACCCGGAATCCTTGTTATCCTCTTCAGCCTTCCCCGGAATCT
Source organism: Rhipicephalus microplus (assembly GCF_013339725.1). Lineage (NCBI taxonomy): Eukaryota > Metazoa > Arthropoda > Arachnida > Ixodida > Ixodidae > Rhipicephalus > Rhipicephalus microplus. Next base: position 102,512,308 of record NC_051170.1, read on the forward strand.
TCGATAATTCATCTTCCATCTCTTAATGTGGCGAGAACAAGTCCTTTTAAGTTTGAGACGCGGTGCCTGTGCACCACGCAAACAACGGTGCGGCCGGGCCGAACGGCGGCGTCTGTAGCTGCACACTCAGCGTCGTCGTCACGAAAGTCACTTATTAATGTACAAATAGTCCACCCACCGGTGTGATTCTTGTGTCCACAGCGTCCTGGTGATCTTAGAAGTCCGTCGCGACCCAATTTCGGGTGAATGCGGCCTCACATAACAACAAGAAGTGAATAAATCACTGGAGCCAATCGCAACGCATCCAACTTTCACGGCGCCATTCTGGGCTCAGTCAAGCACGTCTTGCACGTGCAATTTTCTCGCTTTTTGCAAACGTGGATGAGCGGCGTCACCTGGTGTCGTTTTTCGAACTATTGGCAAAATGGAGGGAGTGGAACCGCAACCTTAAGAGAATAGGCACAGTAGCGTGTCTGCCTTTTGTAGTGGGGTATACCGGCTTTCAACCACGGAGCCATTATGATAATCATATATTCTGGCGCTCGTTGGCAATGGACGGTTGTACCACGCATTATTATTGCAATCATTCATGGTGCATTGTGAAGCACGTATACAGGGCGCGTGTGCTTGTGAAGCATGAAAGATATACTTTCACTGCATTTCCAAGCAGAAGAAGTTCTTTTCACTCTTCCACAAGCAGAGGCGTGGCCATGTGGCAGAACATCCGCTTGCCACTCAATCGACCCAAATTCGATCCGCACTTGGACCCAGACAACCCTGGTTCGGACCCTACTCTGCTACAAGATTTTAGATGCGAAGCATTTCTTAGCAAAATTCGGAGACTTTAGGCGTATCTATCTATCTATCTATCTATCTATCTATCTATCTATCTATCTATCTATCTATCTATCTATCTATCTATCTATCTAGCCACCTACGACCTTTAGCTCTCCTGGCCGTTTAGATAATGGCACCAATACCTAAAAATCGTATGGCATTACATAGCTGTATGACGAATATAATTGACTAGTCGTGACATGAAAATCGTGACATGCATGCCATGAATGTCATGCTTTACATTTTATGGTCTTGCTGCTCTTGCGGTGGTTTAGTTCACATGACATGATGCAAAACTGGTATGCTATGACAGGATTGCATGGCAAACCCAAGTTAAGGACCCTAACATGGAAATAATGGCATACGTGTCATGTTACAACATGACTACATGCCACCCTCATGATGCACTGGCGGTCGTTTCTAACTTCGCATATACCAAATTTGGTATTCCTTGACGTGAATGGATGACGAAGGTATGTCACTGGTGCAAACATGATAGTCGTAAGATGCTTGTCTTGTAACAACATGACTACATACCACGCTCATGATACGCTCGCGGCCCATTCACTCGCTTCACATAAACGAAATTTGGTATTACGTCCCATGAATGGACGACGAAGGTAAATTACACGTCCAAACGTAATTATCATGGTATGCGTGTCATGTAAACCATGACTACATGCTATAGCGCTCATAGCGCACTCACAGCCGTCTCGCTAGCTTCACATACACCAAATTTGGTATTATGTGACGTCGAAGAACGACGAAGGTAACTGACACGTGCAAACGTTATAAGCATGATTTGCGTGTCATGTAAAACATGACAACATGCTACGCTCATAACGCACTATCGGTCATTTCGCTAGCTTCTGTTATGACCATCATTATTATTGAAGTCTTTCGGTGTTTGTGAACTGGACGAAAATATTTCGACGCATTCCAAGCAAGGATGTGCCGCCAAGACGGGCTGCTTCCCTTTCAGCAAAACGTGAACCAGGGGTCCCAGGACTGGTTCGGCGCTAAGAAAATGCATGACCAAAAAAAGGCCATTGTAAACTCGACTCCATTCAAGGTTTTCCAGGAAAACAATGAGGCAACTGGGCCAATTTAGAGGTTACCGAGGAGCTCGAGAGACCGGAACCAGCGTGGTATTTGCAGTTTGGGCTGAAAGCTAAAACCCAAACTGGTTATGGTTGCACCTTGCGAGGAGAAGCAAAGCTTGTTCGAGAAGAAGCGAAGTCCCGGAAATTCGCAGTTAAGCCGTTACTTCTAGCGAACGACGAGAGATTGAATGTGTGGTTCAAGAAAAGGAAAAAGGCACCATCTTCTGCAGCCCTCGCGGGAGCACGCCTCAGCCCCTCGACGACGAGGGATTAGTCAACCACACCTCCTTTTTTTTAGTTTCATTTTTTTTTTCATTTTATGGAGGTTGTTATGACTACATTTCAAGAAATGCACAACACTGATTAGACCCATAGCGCCCCGCCGCAGTGGTCTAGTGGCTAAGGTACTCGGCTGCTGACTTGCAGGTCGCGGGATCAAATCCCGGCTGCGGCGGCTGCATTTCCGATGGAGGCGGAAATGTTGTAGGCCCGTGTACTCAGATTTGGGTGCACGTTAAAGAACCCCAAGTGGTCGAAATTTCCGGATCCCTCCACTACGGCGTCTCTCGTAATCATATGGTGGTTTTGGGACGTTAAACCCCACATATCAATCAATCAAGACTCATAGCCATAGGCTAGTAGGGGGTCTAACGGTAGAAATTATACAAGCAGAATGCAATTTGTATATAAAAAATCAGAACATCAAAAAACGTTGATTTTTCAAAAAACGAACAAAAATACAAGAAGATATCATTGGGATTTATGGTGACGTAAATGCTTGAGGGAACGTACAGAAATGTATATAGAACACATTGTTGCACTTTGTTCATAAATGATGAAATAATCAAGTACAGACAAAACATCAAACTATGGGTAAGGCTTAGTAAATGGTCATTACTATTGATCTACATGTATCAAATATTTCTTGAGTGCACTCGAGAAAGCCCTAGAATCTTTAATCTGAAATGGTATGTTATTCCATACTTTGTCTCCTACGAACTGTAGTAAGCGTTCACCATACACGTTCTTAGTAGGTGGAAGATTAAAATTCCGCAATGTCATGCATCCAGTGACACGGGAAAAGGAAGACAAGATAGATACATCGAAAGGTACACTGTGTGCAATAACATTATTGATGGTGACTGCGGTTTTATGCTGCCGTAAGTAATCAAATAGTA